>CM045728.1:123182297-123227297 GCA_024760905.1 Plotosus lineatus | reverse complement strand
CACACACACACACACACGTTATCTTTCCATCCAGTAATCTCAGATCCTCAAATCAAAGTAATGATTCTTGTCTCCTCCCCTCTCCAAGAGAATTCTGGGAAGTCAATATGTCTTGGAAATTATACGTATCTCTCGAGTTTTTAAAGTTTCGTCAATACGGGTGGAAGGGTGGTGTCATTGTTAGCATGTCGGCCTCACGACAAGAAGATCCTGTAATTGGGTCCAGGGATTGGTGATGGCATTTTTCTCAGAAATTTGCATGTTCTCTCTCTACTTGTGTGGGGTTTACTCTGGGTACTCCGGTTTCCTCCAACAGTCCAAAGACATCCACTTCAACAAATTGGCTGTTTCAACTTGCCCCGAGGTTGGTGTGTGTGCGTGTATGTGTGTGTGTGTGTGTGTGTGTGTGTGTGTGTGTGTGTGTGTGTGTGTGTGTGTGTGTGTGTGTGCTGCCCAGTGATGGACTGGCAAGCTGTTCAGGGTGTACACCATTTTCACTCCAGGGCCTCCAGCCTCCCTGCAACCCCAGTAGGATTAAGCGGTTCTGCAAATGAGGGAGTTACAATGTAGATGCACTCTGCTGCATCTCAAGGTCAAAGTGATTATTGATTGAAATGGATCTAAATCAAGTCTACTGAAAAAGGTGTGAAGAATTTGGCTTATTTACTTATTTACTTATTTACTTATTTATTTGTTTTTTTTTTTGTTTATTATTTATTTATTTTACACTGCCAGTCATCCGTAATGGTGAAACCATGGGTATATCCACAGCTTTAATTTTCAGGGCACTGGTCACTCTGGGTTACTGAGCTAAAGGCTGGTGGTTCAAGTTCCTCTACCAACAAGCTGCCACTGTTGGGCCCTTGAGCAAGGCCCTTAACCCTCAACTGCTCAGTTGTACAAAATGACAAGTGTGTGTCACTCTGGATAAGAGTGTCTGAAAAATCCCATAAATGTAATCAAAATGTTGTTGTTGTTGTTGTTGTTGTTGGTCCTTCGAGGTCGAAGATGACCATGACTTCATATCAGATCGATAATCTGTGGTATGGCTGAAGTCATGACTTGTGCTCGACTTGGATTTAAGTGAGGGAGAGTCGCGCAGATCGTCAGCCTCACTCTCTCGTCCCGGTCTATCTGAGTCCAGTGGCACGACATGGTCGAGACACTGGACTCAGATAGGTCAGGATACAATGGATGGCCAGCAGTGTCTTGTGTGTCTCACTGTGCCGTGGTTGCGCTCCACGACGCCTTGCTGGGTCCGCCTTCTTGTCCGATGAACCAATTTTGTGGTTTCTTCCACACAATCAGCCGGACCCAGTCTTCTCTTCTAGCCGTCCCTACTGTCTTGTGGCATGCACAAATGACAGTGGAGACTTGTGGTGGCTGGGACACCCTAACCCCATCACAGGTCCAAAAGACCTGCCCACTGCCCTTGGATCAAAAATGATAGAAATGTAACAGTGACATCACATGCAAACTGTACTGTACTTTCTTGCGCCCTCTGCTGTTTAGCTAAAGTAATTACAGAAAATAAAACTCTCAGCTGCTTAATAATAATCATGGTTAATGCTATATGTTTGTGTTTTGCCTAGAAATAGATGTAAATTTGGTGAGAACATCCGAAGGTACACTCATGCACCTGAATACCAAAAAAATTCTTATAATGAAAGAAAAAAAACCCTGGTGGCTTTTCAATGGGTTTCTTCATTTGTTATTCTTCCCAAATGTTTATCTTCTTAACCCCAACCAGGGTCTGCTGCTTTACTGACCACTCCCTTTATCTTTGTTTACACATTCATATGTGTATTGTTATTTGTCCTACTGGAGTTTCCTGTGTGTGTGTGTGTGTGTGTGTGTGTGTGTGTGTTTCCGGCTCTGTCTCTGTAGCTACCGGACCCCCTGTGTGCCCGGTTTAATAATTAAATCAGTTAAAATGCAGCTGGGAACAGTTTAGAAAAGCACAACGTTTCCTGAGTGCCCTCTGCTGGGGACAGCACACACACACACACGCACACACACACACACACACACACACACACAAAATGTTGTTTTTCTCCAGCTATTCTATGACTTGTCTGACATAACAAAAAAAACAACCAGAAGTTAACATTTACACAGCAGGACTTTTCTGAAATGTCTGTGTGTGTGTGTGTGTGTGTGTGTGTGTGTGTGTGTGTGTGTGTGTGAGAGAGACAGAGTCTGTGAGTGTGAGTGTGTGAAATTAATAGCTTACTGGCTCTCCATTGCATTTAGTTTTACTTTAACAGCCATTTTCCTTTTGTCCATGTCTCCAACTCTCCCAGTGCCAATGCAGCCAGCAGCCAGGACAACCTGGACAACGACACGGAGGCCGACGTCGGCACTTCAGTACGGAGAGAGCGAGACAGGGACCAAGAAAGAGAGAGACCACGCAGGAAAGACACCCATGACCATGGTATAGTTGTTTTTGTTTGTTTGTTTGTTTGTTTCCTTTTTGTCTAAACAGCTAAGTCTATCCATATGATAGCTGTGTGTGTGTGTGTGTGTGTGTGTGTGTGTGTGTGTATGTGTGTGTGTATGTGTGTGTGTGTGTGTGTGTTACTTTTCTATTGGTGGTGTAATGGCTATCATGTCCATCTCACAGCAAGAATGTCCTAGGTTTGAGTCCCCAGTTCAGCGAGGGCATTTCTGTCAGAGTTTACATGTTCCCCCTGTGTTTCCATCGGTTTCCTCCCACAGTTCCGAGACATGCACATTAGATGAACTGGCTGTTTCAAATTGTCCCTTCGCGTGTTTGTGAGTTTGTTGGCCCTGCAGTGGGCTGGCAAGTTTTGTAGTATCCCATCTTCACCTAGAGTTGGATGAGAGACTCCAGCCTCTCCAAGATCCTCGTCATGTAAATAGATTCAGTGAAGCAGTTTGACTCGGGTTTCCTCCCACAGCCCAAACACGTGCACGTTAGGCTAACTGATTGCACCAAGTTGCCCCTAGATGTGAATGGTTGTGTGTGCGATAGTTTGGCGAGCTGTTCAGGATATGCCGCTACTTTGCCCAGTGTGGGCTGAGATAGGCTTCAGTCTCCCTGCAACCTTAAAATGGGAGGAAGCTAGACCCAATCCTGACCGTCTTAATAGGCAGAGTATACCCCGAGTGGTCACCTGTCTATCACAGACCAAATACAGACCCAAACAACCATTCACACTCACATTCACCATTATGGACAATTGAGAATATCTAGATGGCTAAATGTGCATGTCCTTGTACTGTGGGAGAAAACCAGAGCACCCAGAGGAAACCTACATGAGCACAGAACATGCAAACTTCTCCACACAGTAAGGCCCCTGGCAGAGATTCGAACACAGAACCTTCGTGCTGTGAGGGTGATGGTGCGAACCACTTGAGTTGTCCTGCCTCGTGTACATGTTTTGTTTCCATCTTTCATGTGATGCATGGTTGACATTGAGATGTGTACTGTTGGCCTGATAGATTTTTTTCATCCTTGGTATGTATGTGTGTGTTTGTATTCCAGGAAGCAGGCTGAATGGACACTCCCGGCCCGAGCGCAGGCCTGAGACCGCAGGTTATGAGACCTCCTCTACGCTCATGAGCAGTGAACTGGACACCACCAGCTTCTTCGACTCGGAGGAGGACGACTCGACTAGCCGGTGAGAGATTTTTATATCCACTCGTCCTTCATTCACTTATTTACTAAACCGTTTAATCCATCTATTAGGATCACAGGGAGGCCGAAGCCTTTCTCAGCCGACAAGGCAGAGTACACACTTTATAGCTCGCCAGATCACCACGGGGTAACACACACTACGATTGTGCAATGATTTGTCTTTAAGACATCTGTTTTTTCGCACAAAAAACGGTCGCAGGTTTCATTCCCGGGTGTTTCTGTGGTCACAGTCCAAAAATATGCACAGTAGGCTGAGTGGCAGTTCCATATCATTCCTATGTGTGTGAGTGAGTGTACATGTTGTTATGTAAAATGTGTGTTGGCCCTGCAATGGCCCGGCGAGCTTTTACATTCACAGCATTTTGCAGACACACTTATCCAGAGCGACATACGTTTATCATTTTTATTGCAGTTGAGGGGTAAGGGTCTTGCCGAGGGGCCCAAAAGTGGCAGGTTGATGGGACTGGGGTTTGAACAACCAACCTCTGGATTAGTAATTCAGAGGCTTTACCACTGAGACTTCATTGCCCCACCTTAGCTCTTCAGGGTGTACCCAGCATTCACCTAGAGTCGGCTAAGATGGGAGCCAGCCTCCCTGTGATTCTAGTCAAGAATAAGCTGCTGAGAAAACGAATGAGTTAATAAATTGACTTTTTTGTGAATATACAAATATATAAATAACTTTATTGGCATGATCGTGTATGTATGTGTGTGTACAGCAGTGCTTCTCAATTATTTTCTGTTCTGTCAAAATGTCTTGTGGGCAGGCATGAGGTGGTATGTAACAGAGGGAGCAGGAGGAGAATTTTGTGCATGCTACGAATGCCAGCGAGGAAAGGCTGTGATGAGCTCCCACAAGGCCAATGCTTCTCAAATAGTGGGGCGTGCTCCCCAAGGGTGTGATGCCAGGGTGGGCGTGTATGACCCTGGGGAACATTTCTTTTTTTGCCATACTGTACTAGAATTAAGTGTAATTGTGCATCCACTCCAGTAGTTGGCAGTGGTGCTTTCATTGTTGCGCTATGGTGTAGGGAAAAAGCACCGAGCAAACGATATGGAGTGCAGTAATTAATAAAAAAAAAAAAGTAGTATTTACAGTCGCGCGTAGGGTGCTGGGGAAGTGTGAATTTTTTTTTTCTTCCTTATAGGAGGTGTCACAGAAAATAATTGAGAAGCATTGCATAAAGCGTTCTCGGAGTGTGGAGGAATACACACGGAAGAATACGAAGCTAATCGGCCCGGAAAAAAAAAAAAACATTTTGAGGTGGTCTTGGAAAGTGAATTTTTGCTGGTTGGACGGAGCAGATTTTTGGTGGGTTCGAAGCTCGTATCATGGAAAATTGTTGTATACGTAGAGTAGTGCCGAAACAGTGCACTGAAGCACAAATACAAATAGAGTTAACTTTGAAAAGGAAATAAAATAAGTAAAAAGGAGTAGTGATGACCCAGTGGAAAAGGTTCTGGTTTACTGATCTGGTTTACTGGGGTTCAAACCCTGAGAACCACCCGGCTGGGACAGTTGGGTTCTTGAGCAACGCCCGTAACCCTCCAGTGTTCTGTTGTATAAAGGAGATACAAATGTGTGTTGCACTCTGGTTAAGGGTGCCCGCCAAATTCAGTCACACTTTCATGACACATACGTGTGACATTCAGTGAGCGTGTCAATGGGTTACCCTGTTTTACACTGGGCCGCAAAGTTCATGATCGTCACAATTTAAAAAAAAAAAAAAAAAAAAAAAAAGGCATGGCGCTCCACACTTGGAGCACGAATGGGATCTGAAAAGGAGACAAGGTACATCCTTCTTCTTCTTCTTCTTCTTTTACTTTCGGCTGCTCCCGTCAGGGGTCGCCACAGCAAATCATCCGCCTCCATCTCACCCTGTCCTCCGCATCTTCTTTTCTGACTCCAACGACCTTCATGTCTTCCTTCACCACATCCATAAATCTCTTCTTTGGTCTTCCTCGAGGCCTTCTGCCCGGTAGTTCCAACCTCAGCATCCTACTGCCAATATACTCACTATCCCTCCTCTGTACATGTCCAAACCATCTCAATCTAGGGAGACAAGGTGCATCCAATAGATGAAATTTGAAGGAATCGCGTTTCCAAGTTCATCAAGACCCCCTACGAAGGCACATCAAGTTTTGTTGCGCTCTGTAAATGTCTGTTGAGCGCCAGTACATTTCTCACGCTCTGAGGTTTCCACATTTGATGAGAAGACACGCACAGCATCATTCTGGCGCTATGTGACGTCAGTAATATTCATTATTTCCGAGCATGTTGTGTGGCTGAGGACTAACACGAACCTCAGGAGCACACAGTGATGGATTTCATGGATCATGGGTCATCGGTGCCTGAGGCTTTAATTCAGTCACATTCCTACTGTATGGATCCGCTGATCCGTGAACACATATACAATATACACACGTCCACGCGGCAAGAAAGAGCGGCTTGGCTTTTGTGAGCACATGATCAATACCGACTTGAGGACTGGGTCACATGATTTTAAGGACCAGTCAGAAATAAGAATTGTACAGTGTCTTGGTAATATGTAGATGTGGAAGTGTGTGACATGACCGGTGTGATATCCATGCAGCTTCAGCAGCTCTACGGAACAAAGCACATCATCACGGCTTATGAGACGACATCGCCGTCGCCGACGGAAAACCAAACCACCACGGATGGAGAGGGTGAGACTGCTGACACACACACACACACACACACACATACATACACATACGTACATATGTGCAAGAAGGAGTTATCCGTGTCGGACAGGTCTCTTTAAATGTGTCCTCATGTCTCCCTGTCCATCTCTCGCAGTCATCATCCTTCAGCAGTATAACTGACTCCACCATGTCTCTGAACATCATCACGGTCACATTAAACATGGGTGAGTATCACACACAGCTGTACATCTGTAGCAGTTTCTGTTTGGGTGTTACTCAGTATTCCAGATGTTGCACACCACACTGCAAGGTCAGCAGATGTTCGTGTGGACGTTTTTTTTAAATTCTAAATGCTGCTGGAAAAAAAAAAAACCTTGATTTGGTAGTGATATAAATGTACGTTATGAGTACAGCCAAACACTGGGACTTATTGTTCAGTCATTCATTCATTTTCTGAACCACTTAATCCTAAATAGGGTCGTAGGGAGGCTGGCGCCCATCTCGGCTAACTCCGGGAGAGTCCAGAGTACACCCTGGGCAGCTCACCAGGCCATTGCAGGGCAGAAACCTGCTGACAGCTCTGCAGCATTGTTATGTCCTGTGTAAATGTTTTGGAAACCAAACTCGACAAAACTCACAAAAGAAGGCTGGAACCTATTTTTGCCAACTCTGTGCGAAGGCAGGGTGCACCCTGAATTGCTTGCCGGTCCGTCGAAGGGTAACACGCACAAAACCGTTCACGTTCTTAGCAGTTTAAAACTGTCAATTAGCTTCATGTGCATGTTTTTTGGACTGTGGGAAGAAACTAGAGTACCCAGAGGGAACCCATGCAAGCACTGGGAGAACATCCCAACCCCACACAGAGAAGCGCCCTCACCGAGCCCCGGACTCGAACCCGGGACCTTTTTTTTCATTAAAAGAAACCAGTAGCCTTAACATTGCCCAGCGCTTCCCTACCACAAAGGTCTTTTGTTCGAGTCCCGGGCTTGGCGAGGGTATTTCTCCATGAAGATGGTGGGGGCTTGTGTGGGTTTCCTCCGGGTACTCCAGTGTCCTGCCACACTCCAGAGACATTGCACATGAGGCTAATTGGCTGTTTCAGGTTTCCCCTAGGTGCGAGCGTGAATGTAAATAGTTTGTGTGTGTGTGTGTGTGTGTGTGTGTGTGTGTGTGTGTGTGTGTGTGTGTGTGTGTGTGTGTGTGTTGGCCTTCTGATGAAGCAGCGAACTGTTTAGTGTGTACTTTGTCTGTTCTCTCTCACAATCAGCGGCGGTAAGCTGCAGCCTCCTGAATAAGTCACGTCCCGAATGATGTGTGCAATCAATTCATTTCTTCTTCTTCTTCTTCTTCCTCCTTCAATTTCTCCTGTAGAGAAATATAACTTCTTGGGCATCAGCATCGTAGGTCAGAGTAACGAGCGAGGGGACGGTGGCATCTACATTGGCTCCATCATGAAGGGCGGAGCAGTAGCAGCCGACGGACGCATCGAACCAGGCGACATGTTACTCCAGGTCCGTGTGTGTGGTTTGCGCTTACAGCAGGGGTGTCATACTCTTTTCCACTGAGGGCCACAACACTAAAGTTCGAGGTCACCGAATCACTGAGATTTTATTCAAAAAGAACAACTATGAAGTTGGCATGGCAGAATAATTGTTTTTGGCGCTTGTGTTTTTTATTCTCTTTCTATTTCTCATCAGCATCAAGCTTGCTTAATATCTTTCTCGGATCATGAATGACTAGCTGTTCACTTGAAATGGGTGACACCTAGTGGTGGGATAAGGAATTGCGTTGCAATGTCTTCTTTTCCTTTTGGCTTTTTCCCTTTTTCAGGGGTCGCTACAGCGAATCATCTGATTTGCACGTTTGACTTGGCATAGGTTTTTACGTCGGATGCTCTTCCTGACACAACCCTTTAGCAAGGGACAGAAACACGCTGCCGGCTTTGCAGCTTCCTCTTTACAAAAGTCTTGCTAATCACCGCCACCTGCCATCGTCCACGCGCCACGAATCCACTTGTTTCAAAGGAAAAGGCAGTCTACAACAAACTGCCTGCTTCCCCCTACAGGCGAAGAGTATTTACTACATTATTTTACACCAATTAGGTGAAATTGGATCATTTCCCACGTCACACCTGACTATGTCTCACGGAACACTAGTGTGCTGTAGCACAATGGTTGAAGAATACTGCCCTATACTACCGATACCGAATCAAACGTGCGAATCATTCGCTGTGGCGACCCCTGATAAAGGGGAAAAGCCGAAAGGAAATCTCTTTCTCTCTCATACTACCAGGCCACCACTGCCCCAAAAATGTATAATATAATATCTATAATATAATAACAAGGCAAAGAATGTGTAATATTAATATTCTTTAAAAGCCCTTGCGAGCCAAGAGATTAACATCTGAATCTTACAGTATTATTACAGTCTCATTTACGTGCAATCTGCATAGAAAGATGTATTTATATACGCCAGCTGGGGTTTTTTTTTCAACTTCTTGACTGGTACACATACATTTATGACGGACAGTATAGCGGACATTCTTTTTTTCTGATCAACATACATTTTATCTCATTTACACAAGTGAGAGCCGAGGGCCTTGCTCGGGACCCAACAGTTGGTAGATTGGTGGGACCGGGTTCTGAATCACCCACCTTCTGATCGGTGACTCAGAGCTTTACCCACTGACCCACTTCCCGCTGTGGGGCGGACATGTTCAGCACTAGACACACCATGCCATCCGGATGTAATATTTCTAGATTTTTTTTTTTTGTGAGACTGGAAAACAAAATGCATGTTCTTTGTGACAAGCGTGTATTATACGCGATCGTTTCTTGTCTTTGCTTTCTTTTAGGTGAACGACATTAACTTCGAGAACATGAGCAATGACGATGCAGTGAGGGTGTTAAGAGAAATCGTGCACAAACCAGGGTGAGTGAAACGCCAGCATGGTGTACGACGGTTGTTAGTGTGTGTTGATTGAAGTAATATTTGTTTGTTTGTTTGTTTTTTTGTGCGTTTTTATTTATTTATTTATTTTATTATTATTATTTTTTTTAATAGCCCTATCACACTGACTGTGGCTAAGTGTTGGGACCCAAATCCCCGCAGCTGCTTTACCCTGCCTCGCAGTGAGTGGATACAAGTTCTCCGTCCCCAATTTTTTTTTTTTTTTCTAAATATTTCTGCTGAGGTCAGTCCTTCTCTTTCATTCCTTTCCTCTGTGTGTGTTTATGTTCAGGTGAGCCCATCCGTCCAATCGATCCTGCCGCCTGGGTGTCACACACCGCTGCAATGACAGGGGCGTACCCGGTTTACGGCCTGAGTCCCTCCATGAGCACCATCACCTCCACCAGCTCCTCCATCACCAGCTCGATTCCAGAGACCGAGCGTAAGTACTGTATTCGTTCTGTTTCACACTGTACTACTGAATTTCTGATTCCATCGGGCTGATATCAATCGCCTACATAAATGATTCAATTATAAAACTACTACTAGTACTCTTCTTCTTCTCCTTTCGGCTTGTTCCCTTCAGGGGTCGCCACAAGAAATCATCTGCCTCCATCCTCATGGACGTCATATTAATGATTTGCATGTTCGATTTGGTATAGGTTTTTACGTCGGATGCCCTTCCTGACACAACCCTTTAGCAAGGGACAGAAACACGCTGACGGCTATGCAGCTACTGTTTACGAAAGTCAGCAACGGTTCTTTTACATCAACCTCTCACTATGGACAGTGACAGACATGGCCGGCCTTTGATAACCTAGTTAGCTGTACTGGGGGGATGGGGTTGGACAGTGACAACCTTGTGGAGAGTGGGATTCCAACACCCAACCTTAGGATCAGCGATCCAGCACCTTTTGCCACTACTGCCCCCACCAGGCCACTACTGCCTGAGAGAATAATAGTAATAATATAAGGCGACCTAAAAATTATGCCAAAAAGAAGTTAAAGATAATCAATATATTCACACACAGGAAGCTTAGTGCAGCAGGAGACGCAATGCCAAGGTCTGTTGGTAGCCCAACCCCAATATCTCGTTGTTCGGAACACACCATGCTTTCGCTCTCAAAACATTCTTCACAAAGAACGACTCCATTTTTACCGCACAGGAGGCCTTTCGAACACACTTCACGATTCCATAGAGCCAAAACGTTCTCGATCAGAAAACCACCACGCACTGGGTCGAGAACTTCAGAGCAATAGGTTCGGCTTTCAAAAGAAAATAATCTGGTAGACCTAGGCAGCGCATCGTACACCTGAGAATATTACCGCGTCGAGGTGACGTGCAGATGTTGTGTGGTCCGAGAGACGTTCTGTGTAGCAGTGTGCTTTAGCTGTAGGGGTTTTCTGGAACACTGAAAGAAGAATCTTGTTCAAAGGCCTCCACTTCCATCAAACAAAACAACCCCAATGGTGTTCCGTTTGTGTAAATAATAATTATTTTGTTCATCTTGTGGCGCGTGCTCCGGGACTACGGTGTACCAGACCCGTTGCTGCGGGCCATTCGATCGCTGTATAACCGGAGCCAGAGCTTGGTCCATATTGGTAACAATAGGCCGAATTCGTTTCCGGTGAGGGTTGGAGTCCACCAGGGTTGTCCTTTGTCACCAGTTATGTTCATAATTTTTATGGACAGAATTTCGAGGCATAGCCGCAGCGTTGAGGTGTTCTGTAAGGGTGGCCATCAGATCTCCTCTCTGCTTTTTCCAAATGCTGTTGTCCTTTTTTCTTCATCAATCCGGAACCACCAGCTATCATTGGAGCGATTCGCAGCCGAGTGTGATGGATGTGAGCGAGATCACGAACGAGGGAAAGATGGAGCGGAAGATCGACAGGTGGATCGCTGCAGTCTCTGTTGTAAAGTACCTTGTGGTGAACAGGGAGCTGAGCCGCAATGCAAAGCTCTTAATTTATCAGTCGATCTGCGTTCCAACCCTTACCTATGGGCACGAGCTTTGGGTAGTGACCTGAAAGAACAAGATCATTGCTACAAGTGGCTAAAGTGAGCTTGGCGGGGCTCTTCCTTAGAGATAGGGTGAGAAGCTCAGCTATCTGGGAGGAGCTCCGAGTAGAACTGCTGCTCCTCCATGTTGAGAAGAGCAAATTGAGGTGGCTTGGACATCTGGTTAGAATACTTCCCGAACGCCTAACTGGTGTGGTGTTTCGGGAATGTCCAATGTCGACCCAGAACACGTTGGAGGGATTATATCTCTCAGCTGGTCTGGGAGCACCTCGGTGTCCACCCAGAAGAGCTGGAAGAATTGGCTGGGAGAGGGAGGCTACTGCTTAGGCTGTTATATCCGCCAAACAACCCCGGATCAAGTGGAAGAAGAATATGATGATGATTATGATGATGAAGAACAATTTAATACAGAGTCATCGTCCGTCATGAAATCCCACCCCCAACAATGATTTTTATAGACTCTTGTGGGTATAATTAAGGATTGTATTTTTTTTTTTTTTTTTCGACTACATCGAGACTGAAGATGGAGGGGCTGTGTACTCGCACACATGCCTGTTGCACTCATAACTTTTTGTTCTCTTTAATATTTACAGGTTTCGAGGACTTCCACTTGTCCATCCACAGTGATATGGCGACTGTCGCTAAAGCAATGGCATCTCCAGAATCAGGGCTTGAGGTACGAGACAGGATGTGGCTGAAAATCACCATCCCAAACGCCTTTATAGGTAATAGCACGATCTCATGCTAATAACTCACACTGTTGTTAGCCACTCAGAATAAGCAAAGGAATTCCTAAAGCTTGGATCTACACATTTCTTGTTCATTCGCATCATCCTAGAGTCCTCTGGAAGCTCACCTGTTAGCTTATTTCCTGTACTATGAGTTGCTTTGGTATAGAAGATACATTTCCATAAATTCTGTGGTCAAGCAATGAAATTAGTTTACTCAACGTTCAAAGGTTCATAACTTTATCAAGGAAAAACTATATCAAGATGGTACAGTCATGTTCCGGTTAGCATGTTTACCTCACAGTAAAAAGGTCCTGGGTTCGATTCCCAGGCTCAGACACTTCTGTGTGGAGTTTGCATGTTCTCCCAGTGCTTGCGTGGGTTTCCTCCGGAGACTCTAGTTTCAACCCACAGTCCAAAAACATGCACAGTAGGCTAATTGGCTATTCCAAATGACTTCTGAGTGTGAGTGTGAAGGGTTGTTTGAATGTAGACCATGCAACAGCCTGGCACACTGTTTGGGGTGAACGCCAGGCTGAGATAGGTGCCAGCCTTCTTGCCACCCGAACTAGGATTGAGTGGCTTAAAAAAAGGAATGAATTAATATATGAAATAGATGCTCATACACTACTGCTCAGACTTGCACAGAATAAAAATCATCCAATGTAATTCAGGTAAGCAGACAGACTTACAGGTGATTAACTGTTCATGGAGGAAACACTGAAATAAGAAGCTTGACACAGCATCCGTCTTTTCCAGGTTCAGATGTGGTGGATTGGCTTTATCATCATGTGGAAGGTTTCATAGATCGCCGTGAAGCACGAAAGTACGCAAGCAACTTGCTGAAAGCTGGCTACATTCGCCACACAGTCAACAAAATCACTTTCTCCGAGCAATGCTACTACATCTTTGGAGACCTCTGTGGCAGTGAGTTTCATCTTCTTTTGTTTTTTTTATTTTCTGTTTTCACCTTCATTTTACGTTTTTTTCTCTCTCTCTCTCTCTCTCTCTCTCTCTCGCTCTCTCAGATATGGCTAATCTCTCCTTGCACGATCATGATGGGTCTAGTGCATCTGACCAGGACACCCTTGCCCCTCTACCCCACCCAGGAGCTGCTCCATGGCCATTTGCTTTCCCCTATCAGTACCCCCTACCACAGCCCTACAGTCCCCACCTAGTGCAAGACCAAGCCTTCAACTACGGAGGAGGAGGAGGAGGAGGAGGAGGAGGAGGAGGCAGCGCCGGCAGTCCACACAGTGAGGGTGAGAGTGAACCTGCAAATGACAAATATTTCATCATTTAAGTCAGGTGCATCCGATGAATTTCAAGAAATCTGCTGGTCTCCAGTGTTCAGTACACAATGGGGAAGCGGCTACACAGGGCACGCACAAGACGTTCGCAAGTAACAAGTCCCATAACGCCAGCCAGTCACTTTTTTGCTTTTAAGCTGCTGCTCATGCTGCATCACAGGGCGGTGTAACAGACTCTGAGGAAAGCTCATACTGTCCTGTTCTGCATATAAGCTCACATGTACACGATTAGTGAATGTTACTAAGATTGACAAGTATTTGCACTTATTGTGTCCTTAAACGTTACTCACATTAATCCAATCTTGTCCTCTGTTCCATTTTTCTCCTCTCATTCTCATTCACAGGAAGTCGCAGCAGCGGGTCAAACCGCAGCGGTAATAAAGCCGGCGTATTGGAGACAAAATCATGCGGCAGTGGTAGCGAGACTGAGAAAAGAGAGAAGGCACCTAGCGTGCGCTCAGCAGCACCCCCTAGTGAGCACAGTGTCCACAGTACACACAGCGCCATCTCACAAGGTCAGAACTCAACATACGGACCTCCTGCATCTGCCGCGCCAGGTTCCCCACCGGGCCGAGACCTGGCATCGGTGCCCCCTGAACTCACGGCGTCCCGCCAGTCATTCCGAATGGCCATGGGCAACCCCAGCGAGTTCTTCGTGGATGTCATGTGACGCACTTCTGGTGACTGATTGTCATGCGGTTAGAGATTTCTGGAAAATGTGCCCTCGTGATGAAGTGATGAGCGGGAGGAGTGATGAGTGTTCCATTGCATTGTCCCTTCTGTGTCCTGTGGCTTGTACTTTCTTCAGTGAAGAAGACCGAGATGATTGGAGCTCGTGTCCCTGTGTCCCGTGGAGGCTTTGTGGGACAGAGGGATGGGCACGGAATGGCGTGAATACTTTTTATGTGGAATCTTTTTTTTTTTTTTTTTTTTTTTTTTTTTTATGTTTTGCATTTCTGTCTGCCTTTTTTTTTTTTTTTTTTTTTTTTTTAACTTTTCACAGTTTCTTCTCATCAAGAGCCATTTTTCAAATAAGGACTACAAAACAGAGACCGGGTGGGAGAGTACATGGAAGTAGCACCACGCTCTCGCTCTCTCTCTCTCTCGCTCTCTCTGTGGCTTTTACTTTTAAAAGATGAAGTGAAATAATTTCAAATCAAAAAAGACGTTACGATGAGAAACTATAGACGATTTTTTTTTATATTTGATTCGTCGTCTTGTATGTTTTTCTGTCAGTAATCATATGAAGAGTGGGAACGAGGAGGGGGTAAAAACAGTGTTTTAATTACAGTAGGGGTTTAAAGGGTGTTCGTTCCATCCAAGGGCCACTTGTTGTTAAAATCAGATTGAGGAGGGTTCAAGAAAAAAATAAAATAAAAAAAAAAGATCCAGGGTTGAGTTCCCAGCCTCGGGACGTTTCTTTGTGGAGTCTGCGTGTTCTCTCCATGCTTGCGTGGGTTTCCTCTGGGTGCTCCGGTTTCACCCCTAAGTGTAAGAGTGAGTGTGAATGGCTGTATGTGTACTGGCCTTGCAGTGGTCTGATAAGTTGATCAGGGTGCACCCTGCCTTCGCCAGTAATCGGCTGAGATGGGTGCCAGCCTTCCAGCAATGCTAATAGGATTAAACGTCTTCGAAAATTAATGAATAAATGAACGTTTGTTTGCGTTGCCCTGTGGTGATCTGGTGATCTCTTTCTCCAGAGTCAGCTGAGATAGGCTCCAGCCTCCCCGCGACCCTAATAGGATTTCAGCAGTTCAGTGAATTGATGGATGGAAGTTTATTGGCGACAACTAGGATCACTGTGTCATCTTGACCTGGGTTCGAGCACAATATCAATACATTTTACGCCCATTTACCAGAAAATGACACGCCCCCGCCCCGCCCCCCCCCAACCACAAGTTTTGGAGAATCGTTAATACGTAAATATTGTGACTTCGAATGCGCTGTTACTTTTTATTGTTTACGCTTGGTTTTATCATGTGACTTGGGAAGTAAGGTGCTGGTTTACTGATCCCAAGGTTGGGGGTTCAAGACCCACTATCACTGGGTTGTTACTGCTGTCTCCCAGTACAGCGAACTGGGTTATCAAGGGCCGGACATGTCTCTCACTGTCTCTGGTGAGAGGTTCATGTAAAAGAACCATTGCTGACTTTCATCAAGATCAGCTGCATAGCCGTCAGCGTGTTCCTGTCCTTCGATGGCCCGGCGCGCTGTCCATGGTGTATTCTACTTTCGTCCAGAGTCGGCTGAGACGGTTGCCAGCATCCCCACGACCTTTAAAGTCCAGTTTGGAACATGATTGAGAATGTCTCGGCAGAAATGAAGTTTATTATCAATAAATATGTTTTCATTAATCTATAATCACTTCAGGACCGTAGGCAGAATGGTAGCGTAGTGGTTAGCACATCTGGTTAGCACCAAGGTCCTGGGTTGGAGTGTTTCTGAGTGGAGCTTGTCTGTTCTTCCCCTTGCTTGCGTCGTTTTCTTCCGGGTACTCCGGTTGCCTCCCACAGTCCAAAGACATGCTGTTTCAAATGTGTGGTCACTAGGTGTGGATTGGAATGTGAATGGTTGTGTGTGTGGTGGTCTTGTGGTGGTCTGACAAGTTAAATTGTTTATATCTACACAGGGAGTGGGTCCTCTCATGGAGGCTGCCATCTTGGCGTGTCGAAAGTAGCCCAGAACAGTACAGTACAGGCTTCGAAGGGGGGGTGGGGGGGGTGTGAATAAAATTTCAATGGGGTGCAATCTGGAATCTCACCACTAGATGCCACTAGATAACACAAAATCTTACACACTGCACTATATGTTGGTTGCCAGAGAAATCATTTTTGGATCCAGACAAATCTTGTGTCCACAATCACTTTATTACTATAACATAGATGATAAATGAGTAACCAAGCTGAAAGTAAATTAAAGGAATTATAAACTTTTCATAACATGTTTATTAAAATATACAGGTTTATTATATGTGTAATAAGAAAGATTTTAACATAAAAATAAACACTCCAAGAAACCACTCTTAATGTATACAACTTAATATTAGTGCACATCTGCACAACATTACAAGAATAAACTCTCTCAGATTTCAAAAGGAAGACTAATTTGTGCATTTTTGTTTTGTTAGATATTTTAAGAGTCTGGGTTTAATTTCCCCGAGAAGAATTTGAGAACCGACTGAACTCCAGACTATGGGGGCGAACCTGTTACCCCTTCCATCTCCTCTGTCCTACTCTTCCAGCAGTAATGCATCACATAAGTCTGTGTTGTTTTATCAATAACATTTACGTTTTTACAGTCTGTCGATTCTGTGTGTTTCTGTAAACTCCTACGTTTGTCCATAAAAATACATTTATCACAGGTTTTTACTGATGACCAACTGATGCTGTTTAGTATCAAATGGTTCAATTTTAATACTCGCTGTACACTGTTTTATGCCAAAACAAATTGTTTTTATTTATAAACATAGTTTTATTGCCTAACTTTGTTTGGTGAGTCTTTCTTTCAAAGCATTATGTGTCTAAACTAGCAGCAAATGCATCTTAGGGATTAGCATTTGTGGTATATATATATACGCCATACATATATATATATATACACACCACAGTTCAAAGGTTTGGGGTCACTTTCCTTGTTTAAAAAAAAAAAACAAAGACAATCGAGACATTGTTAATGTTTTTAAATGCCTGGATTTTTAATGGAACGTCTACGGAGGCCTCAGAACCCATCATTGTCTATGGAGGCCTCAGAACCTATCATTCCCAATAGCATATTGTCTTTGCTAATCCATGTTTGAGTGGGGCTTGAACCCCCAACCTTAGGATCAGTGATCCAGCACCTTTACCACCAGGCCATCACCGCCCACAGAGTAGACCTGATAGTGTGAACCTCCTGTGATTCCCATTTCGATCCCAGAACCAATATTTAAGGGACATTCTGTTTTCAGCTCCCCGTCTGTCATGTGTACAAAGATCTCTCGGAAACAATCGGTCTTGAACTTGATGCCCGGTCAGACATGTTCCAACTTCATTTTCCCACGGTGAAAGAGTGGCGAAATTCTCTCTATCTTCGAATGTAAATTCTAAAAAGCCATCCGAAGACACACCCGAATTGTCTGGACTGGTCATGAGTGAACAAAACCTGGATGGCTTTTATCTTCTGGCTTCAAGCCCAAACCCAGATTTTCCTCAATGTGACTTCATTGTTCGTAGTATTAAAATCAAAGACATTTCCACCTTATGCGACGATTAACTTGATGGGTGCCAGGTTTGACATGATTCTGCACTGAAAATGTATCTTAAAAAGAATGAAGCCAAGGGTGGACTGACACGCCTTTTTCAACACAACTGAAACATAAAACAAAACTACGGTTTAACCATATGTAGTGCACATCTCCAGCTGATGATGATTTACACATGGATCAATTTTTTTAACCCGCCTCATATCAACGATGGTACAGTTTGACTTGCACGTGAAGCAGTCAATTTTAATAATTAAATTATATGAAAATAAATAGGTGAAATGGTGGCGTAAGTGGTTAGCATATCCGCCTCACAGCAAGAAGGCCTGGGTTCGATTCCCAACATGGATGTTTTTGTGTGGAGTTTGCATGTTCTCTGCGCGCTTGTGTGGGTTTCCTCCAGGTACTCTGGTTTCCTCACACAGTCCAAAAACATGCACAGTAGGTTAATTGGCTGTTCCAAATTTCCCCTAGGTGTGAAAGGTTGTATGAGTGTTCGCCCTGTGATGGCCTGGCAAGCTGTCCAGGGTGTACCAGCCCTCGCCCAGAGTCAGCTGAGATGGGCGCCAACCTCTTCGCGACCCTAACTATGATTAAGCAGTTCATAAAATGAATGAACGAAAATAAATAAAATTATAGTAATCACAAAATAAATGTAATAGTGATGAAGTCCATGTACTGCACTGTGGAAGCTTTTATTCAACTCAGCTGATTTGTACCAAAACTCATACCTGTCTGTCTTCCTTTCGGCATTTTCCCTTTTACTCAGGAGTCGCCACAGCGAATCATGTGATTCGCACATTTGATTTGGCAGAGGTTTTTTTTTTACGTCGGATGCCCTTCCTGTCACAACCCTTTTTAGCAAGGGACAGAAACACGCTGACGACTTTGCAGCCTACTCTTTACGAAAGTCAGCAATGGTTCTTTTACATGCCTCTCACCATAGACAGTGAGAGACATGGCCCGCCTTTGATAACCCAGTTAGCTGCACTGGGGGGGACAGTGACAACCTTGTGGAGAGCGGGACTCGAACCCCCAACCGTTGGATCAGCGATCCAGTGCCCTATCCCACTAGACCACCACTGCCCCACCAAAACTCATACCATAGGTCCACAAATTAAGTGAAAAAAAAGATTGAATACAGTACACTATGTTATGGTCTGTATTGTGAGAGACTCTGGTTTTGGTCTCTCTCTCTCTCTCTCTCTCTCTCTGTGTTGGAGGGGGCGTGGCTGTCACACGTGAGTGGAGTGCTGAACACACACACCTGATTCCACTTAGCAATCACTGGGCTTCTCTACCAGGTTTCCCCGTGCTCTAGTGCCTTCCCTGTGAACACTAAAGCTCATCCGTTTTCATCACACTGTCTCCTGCATTTTTGGGTCCGGCTGAATGTTCCTGGCGTAACAGAATCAGCCCTTCTATGATGCCAGGAACATTCAGCTGACAGGGAAGGCACTAGCGCAGGAGGACATCGTAGTCACTGTTAGAGAAGCTCTGTGATTGCTAAGTGGAATCAGGTGTGTGTGTTTAGCACTCCACCCACGCGTGGCAGCTATGGCCCCTCCAACGTGCAGAGAGAGAGAGAGAGAGAGAGCGTGTTAGAGCCACCAAAACCAGAGTTTCACAAAAGAGACAATAACACACTAAAATAAAAACCACAGTGCAGTTAAAGCATAAGAACAATAAAGATAAGAATTTTTACCTTTGTGATGGTGAGCAGTTGGCATACGTAAATGTTGGAGGAGAGAAGAGGAGGATTCCCTTCCATAATAGCTTCAGGTAAATCAGCCAAAGGTGTTTTTTTCTCTTACTACCGCTTTGCATGGATGACTCTTCTTCAGGATGTTCCTTTCTTTTCTTGAAGAACATTTCTAATGTGGCTTGTTTCTGCCTTCTTTTCAAAACCTTAAGGAAGTGGCTCATGACCTCATCATTAAAGGTGTTCACAGTGCTGCTAGCGCTTTAGCTTAGCTTTCGCGCTTTAGCCTAGCTTTAGTGTTTTAGCACTAGCTTTAGCTTTATCAGGGTGATACATAGTATCAACAACTTCCGGAAATCACGCACTTTTCCTCTCTCTCGGCCTCGTTTTGTCTCTTGCGTTTTTCGAGTTCGCCTTCTGGATTTTGTTTGGTTTCCGGGACAAAAAAAATAAAAAATCCCGGATTTTTTGTTCGAATTCCGATTTGTTCAAACTCTAGAGCGTTCGAATATCGAAGCTCCACTGTACTTCTACTTCATCAGAGAAGTTCCATGCTTGCCAGCCTTGGTGTCTACATATATATATCTATATTTTTATAATTGGTGTCTATATATATATATATATATATATATATATATATATATATATATATATATATATAGACACCAATTATAAACTTATATATTATAAACTTATATCCCCCAGTGCAGCTAACTGGGTTATCAAAGGCGGGCCATGTCTCTCACTGTCTATGGTGAGAGGCATGTAAAAGAACCATTGCTGACTTTCGTAAAGAGTAGGCTGCAAAGTCGTCAACGTGTTTCTGTCCCTTGCTAAAAAGGGTTGTGACAGGAAGGGCATCCGACGTAAAAACCTCTGCCAAATCAAAAACGTGCGAATCAGATGATTCGCTGTGGCGACTCCCGAGTAAAAGGGAAAAAGCCGAAAGGAAGACGACATATTATAAACTTATATATATATATATAGACACCAATATAGTTATATATATTTATATATTATATATATATATATATATATATATATATATATAATATATATATAATTGTAGATTTGTAGATGGTGAATAAATATAATGTGATGTTATCACCAACCATCCTTTCTAGAAAAGAATCAATCTCTAATGTCCAGCTGTACTTCATGCACACACAAAAAACGTTTTTTTGTACAAAGATTATGTTTTATTGCCCTAATAATTATATCGTTTAATATAAAATGAAACATTTGGTAAAATTAAACATTTTCTTCATCCGAAAAACCTGACTTGACAGCATTTTTGTATTCCTGTAGAGTAACGGTTACGTCATTATATACGGGTCAGCTGACGGAAGGCGTTTCCTCCCACCACCCATATTCCATTTGAACCCGCCTCCTTTTTTCTGATTGACTATTTGTATTCTGCTTACCCAATAGAATTAAGGTGGCTTGAGAGTATGTTTTCACAGCCAATTATAGAGGAGTGTGTGTATCCCTAATAATACGGGTGTGAAAAAAATACCGTTGATCTGAAGGAGGGAGCAGTCGGCCATCTTGGATAGAATGACTGATCAGTGACCGCTATAGAGCTCGGGAGCCCGCTGAATCACAGAGCGTTATAGCTACGACTCTTTGGGTGACACTGGCCTTTTTTTGTGACAGTTAGACAGTCACACGGTAAGTTTTACGAGTCGTTTTGGCTTTTGGGTTTGACGTATTGAAAACGTGTCGTGACAGAAATTCAGTGTAAAAGATCTTAGCTTAGCTTCTGCTAGTAAAATTAGATTGTCTGCAAATCTGTAACAATTCACTTCGTTACTTTGTCACTATCTAACCTGGGATGTCACAAACATGTAGAATATATTGTACATTTCTTTTTTGATAGCTAATATTCTAGAAATATAGCATAATTTTCAAATAAACGTCAATCGTGATGTCAGGAAGCTAGTAAGCTAACTAGCCAGCCAATCAGGCGCCCTGCAGTGTTGCTGTGATATTTTATTTATCTCTGAATATCGGTTTAATTTTTAATATGCTATTTTATTACTTGATGTTTTAGACTGTTGTGAATAATAAGAATAGTGAGAATACAGTCACTGCGGAATATAAGCGTGGTTTTAGGGTAGTAGACACTTTTTGGGGGGATGTGTCCTAAATAACTGACATTTTTTGCATAAGTGCACTTACGTGTATCACAGAATGTTTGTTAAATCGTCCCTATCTAGTGCACGAAGTGTTTGATGGGGACTGAGCGATAGAAAGGCCGTTTTTTCAGACATATTGGATGCTGCCGTTATGAAATATGCAGTGATAAATGTTTTAAATATGTAGATAATTTAATTTTTTTTCTTTGCGAAACATATCGATGTACAAAATGTTTAATTTAATAACATATCTTATTGAATACGGAGGGTGAGTAATATTTATTTTTGTGCTTATAAGATTTGACCTCAACCAATAAATTGGCTGATTTTCAATAAATATTGTTTTGGTCGTCCTCTAATTATTTAAACATTTTCCCTCAACTAGCTGGATTTTTTTTTTTTTTTTTAATAATTAAAAAAAAAATCCCATCCACTGGTAAATACATGAATTTTGTCTGTACTTGAATCTGAATAGAAATAGTGAATTTCCTGTTTCTTGATAAACTCTGAATATTTTTATGAAGAGCTTCTCAAGGTCACTGAGTCAATTGTAAGTGCATTCAATGCTCCACTGAAATGTTTCTCTCTGGATCTAATTCATTGCCTTCTGTTGTTCTGTTATCATATTGGGGTGTTGTCTGTGTCCTCTCCACCTAGATTACAATTTAGTGTGTTTTCGAAGCCTTGTTTTAAAAGGAGAGGATATCCAGTCATCTGTGGAGATCTGGAAGGAATCATGCAGTGGCTTTTTTTAATCCTGATCTTTATGTGAGGGGTAAAAAAAAAAAAAAAAAAAAAAGTAATTTATGTGCAGGAAACCAATATTTAATCTGAAACCTTTTAAAAGCAAATTTGACTTAATATGACATCATGTTGTGTCCTATTTTTTTTAAAAGATGGTTTGATGCTATGATTCAGTTTGTGTGTCTAATACACACCCTTTTTCTTTAGAAACTCTATAAAGCTCACCTGCAACGATTTTGGTCATTTTTACATTTTCAAATTTTCCTTTACTGTGTTTCCAACCAGCCAAGGAAGAATACTACATATGCCATTGAAAATCCTTTACTTCACCTCTCTGTGTGTGTGTGTGTGTGTGTGTGTGTGTGTGTGTGTGCTCGCACTCGTGCAACATTATCTAACAAAATAAACAACAAACCTTTCAAGATTTAAATCTAGTGAACATTGTAAGGTTTTGCTCCATCCCAGAGGAAAGAGGACTGACCGCGATTTCTTTGGTCGTGGCTTTGACACTTGCTGTCCAGCCAATAAAAAAGCACGACGTAAAATGATGCCGAAGTCATGCAAAATCCAAGTAACATGGAGATATCATCATTTTCTGGAACAGCTTAATCCTAATTCGGGTCGTGGGGAGGCTGGCGCCCATCCCAGCCGACTCCGGGTGAGGGCAGAGTACACCATGGACAGCTCGCCAGGCCATCGCAGGGCAGAAACATGCTGACGGCTATGCAGCTACTCTTGTTGAAAGTCAGCAATGGTTCTTTGACATGAACCTCTCACCGTAGACAGTGAGAGACATGGCCAGCCTTCGATAACCCAGTTAGCTGCACTGGGGAGGGGGGAGGGGGGGCAGTGACAATCTTGTGGAGAGTGAGACTTGAACCCCCAACCTTTTGGATCAGCGATCCAGCGCCCTATACCACTATGCCACCACTGTCCAACATGAAGCAAAACAAGTGAATATGGGTATGTGGGATATCAATGAAGAAAAAAAAATATCTTGAATATTTGGCAGCAGTGATGATATTTATACAGCATGTCCTCTAATTTATTTTCCCACATGCTAATGTTTTTTTTTTTTTTTTTTTTTTTTTTAACCTCCTGCAGTCTGAAAGTGAGTGGACCGTTAGCTGGGCGGTTTCACAATCAGGGTAGTATATACTCTTTGGATTTGCGCTAGTTCAAAAATATTTTTTGTGGTTTCTTGATTCCACTCAACACCTTATGACACCTATAATATTTTGTGTGCAGTATCAGAGCTACAGGTCTAATGGTGTTTAAATTACACTGGGTGAAAATATAAGATGTACAGGGTCTCTAGAATTTAGCACCACTTGTAAAAATTTCGCATCATTAACAACAAACGCTCACTAAAAACGTTTCCAGGTGCACATATCACCAGTCGGTTTTATGCAATATTAGTTGTGTATATATTATTAACTGCGTTAACAACGGCATCAGTGACAATCATCATGGTTTTCCGGGGAAGACGTTTTTTTTTGACCGATATGCTTATCAGTCTGATGTGGACCGCTGTACAGAAAGTATTTCACATCCGGTCCCAATGATATTTTTCAGCAAGCTGTACAGTACTATGCTGCTTTGGATAATGTAATTTATATTTGGGAAAAAAAAAAAAAGCACTTCTGTCCTCCGTGTGTAATGTCTGCTTTCTGGAGAAGAAATTTTTGATGGACAAAAGATCCCAACAAAGCAATTTAATTCATAAGTAGAGTGTACAAGCAGCAGATCAGCACTAAACATTGGAAGGATGTGGATGGCTCCCCCTCAGGACAATCTTGGTTGGGATTATATATGGGTCACTTTAACCTTGGTCAAAGGTCACTTTTTGTGTTTATCTTGTGAAGACTCATTCATTTTTAATTTTTTTTTTTTAAATTTTTTATTTTTTGGGAACTGCTTAATCATAATTACGGTCGTGGGGAGGGTGGCACCCATCTCATCTAGGGTACACCCGAGACAGCTCGCCAGGCCACCACAACTTGTGAAAACTTCTTAGCGTGATAATTTCGGAAGGAAATGACCTAAGATCTCAACATTTTGTGTATAACTCCCTGACATTAGACAATAAGGTTGAATTGTGCTAATTCCAAACTCCCGAGCTCTGAATCGAACCCAGGACCTTCTTGCTGTGAGGTCGGCGTGCTAACCACTACACCACCATGCCCCTCCATTCCTGTGGAACATTTGATCTATGTGACAGTGTGATTTTTATAATGATCTTGTAGATTGCTGAAATTGCACAGCTAGCGTGCTAACATCTCTACGAAGAACTTTGATTGGTTATTAGTATTGGATTGCAGACTTTTTTTATAAATAGTGACTGTTTTTTGTATAAAAAAAAAAAATTGGAGTCTGTGTCCCAAATCTATAATCACTGTACATGCTTTAATAAATGTACTGTATATAGTTTTTAGGAGATGAATGTAAATCAGCTTGCTTCTGTTTAGCATTGATGATGATGTCGCTGAGTATTGAAACTCCCATCTCATCCTACATTATGACATGTTGATGGCACACTGTGACAGGAGGAGGTTATTGAGATCTATAATTCCTAGTGGTCTGTAGTCTTCCCTTATTATTATATCATTGATGGCGCTAATAGTTTTCTTATTGTGATGTCATATGTTATTGCTTGTTTGCCTATACAGTATTCATCATTTAAATTTCCAACTGCATAAACATCCTGGCTAACTATTAGAACGAAAGGGGTTTCTCACAGTTATGGATTTAATTGATGGGACGTGATCAGATCTCATCCGTTTTGTAAGAAAAACAAGAACTGAAACGAAGACTCTTAACTACAAGGGTCAATTAGAGTTCTGACCCGAAATGTCCAATCAGCACAAACTCGTCAGCACTCACTACTTTATTTTGAAGGGAACAGGAATGTAAGCAGAATAAGGCATTGAAATAATTTTTTTTAAATCCATTCGCAGTCCCGTATCCACTTACGGATCAAATTACACGTAAGGAAAATTAGCATGTTATATTGGTATTTAATCTTGGCATTGTAGTTATTAACTCTGGACTTGGGCTGTTTTTAAAAAGTTATTCAAAGCTGAATCTTGCAAAACCACAGAAAAAATTCTGCCTTTCCAGTTGTGAATTTCAAACTCTTGTGTAATGCGGGGCGGGCTCGATCAAGTGCAGCGCAAATGGGCCGATCATCCTGAAGCATCAAATACATCATTTTCACACATTTTTCACAAACAGTGGCACACAAGGGATGTATACACACAAAAAACTTTACTGGCTTCTTCCAGGTAATAGATAATTGGTACAGTTAACATATTCAAGCTGGCATTTGTTTCCAGCCAATTAAAAGGGGGTTGTCCTTTGGAGAATTAGGTTTTCATGAACATTGGAATTGGGGCGTTTAAAAGTGCATCGCACCATCACTGGTACGCGCAGCAGAGGGATCAGAGTTTGAAGTCCCATAGTTATAAATAGATAGGCCAAAGTTTAAGCAAATTATGGATGAGCGCCAATTTATCATGTGCAAATATCGTGGTTCGAGTCGTGATTTGTTTCAACAGAAAACGATGAAAGCCTTTTTACATCTGCGTTGCATCTCTGAATGTTTTCATTCTGGCACATGTGCACTGTGTGTTGTGCATGTGTGGGAGCTGCACATTGCAGAGCAGAAAAAGATTTCATGACAAAATTATTTCTGCTGGAATCCTGATAATTTTGAAGTTTCTTGTGTTACAGCTGCAGAGACGGCAAAAATTAAGTGGCAAAACCTAAAGGTAAAAAAAAAATAAAAATACTGAAGTTATGGATATGAGGAACAGTTACTGACTGCAACATAAATATACAAATACACCATACAGCCAGATGTCCAAACTGGCCATGAGTAATGTGCAAATGAGCATATATATAATGTGTGGGTTTGTATACTTTTATAATATAAAGATAATAGATATGCCAGTATAAATTTAATATATTAAATATGAATAGATAAATAAAATATTTAAGATAGGAAAGTAATATATAAATACAACACTACTATATATATATATATATATATATATATATATATACACACACACACACACACACACAGACGCTCCCTGACTTACGTTTTTAATTGGTTCCGGATGGCCGAATGTAAGTTGTAAGCGGGACGCTCATACTGTACTATACATCCATAAATGCCATTGCCGTATCTTATTAAACATCCCTAAATCAATTATTGTAAACATAACATTGTAAAATAATATCAACATTAATTTCAAATAAATTAAATTCAAGCAAAATAATTTCAAATAAATTTTAATCGAACTCACTCCTCAAATATCAAATATAACCTTTAACATTCTCTATGATGCGATCTTTTTGCTTGTAAATGGTTCCGATGGTTGACGGATGGTCCCTTTACATGAAGCTGAGCCGAGTCACTTTACATGAAGCTTAAAACAGCCAATCAACGCTTACAATATGTGAGGCGCTCAACACAGAAAGTAGTTTACTTTTTGTGCTTGGGACAAAGCGCAGGTTATACGGACTTCCGGTCTTTCAAATGAGCAAGGGTGCTGTTGAATACTGGTTTAGTACTCAGCCTGCACTGATGTGAATCACCAGCAGAGCGGAGAGTTCTTTTTCTTTTCTGGATTTGAATTTTCATTAATTTTCCAACTCTCTTTGCTTAACTGAGTATGCGTGGTAGATTGCGCCGATCTGAGCAGATAGTTAATTCATCTGTGTGTGAGACTTGCACTCATGCTAGTAGGCTTATGCTTCTGACCAACCATATTTGCTTCAGGTTACAAAAGTCCACAAAACGGTGTAAACACAGATCAGAGACGACGTCTTAACACAAGGGTAACATGCTATATAACTGATATATGAATGAACTGGGAAGGAGGGGCACGTTCAGTCTGTTGTTTGTAAACAATGGACGCAGTGTCATTACATCAGCGTACTACGTATGAACTCAAAATTTGACTTTTTTATTGAAAAAAAAAATGTCAAATAGAAAATAAACGGATGAATGTAAGTCGGGGAGCATCTATGTGTGTCTATATATATGTATATGCGTGTATAGTATCAATAAATACAGATTCAACACTAAATGCTTACTTATAATAACAATTAAACATTCAAAAATAATGCATAAGGTGTAAATAAAATATAAATACACACAGCGTCAGATGCGCACCTCATCTAAAAATGTAAGTAGTTTTCTGTTGGGTTTGGGTTATATAAATTTGTGTGTGTGTTGCTAATGCTTTGGTGTGTCTTCTGTGTTGTTGTGATTTTTAAACCATGTTGAGCTTTTTGTTGTTGTTGTTTTTTTTCCCCCTTTAGATTTTTTTCACCATGGTACGTGAACACTGAGTAAGAAAGCGAGCAAGAGCCACCATGATCGGAGGACTTTTCATGTACAACCACAAGGGCGAGGTGCTGATCTCGCGTGTCTACCGTGATGACATAGGGTGAGGTCCGATCTTTTTTCCCTCACGGTATGGTTTAGGATCAGTGCCGGAGACGATGGTGTTGACGGGTGGAGAGGGTTTTTCTCCAGAGATTCTCCATTTGAGACACTTTCCATCTTTTAATTTCTGATCTGATGTTTCTTTTGTTGTTGTTTTTGAATCCCCCCATTTTCTCCCCAATTTACTTGTATCCACCCATCAAGTATTGCTTTCCCTATCACACGACCACCACCAACCATATGAGGGGTGAAAGTATCCGCCCAGCCCTCCGTGACAAGTAATTCGAGTCCCCTCTTCGAACTGTGGCGTATGTATATTTGGGGGCAGTCTAACACGCTCGGAGGGAAAGCACAATCCGCTCCCTTGTATGAATGAGCTCACAGATGCCCATGATTGGCTGGCGATCGCTGTGAGTGACAGGGAAGTGAGTATGCCATCTGTCCTGTTAGAGCTTGGCCAATTGGCTCTCATGCACTCCTGTTTACAGAAGGCTGTGACATTAACTTGGATTCGAACTTGCAATCCCATGGGATCTGATGTTTCTGAATATTAGTGCTGGGCGTATACTTGATCTGGTATATGTCAACATTGTTGTAGCGAGCACCGACTGTGCAGCGAGTTTTAAGCCTGTATTTGTGCACGGTATATGTCGTCAGTTATCAAAACACCCACAATTATAAATGGTCTTTTATATCCTGACAGCTGTCGAATATTTATGAGATCTGAAAAAATGTCACATCTATCCACTGTAATTGTAAAAACGCAGAGCAACCGCTACCTCATGGTCCGCTGGGAAATTTTCAAGCAGATGCTTGTGGCTCCCTGATTTTGTGTGACCCTGCCGTACACAAACCAGCAGGCAGAGTTGGTCGTGTATGTGGGTGTCTACGTGCGCACATGGCGTCTGGTTTTTACCGCAAATTATCACACTCCATCGGAGTACTGGATTCTGATTGGTCAGTTAAGGTGGTCATTGTTCAGTTATTTGTTTATATTGTGATATAGTTTATGATCATTATGTATAACAGACTTTTTCTGAGGTACATTACAGAGGAAGCAGATAAATGGTTTTTAAGTGAATAAAATCAATGCTTTCCAAGTAGCCTTGTAATAAGCAAGATAATGTACATAAATCCATAATGGATCTATCCATATGAAATCATCCAAAATCACTGCAAGTCCCCTAGTGATGGTGCTATATTTGCTTGATTTTGATATATTTTGTAGCATGTGGTGATGGAAGTAAAATGCAATTGGTTTCAGGTCAAAATCGTTCCGTTTTGATTTGAGAGGTTTGAAAAAGGGGGCGTGTCTAGCAATTAAAAACTGCTTGATTTTCCTCCCACCCCCAGAACTGGCTTGTTCTGTCTTGAAGTTTATGAAAGAAATGTATAATTGAGCAGATAATCCCCCTGATGGCCATGCAATAATTGACCAAAAACCAGAAAGCGCTGACCATGGTGTGTGTGTGTGTGTGTGTGTGTGTATACACACAAACAAAATGCATTCAGTTTAACTCTACGTTCTGAAAGCATGAAGTCCACCAGGGTTTGAATTGTCTAATACACGCAAATTTGCGGAAACACTTCCACCTCTCCAGAGCAGCAAAAGCATGGAGAGGGGCTTTAAATGTGTTTCTCTAATTTATTTTCTATCAGAGGGACTCAGACCTAATATCAGACCTCTTGGACTGAATAAAGTCGGTTCAGCGAGTCCTAGACACTGTTCAAAGTGGAGTTGCTATGGTTACAGTGATTCTGTAAAGTGTCAGTTGTCACAGCCCACCAGTGTTAACTCGGTTAATGATGCATTGTAGGCAAAGCTACATTTAATTATTGCAGATGAGGTGGCATTAGGGTTATTTCGGGTAAATTTATTTTTTTTATATATATATAAGGCACGGTCAAGGACGATGGGGTTAATCGTTCTGTGAAAACCCAAAAATCTAAGGAGAAAATTAAGTGCCCTGGGTTGCCCCGGGATGCCCTGGGTTTTCTTCTCTTGTTTTCACACGTCTTTGCAGCATTGTAAAATCAGAACCATGTGAATTGGGAAATGATACCCCGCCTTCTCCCAGTTTCAGTTGAGATTGGCTAAAGTAATGGTTTTAGGTTAAAGTCTGTGAGGTGTATCATATAACAGTGAATTTGACTTCACAGTGATCTATTTAAAGGCGTCACTCATCACGACGTTAAAAACGAACCACGGGTCCTCCATCCCTTTTGGCTGTTTTATTGATCTGTAAGGTGGTTTCCACTTCTTTGGCTACGGTGTGATGCTTGTGTTTCTGCTTGTATGCTTTTCTCACAGGAGAAATGCTGTTGATGCATTTCGGGTTAACGTGATCCATGCACGCCAGCAGGTGCGCTCGCCCGTCACCAACATCGCACGCACCAGCTTCTTCCACGTCAAGCGCTCCAACATCTGGCTGGCTGCTGTCACCAAGCAGAATGTCAACGCCGCCATGGTGTTTGAGTTTCTCTACAAGATGTGTGACGTCATGACCGCCTACTTTGGCAAGATCAGTGAAGAGAACATCAAAAACAACTTTGTGTTGATCTACGAGCTGCTGGATGGTAAAACGAACCCCACCCACTTCCCTTTTTTTTCCCCCTTCCTTTTAAACTAATTACCATCTTCCATTAAGCTTACATCAGCCGCTTAGCACTAAAAAAAAAAAAGAAGCAATAGAGTTTTCGGAACCCGAGTCTAAACCGTTTATATTCGCATCGGGTGTGGGTCCTCTTTCACGGAGGTCGCCACTTTGCGTGGCCATGTTTGTATAGTAACCCATAACCATGCAGGCAGCCGAAACCTAACGGTGAGAGAAGTGGCTTTGGGATTGAAAGGTCACTGGTTTGATTCCCAAGTGTGGCGGTGGGGAAGTGAGCAGCACATTCCTCCACATAAATGGCTGAAGTGCCCTTGAGCAAGGTACCTAACTCCAGCTGGTATCCAGATGACCCCAGTGTGTGTGGCAGCTCGCGCTCTCTCTCTCTCTCTCTGCGCGTGCCTGCGTGCGCATGCTCACTTTGGATGGTTACGTGCAGAGGATATAATTTCCCTTACTGATAAAGGGGGAAAGCTGAAAGGAACTCACTCACTCACAGGATTAATACAGTATATCATGGGGTGGGTGGGAATTAAAGTTGGCTGCAATCTGGGACCTCACCACTAGATGTCACTAGACGCTACTAAATCTTACACATTCTACCTTTTAATGTCAAATTTGGTATACATTATGAAAGCTGTCACCAAGACAGAACAGCATTCCATAAGTTCTCCCATAGCGGTCAACATTTAGAATTCTGCCAATGCTGCACTCGCCTGTGGCTGAGTGCGAGATTAGTCATGTTGTTGGAGAAGGAGGTGTGGATATCCCCTTTCATCACTATTGATCACACCAACGCTAGCCATTCACCTGCGTCTGTGAGCTTGTGCACCTGGATGTCAGTGGTTAGTACCTGACGGGGTTTATGCTGCTCACTGATGTTATATGAGCAGTTTACAAAGAGGCTTCGATCTGGGGACCGGTCTGGCTCGAGGGAATTGTCTGTAATATCATTGGTGAAGTTTAATAAGCTGATCAATTCTATAGGAAGCCATGTGTGTACCTTGAGTGATTGACAGCTGTGTACATTTCTAAACTCTTCAATACTTGCTGATCTTGGGGCCCTGCTGGTTTCCTTCAGCTTGTGATTTGAGCTTGAAGGTCGTGGTGTCCTTCTTATGGTTAATGGAGGGTTTGTTCATCAATGTGAGGATAGATTTAGGTAGAGTAGAGTCTTAGTAGTATGTGCATGTCAGGGTCCAATGCACCTCATCACATATTACTATTATCGTATATTATTAGTAAAGGACTGGACAGTATGTCTTTCTGTCTGGCTTAAGGGGAAAACACTAAAGTAGGTAATTACCGTAAAAATATAACTAATGTGGATTTTAAAGCACCAAAGACTATTAAAAAAACACACAACTTTGAGCATTTTATTTTATTCAACATATCAATTGAATCAACAGAGTTTTGTCTTTTTCTCTCTCTCTTTTTTTTTTTTTTTTTTTTTTTTTTTTTTAAACGGGTTTCCTTTAAAGTGCAAACTCAGCCATGAGCCAAACACCACCTAATTTTGGCAAATGTTCGTGAGGTTGAGAGGTGGAGTTGGGAGGTTAGCACACTCACATAGTTGATGATAAACTTGAAGCTGTAAGCTGATTAGAGGGAGTCGGCATCCTTAAACAAATGTGTGAGATATGCTCCAGGTACCATGGTGATTGCGGTAGCTTTATGTTGATGTATGTTTATTATTGGCTGTAGGGTTGTTTTTGTTGCGTGTTCTGTTTTCCTAAATATTAAAGAATAAAACTTGAACCATATTCCAGGAGTTCGCTTATTTACACAAGACGAGCAGCAGCTGGAGTTTCTGTCGTGCTGTGGTTTTTTTAGGTTTTGATTTTTATGAGCTGTATATTAGAAAATCAAAGCCTAAAGAAAATACTGCGCGGACAGGGCAGCATCGCTACACATCCCGGGATCCTGCAGGGGTGTTACCGAAATGGTTAAGATGAGATTTCTCGATGATCACCTGTGTTTCTGATTTGTTATAACATGATTATTGATTTGGATCAGACGCAAGGCTCTTTCTTTGTGTTGATGATCCCTACAGGTCTGTCTTTATCTCCGGAAACGGATACAATGCTAAAATTCCTGCTCTACTTAATCTGACTTGTCAGAAATTACGTGCTGGTGGTTTTTAGTGTGTACTATAACAATGTTGATTTGCAACGGGTACAAAAATCTTATTAAATATAATAATAATAATATGGTGAGGTTTTGTTTTTGAATAGCAAGGCATAAGGGTGATTGGCTCTCTTTTTTTTTTTTTTTTTTTTTTTTTATTTATTTATTTTTTATTTTATGACTTTTCTCCCCTAATTTTGGTTATACGTATTTGATTCCCACCTATCGTGTCTTGCCTTCCTTATCACAAAACCAACACCAACCATGGAAGGGTGTAAGCATGCTCTGTAACACAAGATGTTGTCACCCACCTCTTTACGAACTGCTTTGCATGCTCAACCGGGGACATCGCAACACTCGGAAAGTCCGATCCACCCATCTGTATGAGCTCATAGGGGCCCAGGATTGTCTGGGGATGACGGTGATTGACACAGACAGTAAGTGCATGCCATCACGCTCTCCGTTGAGAGCTCAGCTAGTTTCTGTCGAGTTCTGGTTGCAAATGGCGGCTACATTAACTTGGGTACAAACCGACAGTCTCCTGGTTGATAATTATGACCGGTTTTTCCCGGCGCAATGGCCTGTGTAAAATCAATTTGTTCCAGAGTAACTTGTTCCACATTTCAAGGTGGTACAAATTGTCCAGAACAACTTGCCGTCAGAACACCATCTGTGACCGGTAGGAGGGTTGACACATGAGCAGTAGTGTCCATCAAGGTTATGGGGTCATTTCACGGCCTTTCACAGCGCATGGATGACTCCCCTCCGGTGGGTTCTTGCGTTTCTTGGCATCTCCAGTAGTCCCTCAAGCTTCCTGTTTGCCACAGAATTAAGAGCGAGTGTGTCAACACGGAGGGAAGTGGCCACTGCCTGTGTTACACCGACTTTGTTTTTGTTTTTCTCCCTTACTGTAGAGATCCTGGACTTTGGTTACCCTCAAAACTCGGAGACAGGTGCACTGAAGACCTTCATCACTCAACAGGGTATTAAGAGCCAGGTTAGTGCAAACAGTTATGTTTTATGTCCTTATGCAGTGTGGAATGATAGGTTTCGGTTGTTAAATTTCTTCATTGATGACGGCAAATAACATGATGTGATGTTTTCTGTTGTGTCTCCTTCCCCATGCTCCACCACCTGGTCTGATATCCTGCCATCCAGCATCATGTAAGTACACCTGGGATGGCACTTGGGTTCTTTCTCGAATAAAACTTAACCACGTATCTCCTTTGGTCACGCAGTTGATTTGACGTCATCGCCCTATGTGTTTACTTCCAGACTAAAGAAGAGCAGTCTCAGATCACTAGTCAGGTGACAGGGCAGATCGGATGGCGGCGTGAGGGCATCAAGTACCGTCGCAATGAGCTCTTTCTGGATGTTCTGGAGAGTGTGAACCTGCTCATGTCACCACAGGGTAACTCTCAAATCTGTTGTTGATTTAGCACGTGACACGCCGTATCAGTCATAACTAGTGTATGCTGTGCTTGATGTATATTGTCTGCCTTTGGGATGTGTGCGTGTGCGTGTAGGTCAAGTGCTGAGCGCCCATGTTTCCGGCCGTGTGGTTATGAAGAGCTACCTGAGTGGAATGCCCGAGTGCAAGTTCGGCATGAATGACAAGATAGTCATTGACAAGCAGGGCAAAGGAGGCACATCTGACGATGCCGGCAAGAGGTAAGAGACTAAACGAATTTAAATTGATTTCCTTGTTAATCAATTCTCCTTGATGTTGGAATGAAAATCTATACGGAAGAATCTTTTGATATTAGATTATATTTTTAAACCATGAATTTCACGGTCAGACTTTTTCATTTTTTGATGTTGGGAATAAGAAGCTTGTTTTAAAATATAATAAAAGGTTACTAAGGGCATCCTGGTGGCATAGTGGTTAGCATGTCCACCCAACAGCAAGAAGGATCTGGGTTATTGTCCTGGGATCGGGCATTTCTATGTGGAATTTGCATATTGTTATCGTGCTTGCCTGGGTTTCCTCCAGGTACTCAGGTTTTCTCCCACAGCCTAAAGACATAGATTTAGGCTAAGTGGCTGTTCCAAAGTGTCCCTATGTGTGACTGACTGGTTGTGTGTGTGGCCCAGTGATGGTCTGATTGCAATGCAATGTGTACCCCAACTTCACCCAGAGTTGTGACCCTAGTAGTAGGATTGCTTTAGGGCTATTAGGTTGCGTAGTCTCAGCCCCCAGTGCGGCTAACTGGGTTATCAAAGGCGGGCCATGTCTCTCACTGTCTATGGTGAGAGGCATGTAAAAGAACCATTGCTGACTTTCGTAAAGAGTAGGCTGCAAAGTCGTCGGCGTGTTTCTGTCCCTTGCTAAAAGGGTTGTGACAGGAAGGGCATCCGCCGTAAAAACCTCTGCCAAATCAAACGTGCGAATCAGATGATTCGCTGTGGCGACTCCCGAGTAAAAGGGAAAAAGCCGAAAGGGAGACAGGTTGCGTAGTCTCACGTTTTCCAAGTTGTACTTGCATTATTTAGGCAGCAGAGGGTGTAATAATGTACAGTAGATGCAATGGTTATGACGTCAGCATCAGTGGAAGTAACAATGTTTAAAAAAACACCTGAACAGAATGATGTAATAATAGGAATGAGGTGTGTGTGACTGATTTTATTATCCACACATTAGAATATAGTTGTTTCATGTTGAAGCCTGAAAGCCTTCGTGGATCTTTATGAAGTAAATGCATTTTTTTTCTTCTTTTTCTTTTTTCTGCCGGACTGCAGTGAGTTAGGAGGCAGGTAGTGTACCTTTCATTCCTAATCCATCTACAAATTGTCCTGTATTACTTTTTAAACCGTAATGTGAACTTTGGGGCAGCAGTCGGCTGAGAGAAGCGGCTTCGAGACGGAAAGATCGTTGGTTTGATTCCCGAATCAGCAGGAAAATTGTGGTGGAGTGAGCTCCAGCTTCTCTTTCTCCACCACATTCATGGCTAAAATTCTCTTGAGCAAGGCACCTCACCTCCAGCTGCTCTTCAGGCACCAGTGTGTGCACTGCTTCGTGTTTGTGGGATCTAAATTAAAAAAAAAAGTAATTTAAGCACAGATTCATTTAAAATCCAACACTGTCACAGTAGCAGTGGACCATCTGCACATTTATTGTAAAACAAACACCCCGCCCTCCATTTTTTTACTGTCGTAAAAATACTGAAATGAGCGCTCTGCATTACAGCAACACGAAAATGAAACCATGTGTGGCTGTTGGGTGTAAATAGTTTTTGTAATCACGGACAGATTTGCCCACAAGCTTCTAAGTTCTGAGTTGGTTATTTATAGACTTTCAAAACATCTGTCCTCTACGTACTTTTTGAAAAACTACCCCACATGCCGTTACCCCAGAGCACAACAGGATAGATATAATCTCGAATACACGGTCGCATTATGAGTCGCTTTTTGTTGTTTTTGCTGACAGTGAGGACTTTGCTTTGCTCATAAAGTAAATATCGCATAAAACCACAGCTGGGTCAATTCCCATGTGCAGCTGTTTGACGATGTCGCTATGATCATATTGGTGAGAGGTATTTGGTGTTGCTTTATTGCTCAGGCATGCTCAAGTGAGATAACAGGTACAGTTCTATATACAGACACTCCCCGACTTATGTTTTTAATTGGTTCCGGACGGCCGAACGCAAGTTGTTACAATGACGTGTGACGTATGACGCTCATACTGGACTATACATCCATAAATACCGTTACCGTATCTCATAAAACACCCCTAAATCAATTATTATAAACATAACATTGTAAAATAATATCAACATTCATTTCAAATCAGTCACTTATTTATACTGAGTCACTTTACGTGAAGCTTAAAACAGCCAATCAACGCTTACAATATGTGAGGTGCTCAATAGTAAAAGTAGTGTACTTGCAAAAGTAGTGTACTTGCTGTGGGTTATACGGACTTCCGGTCTTTCAAGTGCGTAATATAATGTACTGATAAAAATTAAACCTTCTGATATTTCTAGATTCATTGCACACCAATTGAAATATTTCAGGTCTTTTATTGTTTTAATCTGATGATTTTGGCATACAGCTCATGAAAACCCAAAATTCCTATCTCAAAAAATTAGCATATCATGTTCAGGTAGTCTAAACGAGCTATTAACCTAATCATCTGAATCAACCAATTAACTCTAAACACCTGCAAAAGATTCCTGAGGCTTTTAAAAACTCCCAGCCTGGTTCATTACTCAAAACCGCAATCATGGGTAAGACTGCCGACCTGACTGCTGTCCAGAAGGCCATCATTGACACCCTCAAGCAAGAGGGTAACACACAGAAAGAAATCTCTGAGTGAATAGGCTGTTCCCAGAGTGCTGTATCAAGCCACATCAGTGGGACGTCTGTGGGAAGGAAAAAGTGTGGCAGAAAACGCTGCACAACCAGAAGAGGTGACCGGACCCTGAGGAAGATTGTGGAGAAGGGCCGATTCCAGACCTTGGGGGACCTGTGGAAGCAGTGGACTGCGTCTGGAGTAGAAATCTCCAGAACCACCGTGCACAGGCGTGTGCAGGAAATGGGCTACAGGTGCCGCATTCCCCAGGTCAAGCCACTTTTGAGCCAGAAACAGCAGCAGAAGAAAGTACTTTTTTTCGGATGAAAGCAAATGTTGCATGTGATTCAGAAATCAAGGTGCCAGAGTCTGGAGGAAGACTGGGGAGAAGGAAATGACTGAAGTCCAGTGTCAACTAGCCACAGTCAATGATGGTCTGGGGTGCCATGTCAGCTGCTGGTGTTGGTCCACTGTGTTTTATCAAGCGCAGGGTCAATGCAGCTAGCTATCAGGAGATTTTGGAGCACTTCATGCTTCCATCTGCTGAAAAGCTTTATGGAGATGGTTTCATTTTTCAGCACGACCTGGCACCTGCTCACAGTGCCAAAACCTGACCAAGTATTGAGTGCAGAACTGAACATAATTATTTGAAGGTTGACTTTTTTTTTTGTATTAAAACCACTTTTTTTTATTGGTCAGATGAAATATGCTAATTTTTTTGAGATATGGATTTTTGGTTTTTGTTTACTTTTTTGCCAAACTTATCAGTATTAAAACAATAAAAGGCTTGAACTACTTCAGTTGTGTGTAATGAATCTAAAATATATGAAAGTTTAATGTTTATCAGTACATTACAGAAAATAATGAACTTTATTACAATATGCTCATTTTTTGAGAAGGACCTGTATATAACTGAACTGGGAAGAAGGAGGGGCACGTTCAGTCTGTTGTTTGTAAACAATGGACGCAGTGTCATTACGTCAGCATACTGCGTAGGTACGTCTAAACTCAAAATTTTACTTTTTAAAAAAAAAAAACGGATGAACATAAGTCGGGGAGAGTCTGTAATGTGTGGTAGTAGTACTTCAGCTTCAACAAAAGTCTTGAAACAAAGTAAACTTGGAGCTCGACATTATGATATGACATTCATATAGGTAGTGGTATAGGGCGCTGGATCGCTGATCCAAAGGTTGGGGGTTCGAGTCCCACTCTCCACAAGGTTGTCACTGTCCTCCCCAGTGGAGCTAACTGGGTTATCAAAGGCCGGCCATGGCTCTCACTGTCTATGGTGTGAGGCATGTAAAAGAACCATTGCTGATTTTCGACAAGAGTAGGCTGCAAAGCCGTCGGCGTGTTTCCGCCCTGCGATGGCCTGACGAGCTGTCCAGGGTGTACTCTGCCCTCGCCCGAAGTTGGCTGGGATGGGCACCAGCCTCCCCGCGACCCTAATTAGGATTAAGCGGTTACAGAAAATGAATGATGACATTTATATGATGAGGAGCCTTTAGCTTTTCCATTTAGTTTTTGCTCGTTAAGAAGATAAAATCACTTTTGAAAAGCAGCGTTAGTCATGAAACTGTCCTTGGACTGGTAAGTGTTGGGTGCTTTTTTTTTTTTCTTCCTTCCTAGAAGGAGCATCACAGAAAATAACTGCGAAGCATTACATAAGGCGTTCTCGGAGCGTCGAAGAATATAGTACAAGGCTAATCGGCCCAGAAAAGCCAATTCCTCAGCAGAGCTCATAAATCAAAATTTTGCTCGTTGGCTGGGACGGATATTTGGTGGATCAAAGCACGTATCATGGAAAATTAATTATAAAAGACAGTCATAAGTCAAGGTACTACTGTATGTAGAAAATTATTTAAGTAAGGGATCGTCACCACCTGAGGTCGACAGCTGAGAGTGACAGAATAATTCTCCATTTATTACAAAAGTCAAATTTCAAAATGTTTACAAAGTAGACAGTCACATGACTGTGTGATCCACTTATGCAACGATCATCCAACTCATCCATTGGAACAGTGCAACATTTCATTTATCCCATGGCAATACCAGGAATTACTCTATGCCTTTCCACCAATGAGAAACCAGAAAATCTCTCAATGAATAATATTTGTTAACCTGAAGATGATGACCAATTAGATCGGGTTGTTCCCATGTAGTACCTGCTAAAATTATTCGTGTCACTTGTCAGTGGTCATAATGTTTTTAATGTTATGGCTGATTGGTGATATCCCATGTTTTGTCCCTTAAGAACGATCCACCCAAGTTGCACCCTGTTTATGAACTCTGTATATAAATGGATGTTTAATATTTAATGCTGCCCTTATTAGCACATATGCCTTGGGTGAGTGTGTGTAGTTTCTGCATTAAATTATTAGTCTCGTGATCTCGATATAGTAGGTCCTGAGAAAATGTTTGGATTACCTCAGCGTTCTGGGGAAGAAAAAAAAAATACAGATGTACATCTCGCCCTTAGCAGTAGAGCTTGTTTTCTGCGATATGGTAAATGTTTGCTATTCAGAGTGTGTGATTGCTGTGTGTGCCCTGCAGTAGTGGGAAGCAGTCCATTGCTATCGATGACTGCACTTTCCATCAGTGTGTGAGACTCAGCAAGTTTGACTCGGAGCGCAGCATCAGCTTTATCCCACCAGATGGAGAATACGAGCTAATGAGGTGTGTGTTTGTTTATGTATATGTCTGTGTCACTGTGTGCACTTTTCTAAGTGGCTCTGTGTGTATCCATACTATAGGTATCGCACCACTAAGGACATCATCCTGCCGTTCCGAGTCATTCCACTAGTAAGAGAGGTGGGACGCACCAAGCTGGAGGTGAAGGTGGTCATCAAGTCCAACTTCAAACCGTCGCTGCTGGCTCAGAAGATTGAGGTGAGAGGGATTTTTTTTTTTTCCTCCTTTCTTAACCCTTGAGCAGTATTACACTTTATAAATGAGATCTGTGAACTACAAAGGTTTATACAGGGGGGGGTTCTCGACTTACAACAGGATTCTCTTCCTACGTCACGGTGTAAGGAGCATTTTGTCCACATTGCGAACTAAGAAAATGCAGAAGAAAATCATAATTGAGGAAATCGAAACATTTCTATGACACATGAAATTGTAACTAGCAGTAATAAAAAAAAAAAAAAAAAACTAAGCAGGGCAAATACAAAATGAAACAAAAACAGAGGCCAATTCTTTACTTTTACTCCTGCGGTTGATTGCACAATGGAAGGGGTGTGGCAGTGGTAGGAGAGACCAGTTTATTGGGAAGAGGAAGCTCCAGAATACGCAGAGAATCCTCAGTTGGGCACTGCACGACTGACATTCTTCTGTTGTGTGTACAAGTTACTTTGCCCAAGATTTATATTTATAAAAGTCAGAACCAGCATCCTTCATGACTTGATATTTTGAGGTTATGACACTCGGACCATAAGTCGAGGACCCCCTGTAGTTTAGTCTTGTGTAAATGATGCATGAATAGCCTTTGTATATATTACAATTGTTGGTTTTGTCACCTGCCTAGAACTGATATGAGCTAATTAACGATGCAATGTGTTTTTAGGTGCGTATTCCCACTCCGCTCAATACCAGTGGCGTGCAGGTGATCTGCATGAAAGGGAAAGCCAAGTACAAGGCCAGTGAAAATGCCATCGTGTGGAAGTGAGTCATACTGCTTGGGTCAGTTAAGTAAATTTGTGCATTAGTGGATTCCTTCAGGTTGTTTTAACTGTATGTCTCGTGTGTGTGTGCGCGCATGTATATAGGATTAAGAGGATGGCTGGAATGAAGGAGTCCCAGATCAGTGCGGAGATTGAGTTGCTGCCGACCAATGACAAGAAAAAGTGGGCTCGACCACCCATTTCCATGAACTTTGAGGTCAGTGGTAAATTTTGCAAATGATTTATTCCCCCCCTCCCCCCCGCCCGGCCTGTGTGTGTATGTATGTATATATACTATGGTACCTTGACTTATGAATTTAATCCGTTCTGAGGGCAAGATCGTAAGCCAAAAACTTCGTTAGATGAAACAATTATTCCCACTGGAAATGATAGCAAACCAATTAATCCATTCTAACTCCCTCCCAAACTCGTATAACCTGCCAATAACATGTATACTTGACCTAATATATTAAAAATAAACATGTAAAAACAATAATTTCATAATAATAATACATTAACATTAAAACTAATAAATAATAATTAAACAAGTCAACTAACCCTTCTGATCATTGACTGCGGCGAAGATGTCATGTGGGCAGGCAGGAGGTGAAGTGTAACAGAGGAGGAGGAGAATTTTGTGCATGTGCACGCTACAAATGCCAGCGAGGAAAGGCTCCTGGTGAGCTTCCACAAGGCCAGTGCTTCTCAAATAGGGAGGCATGGTGTGATGATCCTGGGGAGCATGCTTTTTTGCCATACTGTACTAGAATTAAGTGCAATTGCACATCCACTACAGTAGGTGGTAATGGCGCTCTCATTGTCGCACTGTGGTGTAGGGAAAAGCACCGAGCAAATGATATGAAGTGCAGTAAACACTATACTTACACGTGGATTTATGCATTTTTTTTGGTGGGATCAAAGCTCGTATCGTGGAACATTTGGTATAAGGGACACTCGTAAGTCAAGGTACCTGTGTGTGTGTGTGTGTGTGTGTGTGTGTGTGTGTGTGTATATATATATATATATATATATATATATATATATATATAAACACACAGTGACAGTCTATAGCTGGTGTCATTTACAAATACAAATGAACTTGTATAAAATAATAAAACACAGAGTATATTATTCACCATTTAATTGCCAACAGACATCAAATGAATACCAAAGAGAGAAGCAATGACACGACTGCCCCCACAGTCATTGTTTGTCGTGTGGTGTAATGCAACCCCATATCATGTTTCCTTCTATTTTAGTACCTGCAGCACCTTTTAAAATAAATGAAATTCCTTTCGGACAATGTGCTATGTTTTATATCTTATATCAGCATTCTTTACATGAATGTGATGCATATTTCATTTGAGGTTAAAATCTACTCCAGATGTGTTGGCATTCCCTTAGTTATTGCCTCTTGTTTTGATTAAAAGTCCAGATTTGGGAATTTTAGCAAAATGGAAGAGTACATTTCCAAGCTGAGAAGTTAAATTGTAAAAGAATTACAGTGGTACCTCACTTTATGAAAGTCTCACCAAACGAAAAATTCAGTTTACGAAACGCATTTTCCTAAAATTTTTGTCTCTGGACAAGAAACAAGCGCCATCTTAAAAGTTTAAACGTGCCATTCAAACAATGCGCGAGTTGCTTTCCCATTGATTGTCTCCCAACACCTCGCCCCGCTGGCCTCCCATTGGCTAGGAGGGAGCTGAATCTCCATAATGCAGTACTGTGCCCATAATGCTTTTCGTGTGCCTTCAACTCATTGTTCGACACACGCGTGAAGGAGAGTTGTACTGTTGGTTTGTGAGTTTTTTTTTTTTTTGAGTGTTTTCATTGCAGCGTTATTTTTCGTTATTAATCATGAGCCCTAAGAAAGTGATTCCCGGTGAGACTGAAAAGAAGAAGCGGGCTCCGTTATCAATAAAAGTAAAACAGGAAATGATAAAAATATGACGGTGGGATTCGGTTGAGTGAAATCGCAAAGGAGTATGGCCAAAACCCCTCTACAACCGGGACGATATTGAAGCAGGAGGCATTAAAAGCGTAGATACAGTGACGGAGGCGATTATTTCGGAAAAAGCAACCGCCATATTTAAGGACCTCATGAAGGAGGGTGGGGGTGAGGGTTCTTTGGACCAGCAACCCTTGGACTTTAAAGCGTTGCATGGGTGGTTCAAGAGATTAAAAAAAAAAGGTACATTTTTTTACTTTCTGACCCATTTCATACAAAATTGGTGTACTTTTATAATTTTTAAAGGGTTTAGGGGGTAGTATTGGGAGCCTTGGAATGAATCGCGCGTTTTACATGTAAAATGCGGTTCAACTTATGAAAAATGCAGGTTACGAAAAAGGCGCTGGAACGGATTAATTTCGTAAAGTGAGGTACCACTGTATAAACTCCAAATGAAGAACATTGTAAGCTGTGCAAGAACCTGTGGGTTCACAGGCGCCCTCTGCCATGAGTCAGGGGTACTCTACGCCTCACGGAGGAACTTTTTTTTTTTTTTTTTTTTTTTTTTTTTTTCTTTAAACTTGGTGTTATGGTTACTCTGCAGTCTGAACACGTTACAAAAATATATTTTATACATTATCCACATTTTGAAACGGCAAAGCATATAATCTTAGTGTTTGAAAGCATTTATAATCTATGATATAGATGGAGCGCGCCACACTATTTACATCACATGCCAGTACAATTTGTGATGGACTGAGAGGCACAGCAAAGCACTGCCTCACCACTAATTGAACGGGACAAATGAAAATTATTCTTTTATTTGAAAAAAAAAACTTTAATATTGGATTCGAATGGTGAAAGGGTTTGTAATATATACCAGCTGATAAATATGAACAATTATTATATTCTGATTAACCCCCCCCCCCTCCAAGATTGACAGAGCAGGCTCTGCCTCACCTCCTATCCTTAATGCACATCACTGTGTGGTTAACATTTTTGTATGAAGATCGTAAATAACTGACATCATGTGTGATTGTAATTCAGCACTGCGTTGCTGGTGCTTTTGCTCGTAAAGCTCGAGCGCTGGTTCTAATTCTAAACTGTGGTTGCATTCACTCAGGTGCCGTTCGCTCCGTCCGGACTCAAGGTGCGCTACCTAAAGGTGTTCGAGCCGAAGCTGAATTACAGCGATCACGACGTGATTAAATGGGTTCGCTACATCGGTCGCAGCGGCATCTACGAGACTCGCTGTTAACGGCGGTTCCATCCGGCTCAGTCAGGAGGAGAGAAGGAGAGAGAGAGAGACACACACACCGAGAGAGAGAGAGGTTGTCCAGGAGAGATGAGCAAGTGGAGCCTCATTGGAGGAGGTGCAGAAGAGGCCACTCCCTTTTATCTCTCCTCCTCCCTCCCCTCCCCTCCTCTCCCTCCTTCTTCCCCCTTTTCCTTGTGTTCACACTGACCCTGAGAGAAACGTTCAAACACAAATTGGTTATTCAGAAATAATGTTGTGGCGAAAACAGAAGTATGTTTAGATACGTTTGAAACTATGAAAGGTCCATTTTGCTCCATTATGCATTCTCGCCTGCTCTAAGACGACACGCCCCATATCTCCATCGGGTACGCACACTCTCCTCCTGCCTCTGTTTAAGCATTCCAGACCCCTCGCTGATTGGTTAATGGAGGATTTCGGCTCATTCTCTCTGTTTAGCGATAAGCAGTGATCCTGTGCTTCTGTTCTCAGGCCTCGTCGGGGCTTCGTTTTCTTTTCCTCTTTCACACCGCGGAATTTTTTCCACTTGTGTGCTTGTGTTTTCTGATCCGGTGTAGTCCAAGAAACTGCACCCCTCCTTCTTTCATTCTCATTTATTCATGTTTCCCTTTTTTTTAATATGGAAATCCCAGTCCCTGAATGTATTTGTTAGCTGTTGTCCATGTTTTTGTAGAAAGTAGTTTTTATCGTATTACTACCCCAAACGTGTATCACTTATCCTCTCTCATCTTCCTCTCTCTGTCAGTACCTTTTTTTTTTTTTTTTTTTTTTTTTTTCTCTGTATGGATAATAATGAGGAAATGTCGTTCGTTCTGGTCTCTGATGTTTCACGTTTATCTGTGTGACTAAAATTCTCAGAACTGAGGAACTTCAAGTCCTCTCACTAGAATAAATCCAGCTGTGCGTCTGTAGACAAACTCGATCCAGCAGAAAGGGGTGAGAAAGAAGCGACGTGCCAGGCGGATGTGTCAGCGTCGTGTCTAGAGGAGGTTTTATTCAGGCTGGTTCTGTGTACTGTGTGTCTGTACCGAACTGTGTGTGTGAGAGACGAAGCCTCTGTCAGCAGAGGGTCCCCCAACATCTCTCAGGAACCCGAATCCGCTTTCCCCTCCAGTGTGCTGCCATCTTTACCAGGTTGTTTACCACATGTGTTACAGCCAACTGTTGGATTCCTCCAGTGCAGTTATCTATAGAGTAGTCTATGCTGAGATTTTTTTTTTTTTTTAAGGCACAAATGTGGAACCGGGGCTGTTTTTCTTGTAGGGGTGGGGATGCGCTGTCAGAATTTCTCGGGAATTAAATCAGCTCGGATTTTAAGGAAGGAATTTCCAGAATGTCTTTCAGCCCAGATGGAAATATAAAAAGTTGCACTGAGCTGAGTTCTGCTTCTCTCACTCGATCCTCTCACTCCGATCCAAACAAAGCAAACACTATTCAGTAACGTTACACAGGTCTCGGTACTTC
>CM045728.1:123129797-123179797 GCA_024760905.1 Plotosus lineatus | reverse complement strand
AATACAACACCCCACAGATGTGATTACATTTAGAATCTCATATTATCCACCACATGTCACTGATGTAACCCCAACACGTCATTGGCAGTGAAGTCACTGGTGGGATGAAGTGGATAAACTTCTCTTTATTCGTTGCTCTGTTCAATGTTTTTGTGGAAGAGAGGAACGGAAGAGTAGAGTCGAGTGAATCTTCGTTCAGGGTTCACGCTGATCATTTAAAACTCTTCCAAGCAGTGAACGCTTAATTTTGTTTCTGGCTCGTTTAAATCTGAATTAAATGTATTTATTTCCCTGTGTCTCATTTCACTCATTTGCTGAATCATAATCCTACTCGGGTTGTCGGGAGGCTAAAGCCTAGCTCTGCTGACACTGGGTTACAACAGGCTACAACCCGAGCAACTCGGACCATCGTTGCAGGCCAACACCCAGACAAACATCACACAAATATATTCACAAAGCAGCCTCATGTCTTGTGCTTGTTGGAGGAAACCAGAGGAACCCACATGAGAACGGGGAGAACGCCACACAGGAATGTTCACACCGAGATGGAGACAAGAACCCAAGACCTTGCTCTGAGGTGGACAAGCCGACCACTGCGCCGCTCTGCTTCATTAAGCTATTGACAGATTTTTGTTGTTGTTGTTCAGAGTTTCCTTGACGTCTAAATACATATCACAGACGTTCTCACCACATTGATTAGTTTTATATCCATTCTTGGACGAAGAAGGAAAATAATCGACAGACTGAATCGAGACTTTATCGAAAGCCATAGACTTCTTTTCCTTGAAGGTTAAACTCATAAAATGTCCTTAAATTGACGTGTTCCCTCAATGTGTTTGTTTTTAAATGTCTGGAAATCAAATCAAGCCCATTCTATTCAACTGTACTAGTATATCTCAATAATTAATACACCCGTCAGCCATAACATTAAAACCACCTGCCTAAATGTCTTGACGAGACCTCCGAGGGTCCGCTGTGATGTCTGGCTCCAAGCAATTCACAGCACACCTTTTAATTCCCGTCGGTTGAGGGTCGGGCCTCTGTGGTTCTGACTTGTCTGTCCAGCACATTCCACAAAAAAAAAAAAAAAATAGTGGATTCTCCTGCTGAGGGAGGATCCTGCTGTCAGGAAACACCACCGCCATGTAGGGCTGTCCTCGATTTGCAGCAATGTTTACATCGACATGAATTCTGATACCCAAGGTTTCCCAGCAGAGCATTTTGCAGAATGTCACACTGCGTCGTTCCGTAGCCCGTCCTGTTCCAATCGCTTCTCCGTGAATGCGATGCATATGCATGCGCCCTGTGGTCCATATGATGTATTGTAGAAGAAAATGTGACTCATCACACTGGTCCACTTTTTTTTTTTTTTTTAATTACCCAGAGAGCCAGTTTTAATTCCCATGTAACCATTGTAGTTGCTTCTAATGGTCTACAGGGGACAGGCAAGTGTGTCTGCAATACTCTCAGAGCTCACAATTCTTTCTATCGTGACCAGCATAAACTTTTTGAGCAATGACGTCAGAAACTTTTTGATGTCAGAACACAGGACAGGAGACTTTTACTGCCTTTTACCTCTGATGCCCCTCAATGACCCGAGGTGTCTGTGAATCTGTTCCTGAATTACTGGTTGTCCTTTTTCCTTTTTCGTACCACCGTGGTCAGGAGTTGGCACTACTAGGAACACCCACTAGACCTGAAGTTTTTGGAGATGCTCCGACCCAGTTGTATAGCCATCACAATACGGCCCTTGTCAACGTTACGCCGATCCTTATGCCCGCCCATTTTTCCTGCTCCCAGAGCAATAATTTCACTCTTGACTGTTCACTTCCTGCCCAGTACACCTCACCCTGCGACAGAACCAACTGTAATGTGATCATCACCGTTATTCCCTTTCATAAAGGTATCACTGATTGGTGTATACAGGGATCCCTCGCCACTTCACGCTTCAATTCACGCGGCTTCAGTGCATCGCGGTTTTATTTTTTTTAAAATATCCATTGAATTAAAAAAATAAGGAAATTAAGGAAGAATAGGGAAAAGTTGAGGAAAATGCCACAAAATCAAGGCCAATTATTCAAAATAAAAAACAAAAAACAACCCAGAACCTCCCATCAAAACTACGTACATTGTTGTGAGGTGCGCATCTGAGTGCGTGTGCGCGCATCTGCATGTGAGTGTATTTATATTGTATTTACATCTTATGCATTATTTTTGAATGTTTGATTGTTATTATAAGTATTTATAGCGTTGAATATGTATTTATTGATATTATATACACATATACATGTACAGTGGTACCTCACCTTACGAAATTAATCCGTTCCAGAGCCTTTTTCGTAACCTGGATTTTTCATAAAATTGAACCGAATTTTACATGTAAAACGTGTGATTCGTTCCAAGGCCCCCAATACTACCCCCTAAACCCTTTAAAAATTATAAACGTATACCTTTTAAGACCTCCTTCTGCTTCAATATTGTACCAGTGGTAGACGGGTTTGGCCATATTCCTTTGTGATATCACTCAACCGCATGCCACGAGCCCGCTTCTTTTCGCTCGCACCGGAAATCACACGCACGTGTGTGTTTGTGTTGACCATGTCTTCTTCGCAGAGTTATAATCTTATAAAAGTTTATGGAAGGTTAAAAGCCAGTAACTCTGTCCTTTACACGAAAATCATTATGGAAGATGCAGCTCCATAATAGCCAAAGGGAGGGAGCTGCATCACGCCTCCTAGCCAATGGGAGGCCAGCAGGGCGGGATGTTAGGAGATAGCTAATGGGAGGCCAGCAGAGCGGGATGTTGGGACATGTAGTTGGTGGGAGAGCAAGTCGTTGCATTGTTTGAATGGCGCGTTTCGTAAGGAGAACTTGTTTCGTATACAGAGACAAAAAATTTAGGAAAATGTTTTTCGTAAACCGGATTTTTCGTTTTCTGGGAATATCGTAAGGTGAGGTACCACTGTATGTATATGTCAGTCGGGGGGGGGGGGGGGGGGTGATCCTACTTTGTGGAATTCGGTGGTCGCGGGTGGATCTCAGCCCCAATTACCCGCGGAAAGTGAGGAATTCCCTGTATGCTAAAAACGGTTTTCTACCGCCACAACAAAAAAAAGTCAAATAAAGCAATCACAGCCGTGGGAAGAACACAAACATACACACCCTTTATTTGAAATCAAACCCAGAACCCTCTACATGTAAACAAACTGAATGAAAGTCGCCTGATGCCACCTTGTGAATTCTGGTCCAAGGATGCGCGTGAGACGGTGGCGTAATGATTACCACGTCCGCCTCACAGCAAGAAGGTCCTGGGTTTGAGTTCCAGGCTTGGGGTGCGCTTTTCTGTGTGGAGTTTACATGCTGTCCCCGTGCTTGTGTGGGTTTTCTCCAGGTTGTCCGGATTCCTCCCACAGCCCAAAGACATGCACATTCGGATCACTGGCTGTTCCAAATTGCTTCTCGCGGAGAATGATTGTGAGTCTGCGCTAATTCCCTTTGATGGACTGCAAACTGTTCAGGGTGTACCCCACCTTTGCTCAGTGTCGGCTGTTAGTTCCCTGCGACCATAATAGGATTAAGTTTGTGTGTGTGTGTGTGTGTGTGTGTGTGTGTGTGTGTGTGTTTAGGCTGACGTCATGGCCAATCGTTCAATGGGTATGGGAGCCAAAGGACGGTTCGCCTGATGGATCGATGGCCGATTAAACTCTCGTCTCTCATGCCTGGTGAAAGAGAAGCTGCTGTCTTGCTGCTCTTTCTCTGCTTTGCTCTTCCACCGCCCTCTTCTTTTCTTCTCCGCTCTTTCCCAGAGTGAGTGACAGCGAAGGGTCAAACAGCCTCCAGTTCCGCAGTCACCTGGAACATCGCCAAACCCCCGATTTCAGGCCAGAATGCAGGCCGCAACTTATGCGTACGCATCTCAGGTGTCCTTGATCCAAACGGTTCTTGTTTTGTCTTTCCAGCATTCTGCAGGACGCATTAATTCAGTGCTGTGACAGCAAGTTTTTTGAGAGGTTGTTTGAAAGCCAGATTTTTTTTTTCCCCTCACGCAGAATTAAACCAATAAAAACCTGTTTTTTTTTTGTTTGTTTTTTTCTCGTTTCTAATTTGCAGTATTACGAGACGTTCATTTAACCTATTGAGGTATTTCGAAGAGATTGTTTTATATTCAGGACTCATCAATCACATGATTGGCGTGCTGAACTCTTATGAATTCTGAATTGAGTTGGAGGTCATTCAATGCCGCTTCAACAAAGCCGCCCATTCATGCCAAGTAGATCCATCATACGCTAATGATTTCCTCTTCCTCATCACTGGATTCCAAATCGCCGAATAATTATCCAAGAGTCAAGATACCCCGCTGAGAGTAACGACGGGCTTCGCTGTAGGTCCGACCGTCTATAGCAGGGATAGTTAGTGAGAGACCGGGGGCCATTTAGTCTGACACACCATGTCTTTGCCAGATTTTCACCTTGTCCCGCACAGCGTGTGCATGCCTAATGTGTCGGCCCTTTAAAAACGCCGGCGTCAGCCTGTTCTGTCTGCAGTTGACTCGCAAAACACACACGACCACCAAAAGGCAACGATGTTGACAAGATGGGTTTTTTTTTTAGTGGATTCACTCGGAATGCTAACACAACCCCAGAGTGACATTTCACATTCCTGCTCCCTCAGGTGGCTCCTTTTTTCACGTCCCGCAGAAAAAGAAAACTAAAAACGCTCTGTGTGGGTCAGAGATCATCCGTGGACTACGTGTCTTTTAGATGGACATGTATCATCCAGCCATTGATTTGCTGAACCGCTTAATCTTGCTAGGATTATTGGGAGGCTGGAGCCTATCTCCGCCGACTCTGGGCGAAGACGGGTTACACTCAAGTCTGATTCATTGCCGACACACGCACACACACACACTTAGCCATAGGGTCGATTTGGAACAGCTAATTAGCCTGACGTGCATGCCTGGGGAATGTAGGAGGAAACCAGAGTACCTGGAGGAAACCCGTCAAAGCATGAGGAGAACACGCAATCTCCACACAGCCATGCAATGACCATGCCTAGCATTCGAACCCGGACCTTCTCGCTATAAGGTGGATGTGGTAACCGCAACTCCACCATCATTTAGAAACTTTTTGGATATGAAGTTTCATTCATTTCTATTAAATATTATCGTCTTAAAATCTGCCATGTAACCGGCTATCATTGTATAGCACGGTGCCATAAAAACTCGCACACGCTAACATTTTGTTCGAAGCGTCTTTATGCTTGCTCACGGTATATAATCTCCGTGGTTACTGTTGCTTCAGTTGGTCGTGTCGAGGCTCAGCAACATTAATGTGGCAACAAAATGAAGCAGCTGATGAGCTGACTGTACCGAATAAGCAGGTCAGCACATCGACGGACTTAAGGAATTATTTTCACGGATCTATTAGCCCCCCCAGGGATAGTGGTGGCCTGGTGGTAAAGGGCGCTGGATCGCTGATCCTAAGGTTGAAGGTTCGAGTCCCAAAGTTATCAGCGTGTTTTCTGCCTCTTGCCAAAGTGTTGTGTCAGGAAGGGCATCCAACGAAAAAACCTGTACGAAATCAAACATGGCGAGCCCTGAAAAAGGGAAAAAGCCAAAAGGAAAAGATGAAGATTGGCCCTCCAGAGTCCTGACCTTAACAATCCGGGTTAGGAAGGTGTTTGGGATGTGCTGGAGAAGACTTCATGGAGTAGTTCAGTTTCTTCCTCATCAATTCAAGACATAGCTTGAAATGTTGTAATGTTGCGTAAGTTTGTCGAAACAATACCACGGTGATTATACGCTGTAACCAAGGATACCGGCGTCTCAACAGAATAACAGAGTGCTGCTAACTAAAGTTAGTCTGAGTCCAATAAAGTCCGAAAGTTCTGGGTCTTGTGTTGAGAACGTACATGTAGTAGTAGCATGCTTGGAATTCCTCGGGGTACGCCAGTTTCCTCAATTTCTCAATTCAATTTCCTGTTCCAAATTACCCCCAGGCGTGAGTGTGAATGGTTGTGTATGTGTTGGCCCTGTGATGGTCTGGGTGTACACTGCCTTTAACCAGTGTTGGCTGAGACAGGCTCCAGACTCCCTGCGACCCTAGTATCTGGAAATGATTTATCGAATACTGCACATGAAATTGAAATTCCTACTCAGGTGACCACCCAACAGCTCCCCCTGCAGGGAAGACGAACGGTATGACGTGCTTCCTGCGATACAGTATTAATGTCAAGATTCTCCACAGATAGTGTGGTGTAGACGTGAAACAGATACACAGTGGTGTAGTGATGGGCACGTCTGCCCCACAGCAACAAGGCCCTGGGTCCAACTCCCAGGCTTTCTTTGTGGAGGTGGCATTTTCTCGCTGTGCTCGCATTGGGTTTCCTCTGGGCGCTCCAGTTTCCTCCCTCAATCCCAAGCCGTGCACATTCGACTGATTGACCGTTCCAAATGGCCTCTGAGTGGGAGTAGGAGTGGGAGTAGGAGTGGGAGTAGGAGTAGGAGTGGGAGTTGTGTATGTGTTGGCGGTGAAATGATCTGGTAGCTGTTCAAGGTCTTACCCCGCCTTCGCCCAGCGATGGTCTGTGATCATTCAAGATGAGCGGGAAAGAACCCGAAGGAGACTGTTGCCCATGCCACGCTTCACAATTCTGAATGCATTAGCGTTTGTTTTTAGTGGCGCTTTTCACATTCTTTCCAGCACACGCAGAAATCCTCTGGGAGATTCAGCGACAACGTTTGACCCACTCAGGAATTATTTCGTCTGATGGTTCGTCTCCGCGGTGGTGTCATAGTTCGCATGTCCACCTCTCAGCAAAAGATTTCTGGTTTCAAGCCCTGCTTTCCGCGTAGGTGTTTCCGTCTGAAGTTTGCATGGTCTCAGCGTGCTTGCATGGGCTTCCTCTGGGTACTCCAGTTTCCTCCCAACAGATTAAAAACGTACACATTAGGCTCACCGGCTGTTCCAAGTTGCCGCTAGGTATGAATGAGATCATGTGGTGTCTGGCGAGCTGTTTATAGCGCCTTCGCCCAGAGTCAACTAAGATGGACTTCAGCCTCGGTTTAAAAAAAAAAGGGGGGGGTTTCAGATAAATGACAGAACCATGTTTGGACTCGTCTTGATCCGTTCCTGTTGAGAGTGGGTTTAAGTTTAATCAGATTCCTGCCGAGTTTTAAAAAGGCATGTAGTTCATTTGTACATCTACGGCTACTCTAAGATTCAAGAAACGTTTATTCCTTCATTTACCGAATCATTTAATCCTAATACGGCCATGGCGAGGCTGGAGCCTATCGCAGGCAGCACTGGGTGAAGGTGGGGTACAAAACGAACAGCTCGCCAGACCATCGAAGGGTCAACACGCGCTCAACCATTGACTCTTACACTCAAACCTATGGGCAATCTGGAACAGCCAATTAATGTAATGGTCATGTCTTTGGACTGAAACCGGAGGACTTTGATGAAGCCCACGGAAGTACGTGAGAACACGCAAACTGTACACGGAAACGTCCCCGCTGCAAGCACCGGACTCAAACCTACTCAGAAGCATCTGCTTTGAAACGGATGTGTGAAGTCATTCATTCATTTTCTGGAGCCGCCTAATCCTACTTAGGGTCTCGGGGAGGCTGGCGCCCATCCAAGCCGACTCCGGACGATGAAAGAGTACACCCTGGGCAGCTCGCCAGGCCATCGCAGGGCAGAAACACGTTGACGGCTTTGCAGCTACCCAGTCAGAACAGAGACATGGGGCCCAGCTGGGGGCCATATGGGCCAGAATATGGGGCCCAGTTGGGCTACCCATCTGGGCCCCAGAAGATTTTGTCCATGGGTTCAATGTGGGCCCCATCTGGGCTTGCCCATATGGGCTAAACTATGGGTCCCACACGGGAAGCAACTGGGCTAGCCCAGACGGGCTAAAATATGGGTCCCTCAAGGGTGACACATGGGCTTGCCCAGATCTGCCCAGCTGGCCCGGCTTTTACCCACGTGGGCCTGGGTAAAACACATGGGTGTGCTGGCTGGGTACTCTTGTCGAAAGTCCACAACGGTTCTTTTACACCTCACACCATAGACATTCATCTTTGTCCAGCCAGCAGTACAACTGGGAACCAGTAAAAATACTGGGAAAGTAACCTGCAATGGATTCGGGTCCCATCCAGGAGGAATCGAACGCTACAGAACCCGGGATAAGATCCAGCCCTGATGAGCCAGTAGGTTCCAACAGACTAACCATCAAAACTGCAGGTCGCTCACGGCATGTACTCATCAACACCCAGAAGAGCTGATACTTCCAGGGTTAGAACAACTTCGACCTCGCGAGTCGATTCCCACGAGCCGAGTCGTTCAGAGGAGCCGACTCACCAATGAATCTTTTTTCTTTCTTTCCAGAGACCGCTGTGGATCTCCGCGCTCCGGACACATGGTTCAAGTTCAGACGCGCACAAAGCAGCAATCAACGCGGACAGCGCCCACTCAGGGGTCACTAGGGTGGAGTACTAACATGGGAAAGTTTGATATGAAGGTGGGGAAGGACTTGTAATCTTTGGGATCAGCAGTTTTTTTTTTTTTTGCAGGTTTAGTTTATTTCTAAAAGGAAAAAAAAAAGGCAAACGCGTGGGTTTTGGGATGGAGGAATAAAATGCACGGTGTGTTAGAATAAAGTCGCAGAATTAAAATAAATCATCACCTGATTAAAATCACATGATATTGCTCTGTTTGGGACATGAGGTGGATTTGGACTGGAATTGTCCCCCTGGTGCTGGTGGTGTCAGGGTTCTCTACTGGTGGCGTCTGGAGGAGAGAACAGGTAAGAAAACCCATTCACTTTGAACCCATTAATTGTAAGAGTGTCGCTATGGGGGCTGTACCCATCTCAGCCAGACTCTGGGTGAAGGCAGGGTACATCCTGAACAGAGAGCCTGACCATGGTAGGGTCAGCACGCAAACAGCTTTCACTGAAGTTTTGGGGCCCCACTGATGAATATTCCTAAACATGGATGGTCTGACTCGCTATTCAGGGTGTACGTTGCCTTTACCCATTGTGGGCTGAGATAGGCTCCAGACTTCCTGCAACCATAGTAAGGCTTAAGTGGTTCGGAAAATGAGTGCGAGAGGCGAATAGTTTTACTTTAACGTTCAATAACTTCCAATAAAGTTTGGCTTAAATCCGGGGTCGGGCAGCGACGGCGGCCTGGTGGTAAAGGTGCTGGATCACTGATCCTAAGGTTGGGGGTTCGAGTCCCACTCTCCACAAGGTTGTCACTGTCCTCCCAGTGCAGCTAACTGGGTTATCAAAGGCCGGCCGTGTCTCTCACTGTCCATGGCGTGAGGTTCATGTCAACGACCCATCGCTAACTTTCGTCAAGAGTAGCTTAGCTGCAAAGCCGTCAGCATGTTTCCACCCTGCGATGGCCTGGCGAGCTGTCCAGGGTGTACTCTGCCCTTGCACAGAGTCGGCTTGGATGGGCGCCAGCCTCCCCGTGACCCTAATTAGGATTGAGCGGTTACAGAAAATGACGTTAACGAATGTTTTATCCACAATAAACATCCGTCTCATTGATAGACACACCCACCAACCAGGCGCTAGTTTACGGTATTCCCAGAAAGTAGACAGCGATTGCCGTGCACAGTGTATGATGGACAAGTATTTCGCACACCAATAAATTCTTCGAAATCAGCTTATTATAACCTGCTGCTTCAAACCTCAGCAGGAAAACACTGATTCATTATTTAGTGTCATGAAACACCAGGAAAAATCAATAGCTCGCAGTCGTCCTGGTCTGCAGTCATGCTGTAATAAGAGCAATGGGCTGCGAGTATAAAAAGTTAGGAGAGCTCTTGGAGGATCGGTACCAACAGACGCTGGTCAGGGAGAGATTTGGAGTTTATAATTTAGGGAGTGGATGGACTCAAATAGCCATCAAAGCGCACCTCCTGCTATTGATTTCAGTGTCGCTGATGCGTTAACAGACGACTCAGTCACACATGACGATCCCTGAAAACCTTCTCTATAAAAGATTATCAGGGAGTTCGAGTCCCATGATTGGTGAGAGGAGGATCTGTGTGGAGTTTGCATGTTCTCAGCGCACTTGCCTGGACTTTCTTCCTGGTAATCCAGAGATCCTTCTATAGTCCAAAGATCTGCACATCAGGCCAAATCGCCCCTAGGTGTGATTGTGAGTGTGTGTGTGTGTGTGTGTGTGTGTGTGTGTGTGTGTGTGTGTGTTGGATTTGTGAGCTGGTGAGCTGTTCATGGTGGACCTTTTGCCTAGTGTCAGCTGAGATAGACTCTAGCCTCCCTATGACACTAATGATGCAAAGCTGGTGAGAAGTGGGGGTCGGGGGTAAACAAATTTGTTTGTAGGTGCTGTCGAGTATGGCTGTTTGGGGGGGGAACAGCAAGTCCCATTTACAGAAAAATTGTGAATTTGAAATAAGACGGATTTATTCTATTTATCTATTTATCTATTACTGCTCCTCTGTGTAGAGCTCAGGTGTGAAACTCAAGGCCCGGGGCCGATTCTGATGGGCCAACTCATTCTTAAGAGATTTCAAAGGATATGATTATCATACATTCTTTGTGCCGACCATTACCATGAAGCCTAATTCCTCATCTGTCCACTAGGTGTCTGCAGCTCATTCATTTTCTGAATTGCTTAATCCTAATTAGGGCTGCGGGGAGGCTGGCCGGCATCTCGGCTCACTCCAAATGAGGGTGAGGTACTCCCATGCCGTCTCAGGGCCAACACTCACACAACCATCCACACCTCGAGGAAATTTGGAACAGTGCATGTTTTTGGACTGCGGGAAGAAACCAGCGTACCCATGAGGAAACCCACACAAGCACAGGGAGAACATATGCAAACGTCACACAGAAACAGCCAGGCTGGGAATCAAACCCAGGCCTTCTTGCTGTGCGGCGGACGTGCTAGCCACTCCGCCACTGTGCCACCCGCGTCTGCAGCTGATTTCAAATAAACAGCTAGTCATTCGTGACTCAAGAATGCTTGCGTGCTAGTTTATAACTGGCAGATAGACCTTGTCAATTCTTGGTTGACGACATGCCTGAACAAATAACTTTGCCATGCAGATTTCATGCTTGCCCTTTTAGAACAGATGTTCAGTTCAGTACTGAGTCTGACACATCTGGTGTAGAGATTTTATACATATGCACCAAATATTTAGGAAAGGTACATTTGAACAATCCAGTCCCTTCTGAAGAAACTGATTGGTGTTGATACTTGAATTTAATAGAAATGCTCCCGTTTCAGATAATAATAATAATAATAATAATAATAATAATAATAAAAAGAACTAATGTCTTTTTAGCGCTGATGACGCACACAGTCTTGTTGTTGAATGACCAGATTAATGAGTGGTGTGGGAAATGAATAACAGGATACGTGATTAGTCTTCTGTCTTGTTTGAAAGCTGTGGATTTTCTTTTTATAGAATATTTCATTTCTGCCTTGACAATCAGAACATGATTAAATAAAATGGCAAACTATTTGCAGAGTGCGAGTTCATAATCAAAACTGTGGGAAGTGGATCGAGTGGATTTTTTTTCAATGCCATTTTTACCCCATTAAGCCGCCGATCTCGGGGACAACACTGAATTGAGAATGAGACTCTCCACTACATATTTCCGAGACGATCACGCAGTAGGACAAATACTTGATATTGGATGCACAGCGGCTGAGTCGGTGGCGTAGCGATTAGCAAGTCCGCCTCACAGTAAGAAGGTTTGATTCCCAGCCTGGACGTTTCTGTGTGGAGTTTGCATGTTCTCCCTGTGCTTGTGTAGGTTTCCTCCGGGTACTCTGGTGTCCTCCCACAGTCCAAAAACATGCACGGTATTGAAATTTTCTGTTCCGAATCACCACTAGGTGTGGGTGTATGTAAAAATGTTACTGTGAGTGTCGCCCCGAAGATGGCCTACAGAGCTGTCCAGGGTGTACTCTGCCCTCGCCCGGAGTCAACTGAGACGGGGACCAGCCTCCCCGTGACCCTAATTAGGACTAAGCGGTTCAGAAAATGAATCAATGGATGCACAGCAAAAATGCAGTAATTTAATTTACTTTTCAGAATTTAAAAAAATTATCATTTGGACATCCGTGGAGCACCAGTGTATGATTCCGAGTCCAAAAATATTTACAGCTCTTCAGGATGCTTCTTCCCCATCAGCTCCTAAAACACTGATTTTGAGTGGCCATGTCTTTTGGGCCTTCTCCTCCACCTCCTCCTCATCATCCTGTTTACATTTTAGACATTTGGCAACCACTTTTATGCAGAGTGACTTACACTGATCTTTTTTTAATGCAACTGAATAACTGGGGGAAAGGACGTTGCTCAAGAGCCCAAAAGTAGCACACTGGGGTTACCGGGACTTGAACCCATGACTTTCGGATTAGTAATCCAGAGCCTTTATGACTGAGCCCGCCACCATTTCATCAACCAAGGATTAACAAGGTCTATCTGCTATTTCCTGATGAGCCACCATGGCTCGGGTGTAAAAATCCCCCTTTTTTAATCTGCTATTTAATTCACATGGCAGGCAGACCTTGTTAATTCACGGTTGAGGATTTATGGACTTTCTGCACCCTGTGTCTACTTTGATTTGATTGGTTGGCTGAAAGCTCTGCACTCAGTAGGCAGACTGGGATGGGCAATGATAGGGCTTTGATTGGAAGTGTGAGATTTGGCTGGGGCAGTGGGGGCATGCCAGCTAATCAGAGGGCCCTGCATGCTGTGATGCACTAGTGTGCAAAAAAAAAAAAAAAAAGTTTTTATGGCCAGCTTACACATCTCAGGGACGGGACTTAACGTACTGACTTTTTTGACACTCTGGCGTTGTGGATCATGGCTAGTCAACACTGTAACATAATTTTTAGGGTTTAACAATTGGAAAAGGCAACTACACTGGTACATCACCTTACAAAAGACCCAACAAAAGAAAAAGTTACAAGTTACGAAATGCATTTACCTAAAATTTCCGTCTCTGGATACGAAAAAAATTCATGTTACGAAACGTGCCATCTCAAAAATTCAAACAATGCGCAAGTTGCTCTCCCATTGGCTAGCTCCCAACACCCCACCCACTGGCCTCCCATTGGTTAGGAGGGAACTGCATCTCCATAGTACTCATGATGCTTTTCGTGTGCCTTCCACTCATTGTTCGTCACGGAGTTCTAACACACATAAAGGACAGAGTTACTGTTGTTTCGTGAGCTTTTCTAGTGTGCTCATTGCAAATTTATTTTTTTGGCTCAGGCTTTTAACCTTGCATAAACATTTGTAAGATTATAACTCTGCTAAGTAGACATGGTCAACACATGCATGCGCACGCGCACACACACACACACACACACACACACACACACACATACGCGTGCGTGTGATTCCCGGTGAAAGTGATTGCTGGTGCGAGTGAAAAGAAGAGGTGGGCTCGTGGTATGTGGTTGAGTGATCAATATATGGCCAATATGGCCAAACCAGTCGACCATCGGTACGATATTTAAGCAGAAGGAGGCCTTAAAAGGTATACTTTTATCATTTTTAAAGGGTTTGGGGGTAGTATTGGGGGCCTTTTACATGTAAAATGCTACTCAATTTACGAAAAAAATCAGGTTACGAAATCACTTCTAGAACGGATTAATTTCGTAAGGGGAAGTATGACTGTATGTCCTTTTTAAACTACAGTATTTTGAATATAGTCCGGGTATTGCATTTCCAGTTAGAAGATCGGGAGCCATGAGATCATAAAACCTTTTTTCTAGATGGGAGCCAAATTTTTCTTGAATTTCTTGACAAGTCAAAAGATCTGTCCATGCAATAAAATAATATCACTGTTATTGAGTCATTTTACCCTCAAATTCAGTATTTTAACTAATTCTCATAGTCATCCTCATTACAGATCATTAAGGGTTAATTCCGGGCCTGTTTTGGCCGTAATACAATTTGAGCAGTGTACCTTTTTTTATAATTAAGGTATCCACTGAAGGTCCGTCATGACCGGAGCTTTTCTTGGACTGAGATGTACTGTACGTCCTGTGAGAAAGAGCCATGAAAAGAGTGAAGAAAAGGTCATTTGAAGGAGGAGGAGGAGGAGTGAACGTGCTTCTCTTCACATGTGGGTGACAGATATTTCAGCTCTTGCTAAAGGATATGCAGCTGCTAAGATCAGCAGTTGGGAGGATGGAGGCTTGAAATAGGGATTTGGCTTGAACATCTGGGCAGCATTATTTCAGTTCCCCGCTTCCTTTTAGTAGCTCTTCTGCCTTGTTCACTTCTTTAAGCCTCTTTCACGGTTGTGAGTTTTTATGCTCTGTATCCTCCCACCTCCCAGAGGGACATGTCTAGCATTGCGTTTGTAGTTTTTATGAATTGTTCTTCAAATCTGTAAGAGCTAAAAGCGCTGAACTTTGCCCAGAAACAACAGTTTGGTATTCATGAAAAATACGTTGCTAATTATGAAGGTTACAACTTGCTAGTAAACATCAACCAACGTTCCAAACTTATATCTGCTGTCATCGGTGACTCGGTGCCTGATAATTCCTACGATAATAAAAGTGCCTAGTTTTGCACTGGACAGCTGAGTGATCAAAGCACTGAAGGACTCAGATGAAGAGATCAAGGCACACAAATAATGGTGAATTGTTGCAGTTTGACTTGATGTCTGCACTCCAGCTGATAGACACTAAAATACAAAGCTGCCAAGTTATATACAGTGGCTTGCAAAAATATTTACCCCCATGGCATTTTTCCTGTTTTTGTTGCCTTACAATCTGAAATTAAAGTAAATATTATGGGCTTGGGAAGGGTTGAGGTTATCAGTCAATTTTCACAACATGCCAAGATCCTTGAAGATGCAAAATATTTGTTATTGTGAAGCAAACGAGAAATAATACAAAAAAAAAAAAGAACAGAACCCCCCCCAAATTTAATGTTTTGTAGGCCACCTTTACAGCAATTACGACTTCAAGTCTTTTAGGGTATGAGTCCCTATAAGCTTGAAACATCTAATCTTTGGGATTAGTAACCAATCTTTGAAGCAAACCTACTCCAGATCCTTCAATGTTTGCTCTTCCTCAAGAATTTGCTTGTATTACCAACTTCCTTCATTCCTACCATTCTGACAAGTCTCCAAAAACATCTCCACAGCATGATACTTCCAACACCATGCTTTTCTCTTGGGGTGATGTTCTTGGGCTGATGAGATGTTGTTGGGGTTGTCCTAGACAGTTTTTTGCTTGATGGCCAAAAATTCCATTTACGTAACTTCTGACTAAAGGACCTTCTTCCACATATGAAGGGGAATGTCCCACATGCCTATTGGTGAACTCTAAATGAGTTTGCTTATTTTTTGAGACCACGCTTCTGGAAAACCTAGCTCTTTCAGGTGTGCAGATTAGAGTGGGGACAGTGGTGGCCTGGTGGTAAAGGTGCTCGATAGCTGATCCCAAGATGAGGGGTTCAAGCGCCGCTCTCAACAGGATGTCACTGTCCCCCAGTGCAGCAAACTGGGTTATCAAAGGCTGACCATGTCTCTCACTGTCTATGGTGAGAGGTTCATGTAAAAGAACCATTGCTGACTTTCCTCAAGAGTGGGCTGCATAGCATGTTTCTGCCCTGTGATGGCCTGTCACGCTGTCCACAGTGTACTTTGCCTTTACCCAGAGTGGGCTGAGATGGATACCAGCCTCCCTGTGACCCTAATTAGGATTACGTGGTTACAGAATGAATGAATGAAAATTAGAGTGGTCCTATGGAGAGCTAAACTGGTCTCCACTCTCTGATTAATGCCCATTTTGACCGGTCTGTTTGTGTTTTGATGGACAACCCTCTCTGAGCTTTTGTTTTATTACCATTTCCTTTCCATTTTGTACTGATGAATTTATTGGTGCTCCATGGGCTTTTCAAGACTTCAGTTTTTTTTTTATAACCCAACCCTGATGTGTACTTCCTGACAACTTTTTCCCTGACCTATTTCCAAAGTTAGTTGGGCATCATGGTGTCACTTGCTTGGTGATACCTCCAGGCTAGTGGTGTTGCAGACTCTGGGGCCTTTCAGAAATAAAACTGATTCATCACCTCCTCATTCATCTCCAGTTACCATTTTGTTTTGGTGACATACGATCATTTCTAGATTGCTTTCTAGATCAGCCCTGTGATGGTATGGCGAGCTGTCCATGGTATACTCTTCCCTTGTTTATAGTCGAGCTGAGATGGGAGCCAGCCTTCTTCAGACCCTAATTTCAATCTCCTTAAATCTTTCACATGTTAAACTAATGCATACTATCTGATTAGCATGATCGCGCCAGTGAAAATTCAATCAAAATTCAGACAAGAAGCTTGACAGTAAACACTGCCTTAACACTTTGAATAAGTAATAAATTAAATGCAGTGATTCCGCAGTGACAATGTTTGTGTATTGCTTCTTCGCCATCAGGAGGGTGATGTGACTTTGAATCGAGGCCTGAGAGATTCAACAGTTCGTGCCAAACGCTATGCCATCAATCCGCTGGGCTCCAAGTGGGAGCACTTCAACATCACTTACAAGTAAGAATCTGAGAAATATTAGAGGAAGAATTTTTATAGCTTAGTTTTGAAAATTTTGATTTCTACTAGGAATGTTTATTAGGTTTTCAGTTTACATTTGGAATCCCTGAGAGGCAAAATTCTCTTACGTGATGTCATGTGGGCGGGTATGGAGTTCCACTGAGTTGAACTTTTACATCGAGCGTTTCGAGTGATAATCAATCACCGAATGACAGATCCCACCACTCATTGAGTTTGCAAAACATGTTCCTTAAGAGAAACTAAACAACAAGTTCAAATGTTCCGCCTTCATCAACATGGAAGAGCGGCTCATTACTGCCGTGTCTTAATATCCTGTAAGCTTTTTACACGACAGTGTGGGTTCATGGGTTTCAAAAAAATTCAACCAGAACCACTGCTGGATGGCTAAAAGATTTAACAGCCAAAAGCACAGATGAATGAAATCTAGCTAGTTAGCATTAACACCAAATGTTGAGCTGCACAGTGGTGTATAGCTTAGCACTGTCCATTCACAGACAGCAGGTTCGGTCAGACTCTGACTGTCAGCCGCCTCATTCAGTGCAGAGCATGAATGTTCCCTCTGTGTTTAGGTGGGATTTCTCTGGTCACTCCAGGGTTCTCCAAAAGTCTAATGGCATTTGGATTAGATCAGCTGGCGAATCTAAATTGCCCATGGATGTGAACGGGAGTGCACATGGTTCTGTCTCACTCTGTGTGAACCTTGTGAAAGACTGATGACCTGACCATGGTGTACTCCACCTCTCACCCGATGTCAGCTGGGATGGGCTCCAGCTCACCTCAATGAGTGGTACAGAAAATGAACGAATACCAGATGTACAGAAAATAGCCAGCATAGCTTATTAGAGTCTGCATTGCAACTCAAGCATATACAGTCATGTGAAAAAATTAGCACACCCATTAAATGGGCAACTGTTTATTAAGAAATGTTCATATAACAATGTCCAATCTTGTTTTTATTTATTTCTGGGAGAAAAAAGTGACTTAATTGTGAATAAACAACATAAATGAACTCATTTTTACTCATCAAACAAAATATATGAACAACAATGGAGGAAAAAGTTAGGACACCCCCCACATATTTTCCCACCTAAAATGGCCAGATCAGGTCACATGATCAGAACATCGTTACCCAGCATTCCGAAGAAGTTTTAGTTTGGTGTGCTTCTGTCTGTTGAAGTGAGATTGAGCACCATGGTGAGGTCCAAAGAACTGTCTGAAGCCCTCAGAAAATAGAATGTGGCGCTCATGAGTCGGGTAAAGGATTTCAAAAGATATCAAAATAATTTGACATCAGCCGTTCTACCATCCAGAAAATTATTTACAAGAGGAGGACATTCAAAACATCTCCCAGCATGCCCAGGTCTAGCCGTCCAAGCAAGTTCACCCCTGAGCAGACTGCAAGATGCTAAAAGAAGTCATCAAAAGTCCTAAAATATCATCATGGGATATACAGCAGGCTCTCACTACTGTCGATGTGAACGCGCGTGACTCAACTATCAGAACGAGATGACACAGGTTTAACCTTCATGTGAGGTGTGCAAGGAGGAAGCCTTGGCTCTCTAAAACAATATTAAAGCCAGACTGATGTTTGCCAGAGAGAACATAGACAAAGACCAAGTCTTCTGGAATAATGTTCTTTGGACAGATGAGTCAAAAGTTTAATTATTTGGACACTGGAACAGAAGACATGTTTGGAAGAAACCAACTACAGCATTCCAGGGAAAGAACCTCATACCAGCTGTGAAGCCTGGAGGTGGAATTGTCATGGTTTGGGGTTGCTTTGGTGCAACAGGACATGGCCAGCTCACTATCATAGAATCCACTGTGAATTCTACTGTGTACAGTATCAGAGGGAGCTTGAAGAACATGTGAAACCATCTGTAAAAAAAAATTTTACAGCTGAAGTGGACCTGGACACTGCAACATGACAACAACCCAAAACACACCAGTAAATCCACCAAGGATTAGCTGAGTGGAGAGTCCTGGAATGGCCCAGTCAAAGCCCAGCTCTTAATCCCATTGAGATGCTGCGGGGTGACTTGAAATGGGCTGTTCGTGTAAGAAACCCTCAAACATCTCAAAGCTGAAAGAATTCTGGGACTGGGGCAACCTTTCCTCACATTGATATCAGAGACGTGTAGATGGCTACAAGAAGCATCTCAGCGAAGTTATTTCAGTCAAAGGGGTAACACTAGTACCCCTTAATACCCTTAATTTGGTACCCTTAATTTTTATCCGTTATTCATTTTATGAACCACTTGATACTGATTAGGGTCGTGGGGAGGCTGGCGCCTATCTCAGCCGACTCTGGACAAGGGCGAGATACACCCTGGACAGCTTTACTAGTTTTTTCCTTAATTTAAATAAGCAGGGTGTTCAGGGTGTATCTCGCATTTGCCCAGAGTCGGCTGAGTTAATTGTCGGCCTCCCCAGGACCCTAATAGTAGGATTGAGCAGTTTCGGCAAGTGTGTGTGTGTGTGTGTGTGTGTGTGTGTGTGTGTGTGTGTGTGTGTGTGTGCTGATTCCTAAGAATTTTACACCAAACTGATGATTAAAGTCTGTTTTTTTTTCTTTTTTAAGAATCACAACGTTCCCCAATACGCTGAATAAAGATGACACCCATAAAGCCATCAGTATTGCCTTCACCAAATGGAGCGATGTCTCACCTTTGACCTTTACAGAAATCACCGACCCTAACAGAAGTGCTGATATCATTATTGGTGAGCCTGGGTGATGGCGCTATAACACAGATTATACATTACACTCAGTATTCAGAACGTTCCTGATCTCCTCCTGTGTTAGATGGGATAACCTGAGGACCAACACATGCTGTGGACACCTCAAAGATATTGTAAACAACGCATCATGGATGAGCAATACAGTGTATTATAGCAGGGCGCCATGTTGTTTCAAATTGGCACTATTTTGTTGTGTTTAAATAAACTTTGTGGGGTAATGGTGGCCCAGTGATAAGGTGCTGGATTACCGATCTCAAGGTCGGGGGTTCAGGCCCTGCTCTTGTCACTGCTGCCCCCCCCCCAGTGCAGCTAACTAGGTTATCAAAGGCTCGGCCATGTCTCTCACTGTCTGTGGTGTGAGGCTGTAAAAGCATCATTGCTGACTTTCATCAAGAGAGACTGCATATCCATCAGCATGTTTCTGCCCTGCAATGGTCTGGCAAGCTGTCCAGGGTGTCCTCTGCCCTCGTCCCGAGTCGGCTGGGATGGTTCAAAAAATGAATTCACTGTTTTTTGTGTTTGTATGTGACACGTGACCCACTATTTAGAGTGTTTACCTCAGAGTGTTTTAGTTCTGCAGGGTCACCGGGAGGCTGGAGCCTATGTCAGCCAACTCTGGTAGAAGGCAGGGTGCACCCTGAACAGTTCGCAAGACCATTGCAATACAAATATACACACATCCAGCTACACTCACACTCACACTCACACCTGGGGGGGGGCAATTTGGAACAGCCGGTTAGCCTACTGTGCATATACAGTATTTGGACAGTGGGAGGAAACCAGAGTACGCAGAGGAAACTTCAAGAAAGCACGGTTTGACCATGCAAACTCCACACAGAGACTCCCTGCCAAGCCTGGGACTGAAACTTAGGACCTTCTATCTGAGAGACAGACCTGCTAACCAGTGGTCTGCCATATCTCCGTACCAAGCATATAAAAATTATTTGATGCTGTTTGTGGGCATCGACGTACCGTCATCTCTGTAACTGAGATCGGACACTTCTCCATAGCGTCTTGCGAGAGTGCATTATTGGAACGTAACCAAGACAATGTCCAGCTGTCGTCTCAAAATTCACAACCTTTTACAGCAGATATACCAGAGACATATTACAAACAAAAACAATGGTAACGGAATCTGACACAAATAATAATATACCGATATTACCAAATGGGGCAACATAGCCGTGGAGTAGTTTGCACATGCCCCTGATAGCAGGAGAATCCTGGGTTCGAGTCCCAGGCTTGCCGAAGGAGTTTCTGTGTGAAGTTTGTATGTTTCCTAACGCTTGCATAGACTTCATGTGCATACTCTCTTTTCCCCCCCAAGGTCCAAATACGTGCACATTAAGCTAACTGACTGTCAAGTTGCCCCGGGGTGTGGTTGAGTGTATGTGTGTTGGCCCTACAATGTTCTGGCAAGCTGTTCAGGGTGTGTCCCTGCCTTTTCACACTCCCGGTTGACATAGACACCAGCCTTCCCTCGACCATAGTAGTATTAAATGGTGAATGGATGAATTTGTTTTGCAGTGTGGCCTGCACAGCCTGGAAGTTGATGGCGTGTACGTACTTGATGGGTCCTGATACTTTACACACCGTATTGCAGTGATGTATCTCATCCAATACCGAAGAGACTTTTCATAATGTACTAGAGGCCTTTCTCTGCAGGTTTCTACACCTTTAATCACACAGACTGCTGGTGGTCTCCTCTGCACCCGTGCTTTGACGGACTGAACGGAGAGCTGGCTCATGCCTTCCTGCCCCCGAGAGGGGAGATCCACTTCGACAACCACGAGTTCTGGATCCTGGGCAAATCTCGTTTCAGCTGGAAACAGGGTATGAAAAGATTGTTGAGTGCGTGCGGATCATTGCTTTGTGAAGGTTTGCGCAGACTGATGGACTGTTCGAGACCATAAGAACGAGCTTCCTATACAGATGCACACGGCATTGTTGGGATTTCTCCAGCTAGAAGACATTAAATGAAGTTAAAACCCAAGAACACAGCTCAGTTGATATTTGAGGGTTTTATTCATAGATACAACACTGACTCTTTGATAGTCCTCAATTTTAAACCCTAAGTCCCATACGGGATATCTCACATTATACAGGAAATAATTTATACTGCTCAATTATAAATAAATGACTAAGACATATAAATTTCCAGGAAGCTGTTCCCTAATGGTTAGAGATTATTTCATGGTTTTAGAGATTTGGCGCTGAAAGATCATACATACATACATGCGTGTGTGTGTGTGTGCGTGTATGTATATATATATATATATAAATATATATATATATATATATATATATATATATATATATATATATATATATATATATATATATATATATATATATATACACACACACACACACACACACACACATATATATATATAGGGGCAGTGGTGGTCTAGTGGTATAGGGCGCTGGATCGCTGATCCAAAAGTTGGGGGTTCGAGTCCCACTCTCCACAAGGTTGTCACTGTCCCCCCAGTGCGGCTAACTGGGTTATCAAAGGCGGGCCATGTCTGTCACTGTCTGTGGTGAGAGGCATGTAAAAGAACCATTGCTGACTTTCGTAAAGAGGAGCTGCAAAGTCGTCAGCATGTTTCTGTCCCTTGCTAAAAAGGGTTGTGACAGGAAGGGCATCCGACGTAAAAACCTCTGCCAAATCAAACGTGCCAATCAGATGATTCGCTGTGGCGACTCCCAAGTAAAAGGGAAAAAGCCGAAAGGAAGACAGACAGACAGACATATATATATATATATATATATATATATATATATATATATATATATATATATAGGATTTTCTGAGTAAATCCTTCCGTAGGAGAGTGCTCAATACTTTTTGGTAGAGCAAATAAACAAAAATAAAAGGACAGGACAAAGACTTTCTATTGAAACTCCATTTATCACTACAGATCTGTTTCGAGGGGTGGTGAAACCATCCTCTCTCTTCAGGTGATTATAGAAGAACCCTTCCCCTTCTTCTATAATCACCTGAAGAGAGAGGATGGTTTCACCACCCCTCGAAACAGATCTGTAGTGATAAATGGAGTTTCAATAGAAAGTCTTTGTCCTGTCCTTTATTTTGTTTTGTGTATATATATATATATATATATATATATATATATATATATATATATATATATATATATATATATATATATACAGGGATCCCTTGCTACTTTGCGCTTCAATTCATACAGCTTCAGTGCATCGTGTTTTTTTTTATTTTTTTTAATTTTCATCGAATTAAAAAATAAGGAAATTAAGGAAGAATAGGGGGAAGGTTAAGGAAAATGCCATAAAAGAAGGCCAATTATGCAAAAAAACCCAAATAAACAAAAACCAACCCAAAACCCCCCATCAAAATGACTTACATTTTTATGTGAGGTGCGCATCTGAGTGTGCGCGCATCTGTGTGTATTTATATTTTATTTACATGCATTATTTTTGAATGTTTAATTGTTATTATAAGCATTTATAGCATTGAATATGTATTTATTGATATTATATACACATACATGTATGTATATGTCAGTCGGGGGGGGTTGATCCTACCTCGTGGAATTCGGCGGTTGCAGGGGAATCTCGGTCCCAATTAACTGCGGAAAGTGAGGGATCCCTGTGTGTGTATGTATGTGTCTGTTATATATATATATATATATATATATATATATATATATATATATATAAACATCTTATATATATATATACACTATATATATATATATATATATATACGACACTCTTTCGGTCGCAAAATTGCACCCTTAATTTGTAAGAATTTTTGGGGACCTATGTATGTATTCTATGTATATCTATGTGTTCTGAACCCGTCTATATGATTCTGCAATTAAACTTCACATAGGTTTTGTATTTTCAAAGACATTAACCCATTAAGTGTTTTTTGGTTACACAATGCATTTTTGACATTTTGGAGGTGCATATGTTGGAAAGTATTTTTCCTGGTATGGTTTCAACTGATTGATCATCATATTTGCGATCTGAACTATGTATTTAGAGAGTTTCAGGGCACTGGGAGGCTGGATGGTGGTACAGGAAGGTCCTAATATATGGCTTTGGGACAAAATTACCCTTTCTAATCTCATACTTCAGGCCATGAGTTGGCCATGTGGGCACATGATGAGTGCAATGGGGTTTTCACTCCGTAAACAGGTCAACATTTATAAAACTTTGAAGCCAGAACAAACTTCTTCACTATAAAAAAAAGCCTTTGAATATTTTGGGGTTTTTCCGAAAAAAATGCCAAGTCTGGAAGATAGATCAACTATTGTCTAAACTGCCTGTTCATGTTTATGGTCGTTAAAACACAGCCACATAATAAAATATACATTAAACGACATATAATAACAAGGAACATATATATTTCCATGTATAAATAAAAAGACTGTGTTTACAGTAACAATTCTTCACTCACTGGATGTACAGTACATAACACCTCTAGCTTGTCTACCCTACAGAATGAAGAATCAAAATCATCTTATCAGATCCAACTCAAGGAGGCTCGGCTGTTCATTATGAAATACAAGCAAATGCAATTCAAGTGAATGTTATAGTTAAAGCAATGAATTTGCGAAGAAGCCTCTGAATTCTTTCTGCATCATCTGCACAAAGTTTATAATGCCAAGCTCTATGACCTTGAAGCTTTGGAGCATTTACACGGCACATGATGTGCTGAAATGGTACCAAGCATAGAGGATTTTCACAGTTTTCAGCAGGCCAAGACAAAGTCATGTTTAACTACTTCATGAAATGATGAAATACAGGGATCTGTCACTTTCCGCGGTTAATTGGGACCGAGGTCCCCACGCGACCATCGAAATCTGAGAAGTAGGATCACCCCCGAACCCCCCGACTGACGTATACGTACATGTATATGTGTATATAATATCAATAAATACATATTCACTGCTATTAATGCTTATAACAAATAAACATTCAAAAATAATGCATATGATTTAAATAAAATATAAATACACACACATACAGACACACGCAGATGCGCAATGCTCAACAATGTATCCAGTTTTGATGGGAGATTTTGGGTTGTTTTTTGTTTTTTGTTGGTTTAGGATTTTTGTTTTTGCATAATTGGCCTTGTTTTTGTGCCATTTCCCTTAACTTTTCCCCCTATTCTTCCTTAATTTCCTTATCTTTTAATTCGATGAATATTTATTTATTTATTTATTTTAAAAAACTATTTACATAAAAAAAAAGGACTATTTCTGCATATAATTTTAGAATGACTATGAGAGCAATACTCACTTTTGTATGATGATTTTTCCTTCAGTGGATCACAGCAGTGTTTTTGCAAACTTTCGTATTGTGCAGTGAAAACTTTCTCATTGATGATAGCGATGATGTCATCACCTTAAAACAATAATCCAGTTTGCTACTCCAGTAGCCTTCTATCAGAAGTAGGAAAAATAGAAACAGTAGAGACCTTGCCATATGTAACCTTATGGCAGTCATACTTTAACCCCTTCAGCAGCTGGATGTACAATTGTACGTCAGCCTTCTTTTGCTCTCTCTCAGAAGCACAGGTTCCACAATAAGCCATTTCAGTGCCCAAGCACACAATTGTACATGTGTTCGCCCTGCATAAAAACAGTTGAGACATCTGGTGGTTGATGTTGCCTCTTTGCAACATGGCTGCCTGCTTACTTGCAGTGTGTGAAGGTAAAAGGCAAATTCTTATGAAATTATAGCAATAAGTGAAACACTGATCAAGAATAAATTTCATACGGTAGTTTAGTAATGATCAGAGTTTACTTATCGGACATTTTTGGGCCTGAATTACAGACAGGCTTGTGTAGGGAATTTTTTCAATAATATCATGTACAATTGTACTTTGTGTGTCTCAATTCAACAATGGTCAAACCATGAGGAAGTAGAATTTGTTTTCTGAGCAAGATGACCTATAAGGATGTTCAAGGCAACAAATTTTTTTTTTTTCATTCAGAAATACTGCAAATTTACCAAAGTGTTTTAGACAAACCAATCTTGAACATTTAGTTCCATTTTCCCTGAGTTGAGATTTAACGATATCTGACTTCCATATATGTTTTTGGAATTATCGCCTTGTTTGAATCTTCCCTTTTGTATTTAAAACTGTTCAATTTTCATTTTAATGGAAATAAACCAAATAAAGTAATAGAAGTGATCAGAGTTTGGTTGGATCCGGGAAAAGGTGTCAATTCATGTAAAAACTGTTTTGTTGCAGCCGGGAAAGTGATAAACCCTGAAAACAATATAACTTGAGGTATATAGTGTTAATATCAAATGTTAATCTCCACATAGTTCAATTTACTTATATGTGTATACCCATATAATTAAATTGATCAATGAATAGGCAGTTGATCATTTTATATATATATATATATATATATATATATATATATATATATATATATATATATACACACACACGACACTCTTTCGGTCGCAAAATTGCACCCTTAATTTGTAAGAATTGATCTACTTTCCACACAGCATTTTCCCCCAAAAAAACCCAAAATAGTGCAATATTCAAAGGCTTAGTGAAGGAGTGAAAGCAGAAATATTTAGGATCCTATTGTACCTCCATGAAGACTCCCAGACTCCTGAAACTCTCAAAATACATAGTAGAGTTCCTAAATATGATGATAAATCAGTTGAAACGCTACCAGGAGAAATAATTTCCAAGATGTGGACCACCAAAATGTAAAAAAAAAAACATTGTGTAATTTAAAAAAAAAGATTTTCATGGGTTAACATATCTGAAAGTACCTTATCTATGTTAATTTTAACTGCTGAATCTTATAGACAGGGCCAGAATACATAGATATAACATTTACAGGTCTGTTTCTATCTTAATCCAATCAAAAGATATGGGTCCCAAAAATGGCCAAAAAAAAGTGTGCAATTGCCCGACCCCAAAAGTTGGTCTGCCTACCTGTGTTGAAGAGTGGGATTTCTATTCTGTGTGAGTCTGAGTGGTAGTGTATGAGCTTCTATTTATAGGATTCAGTGTTGGTACTAAAAATAAATCTTTTTTTTATTATTATTATTCCTACCTATCATCATGTAAATCAGCGATATTTAATGACCAAACGGTGTCAACTCGGTAACCTCGGCAACCTTATTCAGGTTTCTGTGTTGAGTATGTGCGGACACCAGATGGACACAGGACATCTATGCAAGCCATATTCCAGTATGGTGCTTCGCTCGGGATCTCATTATTATTATTGATTTATTGCTGAAAGGTAATATAGGTGTAAAAAGTTAAAGGTGCCCCGTGATGACCTGGCGAGCTGTCCAGGGTGTACCATGCCCTTGCCTGGAGTCCACTGAGATGGCGCCAGTGTTTCAGTGAGCTTAATTAGAAATAAGTGGTTTAGAAAATGGATGAATGAATGAAAGTTAAAGGTGCAGTCGCTGATTGTGGAGAAAGATTATTGATATTTGAACTTCACACCAAAACAAATGTACACCACACAACGTAAGTTCTCCCCCTTGAGTAGCAACAATAGCTCCATGTTCCTTCCAGTCAGAGAGCAATAGAGTGGATTTCTGCTTTGCAGAAGGACAAATAACTTGTTGTTTGCTGAAATAGTGTTGTGTGGTTCGCATTGAAAGAGTTAAATTATTTCCCATCTACACAGCCAGGGTATACACAGAACAGGAAAGCTCGCAGTCCCTTAAAAGACACAACGTGTTCTAGTGTATTAGATGACTACACCTTTGTGACAATTATAGCATCGCTGGTTTCATTCTCTACAAGTACAGTGGTATCTCACCTTACGAAAGTCTCAACAAACAAAAAATCCAGGTTACGAAAGGCATTTTCCTAAAATGTCTGTCTCTGGATACGAAACAAATTCACGTTACGAAAGCGCCATCTCAAAAATTCAAATTCAATTGCTCTCCCATTGGCTATCTCCCAACATCCCGCCCCGCTGGCCTCCCATTGGCTAGGAAGGAAGACGCAGCTCCCTCCCATTGGTCATTATGAAGCTGCATCTCCATAATACCCATGATGCTTGTTATATACGAGGGTAGAGTCATAGCGATTAGCTTTAATAAGTGTCTTAATTATGTGTAATATAAAAGGTGCTCATTAAGTCTAAATCGGGGGTCCTGCGTATCTTTGGTAAAATACTTATATAGTATGTGTTTGCTGTATCTACAAGCTGGTACACATTGGTGAGTCAGGGCTATTGATAGTTTCACACATAGATGCAATATGTTTAAGGACACTTGTACTGTAAGGTAGTATTGGTGTAAGACCTGGGTGCACGTGTACTGGTGGTATTGTACAATGCTTTGGGGTGTTGCGTAATCACGGGGGGGGGGGGGGGGGGCAACACAGACATGTCTGGGCTTGTCTGGGCTTTCTCATGCTGGTACCAGGGAGAAAACAACTTGTTGGGGAGACCAGGACCACTTGGTTGGTGATATAGCTATCAAGGACTGAGGAGAAGAAGCAGCATTTCGAATCTGTAAGGGTTCTTGGTGAATTCCAGGGCTGAACTGTCCTTCACTCAGGCGAGGACTTGTTGCTTGGCTATCCTGGATATTTGTTAGGACGACTCAAGAGTGGATCCACGAAGGATCTCTGGAGGATTGTCCATTTTGGTTGGCTCCATCTCCTCAGGAGTGGTTTTTGTCACCAGAAGTGACTTTCTCAAGGATACATGTCAAGACCTTAGTGTGTGGTGAGGAGAGCCACTGAATGACTGTATGGACATGTACATGCATAAATTGCAGTTCTTCATTTGCAATCTAGTTTGGTGAGCTCAATCCCCCACAGTGAACTCTATTTTGTGCTCACACCCAGTGTAGTTAGTTCTTATAATAAGTTGCACCTGTGCACAACATTGTAACTGTATCATACCTTGTTTAATGGTTCATTATTTAAAAGATTATTTAAAGTTAGCCACCTTGTTTGTTGGTCATTTACTTGGTAATTCGGTACGGGTTCTTTTGATATTCTTTGGTATTTTCCATTTGTAATAATTTAAGAGGGCCATGTAACAATGCTTTTCATGTAAAGGACAGAGTTACTGTTGTTTCGTGAGTTTTTCGAGTGTGCTCATTGCAACTTTATTTTTTGGCTCAGGCTGTTAACGTTGCATAAACATTTGTAAGATTATAACTCTGCTAAGAAGACATGGTCAACACACGCGCATGTGATTCCCGGTGCGAGTGAAAAAAAGAAGCAAGCCCGTGGCATGCGGGTGAGTGATATCGCAAAGGAATATGGCCAAACCCGCCTACCATTGGTACAATATTGAAGCAGAAGGAGGCCTTAAAATGTATACTTTTATCATTTTTAAAGGGTTTAGGGGGTAGTATTGGGGGCCTTGGAACGAGTCCTGCATTTTACATGTAAATTTTAAATAATAATTTTAAATACATTTTCCAAATACAGTGGTACCTCACCTTACGAAATTAATCTGTTCCAGAAGTGGTTTCGTAAGGTGAGGTACCACTGTATTTGGAAAATTGATCAATTTTTATATTTCTTCCCTTCTTTATGCACAGGTGTGTGGCTCAATGACCTTGTTCAGGTAGCAGCTCATGAAATTGGTCATGCTCTCGGCCTATGGCATTCACGTGACCCCAGCTCTTTGATGCACCCCAACGCCACGTACACTGGGCAGCGAGACATTGCTCAGGATGATATTTGGGGGATTCAGCGCCTTTATGGTAAACCAGTATTTCAGCTATAATTAATTTTCATCTTTTTCTTTTTAAAGCCCATAATGAGGGCAGAACCATGGAGTAATGGTTAGCATGGTTGCCTCACAGCAAGAACGTCCTGAATTTGAGTCCCAGGCTTGGCAATGGGATTTACGTGTGGGGTTCTTCTCATGCTTGTATCGGTTTCGTGTGGTTTCATCCTAAAGTCAACCAAAAACATTCAGATTAGGTTAATTGACCATTTCATATTGCCCCTAGGTGTGAGTGTGAGGCTGTTCCTCGCATTTGCCCAGAGTTGGCTAAGATAGGCCCGAGCATCTCTTTGAACCTAGTCGGATTAAGCACTCCAGAAAATGAATGAACTGAAAGGTTTGTAGAGAACTATTGGCACAATATTAGATGTTTCACCTCAAGGATTTTTACCTCTGCCAAGGAGGTTATGTTTCGCTGGTGTTTGTTTATCTGATTGTTATCAACTCTATGCAAACACTTATGAACATATTTTTGTGAAATTTTCACGGAAGGTGGTGAATTGGTCAATAAACAAATGATTTGTTTTTCTGTTTATCTCTGCCAAGGACGTCGAACAGGAGAGAGACGTCCCTTCCTTTGCAGAGGTTAATGTTCTCATTCCTTCTACAGTTAGCCGGTGTGAAAGGACTTTTCTTTCCCATGTTTCTTTCCCCTTGTAGATGAAAGTTTATAGCTTGTGGGAAAGTTGAGAAACTTCTAGTTTTATTTTTGATCCTTCACATACTACTGTTACAGTGGTTAGCACGTTCGCCTCATAGCAATAAGGTCCAGGGTTTAATTCCTGGGCTCAGGGTGTTTATGTATGGAGATTGCATGTTCTTCCTGTGCTTCTATGGGTTTCCATTCGGTACTCCTGTTTGATTAATAATTGATTACTATGTAATAATTAGTAACTTTGTCCATAATTTCATTCAAGCATTATCCAATCAGAATGATTCTTAATCCCAAGATTAAGGGGTGATCACACTAGAGGTGGATTAAAAAAAAAACTGGCATGAATTGATTTTTTTGCCGTGTGTTTGCGAATTTTGAGATTCTCGTCAAGCTGTTTTGCAACTCCACAAGTAAGTGAATATTTTGTGGTGTAAATACATATACAGTCGGCCCTCTACTTACGAAAGCGAAAGCCTCTGAATACGAAAAATCCAGGTTACAAAAAACATTTTCCTAAATTTTTTGTCCTCTTTTTAGGAAAATAACCTCTTTTTACGAAACGTGCCATTCAAAATTCAAACGCACCATTCACAAATTCAAACAATGCGCGAGTTGCTCTCATTGGCTGTCTCCCAACACCCGCCCCGCTGGCTTCCCATTGACCAGGAGGCAGCTGAACTGTACCCATACTTCCTGCTTGTTACACGCATGAGAGAGGAGAGTTGAGCAGAAATGTTGGCTCGTGAGTTCTCTTTGAGAAATCATTGCAGTGTTATATTTCGTTATCCATCATGGACCCGGAAAATACAGAAAAGCGGAAATACAGTGACAGAGGCAATTATTTCGGAACGATATTGAAGCAGAAGGAGCATGAAAACAGTGCTCCGTGGGACAAGACCTCCGATCTCGCAAAGAAGCAAGTTAATATTCAATCAGGACCTCTGATCTTTCAAACGGGTACTCTACTTCCACTTTAAATACAACATCCCGTCCATTTAAACATTTAAATAGAACTGGTCCGTCGGCTGCATGTGGGCGGAGCCCGCATTCGGCAAAACACACCAGAGAGAGGGAGAGTTTTGTGTGTGTGTGTGTGTGTGTGTGTGAGAGAGAGAGAGAGACAGAGAGAGAGAGAGAGACAGAGAGAAATAGAGAGACAGTGTTGTGTGTGTGTGTGTGTGTGTGTGTGTGTGTGTGTGTGTATGTGCATTAATAAAAAAATGCTTAATAATGGTTTAATTAATGAATATGTAAATAAAATGGTTTAATATGTTCATAAAATATTTAAATGGTTTAATAAATAATTTTCTTTTACTTTTATCACATATTTCATACAAAATTGGTGTACTTTTATCATTTTTAAAGGGTTTATCTGGTAGTCCTGGGAGCCTTGGAATGAATCAGGCGTTTTACACGTAAAATGCACCTCTAGTTACGAAAACTCCAGGCTACGAAAAAGGCTCTGGAACGGATTAATTTCATGAGTAGGGGGCCGACTGTATATCGTGCGGAAGTCTTGAGAAGCTCATGCAATAAATTTTGTGACCGATTGTTGGTATTTTGCGATTGGATTGTGGGTGTTTGGGAGAAAAAAACAAATCTCCTTCTGTAAATCAGTCGCATATATATATATATATATATATATATAATGTATTTGTATGCATGTATGTATACCCAAGAAAAAGTTGAGAAACTCCTAGTTTTAGCCATTTACTTTTTATTAGCGTGTCATTAGCTGGAAGTGTGTCAAAGGTGCTCAAGACCTAGTGATGTGTTGGGAGCGAAGGGTATCACGTCTCATCTGATCCCACACAAGAGATTCTGTAGTACAGACTGCCAAAACTGTTGAAGTTCTAAAGTTATGATAGAAAAAGGAGTCAGAACACCCAGTGTATTGCAGCTTGATGTGCATGGGGCCACCCCACCACAGACCACTTGGTGGTGTTCATAAATATAAATATAAATATATATATATACCGGAGTAAATGCATTGGTTCCCTATGTGGATTTATGTATTCTTTCTTGGCATGTGTCTTCAGGTTGCCTGGATAAGAAACGTGTGTGTGACCCCTGGGCCCGGTTAGGTTTCTGTGAGAGTCGGCGGAGTTTCATGAAGAAACATTGCCCTCAGCGGTGTGACCTGTGTTACGGTGAGATGCTTTCGGGAAAATATTATGTTGATTTTTTTTTTTTTTATAAAATTATTTTTAGAATGGAAAAGTATTTTAGAGTGTAAGAGAGATGTTTGCACCTCAGAGCCCCCGGAAGCTGGGTCTACTCCCACTCCTCCTCCTGCCAACGTCAAGATCAAGATGGTGCCTCGGGGAAAAGTGGTGGGCTTCCGTTGTGGGACCAAAAGCACGAAAGTACCTCCAAAAGTCAGGTAAAACACACACTTCAAATGAAAGATACTCAGATAAGAAAAGGTCACGTATATTTTCCTCCATAAAAAATTGTATTAAATAAACAAACAAGCAAATAGATAAATAAAATTCACAAAAAAAAACAGTGTGAAATCACAACATAGACACATGAGCAAGACAAAACATTCACAAGGGGCAAATCCAAAATGACTGAGAGCGAAGGAGGGGGTCAAGGATCACAATCTGTAACTGATTATAGAAATAACTGTTCAGAACTTAACACACATAATAAGAGACACAACTTCACAATGTTCTTTACGGGTTATTGTTTTTATATCGTGATCAGATAGGAATCTATAAAAGTGGATCAGTGTTCTTGAGAGTGAGACCTCTGCTGGCAGGAAGGGACTTTACCTAGCATGTGATGTGAGGAGGGGAGTTGCTCTCTGTCATTTCATTCATTTGCCAAAGTGCTTACTTGTGGGAGGCCGGAGCCCATCTCAGCTGACTGTTGGCAAATCACAGGACAACACACACACACACACACACACACACACACACACACACACACACACACACACACACACACACACACACACACAAACTCAGTCACATACACCCTCGCACCTAGGGGTAATTCGGAACAGCCGGTTAGTCTCCTGTACATGTCTTTGGATTGTTGGTATGAACTAGAACACCCAGAGGGAGCCAATGCAATCGTACAAGTTAAATACCCATTTAAAATATCTATTCAGTCATTAACTTATTTGTCGAACCACTTAATCCTACTAAGGTCGTGGGGAGACTGGAGCCTATCTCAGCTGACATTGGGCGAAGGCGGACTACACTCTGAACAACTCACTAGACTATCGCAGGGCAACACACACAACACAACCATTCACACTCTCACGTCAATTTGGAACAGCCAATTAGCCTAATATGCGTATCTTTGGTCTGTGGGAGAAAACTGCAGTACCTGGAGGAAACCTACTTGTAGAATGCAGAGAAAATGCACAGAGTCCACATGCACATGTGCACATTCCACACAGAAACGCCCGAGTCTGGGACTCGAACCCAGGACCCTCTTGGGATGCGAGGCGGGTGAGATGGGCATGGTAATCACTACACCATCTAGTCACCCGAGTCTCAATCAGCATACTGTATTTTTGACAGTGTGCCCGGTTTCTCAGACTCACACGGTCAGAGTTCTCCATTGAGACCGCTTGCGTTTTTTATTGGTAAGCCGGTACGTATTGTGTTTGGTCGTGAGGGGAACGAGATGCTTGCAAAGTGGGACCAAATTGGAGCCGTTTCCAATTTGCACATCGTGTATACTTACAGCAAGAAAAAGGTCCTGGGTTCGACTCCTGGGCTCAAGTCTTTCAATGTGTGGAGTTCGTATTTTCTCCGAGTGCTTGCCTGGGTTTCCTCTGGGTACTCCAGTTTCTTCCCAAAGTCTACAAGCGTGCACATTAGGCTGATTCTCTGTTCCCAATCACTCCTAGGTGTGAGTGTAAATGGTTATATGTATGTTGACCCTACGATGGTCAGGCAAGCTGTTCAGGGTGTACCCCACCCTCACCCAGAGTCAGCTGAGATGGGCACCAGCCTCCATGTGACCCTAATCAGGATTAAGCTGCTTAGAAAATGAACTAATGAATAAACGTGAGTGTGAATTGTTGGTTGTGTTGCCCTGCAATGGTTTGGCGAGCTGTTCAGGGTGTACCCCCCCCCCACTCCCCATTCAGTTCATCCACGGTTGGCTGATTTAGGCACTAGTCTTCCCACGACCCTAATAAATGCCTGTGTAGAAACTCTGTAGTCAGTTTGGTCTTCCACTCTTCAGGTGGTATAAGGATGGAGAACAGCTGCTGACCTCCATCCCAGGATACATTGCCATCAAAGATCGTAATCTACGCATCGTGGCTAACGAATTCAACGAAGGAACTTACACCTGCCAGATCCACCGGCGCGGTGCTGTCATTTCAGCTAACTCATGGGCAATCAGGCTGAAACCAGAACATCCTTTGAACAACAGTTGACGTTGATGGCGGAGCACTTGCACTACCTCCTTCTGTGTCGACCGCTCAGAACGACTCATTACCTCACATGCAGAGTCTCTGAGTGGAGGAGATCATGGACAGCTAATCGGAAACGCTTCACATTGACTCGAGCTCAAAACACAAGGGCTGTACATCGGAAACGTTAGCGTATGTGTACTATCGGTTTCCTGAATAGAATTTCAAATTTTTTTTTTTTTTTTTTTTTTAATCCCGTAACACTCAATGCATAAAATTTACTCGTCCATGACAGGATTATGGTGCAGCAATTACAGGAATCCATTATGTTTATGTTGAGTATTATATCTATAGTATATTTGCTTCAGCGCATTTCAGCTACATGCAGCCAGAGCTTTCTTCCCCGCTTTATTTCACAGATTTCCTTTTAATGGCTTTGACCACCTCACAGCAAGAAGGTCCTGGGTTCGAGTTCTGAATTCCGTTTGATGATTCTGTGCGGTTTCCTCTCGGCACTCTGGTTTCCTCCAACGTTCCAAAGGCTAACTGGCTAGTCCAAATTGCCCGTAGTTGCACTGTGATAGTCTGGCAAGCCCTCTCCCAGTGTTGGCTGAGATAGGCTCAAGCCTCCCTGTGACTCTAAAAAGATTGAGCAGTCCGGAAAATGAGTGATGAGCGAGTGTTTTTTTCCCCCCGTTCACATTCTTTGTATCAGTGCCGAGTCCTGACTCCCGCTTGCCTCCTCGGGTCGTTGATGTTTACTAATATCATGGTGCCCGGTGCAGGGGTCATTGTGACATACATACAGGAGCCACCAGAGTGCTCCAGAAAGACCTCATGGCAGATATCATGTTGTTTTAAAGAGGTAACACTGTATTTCATGTTTATTTAATGTACCTGATAAGCGAATGGGCTTTTTATACAGGTTCAGTCATCTACTGTGGAGGAGCGATCAATGAAGTAACTTTCACAGTGCTACCTGTTTTTTTTTTTTTTTTTTTTTTTTTTTTAATTAAACAAATGCAACAAAAACATGTATCTGAATTTATTAATAGCGCCACCAGTTCAATCCTGAGCTCAGGTTATTATTGCTTGTGTGTTCTTTCACATGGTTTCCTCTGGGTTTTTCTGTTTTCTTCAGCCATACAAAAACAATTATCGATGCTATACTGACCCTTTGTGTGAATGAATTTGAACGGGCTTTCAGTCCACCACACCCCTGAACAGTATGAATGTTGCTGAAGATGGTGGAGATGGTGGAGATGGTGGTGATAGTGGAGGTGGTCTGGATAAAAACCACACCAATACGATCAGGCCTACAGATATTTATATGTGGACAAACTTATTATTATAATTTTTGTTGTCTTCCATCATACTTAGAATGTTTAGATCTAAATAGGACGAATGCTGGAGGAGGAATTACTGCCCTTGTCACATGTGCACACCTCGCACCACTAAACAAGCATTTGCCTCAATTTTAAGTCCAAAAATGTGTTACTTGTAATGAACAGGTCATCATTAAGCGGAAAAAAAAATAAAGTGAGACAGAAGAAACTTCTGATGTGGCCGGGTCAACCATTGTGTACTTTCTGAAGACCACAGAAATCAGTTGTGGTCGACGAGAATTCTTCCCCTGGTGAAGAAACACAGTTCATCCTTCAGGGTGTCGGTGTGGGTGTGTCAATGCCAATAACAAAGAGAAGTCCGGAAGACCACCTTAGAGTTTCCCAACCTATGAATGTTTTTATTATTCATGTGACTGCTGACATCTCTAAAGCATATATAACAGTTAGCCCTCCGTTGACCTGGTGAGCTGTCCAGGGTGTACCCTGCCCTCGCCTAGAGTCAGCTGAGATGGGCGCCAGCCTCCCACCGACCCTAATTAGAATTAAGCAGTTCATAAAATTAAAGAAATGAATACATAACAGTTATTAGTTGAAGGCTGGGGCCGGTGGTGTAGTGGTTAGGGTGCTGGGCTCATGATCAGGAGGTTGTGGGTTCGAATCCCAGTTAGACCTCCACTGGGCTAAGACCCCTGGACAAGGTCTTAACCGCAATTGTGCCTCTGTTCACCCAGCAGTATAAATGGGTACTAGCTAGCGTCCCATCCAGGAGGAGTTGAACTCCTGGTCGCTTCACGCTACAGAAACCGGGGCCTGATGAGCCACTATGGCTCGGGTGTAAAAACCCCAAGAGACTTTACCTACCTTACCTATTAGTTGAAGCTGAGATGGATATTGTTGAAACATTCCATTGAGGGAGTGCCAGATGTGAATAACTGTTTTAATACAGTAGTACCTTGACTTACAAAATTAATCCGTTCTGAGGGCGCGCTCATAAGTCAAAATGTTTGTTAGATAAAACAAAAATCCCCCTTGGAAATAATAGAAAACCAATGAATCCGTTCCAACACCCTTCCAAACTCATATAAGCTGACACAAACACGTATATTTGACCTAATATATTAAAGATAAACATGTACATTAACATTAATAATAAACAATAAGTCAACTAACCGTTCCAATCATCAACTGTGGCAAAGATGTCACATGGGCACGAAGATGTCACGTGGGCAGGCATGAGGTGGTGCATAACAGAGGAGAATTTTGTGCCTGTGCACGCTACGAATGCCAGCGAGGAAAGCCTCGTGGTGAGCTCCCACAAGGCCAGTGCCTCTCAAATAGTGGGGTGTGATGCTGGGGGTGTGTATGACCCTGGGGAACATGTTTTTGCCATACTGTACTAGAAATAAGTGTAATTGCTTCTGATCTACAGTAGGTGGCAGTGGTGCTCACAGTGTGTTCCCTATGGTGTAAGGAAAAAGCAGCACGCAAATGATATGAAGTGCAGTAAACACTATTTATAGATGTGTGTGGGACGCTGGGGGGGAAGCAGAGAAATACACATGGAAGAATACAAGGCTCAACAGCCCAGAAACGCCATTTCCCCAGCAGAGCTCGTAAATCAAAATTTTGCTCCTTGGATGGGGTAGATTTTTGGTGGGATCGAAGCTCGTATAATGGAAAATTAGCTTCCAAGGCTTCTCCGAGGCGTGAACAACTGTGGCATCAACCAGGAATCAAACCGGCGATCTCTGGGTTGATAGTCACACAACTTGTCTGGAGCAGGAAGCTTATCGTTTAACATTTTGCAAACTTTTTGTTTCAACTTCAAGTGATGGACGTCCCTTGATTCAGAAATATCGTTTGTGCACAAACATGTGAAAACAATAACACATCTGCTAGCTAAACGTTTCCCTCTGTGTTAGCTATATTATAAATGACACCCTGTTATAGAGAAAAACCTTTCGGCTTTCCCCCTTTTTCAGGCGTCGCCACAGTGAATGATTATAAATAACCAAAATCATTTATAAACAAATCAATGATCCCTGTAAAGTAGCTGTAACACTCAGGGTCACAGTAGTGTGCGGTGAACATCGTGCAACACTTGATAGCTAGTGCACAAATCTAACGTATAAAAAAACCCAAATATTGATTAAACATAGACCTACCTGTCCTTCTTATAGTAATTCATAGACTTATCAGACTCCTACACTCCATTCACTTAAAGATGTGTCACAATTCAGAACTCGCTTGTGATTGACAGTCAGTTGGACGGAAGCTAAAACCTGGGATACAATCCCGAAGCCCTCTATTCATCATTCTTTCTGACGCCGTGAGTGCCGCTGTCGGGAGGAAGTGAGCTAGACGGGGGTTCTTGGTGAAGAAAGGAAGATAGAAGGTAGGAGACGGAGGCAGTTCTTCATGTGACGGGCTGCTGTCAGGACTTTGTTTGGGGCTGATGGCTTGCAGCATGTGCCCTTTCCCTTCCTTCAACATGTGCTTCTGCAGAAAAAAAAAAAAAAAAACAGAGAGAAAGCATGAAAGAGAGAAAGTCAGTGCAAAAGTAAGAAGATATTTGGTTGAAATATCTCATTTATTACACAACACAATACACATATACGTGGCGTAGTGTTTAGGACAGCAAGAAGGTCCTCAGTTTGAGTCCCAGGTTTAGGCGTTTTTCTCTCAGGAGTTTGCATGTTCTCCCAATGCCTGTGTGGGTTTCTTCCGGGTACACCAGTTTCCTCCTACAGTCCCATGCATTTTAGGCTAATGGGTTGTTCCAAATTGACCCTAGGTGTGGACGTAAGAGTGAATGGTTGTGTGTGTGTTGTCCCTGCGATGGTCTAGTGAGCTGTTCAGTGTGTAGGCTCCAGCCTCCCTGCGACCCTGGTAAGAGTAGGTGGTTTCTGGGTGAGTGAGTGAGTGAGTGAGTGAGTGAGTGTATATAAGCATGTAACGACAATTTGGGATGATGTAAGGATATGAAAACCAACAACAACTTTCTCCCGAGTGTCACATTGACAAGCTGAGTGACTATCAACCTGGAGATCACTGGTTGGTTGGTGGTGGACGTGTGATAGTCATTGCATTTACATTAACAGGAATCTTGCAATAAGTCTAATACTGAATATAATTAGATCATTACAAGTTCTGCATCTTCAAGTTAGACAGAGCATGTGTGTGCCTAAGTACCTATAACATGCAAAAGGTCGGCGAATAAGTGTGTTCACTCCCCCAGTCATTGCAGAACAGCCTACTGCGCTGTCCATCTACAGACTGTATGTAAAAACGTCAGCTGAATGAGAACGGGGTACAAAATAAACTTAATATGTGCAGAAACGAATATGAGCTGGGTGGAAAGGAAGATTAGTGTGTTTAGTAATCAGTAGTAATCAGCAAAGAGAAGTATTTGCTGCTAAAAAATATATTTTTGGAAGCCAGTAAAGTGCACAGAAAATTAAAACTTGAATAATTATTCGACTATTAGCGCATTTTAATTGGGGATGTTTCATTATGTTTATCTTCTGTAATCCCTTTTTGTTTAAATGAACAACACTGAACATTGTGTATGTACAATATATACTGTATAGACTCCTAAATGTGATACAGAAACACAAAATGAATGCCCCATACGTTCCACGCTGTTGTCCCACCAGTGGCTCATCTGGCCCTAACAGTTGTAGAAAATTGCTGATGAACTCACGTGATTTCTCCTCCCATGTCTGGATGAGGTCAATGCTTTTCTCCTCCACCCCCTGAACAAACTCTTTATTCTTCTCCTCCACTTCCCACACCCTCTGCTTCACCTTATCCACGTACTCTTGAAGGTGGTCCTTTCCTGTAGGCATCACACAAAGTCTCTGGTTCGGTCCAACATCAAACAATGACGATCACATGAATAATTCCTCGGGGGAATTTATAATCACGCCATTCTTTACGTCGAGCTAGTTTAAAACGGTGTGCATCACTGAGCTATGTCGCTACCATAGAGCTGCTGGGTTCAATTCTAAGGTCGAGATATTGCCTATGTAGAGATTCACATGTTCTCCATGTGCCTCTCTTCAGGATTCTTTAATTTCCTCCCACTTAGCTGGACTGTCTAAACTTAATTGCCCCTGAATGTGTGATTGTGTGTGCATGAGAAAATCATCTTCATGCACACAATGTCGTTTTCAGTTCCTGGTATAGAATTCTAATCAGCAGTCAATGTGTGTCCCTTTTGTACTCCTAAACGGCTTAAAAATTCTTGACTCAATAAACATTAAGTACAAATTCCTAACCCTCCCCTCCAATTTGGTCACCTGCAAATTCCCACCCCCATTGTCCAACTGGGGAGAGTGAAGGCTAATGGGCTCCCTACTAGACATAATGGTGGCCATGGACACTTGGTAATCTATATGTAGCTTGGCAGTGCACTGTATAATTAGGTCCACTAGTATCGGGACCGCATCACTAAATGAGGGCAATATAGTGGGGTTGTGTTTAGAATGTCTACCTTGTGGTAAGAATGTCCTAGCTTCAAATCTTGGGCTTGGCAAGGGCATTTCTGTCTAGAGTCTGCATGTTCTCTGTGCACTTGCATGGGTTTCCTGCAGTCCCTGCAGGATTATAATTATTATTATTATTATTACATTATATATACAGACTTACTGTAAATGTTGATTGCACTGAAACTGGGTGGAACCCCCAGCCATCGTCTAAGAAACGTGCAGCAGAGTCTTTCCATGGCTTGAACTACAGATATGGGAATGTCGTATAGCAAGAAGGGCCACTGCAGTCTTGCTTTAATGCCATGCTGGAAGCACCACATCTTGAACCTTCCCTGCAATTGGCTGTTGTCTATCACATGAAGCCAGTTCTTTAGTTGTGGTTTGACAGTGGTTCAGGGCATTCTAGTGGTATAGGGCATTGGATCGCTGATCCTAAGGTTGGGGGTTCGAGTCCCACTCTCCGCAAGGTTGTCACTGTCCCCCAGTGCAGCTAACTTGGTTATCAAAGGCCGGCCAGGTCTCTCACTGTCTATGGTGTGAGGCATGTAAAAGAATCATTGCTGACTTTTGACATGAGTAGGCTGCAAAGCCGTTAGCGTGTCTCGGTCCTGCAATGGCCTGGCGATCTGTCCAGGGTGTACTCTGCCCTCGCCCAGAGTTGGCTGGGATGGGTGCCAGCCTCCCCACGACCCTAATTAGGATGAAGCGGTTACAGAAAATGAACTGAACTGAAATTGTGGTACAGTGACTGACCTTTTTTCTTATAAATAGAAGTAGCGACCAAATCATAAGTTTGGACACATGGGCAAATAAGTGCAAAGTTTCAGCTGGTACTGTAATTTCATGGTTTTATAAGCCAAAAGATATTTTTTGCCTGAGTTAAATAATATCCCATACAGATAGCTAAGCATCTTTATACATATGAAATAAGCCAGCTGTCTCTTCCCGCTTTAAGATCCTATTTTTAAAAATTATTCATTACTAATTTCAACAATCTCAATTATCCTAAGAAACTAAACAACATACATTCACATTTCATCTTTTAGTGTTTGTGGTTGTATGCTGTGCTAGCAAAACATGCTAGTTATCAAATATCACACAATTTACTTGTTTTGGAGTTTTTCCTGATATAAAATTAACACTGTGACTAAAACTTGGTCGAAGACGTCGAAGAAGGAGAGGCAGGAGGCGTGTCCGTAGGCAGAGAGAGAATAGGAAATGCGTGAGTCTAGGACTGAGAGTAGGGACTTTGAATGTTGGAACAATGAACGAAAAAGGTAGAGAGCTGGCTGACATGATGCAGAGGAGGAAGGTGGACATACTGTGTGTGCAGGAGACCAGGTGGAAAGGTAGCAAGGCTACAAGCTTAGGAGCAGGGTTTAAGCTGTTTTATCACGGTGTGGATGGGAAGAGAAATGGAGTAGGAGTCATCTTGAAGGAGGGGTTTGTCAGGAATGTTCTAGAAGTGAAAAGAGTGTCAGACAGAGTGATGAGTCTCGAGTTAGAAATTGAAGGCGTGATGGTCAACGTTGTTAGTGCTTATGCCCCACAGGCAGGATGTGAGAAAGAAGAGAAGGAGAAATTCTGGAGTGAGTTAGATGAAGTGATGCAGAGTAACCCCAGAGGTGAAAGAGTGGTCATTGTGGCAGACTTCAATGGACATGTTGGTGCAGGCAACAGAGGGGACGAGGAAGTGATGGGCAGGTTTTGTATCCAGGACAGGAACACAGAAGGACAGATGTTGATTGATTTTGCAAAAAGGATGGAAATGGCTGTGGTGAATACTTTCTTCCAGAAGAGAGAGGAGCATAGGGTGACTTCTGAAAGCGGAGGTAGGAGCACACAGACTACATCTTGTCTAGGCGATGTAATTTGAAGGAAGTCAGTGACTGCAAAGTAGTAATGGGTGAGAGTGTTGCCAAACAGCATAGGATGGTGGTGTGCAGGATGATGCTGATGGTGAGGAAGGTGAAAAAGGCAAAGGCAGAGCAGAAGACAAAGTGATGCAATCTGAAAAAGGAAGTGTGTCATGTCTTCAAGGAGGAGTTGAAACAGGTAGTCAGGAAGTGCTTCCAGATGACTGGACAACCACAGCCAATGTGATCAGGGAGACAGGTAGGAGAGTGCTTGGTGTGTCCTCTGGAAGGAAAGTAGATAAGGAGACTTGGTGGTGGAATGAGGAAGTGCAGGAGTGTGTACAAAAGAAGAGGTTAGCTAAGAAGAAGTGGGACACAGAGGTACTCTCTTCGGTAAGAGAGTAAACAGGAGTACAGGGAGACACAGCGTAAGGCGAAGGTAGCGGTGTCAAAGGCTAAACAAAGGGCGTATGATGACTTGTATGATAGGTTGGACAGTAAGGAGGGAGAAAATGATCTATACAGGTTAGCACAGCAGAGAAATAGAGGTGGGAAAGATGTGCAGCAAGTTAGAGTGATAAAGGACAGAGAGGGAAATGTATTGACTGATGACAGAAGTGTGCTGGCAAGATGGAAAGAGTACTTTTGAAGAGCTGATAAATGAGGAAAATGAGAGAGAAAAAAAGAGTAGAAGGGGTGACCGTTGAGGACCAGGAAGTAGCAAAGATTAGTAAGGGTGAAGTGAGGAGGGCATTGAAGAGGATGAAGAGTGGAAAGGCAACTGCGGTCGTGATGACATACCGGTGGAAGTATGGAAGTGTCTAGGGGAGGTAGCAGTAGATTTTCTGACAAGAATATTCAACAAGGTCTTAGAAAGTGAGCAGATGCCGGAGGAATGGAGGAGAAGTGTGCTTGTGCCCATTTTTAAGAACAAGGGAGACGTATAGAGTTGTGGCAACTCCAGAGGGATAAAGTTGATGAGCCATACAATGAAGTTATGGGAAAGAATAGTGGAAGCTAGGCTAAGGGCAGAGGTCAGTATTTGTGAACAACAGTTTGGTTTCATGCCAAGAAAGAGCATCACAGATGCAGTGTTTGCTTTGACAATGTTTATAGAGAAGTACAGAGAAGGTCAGAAGGAGCTGCATTGTGCCTTTGTGGATCTGGAGAAAGCATATGACAGGGTGCCGAGAGAAGAACGGTGGTATTGTATGAGGAAGTCTGGAGTGGCAGAGAAGTATGTTAGAGTAGTGCAGGACATGTCTGAGGGATTTAAGACAGTGGTGAGGTGTGCTGTTGGTGTGACAGAAGAGTTCAAGGTGGAGGTGGGACTGCATCAAGGGTCAGCTCTGAGCCCCTTCTTGTTTGCTATGGTGATGGACAGGCTGACAGACGAGGTTAGACAAGAATCTCCATGGACTATGATGTTTGCAGATGACATTGTGATCTGTAGTGAGAGCAGAGAACAAGTGGAGGAAAATCTAAAGAGGTGGAGGTATGCCCTGGAAAGGAGGGGAATGAAGGTTAGCCTCAGTAAGACAGAATACATGTGTGTGAACGACAAGGACCCAAGAGGAACGGTGATGTTACAGGGAGCAGAGATAAAGAAGGTGGAGGATTTTAAGTACTTAGGCTCAACAATCCAGAGAAGTGGAGAGTGTGGAAAAGAGGTGAAGAAGCGCGTGCAGGCAGGTTGGAATGGATGGAGAAAAGTGTCCGGTGTGATGTGTGATAGGAGAGTATCGGCAAGAATGAAGGGAAAAGTGTACAAGACGGTGATGAGGCCAGCGATGTTGTATGGTTTAGAAACAGTGGCCCTGGGGAAAAGAACAGGAGGCAGAGCTGGAGGTAGCAGAGATTAAAATGTTGAGGTTCTCTTTGGGAGTAACGAGGATGGATAGGATCAGGAATGAGCACATCAGAGGGACAGCACATGCAAGACGTTTTGGAGACAAAGTCAGAGAGGCTAGATTGAGATGATTTGGACATGTACAGAGGAGGGATAGTGAGTATATTGGTAGTAGGATGCTGAGGTTGGAACTGCCGGGCAGAAGGTCTAGAGGAAGACCAAAGAGAAGATTTATGGATGTGGTGAAGACGGACATGAAGGTCGTTGGAGAAAGAGTAGAAGATGCAGAGGATTTGCTGTGGCGACCCCTGAAGGGAACAGCCGAAAGGAAAAGAAGAAGAAGAAGAAGAAGACTGTGACTAAAACTTAAATATGAATAAATATTACTTCATACACGACTTTACGCAAAAGTAGCTAATTAGCTTTAGTCGGAAAAGATGTTACAGTACAAACCCTTCTGAGGAGAGTTCAGTCACTGTGTTGGGGGAACAGAGAAGTGTTAAAAATAATGGTGTGCGTGTAAAACAGTAACATTCTAAGTTATAATGTGACTACCTACTTTTTTTTTTTTTTTTTACATTCAGCGAAAAACCCTCTGTTTTTATCCCCGATGTCAGAGACTAAGGGAAAGCGTTCCTACTATCCTAACTGTTTTGACAGCTCGACAGAATCAGCTTTACTCTCAACGGAAGTGATGTCACGCAACGTCACCGGAAGTTTTAAGAGAACCCGGAAGTGGTGGGACGGTAGGAATTCAAAGTCAGTTGGTTCATGCTGTCGTGTTTGAATGTCGGTATTTGGTGCATACTGTATAAATATATTGATTAGATTCGGATATGCAGTGTGTTCTGGTGTTGGATAAAATTAATACATGGGAGATATAGTCCGGGAGAATCCATTACCTGGAAAATGAACACATCTCACTGACTTCCTCCGTGCACATTGAGTTTTATACACCAATATCGGGGCTGTAATTAAAGCTGGACTGTTTAGTTCTTTCTGAAATGTCCTATAATGCAAGATATTTGTATTAAATTGTCACTAGATTATGGTTTGTTTTATATACCTGTTTGTTTTTAAGTTATTAAGGTTTGGATTAAATCCATTTAAAAACTGCACTATTTTTCAATCACAGATTTGTCTCATATGTCTGTCTCATAGCAAGAAGGTCCTGGGTTTGAGTCCCAGGTTTGTTGAGTTATAGAGTAGCATGTTTTCCCTGTGTGGGTTTCAGGTCCTCTGGTTTCTCCTACAGCCCAAAGAAATCCACATTTTATGAGTAAAAGAACTATTCCAAATTGATCCGGTTTTCCCCATTTTCGGCTGGGATAGGCTCCAACCTGCCCATGACCCTAGTAAGATTAAATGGTTCAGCAAATGGGTGTGTGAGTGAAATTCTCCATCTGTGTTTCTTCACAGAACTTCTGATCGAAAACAAAGTCTCTTGTAGATCTGTACAGCAGCAGATGCTGTCATGGTTTGACGGTAAATACAGTATCGGTACTGTACAGTGTTGAGAATTATCTATAGCTGACTATAGAACGTAGTGTCAGGTCAGGTTTTGCCCTACTAGTAGTAACATATAAGCCAGTACAACCTATTGCATGGTCGAGTGGTCGGCGACTCAACCGGCTCCCCCACCACGGTCCAAATTTGGTGAGTAGGGTGGCTAGTAACCCAGTAGGAATAAAAAAAAACAAGACTTATCAAAGGGCGGATGAACTCCTTAGAGTCAACGGCCAGCTAGCTAGACATGGTGTCTCAATAAAAACACCCCGCAGAAAGAACTTTGGGCCTCTACTGCGGATTTTTTTCCCCTTCGTATACAGCCATGACAAGCTATTCTGGCTGCCGCCTATATGCCAGAATTATGGCATGGCATCCAGATTGATTGATTGATTGAACTATAGAACGATCATGAAATTTTTTTGTTCCTGTTGTCATTTTATACAATGTATGACCTGAACATCTCACCAGACCATCATAGGGAAGCATACTCACACCTGTGGCAATTTTGAACAGCCACTGAACTTGAATCATGTCTTTGAACTGTAGAAGGAAAAAAGTAGTACGTACCTGGAGGAAATTTACGGAAACACAGAAAGAACATGAAAATCACACACAGAAGTCCCTGATCTGAGACTGATCCCCCTAAAAAATAATATTATATTAATAATTAAAAAAAAAATAGAATTTGAAAAAATTGCTCTTGAAGTGTTTACAACTACAATTTAGATTCTGTTGTATCCCCCTCTGCCTCTCCTCCCGGGACACCAGAGAGGAGAGCAGGGAAACTCTGATGTTATGAGCAGACTGTTATTAAGAGTGATTTCACAGTTGGGCCAAACAGGACAGTCCACACCAGGACCAATTTCTTGGGAAGGGTCTTGTAATCATGGGTTTAACTTTAAAAAAAAAAAAACAAAAAAAAAAATCCCACTGTTTGCAGTGCATGCATCATAAAGTGATGAGCTAATTACATTAATTATTATATATTATATCATGAAATTATATAAAATAATAATATGTTATATAATGAAATTAGCTAATTACAGTAATAAACTTTGAGGAGAGTTTGGTTTTATATCAATAATCATAATAACTGCAAAAAAAACAAAAAAAAAACAGTAAATCACGTGACAAGTTGTTCCAATCACATAACACTGCAGGCAAGACAGAACAGTTAGATTTCTCACCTGATGCTGTTTATGTTATGCTGCAAAAACAGCTTTCATATTTCACTAGTCAGATTGAACTTTGGGCTTTGAAAAAAGGAAAACACCTACTATTTTTTCATACCTTTTCACTGGTGGTTACTGTGCAGGTTTGTGGATTTGTGTCCCCAGTGCCATGATCAAGAGGTTTTCTGTCCTGGTCACAAGGGCCGTATCAGCCCATTGCCTTGATCTTCCACGAACCACACCCCATCATGTACGATACCTGGCTGCTAAACCGGTAATACAATATAAACACATAAAATAAAACCATTACAGTTTAATGGAAAAGTTGGAACAACTGTGTATGCGAGCCACATGTAGAAGACGTCAGATGCTAACGTGACTAATTCCGAGTTGTTGCCTTGTCTAGGGTAGATCGCATGGGAACGGGAAGAAGTTCCTGAAACCAGTGAAATTAGAGAAACAGGAGAAGCAAGAAGTGGAAATCAAACAGTCTATGACTGTGGCTCAGCTTGCCGAGGCTATGAACAAAGACATAGATCATGTGTATGAGGCCCTACTGAACACAGCTATAGACATCAATGAATTGGAACCAGAAACTGTGTTGGAGGAGACGTGGCTTAAAGAGGCTATAAAGAGGTCCGGGATGAAGTATAAATGGGCCAAGACAGTGGTGAATGAAGTCAAAGAAAACAAAGACATTGAGAGACAGCCACCACCAGATCCTGCTAGTCTAGTGAATAGACCTCCTGTAGTAACTATTATGGGGCATGTGGATCATGGAAAGACCACTCTTCTGGACAGCTTGAGGAAGAGCCAGATTGCTGTACAAGAGGCTGGAGGCATCACTCAACACACTGGAGCATTTCTGGTCCAGCTTCCTTCTGGGGAACTGATCACCTTTCTGGACACTCCTGGCCATGCTGCGTTTTCTGCGATGAGGGCGCGCGGAGCCTTTGTTACCGACATCATTATTCTGGTGGTTGCAGCCGATGACGGCGTGATGAAGCAGACCATCGAGTCCATACAGCATGCTAAAAATGCCAAAGTGCCAATCATAGTGGCGGTGAACAAATGTGATAAGCCTCAGGCAGAGCCCCAGAAAGTGAAACGAGCTTTGCTGGCCTATGATGTTGTGTGTGAAGAGTTCGGAGGAGACATCCAGGCGATTCATTTGTCTGCGTTATATGGGGAGAATCTGATGGAGCTGGCTGAAGCCACAGTAGCACTTGCTGAGATGCTGGAATTGAAAGCTGACCCTAAGGGTCTAGTCGAAGGAACTGTCATTGAAAGCTATACAGACAAAGGCAAAGGACCTGTTACCATGGCAATAATCAAACGGGGCACTCTAAAGAAGGGCTGCATACTGGTGGCAGGAAAGGCTTGGGCTAAAGTGCGGCTATTGTTTGATGAGAATGGCCAGACGGTGGTGCATGCAGGGCCTGGCATTCCTGTGGAAATCATCGGTTGGAAGGAACTACCTTCCGCCGGTGAAGAAATACTGGAGGTGGAGTCCGAGCAACGGGCTCAGGAGGTAGTGAATTGGCGCATATACATGGAAGAGCAGAACAAGATGATGGAGGACCAGCAAGCAATCGAGGCCAAACAGAAGCAACACCAAGACAGTTATCAGAAAGAGAGAGGAAGACTGGCACACCTGAACTGGAGGCAGAAGAAAGCCGCTCTTTTCAAGACTTACAAGGGCCGCGGGAGAATTGGTGAGAAAACAAAGGATGAGAATCTCAACTTGAGTCTCATTGTCAAAGGTGATGTCGATGGGTCGGTCGAGGCGATTCTGAATCTCCTTGCAAGTTATGATGCAGAGGAACAGTGTGACTTAAATATAGTGCATTTTGGGGTTGGGGACATCTCAGAAAATGATATCAACCTGGCCGAGACTTTCTCAGGAACGATATATGGTTTCAACGTTGGCGCGAATAAGTCAATACAAGACATGGCTGATAAGAAGGGCATTCCCTTGAAGATGCATCGTGTCATCTACCATCTGATCAATGACCTTAAAGACGATCTTAGCAGTAAACTTCCTCCGACCACTGAGGAGAATGTAGTAGGAGAAGCGTCCGTTCTGGCCACATTTGATGTGACTGTTGGGAAAAAGAAGGTCCCGGTGGCTGGCTGCAGAGTCCAGAAGGGCCAGCTGGACAAGAAGATGAAATTTCGACTCATTCGAGGAAGAGAGGTTCTTTGGGAAGGGGCTTTGACTGCACTTAAGCATCATAAAGATGACATACAAGTTGTGAAGACAGGCATGGAATGCGGTCTGTCGTTGGACAAAGCTATTGAGTTTAAAGCTGGAGATGAAATCATCTGTTATGAGGAGACAGAAAAGGAGCAGAGAATATCATGGGATCCTGGGTTTTAAATAAAGAAATTAAATCTGTCACATCACCAGCATGTGGTGTTAAAAATAGAATTATTCTGCCATATCATAATGTCCATATTAGGATGGAACTGGCAAGGTCTGTAATTTATTCCGTGATAAAAAATAAACGTTCGAGAAAGTGCGCTTTTATTTTTTAATCTGACATATTTTCTGTGTGACATGTCGCTGGTGAGATCCTGTAGAGACTTAAATATACTGTATACAGTATCTAGATATCTAACCCTGTTTATACTTACGTATTGTTATTAGTCTAGACCAGGGGTGGGCAATCTTATCCGCAAAGAGCCGGTGTAGGTGCAGGTTTTCACTTCAACCAAACAATAGCCACACCTTCCACCTGTTTCCACCAATCACTGATCATCAAAAAAAAAAAAAAAAAACTTCGATTGGATATTACTGTTTCAATTCTGACGTGGAGCCATCTTGGTGAGATCACCTTGCTTTCACTCTTAAACAGTTCAAAATTGAAACAGTAATGTCCAATCTAGGTTTTTTTTTCTTCTTCTTTTCTTTTGATGATCAGTGATTGGTGGAAACAGGTGGAAGGTGTGGCTATTGTCCGGTTGAAGTGAAAACCTGACCTGCACCCACACTGGCCCTTTGCGGATAAGATTACCCCACCCCTGGTCTAGAACGTCCTGGGTTTGATGACTGGACTCGGCAAGGACGTTCATGTGTGGAGTTTGTGTGTACTACATGTGCTTGCGTCCATTTCCTCTGGGTTCATTGGTTTCCTCCCACATTCCAAAGACATGCAGATGAGGCTCACTGGATATTCCAGATTATACCTTAAGTGTATATGTCAGTACAAATGGATATGTGTGTGTACCGGCCCTGTGATGGACTGACAAACTGTCTAGGGTGTATGTACCCTGCCTTTGCCCAGTGTTGGCTCAGATCGGATCCAGCCTCCACGTGACCCAATAAGATGAGGTGGTTTGGCAGTTGAGTGAGTGAAATGAAGGTCTAATTTGATTTAGTCACTCAAGCTGGATCAACAGTCATCTGTCAAGGGAAAATATGCCCAAGTGAACCAGTGCATGAACATACAATATACTGAGAGGAGGCAGACATAGGCCTCTAGTGACCCTACTAGAATAAAGCAGTTTGGCAAATGGATGGATGGATGGACTGACTTTTTTATCTGTCTTCTGCATCACTCAAAAATATTACTGTTCCACCAATATTGGAACCACCGAGGTGATGTTTGTCTCTCTCGGGTCTCCATCATCCACCTGCCGAGCTCTTCTGGACTTGCTGTATATGCGTCAGGACATCA
>CM045728.1:123089797-123124797 GCA_024760905.1 Plotosus lineatus | reverse complement strand
CAAGCTACACACAGAGGCAACTGACCTCGGGATTTGAACCGATCTGAGGTAAATTAACTGTAACTTTCAGCAAATTAACTGTAACTTCCTTTTCGTGAGCACTGATTTGTATTGCACTTTAGGAAAGCTAACAGGTGTAATGGTTAGCACGTCTTAGCGGTTATAATAGTGTCACGGTTAGCACATCTGGCCTTTTTGTATGGACTTTGTAAGTCCTCCCTTTGTGTGGGTTTTCCTCCAGGTACTCGGTTTTCCTCTTACAGGTCAAAGACATACACGTTGGGCGAAAAGGAAATTACCCCTAGGTGTGAATGGTTGTATGTGTTGCCCTGTAATTATCTTGTAAGCTGTTCAGGGTGTATGCTGCATTCTCCCAGTGAAGGCTGAGATAGGCTTCGACCTCCCCATACCCCTACTAGGATTAAGCTGTATAACAAACGAGTGACTGAGTAGATAAATGCTGTACTTAAAGCGGACTGTGTGAAACTGTACCTTGTGGTAGGAGGGTCTATTTATGGAAGAGCATTTCTTTTCGAAACAGATTTCATCCGTGCTTTACATGAGCACAGCCAACGATTAGATTTCGTGTCAGCATTAACACTCAATATCTGCTGCTGAGATAAAGGCAACAGTAAGAAAACAAAGACTTGTGTGCGTGCTCCTTTAAATGTGCGCATTCACGAGAGAACATTTGCTGTGTTCTATCTTCCTTTATCAGTTCATTCTGGCTGAATATGAAGGTTTTCTAGTGAAACCACCCAAACTCATGTGCTTAGTATCCCTTATTCACATGTGCTATATCTTGTTTTGGTTCTGTATCTGTTGCAAACAATAAAAAACAAAACCATGTGACCGGATTATGAATGCAAAATAACCAGGCAGTGCAACACTGAATTGTAGAAAGTGGAAAAATCCGAGATCAAGTGTTCTATATTTTACCCGCCTAAAAATGTCATTGTTTACTAATATCATTGTGTCCAGGGGTTCAAGGGTCATCGACACTCACATATAGAATTAAGCAAATGATTTCAGAAAGACATTGTGATTGATTGTTATATTTCAATGAGAAAACACTGTATTGCAGGTGTTTTTTATACTATGGGGTGGAGCCTATCCCAGCTGACATTAGGTTAAGGTTGACCCTGAACAGCTTGTCAGATCACCACAAGATTAACACACAAGACACATATCAAGGGCCAATTGGTAACAGACAATTAGCCTAATTTTCATGTCTTTGGACAGTATGAGAAAACCAGAGTACCTGGAGGAAACCCACATAAACACAGAAGAGCACTCAAACGCCACACACAGACCATTTAAGCTGAGCCCGGGACTTGAACCCAGGAGCGGGGTGTGGAGGAAATGCACTCTCCCCTTTCAATGCATAATGTTGTGGCATTCAGTAGTATTTAAATCAGAAAGTAGACATTAAGGAGTGCAAATGGACATGGAAACTAACCTGAGCCACAGACTACAAAGACAAATAATGCCAGGAGCCAGGGTCCTACTGTAGCCTTATCATCTTGTGGGCCTCTCTGTAGGAAAGATCAGTACAAAGCAAAAGTGTTTATTTAAGATGTGATCAGGGTGGAGCTGCAAAAGTATTTCATCAATGTATAACAAAGGAAATGAACAAGTGATTACAAAATAAAAAAGTTCAGATCCAATCAGCTAAATATAAAGCAGATTACAAAATAAAGGTACAGATTTAATCATAAATATAAAGCAGATTACAAAATAAAGGTACAGATTTAATCAGATAAATATAAAGCAGATTACAAAATAAAGGTACACATTTAATCAGCTAAATATAAAGCAGATTACAAAATAAAGGTACACATTTAATCAGCTAAATATAAAGCAGATTACAAAATAAAGGTACACATTTAATCAGCTAAATATAAATAAAGCACATTACAAAATAAAGGTACAGATTTAAACAGCGAAATATAAAGCAGATTACAAAATAAAAGTGCAGATCAAATCAGCACATAAATATAAAAAAATCATACATCAAGTATAAATTAGTGGTATTTATTAGAGTATGTAGATAATTGGATACTTAGATAATCAGATTAATCTTTAACTTACTGAAGATTTGGCCACATTCCCTCGTTGTGTGATGTTTTTGCTGTGTTTTTCGTTGGCCATGCGTATCCTCTGTTTTGCGACCATGTTTACACTTTTAGGTTGAGATTTAATAAACTTGTTCTCAGATTAAATTACAAAACACAGACACACGCGAGAACAATTTTTAAAAAACTGGATAAAAAGATCACCGGATCTTCGGTGTCCCCCCGCTCTGAGTGGAGAGATGTCTACGTACACACAAACCAGACTCCACCCTCGAAAGCCTGATATGCAAACGTACGCACAAGAAGACCACGCCCACTACTTGTTCGGCGCGTACACACAAGTCAAAACCCCACGACGAAACCGACATGAGTTACACGTAGGCACAAAGACGCCCCGCCTCTTACGTAGAAACACGCATTGACGTAAGGCAGGACGCCCCATCGCTTGTCAATGTACTTTAACTTGACGCCATCTTGGACAATGTTACTTCGGCAGCAATAGTTTGGAAGGAGATGGCAAAAGTAAGAAAAAGGAAGGGTTTAAGGTCAGATTTGCTTTACATATATAGCAGTGTTACATCTACATGTCCCCTCCTTGAATCGCCACCTTTTCGTGGTGGAACAGGTCCTCGGTGAAGGTCCAGATGAAGTGCGGTTCAGAAAACCCCTATGACCATGAAACAGAAAACAAGTACAGTACACAGTTTCGCTAGCCCGGACGCGGGTCACTGGGGTCCCCAACTGGAGCCAGGCCTGAGGGCGGAACATGAGTGCCTTGTGGTCTGGCTTGTGCCCATGGAGTCCGGCCAGGCCCAGCCTGAAAAGGAGACATGGGTTCGCCCTCCCATGTACCCACCACCTGTGGGAAGGGCTATTGGGATCGGGTGCAATGTGAGTTGGGTGGCAGAGACGTCTAGACTTCATTGCTTAAGCTGCTGCCCCAACGACCCGACCCCGACATCAAGGAAGAAGAAGAAGATGATGATGATGATGATGATGACATCGACATGTATGTGCATATACATACATGTATACACTCTGTACATTTGTCATTTGTGTACAGATCTGTTATATGACTATCTCTCAAATATACATTATATATCCATATATTATATAAATGTGCATGTGTATGCAACATCCTGAATGCTAGTGTACTGTATGGCATTCATTAATTTTTCGGTTTCCCAATCAGAGGACGTTTTCCGACTTCCAGTCATTCCAAATGGGTTGCTGCATGCAAGAGGGCAAATGCATCATCACCCTTGTCGTTGGCCTGAGTGTGCAGTGTCCATCCCCACTCTGACTGTTTCTCAAGCAAAATCAGCCAGGAACACTCTCCAAGATGGCGTCATATTGACGTTGCAGGAGCGACGCACGACCGGCCTATCTTTTTATGTCTATGGGTCCATGGATACATTGGCCACGCCCAGTCATCTTTATTCCGCCGTCGTGGCGAATCCGGAGTGAATGATGCGACAGGAAACGCCCCTAAACTGAACCTGAACATAAAATAAACTACAAATATCCTCACTTAATGTTTTTGTGCTTTATTTATTAATTCATTTTCGGAAGTGATTTATCCTAATTAGGAATCATCTTTTGTTTCTTTCCCTTTTTCAAGCACGTTAATAATAAAGTTCAATGTTTAATCAAATTTAAATAACAACAATAATAATAACAATAATTTATCCTGCTGGAGTGTCAGGAAGGCTGGAGTCAATCTCAGCTGACTCTGACCTGAACAGATTGCCCGTCCATTGTAGGGCAACACAGAACAATTCAACATTTACAGTCCATGCAAACTTTTTCTCTCTCACTCACTCATATATCAATCTGCTTCCCCCTATGGTCAGGGTGAGACTGGCACCTATCAGCTGACTCTGTAAAGGTTACTAGTGTATTGCAGGACAACATAAGCACAACCATTCACATTTCTACATTGAGAAACAGACGATTTGCCGAATGTGCATGTCTTTGGATTGAGGGAGGAAACCAGAGGACCCAGAAGAAACCCATGCAAATTCCACACAAAAACTCTGATCAAGCATGGGACTTGAAACCATGGCCTTCTTGTGCAACCACAATACCACTGCACTGTCTTAATAATAATAATAATAATAATAATAATAATAATAATAAAATTATAAGTAATACTGTATTTTGTTCTGTAAGGGTTACAAGTTGGTTGGACCTCATCTCAACGAACTCGCACTGCAACACACATCTATTACATTTGCATCAGGCAACAATTTGGAACAGGCAATTTGACTAATGTGCATATCTTTGTGGATGTGAAAACACTTGACCTGCCATTTTTCTTTCCCTTTCGGCTGTTCCCTTCAGGGGTCACCACAGCGAATCATCTGCCTTCATTTCACCCTATCCTCTGCATCTTCTCTTACACCAACTACCTCATCCTACGACCAAAATATACTCACTATCCCTCCTCTGTACATGTCCAAACCATCTCAATCTAGTCTGTCTGACTTTGTCTCCAAAACCTCTTACATGTGCTGTCCCTCTGATGTACTCATTCCTGATCCGATCCATCCTCATTACTCCCAAAGAGAACCTCAACATTTTCATCTCTGCTACCTCCAGCTCTGCCTCCTGCCTTTTCCCCAGGGCCACTGTTTCTAAACCACACACGTTTCCTTTTATTCTTGCCGATACCTCTCTATCACATATCACACCGGACACTTTTCTCCAACCATTCCAGCCTGCCTGCACACACTTCTTCACCTCTTTTCCACACTCTCCATTGCTCTGGATTGTTGAGCCTAAATACTTAAAATCCTCCACCTTCTTTATCGCTGCTCCCTGTAACTTCACCGTTCCTCTTGGGTCCTTGTCGTTCACACACATGTATTCTGTCTCACTGATGCTAACGTTCATTTCTCCCCTTTCCAGGGCATACCTCCATCTCTCTAGATTTTCCTGCAATTGTTCTCTGCTCTCACGACAGATCACAATTTCATCTGCAAACATCACAGTCCATGACGAATCTTGTCTAACCTCGTCTGTCAACCTGTCCATCACCATAGCAAACAAGAAGGGGCTCAGAGCTGACCCTTGATGCAGTCCCACCTCCACCTTGAACTCTTCTGTCACACCAACAGCACACCTCACCACTGCCTTACATCTCTCATACATGTCCTGGAGTGGCTGAGAAGTATGTTAGAGTGGTGCAGTGTTTGCTTTGAGGATGTTAACAGAGAAGTACAGAGAAGGTCAGAAGGAGCCACATTGTTCCTTTGTGGATTTGGAGAAAGCATATGACAGGGTGCCGAGAGAGGAACTGTGGTGCTCTTTCTTGGCATGAAACCAAACTGTTGTTCACAAATGCTGACCTCTGCCCTTAGTCTAGCTTCCACTATTCTTTCCCATAACTTCATATTATGGCTCATCATCTTTATCCCTCTGTAAGTGCCACAACTCTGCACTTCTCCCTTGTTCTTAAACTTGGGCACCAGCACACTTCTCCTCCATTCCTCTGGCATCCTCTCACTCTCTGAGACCTTGTTGAATGTTCTTGTCAGAAAATCTACTGCTTCCTCTCCTAGACACTTCCATACCTCCACCGGTATGTCATCAGGATCAACTGCCTTTCCACTCTTCATCCTCTTCAATGCCCTCCTCACTTCACCCTTACTAATCTTTGCTACTTCCTGGTCCTCAACGGTCACCTCTTCTACTCTTTTTTCTTTCTCATTTTCCTCATTCATCAGCTCTTCAAAGTACTCTTTCCATCTTCCCAGCACACTTCTGTCATCAGTCAATACAGTTCCCACTTTGTCCTTAATCACTCCAATTTGCTGCACGTCCTTCCTATCTCTATTTCTCTGCTGTGCCAACGTGTATAAATCATTTTCTCCCTCCTTTCTGTCCAACCTAGCATACAAGTCATCGTACGCCCTCTGTTTAACCTTTGACACTGCTACCTTCGCCTTACGCTCTGTCTCCCTGTACTCCTGTTTAGTCTCTTTGGTTGTCTCACTGTCCCACTTCTTCTTCGCTAACCTCGTCCTTTGTACACACTCCTACACTTCCCCATTCCACCACCAAGTCTCCTTATCTACTGTCCTTCCAGAGGACACACCAAGCACTCTCCTACCTGTCTCCCTGATCACATTAGCTGTAGTTTTCCAGCCATCTGGAAGCACTTACTCTTTCCTTGAAGACAACACGCCACTCTTTCTTTTTCAGATTGCATCACGTTGTCTTCTGCTCTGCCTTTGCTTTCTTCACCTTCCTCACCAACAGCGTCATCCTGCACACCACCGTCCTATGCTGTTTGGCAACACTCTCACCCACTACTACTTTCCAGTCACTGACTTCCTCGAATTACATCACCTACACAAGATGTAGTCTACCTGTGTGCTCCTACCTCCACTTTTATAAGTCACCCTATGCTCCTGTTTCTTCTGGAAAGATGTATTCACCACAACCATTTCCATTCTTTATGCAAAATCTATCAACATCTGTCCTTCTGTGTTCCTGTCCTGGATACCAAACCTGCCCATCACTCCCTCGTCCCGCCTGTTGCCTGCACCAACATGTCCATTGAAGTCTGCACCAATGACTACTGTTTTACCTCTGGGGGTACTCTGCATCACTTCATCTAACTCACTCCAGAATCTCTCATTCTGTTCTAGCTCACATCCTGCCTGCGGGGCATAAGCCCTAACAACTTTGAACATCAGGCTACATAGCTGTCAGCATGTTTCTGCCCTGCAATGGCCTGGCGAGCTGTCCAGAGTGTACTCTGCCCTCACCCAGAGTTGGCTGAAATGGGTGCCATCCTCCCTGCAACTTTTTAATTGGGATTAATCAGGTCAGAGAATGAATGAATATATCATGAAAAAAAAAAAGTTTTTCAATAGATATTTTTACAAATCTTTTTCACATCCGGTCACGTGGGCGAGCTTGAAGCGACTACTTCCTTTTCAACATGGCGCCTCCCATACCGCACTTAGCAGGTAAGAGAATTAATTTAAAACGATTATTCGAGCGGGTAGTTCCATGCTGTTGTGTGTAAACACGTAGTAATGTGAAGTGAAGTAAGAAGTTGTGGTTATTATTAATTATAAGGATTATATTTATCTGGGTTTCCGTATGAGAATCACACACAGGCTCCAGTCCCACGTTTACAACTGAACTCCATCTGTACTGTAACATTATAATGAACTGTGTGTTGTAATAACAGTTCGAGGGTCGGATGGTACATATCTGCTCCGGGGACCACCGAACTGTGAGGAAAGCCCAACCTTTCAGCGGTGAGAACCTTTATTTTATTTTATTTTTTATTTTTCACATTAGCAGAATTATATTCAGGATGATTTCAGTCGTAAGTCATCCGCAACTTTTATTTTGTAAATTCTTATTTTCAGAGATGAACGACTGAGCAAACACGTGGCCTTTAGCAGGGATGGCAGTTTATTTGGCTGGTGCAATGGAGAGAAGTATGCCTTGATATTCATCACACATATTTTGTTTACAGCTCGAGCTCAGGGAATCTCAGCCAATTGTTTTCAGAGAAGAGTGACGTCCATGTTAATTTGCATACTGGTTATTGATTATGATCATAAAAAAGGTAGATTGGTTATTGTAAGTAGTACACTTTATATAGAGTGAAGTCATCTTTTGTTGTGGTACTTTGAATTAAACTTTTACACATGTACAAGATATAGATATATAAAATAAAAAATGCAAACAGGAAGTAGCGTCATCAGGTGGCTGTGAAGGACAACTTTACTATATCAGTTAATTTTTTTGTACCCGCTTAATTTTAATTAGGGTCGTGGGGACTCCGGGCACGGGCAGAGTACACCCTGGACAGCTTGCCAGGCGGAAACATGCTGAGGGCTTTGCGGTCTACTCTTGTCAAAAGTCAGCAATGGTTCTTTCACAGCCTCACACCATAGACAGTGAGAGACATGGCTGGCCTTTGATAACCCAGTTAGCTGCACTGGGGAACAGTGACAACAATGTTTAAAAAAAAAAAGATGCTGTTTTATGTTTAATTTTAGCTTTCATGTAAGTAATTTGGTTGATACTATAAAATGAATAACTCAAATACCAGTAAAACTCTTTTATTGTTCTGTTATTATTCATGCATTTCACCTCGATGGTAATAAACACTTACCGTTCCACCCCCTTGGTAAGCATTTTAATAAATGCTCACCTACTCAAATTTTGTAGGCGCCCTGGGCGCTGATCACGTCGAATACGGTAATGTGGAATTAAACCCAAACTTTTCAAGAAAGTTGCATACATTGTATATATCTTTGCACATCAATTTGCATGGTTTCATTCCAATAAATCCTCATTTAGGGAGGTGCCGATGTACTACGAAAAGTTGCACGTGACTCACGTGGAAGAAACTGCAACTAAGGAAGTGATTTGTATCTGAATGAACTGCTAGTATTTACCATTTATGCAAAGTATCCAATTAGACACCTGTCTGTATGTTAATGTAATGAAGTCTGTATATTTGAGCCAAGTTGAATTTTATATTATTTAGTTCAGTAGTTTATTTGTGATTTTTAAGTTTAATACATGTATACTGTTAGTTTTGCCGTTATTTTGTCTTATATGATCTGAAACTACCCATGTAATATTCTCGTTGCTTAGCAGACCGACCCCCAAGAGAAAAACAAATTACAAATGCCATCTTTCGAAAACTTGATAATGCAAACTATTAAATGAATTATAGCAGAGTGCAACTTAAAAAATGTGAATTAAAACAACTAGATATATTTTCTGTGTAACATGAGGGTTTGGAAGACTTTCTTTTCATATTGTTATAAATATAGTAGAAACGTTACTCAGTTACCAACATTGCATAACCTCTGGATCTGCTTGTGAGATAATTTCTCACAAATGGATTACGAACATCAGAAATTATTTTTACTCACAAGTAAAAGCAGAAGAAAACTGAAGGAGTTAAAGAACTGCTGTAGTTTTGCATATATGAACTCACATCAGATGTGTTTTAGAAGGTTTACTAAGATATAAAGTGCAATTGGAAATGTTTTTTTCTCCCACAGGGTCAGTGTAATTAAAGTTGGGAATGGAGAGTTGGTGAAACGGTTTGATTTGCCAAAAATTGTGTTGGTGGAATTCTCTCCTCTGAGCAAAGTCCTGGTTACATGGAAGCAGTACGTCAGTAAGTATGCTGAATGCGGGTGGGGATGGGTTCAATGGGGTGCGACATAATGTGAGCAATGCTCTTATTATACTGTATTTGACAGAGAAACATCAGTAATTCAATGGCTGAGAGCCACAGTGGTCTAACTCCTAAAAAATGGAAAAATACGATCGTAATATTTTGGCAAATGTGGATAAGGTCCCTGTGTGCTGGAATGGCCCCTTCGTTTTCTTAATAACCATGAATTATATCACGATTGTTGACATAAGTTGATATATATTTTTAAATGAATTAATTTTCATTTAATTTTTCTAAAAAAAAAAAAAAAAAAAAAAAAAAAGGGCTTCATGTAGTTTGTTCGAACACTCTGGTTCTGATGGCTGGCTATAACACTCTAGTCCATTCAGTCGTGCCTAAATAGTTATAGGACCAGCTCATATGATTAAATGTTCAAGTAATTATTTATATAATTTGACTCATAATGAATATGTTCCTGTGATGTTTCAGAGACACAAGATAATCCTCAGGGTGAGGCTAACCTCCAGCTCTGGGATGTACAAACAGGCAACTGTATCAAAGCATTTTACCAGAAAAAATTAGAGGGATGGTGAGTAATTAATACAGGTATTATCAGGTCAATCACATTAATTGAAACCATTTCAATAGAATTTGTCATCAGATGGTGCTGTGGCTGAATTCTGGCAAAAAAGATGATAGAAATTTATGTTGCGTGACAGTTGTTTCAACCTACAACATGCACAAAGTAAGAATACCTCAACTTTAAATGTCGGATGATATGGCCATTTTCATCATCGACACCTGTGGTGCACTAAAGTACGATTTCTACTCCAAAAAAAAAATTCCATAGTTCTCAGAATGCCGAATCCTACCTCTTCCAGAAAGTATAATTGAGCGTGCCTGTTTGACTTCCTCCTCCCATTTATGTCGTGTGCATAGTCTGCTCTGATTTGTCACTTTTTCAAAGTGGGTTACTTTCTTTTCAGTACATTGGGAGATAGACCTGGATCGGTGCAGACACTACTGTGCATCTGGCAGTGGTGGAGGGGAAGCCAGCTAACCGGAAAGTCCAGTACACCGTGATGCACTAGTGTGAACAACAACCAAAAAAAAAAGCTGGTTAATGTGTTTATGGCTAATAGAAAAAAAACAAAAGAGGGAAAACTTAATTTACCTAAGTGATGTTTTTTTTTCCAAGATGCTGTTATATCTGTTTTTCCCTACTCTACATGTACTCATTACATGTATAGGGAATAATTAAAGGGTGATAAAACAAGGAAGATAACATAAATCAATTTTATGCATGTTTTTTCACCCTTGCCTATTCGCAGATCACTTTGTATTACACGAGTCATGTGGAAGAAGCTGTGAACAATGAAATGATTTCTACATCAGCAAAGGGTGAAAGAACAGGCATGCTAACAACTAAAGGTTGATTCTGATTAATCAACCTGCTCGAAAAAAATATTTACAGTGGTACCTTTTCTAACAAATTTAATCTGTTCCAAGGGCAAGCTCGTAAGCCGAAAATTTAATTAGAGGAAACAATTATTCCCATAAGAAATAACAGAAAACCAATTAATCCGTTCCAACCCCCTCCCAAAGTCATATAACCTGCCACAAACATGTATATTTGACCTAATGTATAAAAGATAAACATTTAAAAACAATAAATATTTAATAATAATACGTGTACATTAACATTAGTAATAAATAATAAAACAAGACTAGAATTAAGTGTAATTGTACATCCACTACAGTAGTTGGCAGTGGCACTGTCATTGTCATGCTCTGGTGTAGGGAAAAAGCACCAAGCAAACAATATTAAGGGCAGTAAATACTATCAATAGTTGCGTGCGCGGGGGGTGGTGGTGTTGTTTTGTTTTTTTCTTCCCTTTCTTCCTACCTAGAGGGGGCGTGACAGAAAAATAATTGAGAAGTACTGCACAAGTTGTTCTCGGATCACGGAGGAATACACGCAGAAGAATACAAGGCTAATCGGCCCGGAAAAGCTTTTTACCCATCTTGTTGGATGGAGCAGATTTTTTTTGTGGGCTTGAAGCTCGCAACATGGAAAATTCGTTATAAGGGACACTCGTAAGTCAAGGTACCACTGTGTGTGTATGGCGTATCCAAAAGGGATGTTATAGTCCATAAAGGGTAATTATACCGAAACTTAATAAAAGCTTGATACATCCAGTACATCTTGGCACATCAAAACATTATGACAATCTTCATGAAAAAAAACCCCCAAGTAATAAATCTTCATCCAGGAGGTGGGTGCTGTTGAATTACATAAACTTTATTTTCAAACAACGCCTGAAAACTTACCTTTTTTTGGCAGTACTTAGATTAGCAGTATGCTGTATACACAGACAAATGTATACTGCATACTCAGACTTTACCTTTTTTGTCCCAAGTCATGTGACTTGTAACTAAAAATGTAATTAATTATATTATTTTTGATGTGTGTCACTGTTTTAAGGTGTCCTAGTTGGGCGGATGATGAAAGCATCGCAGTGAGATGTGTGAACAATGAACTTCATTTCTTTGAGAACAATAACTTTGGTAAAAAAAAATTTATCCATCATTTTTATTATACTTGGCACATAAACTTTCTGCAGCTAAACAACGTATGTACTGCTTCTATGCAGACACCATCGCAAACAAACTTCATCTCCAGAAGGTATCAGACTTTGCTCTGTCACCAGGAACTCAGCCAAGCAAGGTAATGCAGAAGTTGCCATCACTTGAGTGCGGTTAGAATCTTAATTCTGATTGGTCTGAAGGTGTGCATTCATTTTCTGTCATATGCTGTCAGAAGTGTCCTGTAGTGACAGTAGTCCTGCTAATCAAGTTATGATTGATCTGCTGCTGAAGTGATGCAGTCGAAAACCAGCTGTCCTAATGCGAATCTTAATGATGTGCTGTCTCGGTAGAGCTAAGGCAGCAAAACTGACTGTTTTTTTCCAGGGTGGGAGGGGTGTAAAATAGCTCATGGAAAAATTATGGAATCATCACAGTTTTAGAATTTCACAGTATTTGGTCCTTTTATTGTGATGAGAGAAATTCCACTATGAACAAAAATTAGCTTCAATTGTAATACAGTACTGTATTTTCCGGACTATATGTCGTTCCTGAGTACAAGTCCCATTGGCCAAAAAATGCACAATAAAGAAGAAAAAAACACGTATAAGTTGCACTGGACTATAAGTCACAAACTCATGGAAACTGTCTACCTTGGCTTGGAAGTCTGCTGGCAGTTTATGTGATGTTGTGGTCCTCGCTGTGATAGGGTGGTGGTTCCGTTTCATGAAGCGGTAACACCAAGAACGTCCTCCCACAGAGTTATTTATATTCATCTCCTTGACAACTACCTGGACGTGAAGACGCAGCTACACTGTTGAGAAGCCTCTCCCTGCAGCATGTGCGAGCTCGTTCCTCTAGCTGTGATCATCTAGCTTTTCGCCTGCGATTAGCTTTTTTTGTTTTTTTTCATTGCAGTAATAATAATCTCTGCTTTTCTCCAGTCCCTCAAGTTTCTCGTTCACTCCAAACTTTCTTTCTGATGCTCGATTACCATTTTCTGCTGCATATTTTATTAGTTGCAGCTTGTCATCTGCAGAATAGGATTTTCTTTTTGGGGCTATTTCTTCAGTGGTACAGAACGAGCAGGTACTGGTACCCAAGCCTAGAGTTCCCTCTTGTTGTGAGTGTAAAAATAACAAACATGAAATTATGTTTGTTATTATGACAAACAGAAATATATGTAATAATTTCACATATAAGTCGCTCTGGAGTATAAGTTACACCTTAAGAAATTTTAAGAAACTTTTACCAATAAAAGGTTTGCACAATAATACTGTATTTGTGTGTGTGTTATTGTAGGTTGCTGTCTATGTTCCTGGAACCAAGGGTGCCCCCTCTTTTGTTCGACTTTATCAGTACCCAAATTTCGGTGGTCCTTCCTCAGCTCTGGCCAACAAAAGCTTTTTCAAAGCCGATAAAGTCATCATGATGTGGAATAGAAAAGGTATCTCAATTGTCTGAACTGATTTGATGTAGTCTGCGTGTGAGTCTCTTGAGTCACTTCTGTTTTTCTCATAGTCCTAAGAATTAAACTCACAAACTTCTGGTCACTTGGCACTAACCTTAGTTTTTAAGGTTCCAGCTATTGGTATTTGTAATTGTTGCGCCTTTAAAATAATAGCTATTGTAATTTTTTTTCTTATTATTATTATATTAATAGCTGTCTCAGTGATTAGGTCTGCGAAAAAAAAGAACATTTTCCTGGTTTCCTCCTACAGTCCAAAGACATGCATATTAGGCTAATTGGCTATACTCCCCCCCCCCCCCCCCCCAGGTATAAGTGTGAATGGTTGGTTGTGTCTATGTAAGCTTTGCAATAGCATGGAACCCTATTCAATTGTATTCCGCCTCTTACTTAATGTATGCTGGGACTGGCCCCAGCATCCCTGCAACTCTGAAAGTTGGCAGTACAGTCGGCCCCATACTTACGAAATTAATCCGTTCCAGAGCCCTTTTCGTAACACAGAAGTTTCGTAAGTAGAGGCGCATTTTGCATGTAAAACGCCTGATTCGTTCCAAGGCTCCCAAGACTACCCCATAAACCCTTTAAAAATGATAAAAGCAACCAATTTTGTATGAAATATGCATGAAATATGTGTTAAAAGTAAAAGAAAATTGTTTATTAAACAATTTAAACATTTTATTAACATGTTTATTAATGAAACCATTATTTAACATTTTTTATTAACTCACATACACACACAACACTGTGTCTCTATCTCTCTCCCTCCCTCACACACACACACACAAAATACACATTACACAATACACATTTCTGACATTTGTGTATTGTGGTGCACTGTGCTGAATGCGGACGCGCAGCTGACGGAACAATTCTATTTAAATGTTTAAATGGATGGGATGTTGTATTTAAAGCAGAATTACAATACCTGTTTGAAAGATCAGAGGTCCTGATTTAATATTAACTTTCTTCCTTGCGAGATCGGAGGTCTTGTTTCACGGAGCACTCTGCTCATGCTTCAATATCGTGCTGAAATAATCGCCTCCGTCACTGTATTTCTGTTTTAAGGTCTCCTTCTGCTTCAATATCGTCCCAGTTGGAGAGGGGTTTTGGCGATAATGAAATATAACGCTGCATTGATCTCAAAACAAGCAACAGTCCTGTTCAACTCACCTTCACGCGTGTGACGAACAAGCTTCAAAGGTGCAGTACTATGGAGATTCAGCTCCCTCCTGGCCAATGGGAGGCCAATGGGGCGGGATGTTGGGAGACAGCCAATGAGACAGCAACTTGCGCATCATGTAAAATTTTGATTGGTGCGTTTGAATTCTGAATGGCGCGTTTTGTGCTTTTCGTAAGAGGAGGTTGTTTTCGTATACAGGGGACGAAAACTTAGGAAAATGTTTTTCATAACCTGGAGTTTTCATACCCAGGGGGTCTCGTAAGTAGGGGGCTGACTGTATAGATAATGGATAGAGGCAGAATAGTAGTAATACTCAAGTTATTTCTTGAAATTCCATGAAATGGCTATCAGCCATATACGATGAGAGTAAGTGAAATACTGTTTTATTGTTTCAGTATCCACTAGATAACATTTTTACCTCTCGGCAACAGGCTGTTGGAGTATTGTCATTGCCTGTGTCTGTTTGCCATTCCCATTGCATAGGCTTGCCAGTTTCTCTGTTTGACCTTTGGCCTTGTCAAAATAACATTGATCTTATAAACTTTTACAAGGCTTTTTCTCAAAAATTGCTGTGTAGATCATTATGAAATTTTGCAGTTAGGTTTTCTATGGTGTGTACATGTGTATAAACTTGTCGGTTTCTGTTTCACCTTGTCCCAATAGCCTTGACCTTGTACATTTTTTCTGGGCTCTTTCTCAGGAATTGCTTTGTGGATCATTCTGAAATTTTGCATGCATGTTTCCAGTGGTATGTAGGTGTGCACAGGCTTGTCTGTGTTTTCTTGACCTTGTTTACTCCCATCCCAACTCCTACACTACACAGCATAGATTCCACTTCCCCTTCCCTTGCAAAGTTTTCCAATCGCACAAATGAAGACATCCAGCAAGTCCATCATGCAATCCTGCCACCTACTCGCTGGATCAAATTCCTTCCTCAATACTCCAGACAATGTCTCAAGACCTTCTTCCCTTTACATCAACTGTCATTAATAACTCCATATCATCTGGTCATGTACCAACAGTCTTCAAAAGAGCCAGGGTTCTACCCCTCTTAAGAAACCCTCTCTGGATCCATCAGACATCAGCAACAACAGACCAGTATCACTTCTTCTTTTTTTTCCTTTCTAAAATTCTTGAATGCACTATTTGTCTTTGTCTTTTGCAGAATAACCCTCTTGACTCTAATCAATCCGGCTTCAAAGCGGCACATTCCACAGAGACTACACTCTTGGCTGTCACAGACAAGCTACATGCTGCAAGATCAGTCAAGATGACATCAGTCCTCATCCTGCTCGACCTTTCAGCATTTAACATGGTCAATCCACAAGACAACCTCAGGAGTCTAGGAATTTGTGGTAAAACATGGCAGTGGTTTGCTTCCTACCTGAAAGGTCACACATATGAGGTTACAAGGAGGGGATCCACATCATCTCCACACCGACTTTCCACTGGTGTTCCCCAGAGCTTAGTTCTTGGTCCATTTATGTTCTCTCTTTATACCAAGTTCCTTGGTGAAGTCAAATAATCACATGGGTTCTCACGCCACTGCTATTCAAATGACACAAAACTCAACTTGTTCTCTCTTTTCCTCCCTTAGCCACTGATGTTTCTGCCCGGATCTCTGCATGTCTGGCAAGTATCTCCTCATAGATGGAAGCTCATCAACTGAAGCTTAATCCCGAACAAGACTAAATTGCTGTTCATTCCAGCTGACTGATCCCCTCAAGATCTTGCAGTCTCCTTGGACAACACTGTGCTGTCTCCTTCAGGCACTGCACAAAGCCTTGGTGTCACCATGGACAATTGTCTTTCCTTCTCTTCTTATGTCACTTATCTTTCTAGATCATGTTCATCTCTTCTCTTTGACATCCAAAAGATTTGTCCATTTCTTTCCAGGGAGGCAACTCAGATACTTGTTTAATCCCTTCTCACCTCAAGACAAGATTGCTGCAACTCGCTTCTGGCAGGTCTACCTTTGAGTGCTATTTGACCTTTGCAAATGATCCAGAATGCAGCTGCACTCCCACACCACTGGCTTACCCGTTGCTGCTCACATTAGATTAAAACACTAATGCTTGCCTGAAAAGCCAAAAATGGACCTGCACCTTTTGACCTCAAAGCACTTATCACACCCTGCACTGCACCTCGTTCTCTCGGATCCTATAGCACTTCTGAACTGGTCCCTCCCTCTACCAAAGGACAAGGGGAAAAATGCGTATAAACTTTTCTCTGTTCTAACTAAAAGGTAGTGGAACAAACCTTCTGGATGTCTGCACTCCTGAGTCACTGGGTATCTTCATACAACCTTTTTTGGCAGTACAGTACGCCCTCGACATTCGTGGGGGTTCGGTTCCGGGCCCTCCTGCGACTCGAGATAATCCGCGGCTAGCATTGAGCTACCATAGCATATTAGCTTAGGATAGGAAGGTGCTAAACTTCAGAAGACTTCGATCTCATAGCTGTAGTAGAGTCGACCGGTCATAGACGAGCATAGTGCAAAATATGAACAAACAAAACAAATTAAAAGGAACAAAGAAACAGTTTGACTCTGAGAACTCCGCAACGTCGCCCTCTAGGCAGCGCCATCTTGGAAACGTCACTCCTAGACGTCACGCCAAGTTCAATGTAAAACAACACGAAGCGTACTAAAGTTTATTCTTTTGGTATCATTTGATAAACATGATACAGAACATAAAATCTCACGCACAAACATTAACTTGGATACTGTACTGGAATGACATTTCCTTTCGGCTTTTTCCCTTTATCAGGGGTCGCCACAACGAATGATTCGCACGTTTGATTTGGCATAGATTTTTACGTCGGATGCCTTTCCTGACACAACCCTTTAGCAAGGGACAGAAACACGCTGACGGCTTTGCAGCCTACTGATACTGTACTGGAATAATAATTGAAAGAGACTTTAATACAGCAGTTCAGAGAAAACCGTCGTTTCTGAGGAGAAAGTCTTATTTCTTCAGAAGAGACATCCAGTGTTTTCTATCGCTTAGCCAGAGAAGACGCACAGCGTTTGAGTGGTATCATAGAGCTTAACTGGTAATTAAAACACACAAAAAAAGAGGCTCATTGACAACTTGTGCGCGAATGAGGAAAAGGGGGTGTTACATCATCTCAACCAATCAGCAGGAAGGAGGACAGCCACTTGCTGAATTTGAGTGACGTGTCAGTTGCTTGGCAGTCCGCGAATATTCAAACCGTGAGTGCAAAATTGCGAATAGTCAAGGGCCTACTGTACTTATATTAGCAGTATGCTGTATACACACAGCCCTTCGATGGGCTGGCAAGCTGTCCAGGGTGCACGCTTCCCTTGCCCCGGGTCGGCTAAGATGGACGCCAGCCTCCCTGCGACCCTAGTTAGGAATAAGCAGTTCAAAAAAATGAATGGATGTATACACACACACACACACACACACACACACACACACACACACACACACACACACACTCACAAAATCACCCACATATAACACATACTGAATGAGTTTGACTACTGTAATGATATATACTTAGTCTGTGTTCTAACAAACCAGTATAAGAATATATTCACTGATAGTGACTTTAAAGCACTTCTGTCCGTCACACTGGATAAGAGCCTTTTCTAAATGCTGGAAATATACATGTTGACCTTGACCTTGCAAATTTTGTCAAAGCTGTTTCTCAACTGCTGGATAGACCGCTGTGAAATGTTCTGTGCATATTATATATGCTGTGTAGGGTTGCCTAGGCTTGACCTTGCCTTGTCCCAGTATGCATAGGCTTCTCAGTTTCTCTTTGACCTTGTCCCAGTGACTTTACAAACTGTGTCCAAGCGGTTTGTCAACCGCTGGACAGACCACTCTGAAATTTTGAGTTTTCTGTGGTGTGAAGGTGTGCATAGGCTTGTCAGTTTCTCTGATTCACCTTTGACCTTGACCATGTCAAAAAAAAATTAGCTTGACCTTTTTAAATTCAAGATCATTTTGCTTTGCAAGTTTCAAAAAATTGTAATATCCTGAATTCTGTTCATCACCGATAATGCAATTATTCCCTTCCAGCCAGTGCAGTTCTAGTTACAGCTAGCACTGAAGTTGATAAAACCGGCGCCTCGTACTACGGAGAGCAGACTTTACACTATCTCGCTACAAATGGAGACAGCGCAGTGGTCCAGCTCCGTAAGTGTCCTTTACACATTTCAACCATATTGCAACAGGAAAGGTTTATCTGAAGCATTGAAGATGAGATGCCATGCTACTTTGAAATATTGATAACTTTCTAGATTTCCAACCACTGCTTTAATCTGGGTCTTTACTAAGATGTATAACTTAAATAATTGTTTTTTAAATGTCTTGTACATATTTTTTTTTCAAAAGTACTGTATTAAAAGCAAATACTGTAGGCCCTCGATATTCTCGGGGGTTTGGTTCCGGCCCCTCCCGCGAATGAAGATAGTCCGTGAGTTCTGTACCCGGAAGTAAAACCCCATGTATCATATTACATGCGCGAATGATCAACCAGAAGTAAACTACTATGTATCTATTACATGCGCTAAAACATGCTTCGTAAACACATTCTATAGATAGTCTTACTCATTAATACAGTATCAATGTAGTAAAATATAGTAACAATGAAGAAAAAACTTTGAATTTTGTACTGTGATATTTATTAATAAAATATATAAACATTATACAGCATACTTTATCTATCTCTCTCTTTATATATATATATATATATATATATATATATATACACATACATACATTTAGTATGTATATGTTTTCATTTTGTATGTATATTATCCAGTTAAACTCTATGATTCCACTCAAATGCCAGCTAAGCGCCGTCTGTTCTGAAGAAATAAGACTTTCTCCTGAAGAAACGACAGTTTCCTCTGAAGTGTCTGAACTTGAATTAAGTAATCTCATTTATTCCTTATAAACACAAACCGCATGCTGACCTCAATTAAGCATCCTTCTTAAGTCCTTCCCCTTTGAATGTGAGGCATTTGTTGCAAGTGACACACGGAGCTTGATCTTGCACACTTAAAAGATCAGAAGTCAGAATAAGTCACGCTTCATCTCACAAGCGCCGTTTGTCACCTGCAAAAACGTGTGAGTTAATTCTCTAGCGCAGAGATAAGCATGCTTGTGTTTATTGAGAGTAGATGAGAATGAAATTCAGGTGTGAGCCATGGAAGCAGCTCAGCCACGCCCCTCAGCCGGACAGACAGTTAGAATTAGAGAACACAGCCGTCAAAATCAAAGGCCCCCCCCCTCCCCCCCCCCCAAAAAAAAAAAAAAAAAAAACACACAGACCATAACAAAAAGAATATGAAATGTAATAAATTGGATAAACAAAATGATAAACATGCTACACCACAGTACATAAAATCACACTCACAAACGTAGGTAATGTACTGGAATAATGATTGAAAAAGACTTAAATACTATAGCACTTTCAGATGATTATTTCTCTTCAGGCACTTCAGAGGAAACTGTCGTTTCTTCAGGAGAAAGTCTTATTTCTTCAGAAGAGACATCCAACGTCATTAACTTGTCTAGCGCTTAGCCAGAGAAGACGCACAGCGCTTGAGTGGCATCATACAGCTTAACTGGTAATTAAAACACTAAAAAAAGAGGCTCATTGAAAACTTGTGCACGGATGAGGAAAAAGGGGCTTCACATCATCTCAACCAATCAGCAGAAAGGAGGACAGCCATTGGCTGAATTTGAGTGACGTGTCAGTTGCTTGGCAGTCCGCGAATACTCAAACCGTGAGTGCAAAACCGTGAATAGTCAAGGGCCTACTGTATAACTACAGAAGACTGGTTTTATGGTAGTCAAAGTTGGCAGCTTTGAAAGTTTAATATGAGCAAATACTATGCTGTCAGAACTATGATCTCTGATGATGATTTTTTTTTTTTTAATTTAAATGTAATTTTTATTTGTATTAAAATATGTAGTTAGTATTGACTCCACTCCCATTTTATTACACACTCCCTTGTTACTTGATATTCTCTTATGTCTAATTATGTTTGTGTTTCTGCACAGCAAAGAATGGCCCTATTTATGACGTGACATGGAACCCCAACTCTTCAGAATTCTGCGTTGTATATGGCTTCATGCCTGCCAAAGCCACGGTCTATAACCTGAAGTGTGAGCCCATTTTTGATTTTGGCACAGGTCCACGCAACGCTGCTTTTTACAGTCCTCAGGGTCACATCCTGGTTCTGGCAGGCTTCGGAAACTTGAGGGGTCAGATGGAGGTTTGGGATGTGAAGAAATACAAGCAAATATCCAAACCACAAGCTGCAGACACCACATTCTTCTCTTGGTGTCCGGATGGGGAGCATATTGTTACAGCAACCTGTTCACCCAGGCTCAGGGTCAGTAATGGTTATAAGATCTGGCACTACACAGGCACGGTTTTGTACAAGCAGGACACGCCAGCAGGGAAAGAACTATGGGAGGTTGTCTGGCAAACCTTCTTACCTGGAACATTCCCTGAGAAGCCAGTGAAGTACCAGGCAGCTGCAAGTGATCTCGGCAGCACTGAATCCAAGCCTGCACAAGCCTACCGGCCCCCTGCCCTGCGCAACAAACCAGAGAGCAGCAGCCTCAAACTGGTGAGCTCATATCCTAATGAAAATCCAGTACGGTCTTGCATTCTGTCACCTTGTAAGCAGTCCACTGTTCTCGTGTGTGTGTGATCATAATGCTGCCCATCTGACAGATCTAATCACCCAATTTCAAAATCTTAAGTCTTAATTAGATGATTTGCTCAGTTATAGTTGGCATATAATTTTTTTTATGTCAGTTGATGTCCAGGAACAGGATTGGGCTCCCCAGCTGTATACAGTCATGTAAAAACCAAAGACATTCCATGGAAATCATGGATTCTTTTTTGTTTTGTTCCTCAGCATCTTGCTGAAAATTTTGACCACGTTATCTTCAGTGTCAAGGTGCTTGAGGGTTTCCATGCATTCAAATGTCCAACAATACTTCAGTTGTGTTCAAGGCTAGCTTTTGATAAGACCAGTCCAGAACGCCATTTCTTCTTCTTATTGGCCAATTCCTTGGCGGATTTGACTGTTTGCTTATGATCATTCCACATTCACTTTTTTCACTCTAGTTGATATGATGCAGAATTCATAGTCGGATCAAAAACTGCAAGCTGCTTGGTCCCTGAGGCAATGTAGAAGCTTCATACCATAACATTTCCACCACAATGCATCACAGTTGGTCTGAGGTTCTTTTCCCATTCATGCGTTTACTGCGACTTTGGCTGAGCGACTTTATCGTTGATTCATGACCAGAGAACATTATTCCAAAATGCCTGATGTTTACCTATGTACTCACTGGCGGACCGGAGTCTTGACTGAATGGGGGATGGCTCTATGTTCCGTCGGATCGTTGGTCCATCAACCCTACTCATTTAAGATGGCCACCTTGCCTAAATTAGTTGGGCAGCCTACTCTGTTCAACTGGTTTACAGCTATTGGACCAATGAGTTGTAACTGTCGAATCAATGGGCTTTCAAAATATAGGACTGTAAACACCTGAGTGTTCTTTTGGACAGCAGGGACTTGTTCCAGGGACGGCCTCCCATGCAGGTTACATTTGTTCAAATGCTTTCTGACATGCACTCATGTGACTCTTACAACTGTTTTTGGAAAAGTGAATATGTTTTGTGAAGAATCTGCAAGGAAATTTTGAGGATCTTGCAGAATTTTTTTTTAATTTTTATTTTTCAAATCAATAGGTAATTGATTGATCAATAGGTAATAGGTAATTCAAAATGTACTCACCTTTTTAGATGTTCGTTTTCACTTGAATAATTTATAATTTTTTTTTTTTTAATTATTTGCCACACTCGTATGTACAGGGGTCCCTCGCTACTTCGCGCTTCAATTCATGCGGCTTCAGTGCATTGTGGGTTTTTTTATTTTTTTTAAAAATATTTTTGAATTAAAAAATAACGAAATTAAGGAAAATGGGGGGAAAGTTCAGGGAAAAATGCTACAAAACAAAGCCAATTATGCAAAAAAACCCAAAAAAAAACAAACAACCCAAAACCTCCCATCAAAACTACTTACATTTTCATGTGAGGTGCGCATCCGAGTGTGTGCACGTGTATCTGTGTGTGTTCGCGTGCAAACAGATGGACCTGCACACACTCAGATGTGCACCTCACATGAAAATGTAATGTGTGTGTGTATTCATATTTTATTTACATCTTATGCATTATTTTTGAATGTTTAATTGTTATTATAAGCATTTATACTGTTGAATATGTATTATTGATATTATATACATACAGTATACAAGTAACATCCGACTTACAACCTGCTCGACTTACGTCCACCCGTATTTACGACCACGGTCAGCAAATGCTTTTTTTTTTTTTTTTTTTTCTTTTAATCTATTGAAAACAAATGAACAACCTTCATGAGCGATACTGTTTTGGTTTGTTTTTCCTCTGTGTAACAGGACCATATATAAGGCAAGTGAACTTACATGAGTCCGTCATAATTGACATGTTGAATTGACAACATGGTAGTCGTGCTTTCGTCAGACATCTTCATGTCTGAAGATCCTGATTGGTTGGTTGCCAAATAAAATTGGTTGGCTCGCAAATAAAAGATTACAAGAAGGTTACAATTAATATCAGTCATAGTTTGCTGATTTGAGTGTGTTACTCAAAGCTGATTCTCCATTCTTCTAGCACGAAGAAGAACTACCACAGAACATGAAGTCCGGTGTAGGAGACAAGCAGATGTCCAAGGCAGCGCTGAAAAACCAGAAGAGACGGGAGGCTAAGAAAGCGGCTAAACAGGTGTGCGACGGTTTTCGGATGTATATACAGTGATACCTCAGCTCACGAACATAATTGGTTCCCAGAAAGTGTGTGTAAGGCGAAAAGTTCGTCTTCCGAACATTTATTTCCCATAAGAAACCATTAAAATGAGAATAATCCGTTCCCAGGTCCCCATAAAACATAATTTTCTACTAAATAAGCCTTAAAACTACACAAAAATATACCTTATTTTATGTATAATAAATGTGCTATTGTATTGTAATTAAAGAAATAAACTGTACTGTATAATAAAGTGGTTTTATTTACCTTTGTGATGGTAGTTGATGGCTTGATGGAATGGAGTGGGAGGAGGAGGGAGGGAGGGAGGGACTTACTGTTTGGAAGGAGTGTTTGGAAACGCCTACTGTTTGGAAACACCCTTAGCCACACACGCACCCTTAATAGCTTCCTTGTTCTTAAGGATGGGAGCAATGGTAGACTTAGCGTGCTGGTACTGGGACGCTGAGTCACACAAACGCACACCTCGTTCGTGTTTTTCAATGATCTCCGCCTGTGGTGGGGTCTTTTTCGGTCCCATAATAGCAAAAGTACACTCAATATGGTCCAAAATGTCTATCAAACACAAACCACTTCCGCACTCAAAGAAAGGGGTGTGACGAACTGTGACGCCGTGAGCGTGCGTCAGCTTCTCGTGGCCGCCACCGTGGCGCTGTTCGACCGCGTGGTTTGATTCGTCCGCCGAAAACTAGTTCGTCAGCAGAGACTATATGCTCACAAATTTAATGTTCGTGAGCTTAAGCGTTCGTCAGCGGAGGTTTTACTGTAATGTGTTTTGGAGGCATTTAGATCTTTTATTCTGGACATAAAGACCAGCTGGTCTTTACAGTTAGGGAAGTGGTGGCTCAGCCTCTGGCTTATTGATCCAAAGGTCAGGGGTTCAAACGCCAGTACCACCAACCGGCCACTGTTGGACCCTTGAGCACGGCCCTTAACCCACAACTGCTCAGTCGTATTTATTAAAAAAAAAAAAAGGTAAGTCGGATAAGGACGCCTGCCAAAATGCTGCACCAGGGTGGTGTATTGGTGTAGTCACATCCGCCACAAAGCAAAAAGGTTATTGGTTTAAATCCTGGAACGTACAACTCCTGGAGGGAGTTGTTGTGAGGAGTTTGCATGTTCTTCCTGTGCTTGCAAGGGTTTCCTCCGGGTCCTCCTTTTTTCCCTTTTCAAATCCAAAAATGTGTACATTAGGCAAATTGGCTGTTCCAAAGTTTTCCCTGGGTGGGAGTATGACTACTTGTGCTGTTCAGGGGAGACCTCACCTTCACACACTTTTGTCTGAGATTAACTCCAGCCTAATAGGCTTCAATCATATTTGTACAATTTAATAAAAGCCTAATTAGTGTCAGTAATCAATGTTCTGTGCCGTTGAACAGGTGTATTTGCAGAAAGTACCTAACTATGGGATTGATTGTCTGAATTAATACACAAATTGTTCTTGGTGTATCTGTTTGTGAATCCAGGAAAATAAATCCGAGGATGTTCCCACTCCACCTTCACAGCCTCCACCAACCCGCGAGAGTGCAGTAATGTCTACACACGGAGACCCTGAAACTGACAAAAAAATTAAGAACTTGAAAAAGGTATGCTAGGCATTCAGAATTTCAGGATTTAAAGCAAACATGATGCGAATGTTTTGTACACATTGCACCATCTTTTATTTTTGTATACAGTACTGTGCAAAAAAAATTTAGGCACCCTATAGATTTTTATGTTATAATTTCTATGTTAACAAGTTAGCACAAAAAACACTTTAGATTTCCAAACATTAGTTTTCCTGCACAAAATGCGATGTCACATTAAAAAAAAAAAATACAGTATGTGAACAAAGAAAGCAGCACATTGCACATAAGAGACCATTTTTCAGACCAAAATAAAAATGAAAGCTGCTGAGATTTACATGCAATGAAAGAATCAAGTGTAACAGTCAACATTTCCAGGAGACCTGTGGCTGGTTCTGAAAGACACCCAGTAGATACTTGTACTTGTAAAACAGCACAAACTCCACCTGATGTTGTTCTGTTTTTAAACCAAAAAAAAAAATCATCATCACACCTAATATTGAATTAGTTTAATTTATTTACTGTTGACTGTGCTTCATGGACTTTTTATGTAAAGATGTTTAATACATTATATACATGTACATTTCTTTGCATGTGCCTAAAAAATTTGAACAGGGATCCCTCGCTACTTCGCGCTTCAATTCATGCGGCTTTGGTGCATCACTTGTTTTTTTATTAATATTCATTGAATTAAAAAAGTAAGGAAATTAAGGAAGAATAGGGGAAAACGCTGCAAAAACAAGTCCAATTATGCAACAACAAAAAAAAACCCCGAAACAAACAAAAAAAAACAACCCAAAACCTCCCATCAAAACTACTTACATTTTTGTGAGGTGCACATCTGTGTGTGTTTTTCTATTTTATTTACTTATTTTGCATTTTTTAAAATGTTTTATTGTTATTATCAGCATTTATATCATTGAATGTGTATTTATTGATATTATATACACATACATGTACGTATTATATATCAGGGGGGGGCGGGACGACGACACTTGGCGGAATTCAGTTGTCAGGTGTAGTAGAGTAATAGAATCCAGCAGACGCAACAGTCATGACCTGCTGCTGGTTCAGTGTAATTGAATCACGAACTGAAAGGGGCGTGTTCAAAATAATAGGAGTGTGGACGTCACTAATTGAACTCCACACTCCTATTATTTTGAACACGCCCCTTTCAGTTCAACTTTTAACCCAGTTTAACTCGGACGCAATTAGCTTGCGAGCTACATTAGCTGCAGCTGGTACAGATAGGAAAACTATATTTTTGCCTGAGCTGTACTTTATATAAATGATGATATATGGAGAGTTGACTAACCTGATTTTGTGTATTTGTCTCAGAAAATAAAGGCTATTGAGGAGTTAAAGGAGCAACAAGCAGCAGGAAAACAAATGCAGAAAAATCAGGTATTGCACTTGATTTATTGCACGCTCCATTTATTTTATACACAAAACAGCCTTTCAGGGCTGCATTTTAATAATTATACTATAAATGTATTGTAGCCGGTGTAGTGGGCAACATGTCCACCTCACAGCAAGAAGGTGTTCTCTCCATGCATTTGTGGCTTTCCTCCAATGGTCCAATGTCATCAGGTTAATTGGATATTCTCAATTGCCCCTAGGTGCATGTGTGAATGGTTGTATCTGTATTGGCCTTCTAATGGTCTATAAAGCAGGGCGGTGGTGGCCCAAGTGGAAAGGTGCTGGATTACTGATCCGAAGGTTGGGGTTCAAGCCCCACTGTCAGCAGTTGTCACTGCTGTGTCCCCCCCAGTGCAGGTGAGAGTGTTATCAAAGGCCGGTCATGTGTCTCACTGTCCATGGTGAGAGACATGTAATAGAACCATTGCTGACTTTCGACAAGAGTAGCTGCATAGCCGTCAGCATATTTCTGCTGCCTGGCGAGCTGTTCAGGGTGTACTCTGTCCTCGCTCTGAGTCGGCTGAGATGGGCGCCAGCCTCCCTGCAACCCTAATTAGGATTAAGCGGTTCAGAAATCGAATGAATGGTCTGTACCCGGTCTACTGTAGAGTTGGTAGGGTTGGACTCTACAGCCTCCATATAGCCCGAATGAAGCATGGTCGCAGAGTGGTTGGCATGTCCGTCCTTACAGCAAGAGGGTCCTGGCTTTGATCCCCAGATTCATCGAGGGCATTTTGAGTTTTTCATGTTCTCTCTGTGCGTGCCTGGGTATCCTTCTGCTACCCCAGTGTCCTCCCACACTTTTAAGACATCCACCATCAGCTGACTGGCTGTTCAAAATTGCCCCAAGGATGTGAATGTCAGTGCAAATGGGTGTGTGTTGGACCTGTGATTCTCTGTCCAGCTGTTTTTGGTGTACCCCATCCTCGGGCCAGTGAGGGTTGAGATGGGCTCCAGCCTTCCTGTGACCCTAATAGGATTAAATGGTTCAGCAAATGAATGAATGTATTGCAGCATGAAGATAGTAATTTTTATAATGCTGTTTGTCAAAGTAAAATATAAAGAATCACTTTAAGAAAAATGTATGACCTACCTAATGTCATTCTGTAATTTCATCCCACAGCTGGAGAAGATTCAGAAAGAAGCACAATTGCTGAAGGAGCTTGAGGGCCTTGAATTAGGGCTGTAATAGGCTCGTTTTCCAGTTTGTCCACAGTACTCGTGTTCTGAAGCTTAATCCATCCAACAGCCTGAACCCAAGCACATGCTGAACTTGATTCCAGACAAACATTTTTGATCAACTAATCAGTGGCTCTTTGTTTAATGCACAAAGTGATCCATGAAACATCGCCTGGTGCTGGGAAAGCAGTACAGCTATGCAATATTCTTTACCATTTCTGAGGAATGTGTAATAACAATAACTACTCATGCGTTGATGTGAAAGGATTACCGTTCATGACATGGCCCCATAACAGCCTGACTTCATTTGTTATACTTGTGTGGATCGCCCTGAAATATGAACATGTCTTTGGTTGCTTGTGGTAAACTATTTTGGGCACACTGCAAAAATACGGACTTTGTTGTTAGAATTTCCATAAGCGACACAAATAAAAGAAACCTGTTAAGAACACTGTGTATATTTTAACTTCATTTAGTTTTCATTTCTGTAGATGGCGCAGAAGGACGGTGGCGTAATAGTTAGCACATCCACAGGGTCTTGGGTTCGAGTCTCAGGCTCTGGCATTTATGTGTCGAGTTTGCATGTTCTCCCTGTACCTATGTAGCTTTCCTCCCACAGTCCAAAGACATGAATTTTAGGTGGTAATTGACTGGTCTAGTTTCCCCCCTAGGTGTGGATGTGTGTGTGAATGGTTATGTGTTGGCCTTGCAGTGGTCTAGCAAACTGTTCAAAGTGTACCCTTACCTTTACCAAATATTGGCTAAGAGAGGCTCCAGTCTCACCACAACTCTAGTATGATTAAGCGGTTTCAAGTTTTAATTGTCATATAAAGGTAACAATGGGATATCATGACTGGCAATGAAATTCTTGGACTCGGAGTCCCCTCAATATTGTGTATGAGACAAATATTGCACAAAATGATGCAGTATTTTACATAACATTACATTTGGATAAAATAAATAAAAATATAAGCTAAAAAAATGTATGTATATGTATATATATATATATATATATATATATATATATATACACACACACACAACATACGTATGTTGTGTATATATATATATATATATATATATATATATATATATGTGTGTGTGTGTGTGTGTGTGTGTGTGTGTATATATATATATATATATATATATATATATATATATATCTTCTTTTACTTTCGGCTGCTCCCTTCAGGGGTCGCCACAGCAAATCATCCGCCTCCACCTCACCCTGTCCGCATCTTTTCTGACTCCTACGACCTTCATGTCTTCCTTCACCACGTCCATAAATCTCTTCTTTGGTCTTCCTCTAGGCCTTCTGCCTGGTAGTTCAAACCTCAGCATCCTACTGCCAATATACTCACTATCCGTCCTCTGTACATGTCCAAACCATCTCAATCTAGCCTCTCTGACTTTGTCTCCAAAACCTCTAACATGTGCTGTCCCTCTGATATACTCATTTCTGATCCTATCCGTCCTCGTTACTCCCAGAGAGAACCTCAACATTTTCATCTCTGCTACCTCCAGCTCTGCCTCCTGCCTTTTCCTCAGCGCCACTGTTTCTAAACCATACAACATCGCTGGCCTCACCACCGTCTTGTACACTTTTCCCTTCATTCTTGCTGACACTCTCCTATCGCACATCACTCCGGACACTTTTCTCCAACCATTCCAACCTGCCTGCACACGCTTCTTCACCTCTTTTCCACACTCTCCATTGCTCTGGATTGTTGAGCCTAAGTACTTAAAATCCTCCACCTTCGTTATCTCTGCTCCCTGTAACCTCACCGTTCCTCCTGGGTCCTTCTCATTCACACACATGTATTCTGATTTTCTGAGGCTAACCTTCATTCCCCTCCTTTCCAGGGCATACCTCCACCTCTCTAGATTTTCTTGCACTTGTTCTCTGCTCTCACTACAGATCACAATGTCATCTGCAAACATCATAGTCCATGGAGATTCCTGTCTAACCTCGTCTGTCAGCCTGTCCATCACCATAGCAAGCAAGAAGGGGCTCAGAGCTGACCCTTGATGCAGTCCCACCTCCACCTTGAATTCGTCGGTCACACCGACAGCACACCTCACCACTGTCTTACATCTCATACATGTCCTGCACCACTCTAACATACTGCTCTGCCACTCCAGACTTCCTCATGCAATACCACAGTTCTTATATATATATATGCTGTCCCTTATTCTGGTAGGAGTCCAGATGCTCCTGTACACAATGGCAGAAGTGTGGGTGGCTGGGATCAGAGAGGATCCACTGGGCGTTCGTCTCACTTCAGCAATTAATTGAGTAGATCAAGGGGCTAAAAAATTCTAACTAAATCAGTCTGTGTGAAGGGTCTTGAACTACAGCTCGTAATATTTTAAAAGGTATTTCAAGAAGTTTTATTGATTTTAGCCTTAATTATGTAATAGACATCTAATCAATATTAGACCTAACTGGTCATAAACTAGTATAATAGCCAAGTGTTACACTTAACAAACCATTATCTTGATTTTAAAGGGCTTGAACATCCACCCAGGATGCACACTGGTGAGCTGTTTGGGGTGTACTCTGTTTTTACCCAGGCCCTCTTTGACCCGAGCAGGATTAAGCTGTTTGGAAAATGAATTTGAATGAGTAAATAAAGACTGAATAAAGTTCAGACATACACATATAAACTCCACTCATGTTTTATTCGCAAAATGGGTTGAAAAAATTGATCCTACTGCAGAATTTGTCCCAGACTAATTTTTATTTTATTTTTTAATGGGGGCGGGATAAGCATATGGAGGCAGCATCTGATTGGATACGGTGGTTGAGAATATTATCAAACATCAAAACAATTCAATCTTTTCCAGAAAATATCTCTGAAATTGGAAATATGAATACATTCAAAGAACACTTTTAATGTTTAATAATTATAAAATATTCTAGGTAAACACAACATTACACAAACATACCCTCCTGTGCATGTGGATAAAGTTGATTTCAAAATAATAGCATCCCAACATCACAGTTTTTGATAGAAATAATATTTCTCATGACAAATAATTTATGCTGTTTAATTAAATCATGAGTTATAAGCTAAAAGTAAGGTCGTGTGGGCTTTTTTTACACCCGAGCCACAGTGGCTCATCAGGCTGGTGCTTAGTCCCGGTTTCCATAGCTTGAAGCGACCAGGAGTCCAACTCCTGGATGGGATTCTCGTCCATCGCAGGTTACCTTCACAGTATATTTTACTGGTACCCATTTATACAGCTGGGTGAACAGAGGCACACTTGCGGTTCAGACCTTGCCCAGGGGTCTTAGCGCAGTGGGGGTCTCGATGGGATTTGAACACACAACCTCCCGATCGTCAGTGCAGCACCCTAACTACTACGCCACTGGCCCCAAATAATTAATTATGTTACATATTAATTACATACATTTTATGTCTCTATATACTGTATGTACTGAATATATAATTTGTCAGTTCCATTACCACTGCAGTGTTTTATTTTGTTCGGTTTTACGAAACATGCATATTCGTGCTTTTATTTTGAAATATATTTCTTAGACCGGAAGTTTTTATTATTGGGACTAGTTTCACCGTTCTACTCAACCTGTGATTGTCCTGCTGTGGAAAAAAAAAGTGCCACGGCTCTTGACATCATTATTTACACTAAGGTGTCTGAACGTCAAATTTTTCAGGTTGGAGAAGCGTTCTAATATAATAACAGAGCTATTGTAAGCATTATCTCAAGCTATAGTATAATATTTATCTTGTTATTCATGATGGGTGCTCGTTTAAAGACCCGGCATTCTATCTCGGTTGTTAGCCAGTGTGCTAGCTTAGCTTAGTATAGCTAGCAAAATAGCAAATTAAGCCTTCTTTTAATAGAGATGATTTGCGTTGTGTTTATTGAAGAATGTTTCAGATAAATTAGTGCCCTAATATTGGAGAACCGCACATGTATTAACATAGTCATATTGACAAATATTGCCTTTTTAAAATAACGTGTGTGTATATTTAACTATATAATTAAAAAAATATATATATATTATATATATATATATATATATATATATTAATATATTTTGTGTGTGTGTGTGTGTGTGTGTGTGTATCTGTTTATATATATATAATTTTTTTTTTTTTTAGAAACTCGACATTCATGGATTTGATCTAAAGATTGAAGAAGAGAATCGTCCTGCATCCGAGGTGAGACTTGTATTTAAGATAATCTTGGAATGAAGAAAATGTAAAAAACAAACAAACAAAAAAAAACCAATAATATAGATTAAGTTGATACAGGGCTTTCTTTTACGGAATTAACACGCCAACTCAATAAACAGTGGAGTGACGGCACAATCGAGGCTCAGGATTTCATGGCTACGCGGTACTGAGGTAGTTGTCATGTCCGTCTCATATTAACGAGGTCTTGGGTTTTTGTCCCAGGCTCGGTTCGGGCGTTTCGGTGTGGAATTTACATGTTTTACCTGTGCTTGCGTGGGTTTCTTCCTGGTACTCTGGTTGACCTCCCACAGTTCAACAATAGGCTAATTGGCTGTTTTTATTGGCCCCGAGGTGTGAGTGTAAATGTTGTTTCACACAATGTGATGGTCAGAAAAGCTGGTCTGTGCCCCGCCCCGCCCCGCCCCGCCCCGCCCAGTGTCAGGGGAAATGTGCTCCGCCCCGCCCCGCCCAATGTCAGTGGAAATGTGCTCCAACCTCCCCAAGACCCTAATAGGATTAAATGGTTTGACAAATAGTGAATTAGATGAGTCTGAGGAGCTGGATGATGATATTTGTTTAAATCATTGCTCAACTGGAATGAAAACGTGTATATATGTATACACCTGCAGGATGTGGGTGTGAGCAGGTGTTTTTTTTTTTTTCTGTGATGAGCTAATTTATTATTTTATAAATGAACGCAGTAATTTGATCGCCTTAACTTTATTCCTTTTTAAACAGAAAAGACCTTTGTGTTTGGTATTTTTAATACTGCATTACTGTGAGAGGGTAATATATGTTAGGAAAACTTGGAGGATGTTAATGTTTTATTTGTGTTATGTTTTGTAGAAGCATTTGCTGTATGTGAAGGACAGCGTCCGGACTGGAGGACATTACACAAGTGTCTCAAACACTGGATAGACTTGTAAGTTGAAATTGATGGTTCAAAACAGTATGCAATGTTGATATATATTTTTTATTTAATTCCCTCCTTTTTCTCCTCTAATGTTAGAGTTGTCACCACCACCAATCTGGGAGGGTGTAGGCTTGCACATGCCCCCTGTGTAAAGTGAAAATTTGCCACCTGCCTCTTTCCAAATGAGCTCACAGACACCTATGATTAGTTGGTGATCACTCTGAGTGACAGGAAAGCGAGTGTATGCCATCCCTCCCTCCTGGCCAATTAGCATCCATGGACTCCCAGTCACAGATGGCTGTGACGTAAACCTGGATTTGAATTCGCAAACTCTGGGCTGATAGTCACATGCACCTTGTCAATTAGCCCCATGTTTCTGTAATTATCGAACCGTGCTACTAAATATAATCTGTGGTTATTTGAGTTTGGTTTGGATTGACAAAATTGGGTGAAGATCAAGCTGTAATCATTAGTGAGGGTAGAAATCGGAAATCAAAGGATCTTGCTTTGAGACTTGGAGTATGTTCTTTAATAAAGAGTGGTGTATTTATAACCGCGCTGCCCAGTGGCACAAAAATACCAGGATGTTTGTTTATGTCTGGGGAATAGGAAGGTGTGGGGGGATATCGTTAATATTCCAGTCCTTCCATCTATAGTCTTATTTAACATCTTTCACAACAAAATGAAATTCTTTACTGGTGTACCTCATCATGCGCTTTTCTGCTGCCAGTTCAACACAGACGTTTCCGCTAATCTCGATTAATCAATTTCCTAGATGTGAGGAACAAAAAGAGAAGGTTTTCGATAATAATAATTGGTTAAAAAAAAGGTATAACCTATGGTTTAAATCCTTGTAGCTTCTGATGTGGAATGTACGATTTTGGTGAAAGCAGGAAACCGGTTGCCATGGGAACCCTGCTGGGTAACGTCTTCGACATGGTGACGGTGGGGAAGGGTGATGTAATCCGTAATCACGACTGGTGTTTATTTCTATGCTTTTAAAAGCATCTTCTTCTTTTTCTTTCTGCTGTTCCCTTCAGGGGTCGCCACAGCGAATCATCTGCCTCCATCTTCATGGAAGTCGTATTTATGATTTGCATGTTTGATTCAGCATAGGTTTCTACGTCGGATGCCAGAAACACGCTGATGGCTTTGCAGCTCCTCTTTACAAAAGTCAGCAATGGTTCTTTTACATGAACCTCTCACCATAAACAGTGAGAGACATGGCCGGCCTTTGATAACCCAGTTAGCTGCATTGGTGGGACAGTGACAACCTTGAGGAGAGTGGGACTTGAACCCCCAACCTGAGGATCAGCGATCCAGCACGTTTTACCGCCAGGTCACCACTGCCCTGTGCTTTAAAAAACATATTGTATTTACTTTCAGTTCTCACCCAGCAGTGTGATGGTTCTCTCTGAAGTGTCTGTGTGTAGAATTTTAAGCAGTATCAGAAAATTTGTTCCGGTAAGAGTTTACCTTGGCCTGCTCCTTGGCAAAATGCTTAGCCTATCAGGGGACCCCATGGCTGAATGGTTCGAGAACTGGGTTTTGGGACTGAAAGTTTGCTGGCTTGTGGTGGTGGGAGGGTGGGAAGCACCTTTCCCTTCTTTTAGCCCGTCGTCTCCTTTACGCCGTAACTGCGGTGCAGGCACTACGGTGGGGATTCCTAGCGATTACGCAGCACCATTCCATAGTATGATTTTAAAACAGTCCAAATAAACTTAGGTTTGAAGATAACTGAATTTAACATAATGAAAGTTCTCTCTCTCTCTCTCTCTCTCTCTCTCTCTCTCTCTCTCTCTCTCTCTCACCCCCCTCCCTCACACACAAGAATATTTTTGACTTGGATGGACAGAGTGACCTTGTGCATACAGGTACGACAGACTTTTTTATTCAATATACATTGAGCTAATTCCCGCATGTAAAAACTGATCAGTCATAATATTAAACATTGTCATGGTGGGACAACTGGGTCACTCCATTTCCAAAATACTCCATTTCTAGTGGGGTGTTTCTGATGTGTAATGGTTAGCATCTACTCAAAATGGTACAAAGAAGGCCAATCAGTGAATAGATTCCTGGATGTGTAGGAAGTGAAGGCCAACCGGTGGGGTCTGATCCCACAGAAGAGCATAAACTGCTGAAAAGGTTAATGCTGGTTATGAGAGAAAGGAGTCAGGACAGACAGTGTACTGCTGTTGGGTGTGTAGCTGTCGGCCAGTCAGAGTGCACGTGCCCCCTGTCCAGGACTGAAAGTACAGTAGGCCCTCGTTATTCGCGGAGTGTGGTTCCGGCCGCTCCTGCGAATCAAAATAATCCGCAAGTTCTGTACTCGGAAGTAAAACCCAATGTATCATATTACATGCGAGACTGA
>CM045728.1:123049797-123084797 GCA_024760905.1 Plotosus lineatus | reverse complement strand
TTCTGTACATTTTCAGGCACTCAGGAAAGAAAAAATCTTTGAAAAATTCTTCGTAAGATTCTTTGAAGAGCTGAAATGTTTACTTTGGTTTGTTATACTGTGCTGATTTAAAATTATGAATTATTTAAATCACAGAATTCCTCTTTGTCTGTAATATTCCAATAAATTGCACTGACTTCCCCAACTCTAAACAACTTAATTTTTTGTTTGTTTGTTTTTTTTTTTTTGATGTCATGATACATTAGATTGAGAAATACCACATACACTGTTCACTCATCACATTAACACCATCTGACTGGTCATATAGCTAGGCAGCCCCATATGCAACAAGCTGCAAATTGATGTATCGACACCTATTATATTCGGGATTAATAAATTCAGCAGATTGTGCTTTTGTATTTAACTCATCGGAAGTCATCACCTAGCCTGTGATTTAAAGGCAGTCATTTGAGGTTCACCTGCAGTCAGTTTCTATGATTATAAATGGATTTTTATGAATATTAAATTTTTTTCTGTTTGCACTGCATTTGAGTCTCCCTTCAGGGGGTACACCAGATATAAAATGTAAAAAAAAAAAAAAAAAAATTTTAGATAATTATACTTTCATATAGAGTGATTATATTTCTATAACATCTGATTGTGATTTTTAAGTTAAAACACATGTAAATAGTGTAAAAATCAATTACGTCTGCGATGTCATGATGAAATTTGTCAAATAATTCTGTCTGTCTTCCTTTCGGCTTTTTCCCTTTTTTTTTTTTTTACTGGGAAGTCGCCACAGCGAATCATCTGATTCGCACATTTGTTTTGGCAGAGGTTTTTATGTCGGATGCCCTTCCTGTCACAGCCCTTTTTAGCAAGGGACAGAAACACGCTGACGACTTTGCAGCTCCTCTTTACGAAAGTCAGCAATGGTTCTTTTACATGAACCTCTCACCATAGACAGTGAGAGACATGGCCCGCCTTTGATAACCCAGTTAGCTGCACTGGGGGGGACAGTGACAACCTTGTGGAGAGTGAGACTCGAACCCCCAACCTTTGGATCAGCGATCCAGCGCCCTATAGCACTAGACCACCACTGCCCCCAAATTTGTCAAATAATGTCTCCCTCAAGTCTTGTAGTTTCAGTTGACTAAATCTCATTCTATTGCTCCAATTTTCCTGTTATGAAGAGAAATTGATTCCTCAATTGATTAATGCTGGTGTGCATAATATTTAAAAGAAGACATCTGATTGGTTTATTTTTCTTATGTGTAATTGACTTGTCTGCAACAGCCAATCAGAGCGCTCCTTACAATACAGTCCAGTGTGACTGTTTTCAACATGGCCACATGCTTGTAAACATGCTAGTTTCAAATTGCTTCATTTTCTATGATATTTTTGTTATAATTGTATTTTTGTATAATTTGTATTTTTTTCTTAAAAAAAACATTATCTTCACAATGAATTAATATTTTGCTGTAATGTTTGGACAGTATGTCAGTGGTGGTGGTATGTATGCAATAAACCAATAACATTTGAAAAATCTTAAATATTTATTGAGCAAGCCATGCAGGTGAGGTTTTGAATTACCAAAAATAAGGGGGTGGGGGTTATAAGTGACCTCGCACAAATTCTTTTCAACATAAAATATATTATTTTGGTTCATTGCATAAAACTATTTTATACTGTCTACAGTGGAAAAAATGAAGCGTTTAAGTTAAGATTTAAGTTTACAGCTGTTTCAATATTCAAAGTCTCCCAATAATGTTCTCATATGGTAAATGGATGAATTTAACTTTTGATTGTGAATAATAGTATACGTGGTTTGCCCCCTTAAATCAGTGCTTCCCAAATAGTAGGGCATTCCCCCCCCCATGATGCCCGGGGGGGGGGGGGTGCATGGTGTGATGCCAAAGGAGCGCTTATGACCCTGGGGAACATGCTTTTCTGGAATTATGCAAGAGAATTAAGTGTAATTGCACCTCCACTCCACTAGTTGGCAGTGGCGCTCTCATTGTCTCGCTATGGTGTAGCAGTTTTTCGCAAGAGCAAACGATATGAAGAGCAGTAAACCTCAAGAAACAACACGGAAATATTTCTAACAGGAATGAAGAGGAAGGTGGAGAGAGACTGAGATATTTAAGATATAAATAAGTTGAATGAGTTTAAATAAGGATGTATTTTTTTTTTTATTTGAGGCACATTGGTGCACTTTAAATCTTTTCTCATACAGATTAAAAAACAACGTTAATGAAGTTTTTCTTTGTTGTAAGTTGAATTCTATTTATTTCTTTTTTTGTTTTTAATGTTAATAAAGATACAGTGTTATGCAGAGGTCTACTAATCACAATTTTATAGACAAATAATACTATTATAGTCGCTCTCGGGGACATGGGGGGGGGGGGGCTGAAATGTTTTTTTTTATTCCAAGGGGGGTCACCACAGAAAAAAAATTCAGAAACACTGTGCTTAAATAAATGAGCCCTGTACAACATCATGTTAAGCCGACTAACCTTTTCTCAAAAAAAAAAATAATAAATTTTTTTTGTGTGTGTTTGTGTCTCCTCTAGATTATAATGTTAGTCTTAGCTTGGAAACTAGAAGCCCCAAATATGGGATTTTTCACAAAAGAAGACTGGTTGAAGGGAATGACATCACTGCAGTAAGAGAATCCTTTCAGTGGTGTTTTGGTGAAGCTGTGAGTACCTCCTGGCTCGCGGGTGTTCTAACGTGAACTTCCCTTTCCTCTGATGCAGGTGTGATTGTACAGAACGGTTACAAGGCAAACTCGACTACCTGCGCTCTCAGCTGAACGATGCGATTGTCTTCAGAAACATTTACAGATACGCCTTTGATTTTGCCCGGGTGAGATTTTTAGGTGTTCCCTATCACACAAGACCACCACCGATCAGGGAAGGGAAGTAAGCATACACATGCCCCCTCTGTGAATGTGATGCTGCCATCCGCTTCTTTGGTAACTGTGGCACATGTGCATTTGGAGGCGACCTAATACATTCAGAGCTATGGGCCCCTTTTGTAAGAATGAGCTGACAGACATCCGTGATTGCCTGATGATCACTGCGAGCGACGACTCCTGTGAGAACTCAGCCAATTACCTCCCATTGACTCATTGTGGATGGCTGCAAGATTGATCTTAGTTTGTACTTGCACTCTCAAAGTTAATAGTCAGGAACCTTGTTATATGTAGTGTGTATATATTCACTGAATATATTCTTTAGATGATATCTAGTTGTTGAAATATTATAATTGCTTTAGTTTTATGCAAATATAATCATTTAATTTGTATTAGGATTTCGAGTAACTTAAGACTTTTTTTTTTTTACCCCCAGTGGGCGTGAGGGGGTATTGCGGTCACGCACCTGTCTATTCATCCATCTGTCCACAGTTGCATTCCATGCACTACCTTAAATCCGCTATAACCAATTATTACCCTTTTTAGTGTGGATTTTGGGGCTGGTTAACCACACAAGCCTATCAATTTTCATCATGGGCTGATATTCAATATGGCCGTCACGAGCTGAGTGGTTTTGGCAACTTTGCGGGGTTTCTTTATTTTTTTCATCACCTGAGGTTTGTGTGCAGAAAAAATGACCTGCTATAGTTGTGAACACGTTTAATTAATAGTCAACCATATACACATAATTCCTTTTGTAAGATCTAAAAGGAGTATCTTTATCATGTCTGTTGTGTATCTCTAGGATAAAGACCAGCGTAGTCTAGACATGGACACTGCAAAGTCAATGTTGGCGTTGGTTCTTGGAAGGACGTGGCCTCTGTTTCCTGTCTTTAACCACTTTCTGGAGGTTAGTTTGTGTGTATTTGTTTATTAGGAAACTGTTTATTACTGTTATGTGGCGAGTGTATATACGATGCCCGGCGAAAAAAAACGGTGCACATTAATATTTTCATGGAGTGTATTCAACCTTGATCACAGCATATAATCTCCATGGCATTGTTACTCCAGTTAGTTCGGTCGAGGCTCAGCGACATTAATATGTAAATAAAACCAAGTCAGCCTATGTACTGAATGAGCAGGTTATCACATAGTTTGTACTATTTCTTCTGGCACGGATATAAACTGGGGACTTGAATAATGAAAGAGTGGTTTAGGGAGCATGAGGAATCATTTTCACATACAGTACACTGCCCTCCATAATTATTGACAGCTTTTGTTAACATGTATACAGTCGGCCCTCTACTTACAAAATTAATCCGTTCCAGCGCCTTTTTCATAGCCTGGAGTTTTCGTAAGTAAAGGCGCATTTTACATGTAAAACACGTGATTCGTTCCAAGGCTCCCAAGACTACCCCATAAACCCTTTAAAAATGATAAAAGTACAACAATTTTGAATGAAATATGTGTTAAAAGTAAAAGAAATTTATTTATTAAACCATTTAAACATTTTATTAACATTTTATTAATTAAACCATTATTAAACATTTTTTATTAATGCACATACACACACACACAAAACACTGTCAATCTCTCTATCTCTCTCTATTTCTTTCTCTCTCTCTCTCTCTCTCTCTCTCTCTCTCACACACACACAGAACTCTCTTTCTGTCTCTGTCTCTCTGGTGTTTTGCCGAATGCAGGCTCCGCCCACATGCAGCGCGCAGCTGACGGAGCAATTGTATTTAAATGTTTAAATGGACGGGATCTTGTATTTAAAGCGGAATTACAGGACCTGTTTGAAAGATCAGAGGTCTTGATTCAATATTAACTTGCTTTTTTGCGAGATTGGAGGTCTTGTCCCACAGAGCACTGTTTTCATGCCTTCTTCTGCTTCAATTTCAAAATAATCGCCTCTGTCACTGTATTTCCGCTTTTCTGTATTTTCCGGGTCCATGACGGATAACGAAATATAACAATGCCATGATCAATCTCAAAATAAACTCACGCGCCAACATTCCTGTTCAACTCTCCTCTCTCACGCATGTGACAAACAGGAAGTATGGGTACAGGAAGTATGGGTACAGGTCAGCTGCCTCCTGGCCAATGGGGGGGCGGGATGTTGGGTGAGCCAATGAGAGAGCAACTCGTGCATTGTTTGAATTTGTGAATGGCACGTTTGAATGGCACATTTGGCGCTTTTCGTAAAAAGAGGTTGTTTTTGTTAAAAGAGGATGAAAATTTAGGAAAATGTTTTTCGTAACCTGGATTTTTCGTATTCAGAGGCTTTTGTAAGTAGAGGGCCAACTGTAAATGGGTACCAGTAAAAATATACTGGGAAGGTAACCTGTGATGGACTAGTGTCTCATCCAGGAGGAGTTGAACTCCTAGTTGCTTCACGATACACTAATCGGGGATAAGTACCGGCCTGATGAGCCACTATGGCTTGGGTGTAAAAAAAAAAAAAAAAAGTCCACGGACTTTATTATTATTACTATTGTCAAAATGATTAAGTCCAGATTAATGGCTATAATGAGCCCGTTTCACAGTGCACAGCTTTTCGAAGCAGGGTTGAAAGCGCTCCTCCTCAATGCTGAACTGGGACCTGGACTTATTTTCACAACAGTGATGTCTCCAGCATGACAGAGATCGTGTATGCTGCAGGTAGGTTCAGTTCCTCTGCTCTGCTGTGGGGTTTTCTAAACTGAGCAGTTTGGTACTCCACCTTATCTGATGCTAACAGAGCTCGCTGGTTTGCTGGAGTATCATTCTCAAAGCTGGGTGGTTGTTGGCAATACTCGGCACGTTTTTGCTGAAAAAACTCATGCGGCTCATCACGTGATCGGGGTGTGATGTCTTTAGGTAACGCCTGAATTTATTTACAGTTCTTACTGTCCGCTGCCAATGTTTTCAGACACAGTCAACACAGCGGTCTTTCCTTGTTTCTCACCGCAGCACAGTGAAGCCGAGCGCTAAATTCGCTTCATCATACCTCCTTGACTTAGCTTTCGGGGGACTTTCGTTTCTCTCACTGTCTCCGTCTCTCTCCGCCTCTCTTTCCATCCCTGTTAAAAATTTCCATGGTGGATTTATTAACTTTACTCCTTATTTTACCTCTGGGCACACTCCAATGTTGAGGAAGTCACTGCCACCTGCTGTAGTGGATGTAGAATTACACTTCATCCTAATATGGCAAAAAAAAAAAAAAAAAAAAAAAAGCATGTTTCCTGGGCTCACACGTGCCCCCTCCTGGCATCGCACCGCGCTTCCTTTGGGGGAGGGCGCACACCCCACTATTTGAGAACAACTGATTTAGCCACATGTTTAGGGTCATTATCTTGCTTGAAAGACCGACGACCCATCTTCTGCTTTTGGGCAGCGGCCACCAGATTTTGATTCAAAATATCCTGGTATTTCGAAGCGTTCATGATGCCATACACCCTAACAAGGTTCCCAGTGCCTCTGGAAGAAAACCAGGCCCACAGCATCACCAATCCTCCCCCGTACTTCACAGTGGGCATGAGGTGCTTTTCTGCATACTCAGCTTTTGTGTTCTGCCAGACCCACTTTGAGGGTTTGTTGCCAAAAAGCTCCCATCTTGGACTCATCTGACCAAAGCACACAGTCCCAGCTGAAGTCCCAGATGTTTGCGTTTATGATTGTGAGTGAGAAAAGGGTTTTCCTGTGCATGCCTCCAAAACAGCTTGTTGGCATGTAGATGGTATCTGATGGTTGTTTTGGAGACTTTGTGACCCCAAGGTGCTCCCATTTGTGGTGATTCTTTAACAGTTAGCTTTGGAGTTTTCATTTCTCTTACCATCCCCCTCACTGTACCTGGTGGCAAAATAACCTGCGTCCTCGTCCAGGCTTGTTGGCTTGTTTACCGCTGTTCCAGTTGTGTTAAACGTCTTAATGATTCCTCTGACAGTAGATATGGGCAGGTGCAGGCAAGGGGTGATTCTCTTGTAGCCATTGCCTGACTTGTGAAGGTCGAAACACATCTGCCTTGAATGTTCCTTTGTCTTTCCCATGTTGAAGCGTGGTTAAGAGAAACGGTCAGGCAGTGTAGATAAAGGTTTACGATATTTTACCAGCTATGATTATTTCTAAAGATAACTATAAAAATAACTCGTTAGGTGTTCCCCAACTAATTTTCATTTAGCTAAACGTCCTTGTTAGCTGTAAGACTTATAATTAAAGACATGACGAGCAGAAAACTGCAGTTCTATTTTCCCCTCTGCATGCAGATTGTATTTATATTATAATCTCACTCACACTTTCTTTTTCCTTTTGATTTCAGCAGTCAAAGTATAAGGTCATGAACAAGGACCAGTGGTACAACGTCTTAGAATTCAGCCGGACTGTCAACTCGGACCTCAGTAACTATGACGAGGATGGAGCATGTAAGAATGAAGTCTTTATGTACCAATTCGTTTCTTTTGTGGTCATTGGTCACCTTTTTTTTTTTTAGGTGCCAATAATGATTTCATGTTGGTCAAGATCATAGATAATTGATCTTTGGTGCTGATGGTTATTTATCATTAAATTGATGTTGCCATAATTCAACCCTAAAGATGTATCTCAGCGGGCTCATGAACAGTCAGTGATTTGTCATTCATTCTGCAACAATCTTGCAAGCAGTCTCCATGTTCGCCATATATGTACAAATACCACTTTTATTGGGTAGTGGTGACTCAGTGGATAAGGGTGTGGCTTACTAACCAGAAGGTTGGTGGTTAAAGCCTCAATACTTCGAAACTGCCATTGTTGGGGCCTTGAGAAAGGTCCTTTACCCGTGGCGTTTGTCAAATATAAATGTATTCGCCAGGGACTTTTGAACGTGTTCTACCACAACTTTACTGCTGTTACTAACTATAACAGCTGCTTCAAATTTTATTTAATTCAAGTTATTTACTGATGCAGTAGGCTGCATAACCATCAGCATGTTTCTGCCCTGCGACGGCCTGTCGAGACGTCCAGGGTGTACCCTGCCCAGAGTTGACTGAGATGGGCGCCAGCCTCCCTGTGACCTTAGTTAGGGTTAAGTGGTTCAGAAAATGAATGAATGAATAATTATTGAAGCCGTGCTACTGACTGTGGTGCTTTGAAACGATGAGTTTTCAATCATGTGAAATGTTCTTTTTGTTATCAATTTTTACGGCAAAAACAAATAATGCCCTTTGCCTTGTTTATTTAGACAATAAGTGCTGTAGAAATACATCACGGCATATCTATGATGTCTATAGCGCCAACAATCAGCTGGTCAAAAATATTTGGATTCCCCCTCCATTTTCTCCTGAATTTTAGTCGTATCCAATTCCCACACATCAAGTCATTGCCTTTCTTAACACACATGACCACCACCTAACAGGGAGGAGCGAAAGCATGCACACCCCTCTTCTGCGACATGCAATTCTAACCACCTGCCTTTTTTCGAACTGCGGCACATGCGTATTTGGAAGTGGTCTAACACACTCGGAGGGAAAGCTGTATCCACCCCTCATACAAATGTGCTCAAAGACAAACACAATTGGCTGGCGATTGCTGTGAGTGACAGGGGAGAGCGTATATTCCATCCCTCCCTCCCGTGAGAGCTCGGCCAATTAGCTCTCACGCACTCCTGGTGACCGGTGGCTATGGCATTATCCTGGATTTGAACTTGCGATCTCTGGCTCAAATATGTTTAAACTTTAAACAAATAAGAAGAATTCGGAGATTTCCGAACGATGCGGTGCAGAAATTTCACAGTTCTTTATTTAAATTGTTTTATTTCTTTGTCATTTGAGTGGTAACCCCGCCATCTCTGTCCTTCACAGGGCCTGTGATGCTGGATGAGTTTGTGGAGTGGTATAAAGCCAGACTGACTTTATAGCACCATGTGTTCATATGTGTTTAAAAATAAATAAATACATTTAAGGGGAAAAGCACATCAATGGACGCCATCCCTCCACCCTACCAGTCCAGAGAATCAAATGAACACCTTCCCAGGAACGCCGTCATGCTTCTTGTGGATCCATCATATCCCAGAGACTTACAGTGTTAATTTAACTTGAAAAGGAAAAACGTCTGAAATGGAGGGAGCAGTTTTATTGCCAGTGTTGTTCAGTCTGGTGGAGGGAAGTCATCTGTTTATGTAATATTTTTGTTTATAGTGTTTTCAAAGGAAATTAAAGGAACTGTATGGACTGACTGTTTTTGCTGAATGTGTTTCCAGCCTGCTCAAAAACCACAACCACATTCATGAATTATTCAAGATATGCTGTTAAATGCTTGATTTTGATTGGCCAGGCAATGTTCACGAATTTTCCATAACAGCAGCTTTGAGGGCAATGACGGTATTGGAAAAAAGTTTTTATTTGGATTTCTGGGAGCAAATACTCAAGACTCTTTGTTGTCTTTTGATAATTACTGTAAAATTATGGAGTTTGATAAACACCCTTTATAACACTAAGTGGTGAACATGACTGACACCCATGATCTAGGAAATTGAATACAGAAGTCTCTATAGTGAGCCCAGCAGTAAAGTTTAATGGCGTTGCTCATTCGCACATTTGAAATCTGAATGGTCGACGACGGTGGACCATCCATAAGACATTGTCGCTCTTTTATCAATTGAATTTCAGGCCTTGGATCGATTTCTTTCGTTGCAATGTAGCTTAATTTTTTATGTCATGTCTTATTCCATAATTCGCCAGCTATAACTTCCGAGTTGGTTTCGCGCCTAGCGTCATGATGTCATCCTACTGCTTATGTGGTTTCCTCCGGATACTCCAGTTTCCTCACACATTTGAAAGATGTGAACAATTAGGCTAACTGGCTGTTCCAGATTATATCTAGATGTGGATGTGGGCTGTGAATGGTTGCGTATGTATTGGCCCACCCATATTCAGAGAGTTCTTGAAGAGCTAAAATGATGTGTTGGATTTAGATTGAAGATAAAATCTACAAGAATGTAGATCTTCAGGAACAGGTTTGGTGATCATTTTATTAAATTTGGGGGAAATATGTTGGTTGAGAGATTTCCATTGTTTTTTTTTAAGTAGTTTCAATGTTGTTCCAATTCTCAACGAATCAGTGACACAATGGGGCAGTGGTTAGCATGTTTGTCTGACAGCAAGAAGGTCCTGGGTTCAGGTATTTGTGTATGGAGTTGAGTATGGATGTTCTCCCTAAACTTGTGTGGGTTTCCTCTGGGTACTCTGGTTTCCTCTAACAGTCCAGAGGCATGCACCTTCACAGGTATAATTTGTGTGCGATGGTCTGGCGAGCAGTCCAGTTGGCGGTGGTTAAGATGAACAAATGAGTATTGGGAGTTGGCAGCACGATGGCGCAGTGGTTGGCACGTTTGCCTCACAGTAAGAAGATCCTGGGTTTGATTCCCAGACTTGGTCATTTCTGTGAGGAGTTTGCATGCTCTATCCATGCTTGCATGGGTTTCCTTCAGGTACTCTGGTTACCTCCCACAGTCCAAAAACATGCACAGTAGAGTAACTGTCTGCTCCAAATTGCGCCTAGGCCTGAGTGAATGGTTCTATGTGTCTGGCATGTGATGGTCTGGTTCAGGCTGTATCACGACCTCACCCATCGCCGGCTGAGATGGGCACCAGCCTCCCTGCAACATTAGGACCAAGTGGCTTTGAAAATGAATGAATGAGTAAAGAGAGTGATACAAAAGTGACGAAAGCAAGATGTGTCCACCAAATTTCTGGACCACCGTTGGAGTGACCACCAAATTTCTACATATTTTTGATTTTTGGGAATTAATGGATTTCTTTCAACTGAATTCTATTTTAAATGTCTAGGCCATGCTGAGCGCTTCGTCTGGTTCAGGTAAGTCTCTGCTGGTTGAGAAATCTGGCGACTCCGCATCATTCATGATACCTTGGAGTCGAGTGAGGCTCTGCACTCTCTGTCTGGGTGTCAGGTTATCCTCAGGTTCTTTAATGTGGCTGTATCGGTTTCCATCTTCATCATAGTTGTATATTTTGATAACTCTTGCTTGTTTGGACTGTTTGCGTGTGATCTTCTCAGATCCCAGTTCAGCTTCCTGTTCCTCTTTGTGTTCTTGGTCATGCACTTGCTCTGACTGCTCACCAGCATCTCCATGTGATATGCTGTTTGTACCGTTTTCATCCTCTCTGTTTATGGAGTCATCATCTGGGTTCTCTTGGTGTGACTTGATAGTAGGAGGAGTTTTGATGGATGGGGTTTCTGCCACAAAGCCTACAATGTCTTCTTCAGAGTTTGGGTCTCTGTGAAAAAAAACAGTCCTGGCTTGGTGGCTTTCAACTCTTGCAGTCCTTTGAGGGTTGCTTTTGTTAGGACGCATCCTGGACCATATTCTTTGTAGACACCTAATGACATAGGGTTGGGTGAATGCACCAAGGGTAAACGCCCCTATAAAGGTGACCAGCACTGATGATGCCACAGCTGCTGCGAAGTGAGTGTATGGATACTGGGTGGCAGATGCCTCAGCTTCTCTGGGGGTTCGTCTCCTTGTTTTTATCTTGTGTGTGTTTCTGTTCAAGACATTTAGTTGATATGAAATGACTGTTATGCTTCTATTGTCCACAAGGAGGCAACTGTATAGTCCAATGTGACTTACAGTAGCCTTTGAGATCTTCAGATTCCCATTGCTCACCTCTATGGGGTCAATCCTGCTAAACTTGAATCTTTCTCCAAACGAGCCAAATGGGGTTTGCCACTGCATAACCAATCCTACAAAATGTGTCACCAGGAACAAACACATTTACAGATTAATTTTATATTTTAAGATTTTAAGGTAAAATGTGTGAACGTAGTGTTTACCATCTGTAGAGTCTTTCCGACACTGTAGCTCTGTTGCGTTTCCCAGAATGACACTGGCAGTAGTTTTAGATTTGATTTGTAATGTTCTCTGTTTTCCTTCCAGATTCGTAATTGTCTGACTTAAATCAGGGGCTACTGTAAAAGCAGATCCTTCAAGTGTACTCCAGAATAGAAGTAGCCTCAACGCCAGCCTCAGGTTCATTGTTTCAGAGCTGGAAAAAGATTCAATCTCAAATGATGTGCTTCACACAGAACGGTCAGTTTACGATATACACTAGGGCTATGACTGAAATTATTTTCGAAATTTCTACTTTCCTGATGTTGCATTTGGTGAACTTTTATTCAAATACTACATTTTTTTTAATTATTTTTATTGGGTAATGCAAAAACCTCCCAACACCCAACATCACCTCACTTTTGATAAGATAAATAATAATTATAACAAGAAATGAAAAGGTGTGTCTTCGGTCGAACCCAGAGAGGTTTCATTTCGCAGTTTATTTCAAGTTCCATGAACGAGGTGCAAAATCCTTGAAAGAAAAAGAAAAATGACGGCCATAATTGTTTTTGGACCCGGATTGAAATCTTGAGGAAGGTGAAAAGTTGAGTTAATTCGCCTTATGTTTTAGGTCAGGGGTCGGGAACGTTTTTGACTAATTCGCGGAAAGGTACGCAAAAGAGTGCGTGACAAAATTAATGAACATGTTTCATTTTTTGGGTCGGCAATGCCCCTCAATGGCACTCATCTCGCTCATAGTTTCCGCATTGTCCCCGTGATGGTGCTCACAATTCCCGCGAAGGTACTCACTTTGGCGTACCATGGAGTACCATGAATGTGTACTAGTGTCAGGCTGGCATAAGAGAGCCAAAAATAAACACATTTTAAAATCTAATCCTCTAAGAGCCATATATATATATATATATATATATATATATATATATATATAAATATAAAATTAATACTGAATACAACTAAATGGAAAAAGAAGACCTACAATTTTAGACTATAATACGACTCTGAATTTATTTTAAAAAACATTGTTATAATGAACTTATTTATTAATAAGAAAAGTACTTTTTGCTATTAATGCGACTTCTGGTGCTCCATGGTTTTGCTGATGGCTTTGTAGTCTGGTTGATACGTGGTGAGGTTCAGGCGTTTAGGCTTCCATCTGTTAAACGTGACCGCAGGTTGGTCTTGATGTTTGTCATGCGTGAGAAGGACTGCTCGCCTGCGCATGTGGAGCCAAACATGGTCAATACGACAGGACTCACACTGCAGTGTTTGGTATATGACAGGAAGCGCGTCCCAAGTTTTGGCAATCAGCTGGTCTGCGGGTTGAAGTTTATCCATGTCTGTCCATTTGTGTTTTGCTTGCCAGCTGTGCTTGGCTTCGTGCAAATGAGCTGATCAAAAATGAGGAAATTTACCTCTTAACCCAAAAACAACTCGTGCAGGCTGTTGCGTATAATCCAATAAAATGAGAGTTTCAAGGTATCGGCTCTGCCCACACACTAGAGTACAGAAAGGATTGGCTCTCCGCTGCGCGCCACAGCGACAAGTGGCGTTGAAAATAGATGTATAGATTAAAATGCGTGAGATTCATTATCTGTTTTTGTTTTATTTGATGGCTTTTTTCTGTATTTTTATTTAAAGGACAGCGAAATTATGTATTCGTTCTTCTGTTAATAAAAGCCACCTGATTTTTCTGAGAGCTAGATGCAGTCATCAAAAGAGCCACATCTGGCTCGCGAGCCATAGGTCCCGACAGCTGTTTTAGATGATGTTTAAGAAGACAGTAAGTCAGAAAGATTAAAGAAAAGCAAAGACAAAGAGGGTCTACAAACATTAATGAGCAACAAGGGTCCAAGGTGCTGGAGGTTTTTCAATGTATGAACAAGAAAAAGGTTATTTTTGTGAGGTTTAGGCTAAAGTTTATCATTTAAAACCACAGGCTTAGAAATCTAATATTAGTCATAACCCTAATATACGCACACCTCATATGGCCACTGGCTAGTTTACAGGGCTTACAAGCTACACACTCATACTACACACATTCTTTTTAAATTACATTGAAAGGAAATTGAAGAAAAGTGAATATTAGACTGTTCAAAAAATTTTCAGTATCTGCATTTTCTTTACAAACTCAAACATTCAGTGTATAAACTGTTTTCCTTTGAATCATCTCATCTCCCGTTAAGACCAGGGTCGGGTCGCGGGGGCAGCAGCCTAAGCAAAGAGGTCCAGATGTCCCTCTCCCCAGCCACTTCCTCCAACTCTTCCAGGGGGGACACCGAGGTGGTCCCAGACAAGCTGAGAGACATAGTCCGTCCAGTGTGTTCTAGGTCGACCCCAGGGTCTCTTCCTGGTTGGACATACCCGAAACACCACACCCGGGAGGCATTCTGACCAGATGCCCGAGCCACCTCAACTGGCCCCTCTCAATGCGGAGGAGCAGCGGACCTACTCCGAGCTCTCCCCGGATGGTCGAGCTTCTCACCTTATCTCTAAGGGAGAACCCCGCCACCCGGCGAAGGAAGCTCATTTCAGCCGCTTGTATCCGCGATCTTGTTCTTTCAGTTCTTTTACTCTACTACACCTGATAGTAAATTATTTGCAATATAGCAATATCATTTCTACCCAAAAACAGTGATTGGTCAGTTTAATGATGTCTGACCGCTATTATTTTGAACACAACTGCATATATAAACGTTAAAGTTACACATTTAGATCACCAATAAAAACCTTTTTACTGTGTATTCTGTCATCCACTTCATTCATTCATCCCTCTATTTGTCTAACTACTAAGGCCACAGGTAGGCTGGAGCCTCTCTCTGCCCACTCGGGACAATACTGGATTACACCCTGAACAGATTGTCAATCTATCATAGAGCCAACACACACATAACCATTATGTCCCACATCTAGAGGTAATTTGGAAAAGCCAATTAGCTTAATTTGGATGTCTTTCGGCTGTGGGAAGAAGCCGGGGTATCCAGATGAAACCCACACAAGTATGAGAACAACATGCAAACTCCACACGGAAACACCCTCACCAAGCCCGGGGAGTCGACCCATGACCTTCTTGCTGTGAATCAAACATGCTAAGCACTATGCCACAGATCTTCTTCTTTTCCTTTCGGCTTTTCCCTTCAGGGGTAGCCACAGCGAATCATCTGCCTCCATCTCACCCTATCCTTTGCATCTTCTTCTCTTACACCAACGACCTTCATGTGCTCCTTTACCACATCCATGAATCATCTCTTTGGTCTTCCTCTAGGCCTTTTGCCTGGTAGTTCCAACCTCAACATCCTACTACCAATATACTCACTATCCCTCCTGTGTACATGTCCAAACCATCTCAATCTAGCCTCTCTGACTTTGTCTCCAAAACGTCTTACATGTGCTGTCCCTCTGATGTGCTCATTCCTAATCCTATCCATCCTCGTTACTCCCAAAGAGAACCTCAACATTTTCATCTCTGCTACCTCCAACTCTGCGTCCTGTCTTTTCCCCAGGGCCACTGTTTCTAACCCATACAACATCGCTGGCCTCAACACCGTCTTGTACACTTCAGCACTATGCCACAGATGCCATCCTTATATCCTAGATTACAGTTCGTAATACCTGTAGGCTAAATTGATAGAAATTCCTACCTCTTTATTGCGGTCAGATGGAGACAATACATACACGGTCTACTTGCTGGAGAAGTTTAAATGCAGTGTCTCTCAGGTTGTGTTATTTCTTAAAGAGGAGTAAAGTACAACCCTCACATGACACCTTAAGTTCCATCTCGTGTTCCATGTTTAAAGATTAACATTTTATCCATCTAAAAAGAAAAGCAAATGATAAAAATGCCAACCTACTGATTCATCTGTGTAACTTGTATATCAATAAAGTAAGCAGCATATTAATGGAAAAGAAGATTTTTTGCTTAATCCTAATTAGAGTCGTGGGGAGGCTGGCCCGATCTCAGCCGACTCTGGGTGAGGGCAGAGTAGACCTTGGACAGCTCGCAGGGCAGAAATGCTATCCAGCCTACTATTGCCACAAGTCAGCAATGGTTCTTTGATCATACCTCTGATCACAGAAGGTGAAAGACACGACCAGACTTTGATAGCCCAGATAGCTGCACCGGGGGTTTTTGAATTCAAATAAATACAATCCAAACTTATTAACAGAGAATGTTTAAAACTCCAGAACTAAATAAAGAGCTTTCTAGTAAGTGAACGTATTGAAAACACATGAATTATATTCCCTCCAACGATTTCTTGGTCAACCCCCAGGGTCTTGTCCCAGCTGGATTTGCCAGGAACAGCTCTAAATAGAGGTGACCAGGAGGCATCCTAATCAGATGCCCGCACCACCTCAGCTGACTCCTTTGAATGTGTGGGAGCAGCCGCACTACCCCGAGCTTCCTCCGAATGTCCAGGCCTCTCACCCTATCTCTAAGGCTGAGCTGAGACACCCGCCAAAGGAAACTAATTTTGGCTGCTTTATCTATGACTTCTTTCATTTGGTCACTGTCCAAATCTCATGATTATAGGTGAGGGTTGGAATCTCAAGGTTTTTGGATAGCAAAAAATTGTAATTTAAATACAAAATATAATAATAATAATAATAAATATTTAACAAAAATATAATATAACAAAAAATAACAATTAAAATACAAAAAATTGTAATTTAAAGCTGCTTTGTCACAATGCCAATTGTTTAGAAATCACTCTACGAATAAAACTGAATTGAATTGAATTACAATGAATGTACATGGACCGAAAAAAAACAAAACAAAAAACAAGCTTTGCTTTTAAACTCCGCCCCCTCTTTATTAGAACAGACAGAAATACGATAAATTGTTCTGGTTGTGATGGTGTTTGTTAAGAGTAGGCTGCATAGCCGTCAGTGTGTTTCTACCTTGCGAAGGCCTCGCGAGCTCTCCAGGGTGCGCTCTACTCTTGCCCAGAGTCGGCTAAGATGGACACCAGCCTCACTGTGACCCTAATTAGGATTAAACTGTTCGGAAAATGAAGGAATGAATGAGTGGTGTTTGTTTATTTATTTAATTTACTGATTTATTTAGAAATAAAGAACTGTATAAACTACCTGAGGCAACATTTTAAAGCGGAGGCGCATCTCACCGAATATTGAATTTGTTTCATTTGTTACTGTGTATTCTGTTATGTAGATATTTAAAAAAATGTTTTTTTTTTCGTAAATATAAGCCATATTTGTTCATCGTCATTCGCTCAGAGATGTGTAGCCTGTGCAAGACTTTTACAAAATCCTGCACCCTCCTTATGGAACGAATAGCATAGTGTAATGTAAAGGGCTTGAATCAGTGTTCAGATGTGCCTTATGATGTCACTATTGAGCTTCAGTAGGTTTGGACATGTACCACTGGATCTAATTCTCCATCTTCACCAACTGTATTTCCATCACACTCAGAGGTACATTTTTAATGCACCTAATTCTGGGTATATTCCCTGTTTATTATAATAACCTCCACTCTTCTGGGAAGGGTTTTTTAAAATTCTGAAAGATGCTCATTCAGTCACAGGATCAGATTTCCTGTCGTGCTTCTTCCTAGTTCAAGGTAAGGTCATATTCTAAGTCTGTTGGTCTTTTTACACCTGAGCGTACTTGGCCTCAGGCCGGTGCTCATCCCCAGTTTCGGTAGTTTGAAGGAGGTCGACTTCTCCTGAATCAGATGCCACGCCATTGCTTCAATTAGCCTCAACTCTTGTTGATCTTATCAGATAATAGATCCATTATTGCCCTCGTCCAGGAATTGGCTCTGATGGGCGCCAACATCCCCAGGTCCCTAATTACTCTGAACTCTGAACAGTTGACCAGACCACTGCAGGACCAACGCACATACAATACCACTCTGAGTCACACCTCGGGACAAATTGAAATGCTTAATGTGCATTTTTTTGGACTGTGAGACAAAAACTGGAGTACAGGAAACCCTCATGGAGAACATAAACTCCATATCATCATCTTCTTTTCCTTTCAGCTGTTCCCTTCAATGGTCGCCAAAGCAAATCATCTACCTACATCTTCATTGAAGTCATATTAATGATTTGTGTGTTTGATTTGACATAAGTTTTTACATCGGATGCCCTTCCTGACACAACCCTTCGCAAGTGGCAGAAAGACGCTGACGGCTATGCAGCTACTCTTGACGAAAGTCAGCAATGGTTCTTTTACATGAACATCTCACCATCGACAGTGAGAGACATGGCCGGCCTTCGATAACCCAGTTATCTACACGGGGGAGACAGCGACAACCTCTTGGAGAGTGGGACTTGAACCCCAATAACATAAACTCCATATAGAAATGCCATTTAGCCCAAACCATCTCACTGAGAGGAAGACATCTTAACCACCACATCACCATGTGGGCTGAAAGAATAAATGAATGAACTGGAGCCATGACTGTGCTCTGATGTGATGTCAGTAATGCTCTTGAGGATGAAATGAAGAGAATTTCCCCAGCACCATCTTCCAAAATCCATTATAGACCTTTCCCAGGAGACTGGAGACCACTTAGGAGAACAAGGAGTAAATATGGGATGGGCTGTTCTTCCACTACATGAGTGTGATGGTCACGTGTTCACGTTTTAATTTTTTTTTTTTTTTTTTTACACAAATTTTTTACTTCCACTGTGTGTGTGTGTGTGTGTGTGTGAGAGAGAGAGAGAGAGAGAGAGAAATAAAATAAATAAATAAAATTAAAACGTGACCACGTGACCATGACACTCACGTACTGGGAGAACAGCCCATCCCATATTTACTCCTTGTTATCCTACGTGGTCTGCAGTGCATGAGTGTGATGGTCATGTGTTCACGTTTTCATTTTTTTTCTCACACACACACACACACACACACACACACCGGAAGTAATAAAAATTGTCACACAAGAACGACCACTTTATTAACGTCTATAGTTTATAAAAATTCTGACCAATTAGAGTACAGGAAATTTCCAGCGCGGGAGCGTTGCGACCAATCAGAGTTAGGAGCACGGGTGTTGTTTGGGGCTTCCCTTTAAAGTGGCCCCACCCCTTTTTTTCCTCAGAATCAGGAGAAGCAGGAGGGGGGGAGAGAGAAACAAACCGAAATTCGCGAGCCGTTGAGTTGCAGCGTGTGGTGAGTTCCCCCGAGACTCATTCGGGACCGAGGACACTTTCAGGTAAATGAAAATGGAGTTAAAACCTCTCCCAGGCCTCTTCTGTCTTTAAAATGTGATTTATATGTGGGGAAAACTCCGTTTCCAGGCTGCGCGCGAGTTTCTCCCTCCCCTCCGTTCATACACTTTAATCGGTTTCAGTTGTTTTTGGAGCGTTAAAGTTGTAATAAACTTGATTTTACTTAATAATTTGAGAGAAAACTTTAAGAATATCCCTGCGACTCAAACAGCAGTTGATGTCGAACCCAGTTTTCCTCCTAACAGTAAATTATGTTTTGTGTTTCTTTCCTTTTTTTCTTTTGCAAACATTTGTTTTTAAACTTCTCTCCTTTTTAACCCTTTAAATACATCTGAGCATCATAAGGATTTCCCCTGCTGTGTATTAAACCCAGCACCCAGAGACCCCACCTACTTCCTGTTCCGAACACACCTGCGCAGGTAATCCTGCCTTTGACAGACAGCATTTTATTCCCTGGCAGAAATCAGCTAGGAACTGGACTCAAATAGAAGGAAAAGTTCTGGACTGTGGTTCCTGCAAGTCATCCTGCCACACCAGATTTCTTTAATATGGGACATGTGCTTGAAAATACAAGTAACATGAACTTGACTTCAATTGTGGTTTTTTTTTTTTTTTTTTTTGCCTGATGTAATGGGTTGGACCTGATCACCAGTCAGTACTGTAACCGGTTAGCCAGGTTTGTCAGATGACATCATCCATTTCACATTTTTTTTCAGTGAAGGCAAGATCAATTTCATTTAAATAGTCCCTGTGAAGTAATATTCAATTTCGTGACATTCAAGTGCCTGAGGCGCATAATTGTTTTGTTTTATATATACACTACACTGTAATAATGGTGAGCAACAACACAGTACATCACCTTATGTACTTTAAGTATTTTTTAATATTTATCCTGTACTCTTTCTTCCTTTTGGCTTTTTCTCGGGAGTCGCCACAGCGAATCATCTGATTCGCATATTTGATTCGGCATAGGTTTTTATGTCGATACCCTTCCTGTCACAACCCTTTTAGCAAGGGACAGAAACATACTGATGGCTTTGCAGCCTACTCTTTATGAAAGTCAGCAATGGTTCATTTACAGGAACCCTTCACCATAGACAGTGAGAGACATGGTCCGCCTTTGATAACCCAGTTAGCTGCACTGGGTGGGGGGGTGGGGGGGGGTGACAACCTTGTGGAGAGTGGGACTCGAACCCCCAACCTTTTGGATCAGCGATCCAGCGCCCTATACCACTAGACCACCACTGCCCCTTAGATTTAATAATAGAAGATATTTCAGAATTGATTGGTTCAGGTACATGCAAGTACAGTATGGCTCAGAGCAGCAGGGGCTTTTCACACAAAGAGCCAGAAGTGTCCTTCAAAAAGGTACTTTTTAGTGACTATAAAATGGGATGATTTTAGATCTCATTTATTTAACTTGGAAATTAAGACAAGGTGTCTCACTTTGTTCTTCCATTAGCAAAGCCATACACACATGTTAAAAAAATCTGTTAATAATAATGAAACTACCCCCCCCCCCCCCCCCAGAAAAAAGAGGTTCCTGTACTATAGCTCAGACACACCCAGATTAAAAACCACATAATTTAACTCCCTTAGGCAGATGATCTTTCACCAGGCAAAACAATACGGAAAATCAACTTGTTAACCGGATAATTAAACTAACAAGACAGAGAATACAAATTAATGAACTAAATGAGTGAAAGGTGGTGAAAAGAACACTGTGTATACCTTTCCTTCTTTCAGTCCAGACCAGAGTTGCTAAAGACAGGAATAATTATTTGTTTGTTTATTTATTTGAAAGGTTGGTCCAGCCCTTAAAGAAGCTGTGCTACTCTTGACCCTCGCCTTGGACCGTCTGTCCATAAAGATGTCTATGAGAAGCTCTGGTTTTACATAGTGCTTTAATCTATATATTACATTCCTGATCTGAGTACATTTCAGAGCCTCTATTTGTGTACTTTTATTTGAGTATAGACTTTCTTTTATTAATCGGTTTTATCCAACTATCTGTACTTCTGCTCGAGGAAAGAATGCATTAAAAAAAAACCCAATGAAAAACTTTATCCTTTATTTTTAGCTGTTAGCATTACAATGGCAGATCAGGTGAGCTTTACATGTAGAGCGTAAGCTCTGTGTATCTAATGCTGTCTTTTTATTGTCGGGTGTAAATGTGGAGCTCGACCATTTTAATCATTTTAAGTTTTTTTTTTTTTTTTTGATAAAAAAATCAGTGCTGTCAGTCTTTCTCAATGTCTGTGTGTGTGGGGTTTTAGTACTTGACCAAAGAAAATCATTACAAAGAGCCTGTGATGCACTTCTTGGAACCCCATTGGATCTTCGATTGTAACTAAACCATGTACATTCTACCCAGGCCTGCCTCTGTTTCCGCAGAAGCGGCGCACAGCACAGCTGAAGGTAAAAGGTTTGAGCCATGTCTGATTGCGTGTGTTTAAAAATGAACTTAATCAGAGAACATCATGATCGGTAAAACTCTACATTATATGTTTTAAGAAATGATGTACCCTTGTTCAGTCGCACTCAAGCACACTCGCATGGGCAGGACTACACACACACACACACACACACACACACACACGCACGCTTGTGCTCAGAATGGACTGTATGCACACAAACACGCATGCTCATGCGTGTGCAGGCGCAACAGCGCACAGACTCACATGTGCACACCTGTATGAAGACACAAACCCAGCTTTTATGAAGCAACATTCATTTATTAAATTTGTTGAAATGACATTTTTGCCTGCCATCGATGATGTGCTCCATGGAAGCTCAAGACAAACTAAATAAATAAGATTTTTTATGATTTATTTTTCCGTTTTTAAAACATGACGATTATGCCATCTGCTCCAAGTCAACGTGACAAGTCAAGTGTCTGTCATTTTGATTCATGCATGATCCATGTGGCATCACGTCTTTTAATTCCCACACAGCAGACCAATCTGATCATGTGGTTCCAGTGTCGCGTACGTATACTAATATGGTGGACCCACCCTGGCTCTTTCTTTGTAATTGCACTGCATTGCATTGTTTCTGCCTCCTCAAACACCCCACATAAAGCTACATGAAGTTTCTATGAGCACGCCAACAATGCTCATTCGAGGTGAAAGAAGCTATCCAGAAGATATCCACTGTAAATATAAACACAGGAAGACCTAGCCATCCACAGCACATGCAAAAAAAAAAAAAAAAAAAAAATGTTTTGAAGCATGGATAGATTCTTTCGTGAGCTCATCGACACACCACAGCAATTATGGAGAATTGTGTGGTTTTTCTGATAATGAGCAGCCGGGAAACATCTCCAAGAAACGAGTAAATATAATCTTGTACAGAACATCCACCTATTTGAATGCACCTCCGAACATCCTCCGTTTACTGGCCGTATGATTTATTATTTATGTAGGGATAGCTGGATGATGGATCTTCAGTTGTCATCAGCTTGCAAACCTCCCAGACTGCGGGTGTGTGTTTGCTTTTCCGTAGCTGTGAGCAGGTCCCTCCCCTCCATTCAGGGTTTGCAGGTCCACTTCAGCAGGAGTGGAACAAAAAGCAGTATAGCTCAGGGAAAATTAGTCGTTAAGGCAATGGGTTACTGATCTGAAGGTCCAGTATCCACCATCACCACCGCTGGATGCAGCAAGGTCCTTAACCCTCAATTCCTCAGTTGCATAGAAGAAATCAAAACTGGCTCTGGATAAGATCATCTGCCAAATGCTGTGTGTGTTTGGAGAGGATAATGTGTAGGGGTGTGTGTGTATGTTGGGGATATAATGTGGGGGGGGGGAATTGGACTTGGTTTTTTTTTTTTTTTTTTTTTTTTAACTGTGCCTTTAAGTCATCTGATTGTTAGTGATTTTGTTTTTCTCATTTTTCCATCATTTGATGAACCGCTTCATACTGTTCAGATTGTGAGGAATGCTGGTGCCTATCTCAGCTGACACGGTGTGAAAGTAGGGTACACCCTAAAAGACTCGTCAGAGCATCACAGGCCAACACACGCATACAACCATTCACACTCGCACATTTGCGACCGCCAGTTACCTTAATGTCCACGTCTTTGGACTATTGGACGGAACCGGTGTGCCCAGAGAGAACCCACCTAAACCCCTGGAGAACATGTAAACTCCAAGCTGAAATGCCCAGGACTTAAACCCAAGGACTTGTTCCTGTGTTGCAGACTTACTGACCACTAAGCCACCCCACTGATGTAATTGTGTAGAGAATTCAGGCTATTTGAGGAAGTAAGTGACTGAGTCATCGTTGTGATGTTTTCCCACATGATTGCTTGCTGCTTTGTACAGATGATACAAAAGCCCAAAGTAGTACATGAAAGGAACACAGGAAGTGTCCTGTATAAGGCAGTGTTCCCATTCAGGAGAGTTGAGCTTGTGCCGATACTGTGTTCAGATGATTCGGATGCTGGAGGCATTGGCCGCGTAGCTTGCTTGAGGGCAAGAAGTACAGGAGGGGATATCCCCCTCCTGCAGGGGGCGGTCTATTTCCGATAGATGCCGAACATTTTGACAGCTGTTTAGCATTATTTATGAACAAGTTGTAAATTGTGTAACTTAAAGCAACACAAAGACAGAAAACCTTACCGGCGCAGCGCCAATAATTTCTTTCGTCAATGTAAGGTAATTTGCGCCACTGTCACGCCAGTTTTGGGCTGGTGGCCTAGTGGTTAGGGTGCTGCCTCATGATCGGGAGGTTGTGTTTTCAAATCTCAGTTAGACCCCCCACTGTGCTGAGACCCCTGGACAAGGTCTTAACCACAAGTGTGCCTCTGCTCACCCAGCAGCATAAATGGGTGCCAGTAAAAATTTACTGGGAAGCTAACCTGCAATGGACTAGCGTCCCATCCAGGAGGAGTTGTATTCCTAGTCGCCTCACGCTATGGAAACTGGGGCTAAGCGCCAGCCTGATGAGCCGCTTGGGCTCGGGTGTAAAAAGCCCAACGGACTTTACCTTACCTCATGCCAATTTATCATAATGGGAACACTGGTATAAGGGCTTTGTATGGTCTCAGCCTCAGTTATTGTCGGTTTCATGAAACTCTATATCAGTAAAATTGGATCAACCCAAAGGCCTTTGACTGGGACAGTTGCAGCTTGTTTTCTGCTTCTTAGTAAGTTTAATTTTCTCAAGGTTAAAGCCTTCAGGTGCTGTGAGATTTGGAAATCGTCCCCCTACTGTTATCTGTTACCCTCTTTTAGTTTTGTTATTCCTGTTCTGTACTATCTGTGCTCCAGGAGCAAGGCAGCGGTATCTTTTCCTCGGTTAAACTCTCTAGAGCTGCCCCCCCAGTGCAGCTAACTGGGTTATCAAAGGCGGGCCATGTCTGTCACTGTCTATGGTGAGAGGTTCATGTAAAAGAACCATTGCTGACATTCGTAAAGAGGAGCTGCAAAGTCGTCAGCGTGTTTCTGTCCCTTGCTAAAAAGGGTTGTGACAGGAAGGGCATCCGACGTAAAAACCTCTGCCAAATCAAAACGTGCGAATCAGATGATTCGCTGTGGCGACTCCCGAGTAAAAGGGAAAAAGCCGAAAGGAAGACAGACAAACTCTCTCGAGCTGCAGTGCTGTAAAGTAAACAGTGGAGTGAGAGAGGTGTTTTTTTTTTTTTTTTGTTTTTTGTTTTTTTTGGGTCGTCATATCAGTACCTAAACACTAAATCACCTGGGTTGGAAAGGGGGGAAAAAACAAGACAGATGGAAAATGTTGCTCTATAGCAGACAGCAATGACTAATTGTATTTTCATACAGCATGCTCTCATGGAGACCCTGTAAACAAAATATGCGAGTAAAAAAAAAAAAAAAAAAAAAATCAACTTTCAAATCCTTGCCTGTATTTATATTATTCCATTATTTCCGCGATTGTTGTTTGTGCAACCATATGCTTTGCACTCTGTCATTTTCCTGGTGAAACAGATCAGCACTGGCTGATAATGTGTTATCTTGGACTGGTTTCTTCTGGCTAATAGGACAAAACATGAATTTGCGTCACTACTAGAACCGGAACATCCAATAAAGGAGGCAACATGTCGCTGTGCATTTTTGGAAGTAATAGTGAAAGTGCTGATGTCAAACATGATCATTTTAAAGCACTGCTAACAAATTCACCACAGGAACCACTTAAAGGAAATTAGGCTCTGCATCTAACTCATCCAAAGTGAGCACACAGTTCGAGCACTGGTCACATTTTTAAATCTGGTTAGCCAGGGGATAAAGTTCTGAAGAGTGTATTCTGTGTGAGCCATAAAGCATCGTGGACATTTCTTCAGCTGGTATCGGATTATAAATAGAGTTAATTGAAATTATATCCATTTTGCTCTCGTATTGCAGCAATCCAACACTGGAATTAAATTGACATTTTTTGCATGAGCGAATCACTGTCATCTCGTAAGGTTTTATATGGCTTTAGGTAGGGGGCAGTGGTAGGGTGCTGGATTACTGATCCCAAGGTCAGAGGTGCAAACGCCGCTATCAACTGGTTGACACTGTTGCCCCCCATCCCCCCCCCAGTGATAACTGGGTTATCAAAGGCTGGTCATGTTTCTCACGGTCTATTGTGGAAAAAAAAAATCTGCCTTTTGTCCATAATAGGTTATATAACTGTCAGCCTGTTTCTGCCCTGCGATGGCCTGGCGAGCTATCTCGGGTGTACTTTACCCTCGTCCAGGTTCAGCTGAGATGGTCACCAGCCTCCCCATGACCCTAATTACGATTAAATGATTCAGAAAATTAATAAATGTCTTTAGGTAGAATGGACGTTCCTTGATCTACATGACAGTCATGACAAAAGTCCATAAAAATATTTTCTAATTTTGCTGAATTGTTTTTGGTTTGTATATTTTACAGGCAGAAAAGAACAAATTTTGATTGATATGGCCGTTATGTAGTGGGGCACTGGTGGCTCAGTGGTTGAGGTGATGACTGATTCAAAGTTGAGGGGTTCAAGCCTCACTCATAACTGCTATCCCCTCCAGTGCAGCGAACTGGATTTCAAAGGCCAGCCATATCTCTCACTGTCTGTGGTGAGAAGCGTGTAAAAGAACCTTTGTTGTCTTCAAGAGTAGGATATTGGGTCGATGCCAGCGAGTTTCTGTCCTGCGGTGGCCCAATGAGCTGTTCAGGAGTCGACCGAAATCGGCGCCAGCCTCCTTGAACCCTAATCAGAATTAAGCAGTTCAGAAAATTAACGATTGATTGGCTGTTATGTTTTGCTTTTCACCTTTTTTGTTGTTGTTGTTTTTGTTTCAGGCTCACAATGTTCTCTTCAGTCAAGCCCTTTGAGGGCCAACAGTTTGCTGAGCTGAGGAAACAGTGCCAGCAGAATGGGAGGTTGTTTGAAGACCCGTTGTTTCCTGCTGAGGATCGTTCACTCTTCTACAACGGCAACCGCTTGGGCAGAGTCACATGGAAGAGACCCAAGGTAAGAGACTAAAGAAGTGATGACTCATAATTGTATAACTAACTCATTCATGACACTTAATCCTACAAGGTCAGCTGACACCTTTCTCAGCCAACAATGGGAAATGCAAAATACATCCTGAACAGCAGATTTTTTTTTTATTTTTTATTTTTATATATAATATACACATACAGGGATCCCTCGCTACTTTGCGCTTCAATTAATGCGGCTTCAGTGCATTGCGGTTTTTAAAACTAAACAAATGTTCATTGAATTAAAAAAATAAGGAAATTAAGGAAGAGGAAGAATAGATGGGAAAGTTAAGGAAAATGTCACAAAAACAAGTCCAACCATGCAAAAAAAAAACAACTTTAAACCAACAAAAAAACAACGCAAAATCTCCCATCAAAACCATCCGGAGACACGAACAGGCCTGTCGGTCAAAAGTGACAGTAAAATGAAATCGAAGAACAAATTGAAATGGAATAAAATCTATATAAAGCTGTATCATAAATATAAGTATGAAATATGACTAAACATTATCCTGAGGTACAAGTAATACTAGGCTCCGGCAAAGGGGCGTGGCTGTTCGGGAAGAGAAGCAGAACGATACATTCAAAGAAGAAACAAAATGACTCCAGTATTTATAATGAACTGGATAAGAGTGAAACTCTCTGTAAAGCTGATCAGATTCGCTGTGCTTGAGAGGAACCAGGAGTTTAAACACGGGATATAATGATAATCTACAGATGATTATGTAGAGAAAGAGAGATTGTATAAAGTACAAACTCGTATAGGTTACTGATACGAGGTTTAAACATGCGTTCCCCTCTAAAGAATGTCCTATAACGACTTATAAACAAATTCATCTAACCGGCCGTCCGGAACCGAACTCATTTGAAAGCCGGGGAGCGTCTGTACTTGCATTGTTGCATCTGTGTGTACACAGGGTTAGGTGTGTGTGTGTATATGTGTATATATATGTGTGTATGTATGTATGTGTATATATATGTGTGTATATATGTATGTGAATGTGTGTGTGTGTGTGTATATATATATATATATATATATATATATATATATATATATATATATATGTGTGTGTATATGTGCGTGTATATGTCTGTATGTATATGTATATATGTATATATGTGTGTATGTATATATGTGTATATATATGTATATATATATATATATATATATATATGTGTGTGTGTGTGTGTGTGTGCAGTTAACTGGGTTATTAAAGGCCTGCCAGGCATCTTACTGTCTATGGTGAGAGACATGTAAAAGAACCATTGCTGACTGATGGCTATGTAGCCTACTCTAGACAACAGTGTGTTTTTGCCCGTGGCGTACTATGCCCTCGTCTAGGGTTAGCGGAGATGGGCGTTAGCCTTGCGTTTTGTACATGTTGTTGAATATCAAACAACTAAATTTCCTCCTCTTTCAGGAACTTTGCGATGACCCGCACCTCTTTGTCAATGGGATCAGCGCACATGACCTACATCAGGGACAGGTGGGAAACTGCTGGTTTGTTGCGGCCTGTTCCAGCCTTGCTTCCAGAAAGTCGCTGTGGCAGAAAGTGAGTGTTTGAGTCTTGTCTTCTCGTGTGTGCGTGAGGCGGGTCATGATCTGCTTGTTATCTGTTTAGTTAGTGGATATATCGGGCACTTACTAACAGAGTACACAGTAGAGTTACAAAGTGCATACCAAAACAGGATCTGTTGAGTCATTACGTTATAGTACGAATGAGCCAATTTCACCTGTGTGAGTGAGTTTGCTGATAAGGGAAAATTTGATATGTGAATATTATTATTATTAATATAATATGTAATTAATCTTATTATTATTATTAAAATTAATAACACTGTTGTTATGGGCCACATGGCACCGTAGTGGTTCTATGTCCCTACACTTGCTTGGGTTTCGGTTCAAAGGCAGAGTACACCCTGAATGATTCTCCAGACCATTTCAAAGCCAGCAACCAAACACGAAACCATTCATACCCACACCTAGGGGCAATTTGGAGCAGCCAGTTATCTTAATATGCATATTTTTGGTCTGTGCGAGAATACCAAAGGAAACTCTGGACCTTCTTGCTAGTACCAGGATGTGCTAACCAGTACTCCACCATGCCAGCCCATCAATACAAAAAAAAAAAAATGGAGCAAGTTTGGAGTCTGAACTTCATGTCAGTATTTTTAATACTTTTAAGGATCACTCGGTGTATGCTGGTGCACACAGTCCTTGCATGGGGGTTGTGGTGTAAATAATGCAGTATACAGTGGGGCAGTTTTATTTATTTAATTTTAGTGTTTCTCATAAAAGATCTGAAAATATTAGGGACCATTTTCAATGATTTTTGTTTTAATATAATTTGTGATTTCTTCTTACAGTTGGCTCATGCAGTGCTATGATATGGTGTAAATGTTGTTGAATTAGATATAGGGTGCATTGGACAGGCATAAATCTGTGATGTGAAATTTTGTGAGTGGGCGAGCATGCCCCCCCCACAATGCAATGCTGGCTGCGCGTTTCTTTTCACATGCATATTTTGGGGTCACTCTAACAGGCTCGGAGGGAACACGCTATTTGTCCTCTCATATGAATGAGTTCACATATGCCAGGATTGGCTGGAAATTACTGTGAGTGACTGGGGAGTGAGCGTATGCCAGGGGTTGGGAACCCATGGCTCTTTTGATGACTGTATCTGGCTCTCAGATAAATCAGGTGGCCATTCTTAACAGAATAATGAATGCATAATTTCATGAAACTCTAATTTTATTGGATTATAACAACAGCCGCAGACTGCGCATGTTGTTTTTGAATAAAGAGAGAAATTTCCTGGTTTTTGGTCAGCTCATTTGCATGAGGCCAAGCACAGCTGGCAAGCAAAACACAAATGGACAGGCATGGAAAAACTTCAACCCACAGACCAGCGGATTGCCAAAACTTGGGACGTGCTTCCTGTCACAAACACTGCAGCGTGTGAGTCTTGCCATATTGACCATGTTTGGGATGCGAGCGGTCGTTCTCACCTGAAAAACATCAAGACCAACCTGCAGTTTAACAGATGGAAGCCTAAACGTCTGCATGAAGCTGAACCTCACTCCGTATCAACCAGATTACAAAGCCATCAGCAAAACCATGCAGCACCAGAAGTCGCATTAATAGTAAGAAGTACTTTTTAATTAATAAATAACTTCATTATGACAATGTCGTTTAAAATAAATTCAGAGTCTTTATTATACTCTATAATTGTTGGTGGTCTTTTTCAATTTAGTTGAATACAACTAAATTGGCAAAGACATACAGTAGGCCCTTGACTATTTGCGGTTTTGCACTTGCGGTTTGAGTATTCACGGACTGCCGAGCAGCTCGCACGTGATTCAAATTCAGCCAATGGCTGTCCTCCTTCCTGCTGATTGGTTGAGGTGATGTAACGCCCCTTTTTCCTCATTTGCGCACAAGTTGGCAATGAGCCTTTTTAGTGTGTTTTAATTACCAGTTAAGTTCTATGATGTCACTCAAACGCCTGCTGAAGCACCAGAAAAAGATAATGAGGTTGGCTGTCTCCTCTGAAGAAATAAGACTTTCTCCGGAAGAAACGACAGTTTCCTCTGAAGTCACGTCATTGCTGAAGAGTTTGAACTGTTGTAAAACACGCCACTATTAAAGTCTTTTTAAATTATTATTCCAGTACATGACCTAAGGTAATGTTTAAAATGTTTGTGTTGTATTTTATTTACTGTGGTGTAGCCTGTTTCTTATTGTGTTTTGTTTATCCAATTTATTACATTTCTTGTCCTTTTTGTTATGGTCTGTGTTTTGGGGGACTTTGATTTTGGCGCTGTGCCTCTCACTAACTGTTTACTTCCTGAGGGGCGTAGCTGAGCTGCTCGGAGCGCACACACCTGAATTCACTATTCTCATTTACTCCCAATAAACAAAAGCATGCTCAGCTCTGTACCAGAGGATTAACTCGCATCAACATCACCGCTTCTTTGGTTTGTAATGCCTCTTAGTCTATCACTCTAAAATTCTGTTTTGTGCTCCGGTTGGGGGGCGTGGCCGAGCTGCTCGGACTTAATGCAGTTCATATCTGAATTCAGTCGTGTCATGCCTAATGCAATACAGTACGTTCCTCTAATGGGCATTTTTTTAAAATACAGTGCTGTATGTTTATAAAGAGAATGCACTGAAAGGTGTTTTATGCGTATGCTGTATAATGTTTATATTTGAGCATCAATAAATATAACAGTAAAAATTGAAAAGCTTTTCTTAATCATTACTACATTAATACTGTATTAATGAGTAAGACTGTCTATAGAATGTGTTTAAGAAGCATATTTTAGCGCATGTAATAGATACATAGTATTTTACTTACATCTGCTCATTTGCGCATGTGACGTCATACATGGGGTTTTACTTCCGGGTACAGAACTCGCGGATTATCTCGATTCACGGGAGGGCCCGTACCCATACCCGAGGAACCCCGTGAATGTCAAGGGCCTACTGTGTAGATATATATATATATAATATGGCTCTCAGAGGATTAGATTTAAATTTTTTTTTTTTTTTTTTTTTTTTTTTGGCTCTCTTGGTCAAAAAGGTTCCCGACCTCTGGCGTATGTCATCACTCCCTCCCCTGACATCTGGTCATGGATAGCTGTGGTATTAAGAATTGGAAGGATTACTCTTGGGATCTCTGGATTAAGTCATGCACCCTGTCGATGCGTCACCTGGGAGCCCCCCGAGGCCTAGTTCCCCCCCCCCCCCCCCCCCCCCACACACACACACACACAAAATATTAATGTCTTTAATGCTGGAACAAAAAATTTGCCCGACTATTGTAGATTATCCTGATTATACTTAATTTTTTTTTTTGTTTATTTGTTCATACACTTCTATTATTGCATGTAACTGAAGAATGGGTTTTCTGTCCGCGCCCATGTCTCTCCCATTTTGTGAGAAAGCAACAGTTTAATGGAGTTTTATATTTATATTCCATGTTGTTTTCTTTCCCTTGTTTATTCCATGTAATTGACATGCCAGTTAAATTGGCACTAAACTGTGTCATCACCCCTCCAGGGGCCTCATTTGTCCTCTGCTCTCCTGCTTTAATGCTCACGTGCACATCCGTTTCAGCGTAATGTGAAGGAAACATGCTGAACCCTGACTCAAACATGTTGGTGGCTTTGTGTTTGGTATACAAGGACTTAAATCACTTCAGTGATCACAGAATTGGTGTTTAAAAACCAATCTGGGTATCTTAGAGAGAATTGTTTTGGTCCACATGTTTCCTTGAGATTTTTTAGTAAATCTTGGTGGTTTAACTTCCAAAACACTTTCAGACCTGATGCACAGTAAATAAATATTTATGCCAAATTGTAAATACAGTTTTAACAATCACTCCTTCTTGACTCTGTCGCTCTCTTCAAGTAGCTAGAAGAGCTGATAGACTGGCGAGTGAATCAGGGTGTACCACACCTTCTCCGAGAATCGCCTCTAATAGGCTTGAGTGGTTTATAAAATGAGTGTGTGAATTAAAATAGAATTATCCTGATATAAGCACCTCATACATGCTGCAGGTCTGAACGAGTTTGTTTGTTGCTGTGGTCGATATGAATCTCTCCATGTTCTACATTTTGTGTTGTGTGCTGTAGACTTTACTGGATTCATGTACATAGATTGTTTTTCATACAGAAATGCACACAGGGTCTGTAAAAGTAAATTAGCCAGATAAATCATGCCCCCCAACCCCCTGTGGGGCCGTTGACTGTGCAGGGGCTGTCCCTCACCCCTGTTTACTGCACAACTTATATTTCATGCACGCAGCAAATGAGTGGCAGGGTTATACAGTGCCAGGAAGTGTAATGTTTTATGCCATTTCATTTCCTGTAGGACACCTATTCAACATTTCCTGGGTGTGTGTGTGTGCGTGCGCACTAAACACAAATTGGCCTACTTTTACTCTTGTCATTACTACCTTGCATTTTCTTGGTTTATTGCCAGTTATTCTGTATGTCTTTAATATATAATCTCTTATCAGATCTGAGAATGTAATATCATAAGTTCTTAGCATAGGCCAGAATACTGTGAAGATTTACTGATGGTTTATTCCTCATTGTATTTAAAGGGGTAAATAATTAACCTGTAAAAATGCACCAATATTTGTATTGAGGCAGAAGGTATGTTCATGTGTGATCTGCTCTCCGTCGGGTTAATGGGAGATGCTGAGGATAATATTGTATGTTTTTACTCTACACATCAACTCCAAAAGCATGTTTACCATCCTGTCTCCTGCAGCTTTATGTTAAGGAGTGCACCTCCTGAAATGTGTCTCTCACACAGTGGGTTTTTCCCTTTTTTTTTTTTTTTTTTTTTAAGTGTTTAGGCCAGCCTTAAAAATATCTTTGTTCGTGGTAACATGGTCGGTTGGGCCGAAATTGTACATAAAAAAAACCCTGCCTGAGCATTCACAGACGCATAAAAATATACGGTCCAGTTGTGTTGAAAAAAACACGTGCCCCCATCATACACAGTACTAAAAAGTGACCAAAGTGAAATGAGTATCAACCGCGTCTTGTGATTGGTCAATTTCACCAGTTTGGTGAAACAGCGATTCTCATTGGCCAGTACAGTGGTACCTCACCTTATGAAAGTCTCACCAAACGAAAAATGCAGGTTACGAAAATCATTTTACTAACATTTTTGTCTCATGTTACGAAAGCGCCATCTTAAAAATTCAAACGTGCCCTGTCCAAGATGGCATCAGGTGGACCTGTCTAAGGTGGCGCTTGAGTGAAGGCGACATTTAAAACGCGCCATTCAAACAATGCACGAGCTGGTCTCCATCAATGATGTTCAAACATCCCGCCCCGCTGGCTTCCCATGATGGCTAACAACTGAGCTTTCGTTCATGTCACCTTCACTCAAGCGCCATCTTGGACAGGTCCACCTGACACCATCTTGGAAATCATTGCCTCTGAGGAATGACGCATCTACCCCCATTGTCTATTATAGAGTTGAATCCACCATGATGCTTTTCGTGTAAAGAACAGAGTTACTGTTTTATGCTTTATTTTTTGCCTCAGGCTTTTATCCTTCCATAAACATTTGTAAAATTATAACTCTGCTAAGACATGGTCAACATGCGTGCGCGAACACACACATACACACAGTGAGAAGAAGAAACGGGCTTGAGTGATATCACAAAGGAAATGACCAAACCTGTCTACCACCGGTACGATATTGAAGCACAAGATGGTCTTAAAGGTATGCTTTTATAATTTTTAAAGGGTTTAGGGGGTAGTATTAGGAGCCTTGGAATGAATCACGCGTTTTACATGTAAAATGCGGTTCAACTTACGAAATTAATCCGTTCCAGAGCTTTTTTTCAGAACCTGCATTTTTCATGAGGTGAGGTACCACTACTGTCTTAACAACAAAGGCAGAAAGCATGATGTTAGAGAACAATGATGAGGCAATAAAACTGTTCTGTCACTATTAAAGGTCCCAACGTGAAAATGATAAATAAATTGATGCGTTTAAAATTGAGTAACACGTTTGCTGACATTTTCAAACAAAACCGCCAGCAACAGCACGGAGCGTGACGAAGGTATTTGTTAGTGGTTCAGTGCAAAATAAGTTATGTTGAAGAATCCTTAATACTTTGATCACAACATTTAAAAGAATAAACTTTTGATATTCAGTATGTTGTTTTCAAATATAAGAGATTTATTTTATTCTACTGTGTTCACAACATCACATAGATAATATAGCATGATGTATGAATAAAAAAATTTCCCCGCGAATCTCTGGTGGCCTGCACAGGCCCATAAAAACAAAACAAATCCTCCCTCCCGGGTAAATTTTATTTATTTATTTTTTAATAAATCCTGTTATTGCCAACAACGAATTTAAGCCTGACCTTATTATATGGGGATGGGGCATCTGTCTGTCTTTCTGACTGTGACCGGCATCTGTTTTCAAAATGTTTCTACTTTTTCTTGACTGATTTGTATTTACGAGCCCCCGCCTATAGGAGCTGTAGGAATAGGTTCTGATTGTCCGTTCGTCACACTTTAGTTTCCAGACATTTACGTGCTGTATGCTGAAGTTGAGGCTGTGAAACTTGGTATTATGGCTCATTATTATGAGTGTTAGAATGAGTTTGTGTGTGAGTGACCGTGACCTTGATGTTAGATTTATAGACTTGGAATATTCGATTTCCGGATATTTACTTGCCATAGGCTGAAGCTGTGGCGTTCATCCTTGCTATACTTTGCTCTATATTGGCATATTATGAAATGGTCTTTTTGGCGGGAGCGTCTGGATCCTTGTGGTATATATTGCCGAGGTGTGGCCTTTTTACAATTCTACATATCTCTTGGCTCATTTGCTGAACCACTTCATTTTGTTAGTCACAAAGCTAAAGCCTTTCTTAGCCAACACTGGGTGAAGGCGGGATATGCCCTGGACTGCTCGGCAGCTCTTTAAAGGGTCAACACACTTGGAAACATGGGACAATCTGAAGCGGCTGATTTGCCCAATGTGCGTGTCTTTGGATTGTGGGAGAAAACTGGAATACTCTGAGGAATCTTATTTAAAAAATAATTAAAAAAAACCCATGAAGAGAACATGCAAG
>CM045728.1:123027297-123044797 GCA_024760905.1 Plotosus lineatus | reverse complement strand
GGGCTACAATATCGATTAAAGTGTACAGTGTCCTAAAGTCTGATAAGATTGTCCTTGCAGTGTGTGATGAACAAATGATGGTATGGCTGGGTTTCTTTACTAAATCATACAGACACACACACACACCAAATGAAGGGAAAGCCACGAAGACACATGCCAATGACAAAAATATTTTAATTTATAGTGCTTTGAGTTAACATTGATTTACATATGCGTATCTTTATAGAATAACTAATAGTTCAAATATTATTTTGACGATGATATTGAAATATTTGTCTATCATGGGCTATTGCAAGTTTTTAAAAAATGTATTGATAATGTACTTTATATCTCCTTTAAATTTAATGCTCTGTATGCTGTAAATGATGGTCCATTACTTTTGACAAGACATCACTATGATTTAAAGCAGCATTTTGGACATAAATACACTATTATATTAACCATATAAGTTAACCTGCCTACTACAAACACGTTCACTGTTAACTTGAGCTCTAATTGACATTTGGATGACTAGTCAACAAAAACAAGAGCTTTTTTTTTTTCTTTAGAAAAATATTACAACCGTGCGCCCGAACCCGTTACCCCAGCCTATACATTTCTCTTGAAAACAACAGAGCACTTTATGCCGTCCTTTTGTGCTCCCTCCTTGAAGGCGAATAGGAAGTACATGACCTTTCTGACCTTTGCCAACTCTGCGATCCTCTCACCAAACTCCTGGATGTCGGCTTCAAGGCATTTAATGGGTGTGTCCTCCGGGTCGCCAGCTGTCCTCCAAAACTGGCCTGTGGGCTCCAACAGCTGGCGCGTCATCAGGTTGGTGAGATCAGGTGTCCACAGCTGTGAGATACCTGTAACTGAAAGGCGGCCCTGCCCAGGCAAGGTCACGTTCCAGTGAGAGAAGGTCAGATCCTGATCGGTGAAGTCCAACCTGAAGACCGACTCGTGGGGCAGAAGCAAGCGCTCGCCGTCTTGCCTCTTCTGCCCACGTTGCTGTAGAGACTGAACCCTCATCTGCATCATCTCAGTCAGCTGCTTGTCCTCGGTAAACTGCAGCTCCATCTCACTCACTGATGCCATGACAGCTACAGTTTCTCTTTGCCTGTGTGTGTGTGTCAATGTGTCTGCTTGGCAGCTCTCTACTTTTCCTTCTCTTTCTACCCCACACTTTTTTTTTTTTTTTTTTTTTTTTTTTTAAACTACCCCACCCATTCTCTCTGTCTGCTCCCAGAGGGCAATAAACCTAATTTTACTAAGGACTGCATTGATTCCATTTCATAGGCAGGAGTGGAATACAGAAGCGAGTGGTGGATCCATGGTTGGTGTGTGATGTGTTGCATCACTAAGCAACAGAAGGATAATGACGTGCAAAGCAGCAGCTTACCAGTTCTCCCTGAGGCATCTCTTAACGATTGAGAGTTCCACAACAGTGCTTTATCCTACAAATGAGGTTTAAGTGTGTGTAAACGAGTAAACACGAACTTGAAGTCTGCCAGGTGTAGAGGAGGAACGTGGCCGTATATTTGTGTTGAGATCTAGTGTTCGCATCAACATGTAATGAAAACTAGCAAAGCTGCTACAACATCCAACAGTATGTAGTTGGTATCATCTACTGCATACATGCGCTTTCTGTTTAGGTGATTCCGGACTGGAAGGACCAGGAATGGGTAAAGGACAAGCCAGAGGCTTACGCTGGGATCTTCCACTTTCGGTTTTGGCGTTTTGGAGAATGGGTGGACGTGGTAATTGATGATCGACTGCCAACCAATAACGGTCATCTGATTTACTGCCATTCCAACGACAGCAATGAGTTCTGGAGTGCACTGGTGGAAAAAGCCTACGCCAAGCAAGTGAAATGTATCATTGTATTATGGGATGTAGTCCTGTTAATGGAATAGCACTTGACATCTATATGGTGAGGTTTTACCTCATGATTTTGTGTACACTGAATGTTAGTAGGGAAAAGATGCAATGACATTGCAGTTCAAAGAAATTCCCACATGCTTGGTTATGGATTCCCCCTCTCAGACATTACCTCATCTAGTCAGATCTGAGAAGAACACAGTACACAGACGTGTGGTCAACAATGCTCTCCCTTTATTTAGGCAAAACCTCATGGGTTTTGTATGCAGAAATTCAGAGTAAAGCACTGAAAAAGGAGCTTGCTGCATGGAGTTTGCACAGGATAGCATAGTCGGCATGTGGTCGTCAGAAGAGGCGTAGTTAGGTACGATGGGTTCAAGACCCTGCAATGTCTCCGATTTCTATATTTGTGACTTGGTTTCGAGAAATAAAGAGTGTGTGTGCTCACTATTACCCAACATGCATGATATTGTTTTCCTCGATTGCATTTTGTGATCTAATGTAATTCTCGCTTTGTGTGAGTGGACTTCAGTATGGTCACGTGACCAGGCATTCCTATACTGGAGGCCGCATAAACGTTTACCATGCTGAAGGATGTACGCTGACGCAATAGCTGTCTCTGATTACTTTCATCGTTGTCCCCTTGCTGTACAACAAGAAATTAGCTTTGTGTGACAGAATTGGCCCTTAAAACATATATCACAACCAAGTGCAGACTGAATGGTGGGCAGTGTGAAATGTTCGTGAAAAAAATATTCGTTCATTAAACCGCTGCACATTATTTACTGGTAGAAAAGAAGCACATACTAACCGTTGGGTTTCACTCCGAATGGTCTCAACTCGCTGTTTCTACGCAGCGAACTAGTTAAGAGCGCACACCTTCTCTCAGTCTGTGCTTTGATTCAGATATAATTATTTGTAATGAGTAGTTTTCTCATGATTATAAACGATACAAAATATATTAGCTTTACGTACACCCTCACCGGCTATAATAAAATGGTCACCGCAAATGCGTATCTTTTACATTTAAATCTGCTCTGGAGATGTTCATGAACCATTTAGCTTGCATTTTTCTGGAGCGTTCTTTTAGTATGGTCGTCCTGGCTTTTAATAATTGTGCATCTGACCTGTATTGCAGAATATCTATGTTCTGACTTCACAATGTAATCCAACACTCAGTGAACACCCCTCTATAAGGGGTGTATAATGGGAATATACACTATATGTTGTTTCTTGAGGGGTTGTTTACTGCACTTCATATCGTTTGCTTGTGGGAAAAAAAAACGCTACACCATAGTGCGACAATGAGAGCGCCACTGCCAAATAGTGGAGAGGAGGAGCAGTTGCAATTAATTCTCGTACACAATTCTAGAAAAGCATGTTCCCCAGGGTCATAAGCCCCCCCGGCCTCACATCATGTGCCCCACTATTTGAGAAGCACTGTACTATAGACATGCCAATCCCCAATCACACCTGAACTTGTTTTGGGTAGTATCCAGCAAGGAGCAAGGTTGACCTCTGTTCGACCTTCCAGGTTTCATGGCTGCTTCGAGGCTCTGGATGGTGGAAACACAGCCGACGCATTGGTGGATTTTACCGGAGGTGTCTCTGAGCCCATTGACCTGCTGGAAGGCAACTTCAGTCAGGATGAAGAAGCGCGGAACGAGCTGTTTGAGCGTGTCCTCAAAGTCCACAACAGGGGAGGTCTCATCAGCTGCTCTATCAGGGTAAGATTGGGGAAGCCCACTGAGAGAATTTTAAATAGATGTAAGCAACATGGAACGGAGCATCACCGAGTGCGGTAATATTTATAGTAATATGAATACCAGAGTTACTGATCTGATAATAGTGGTCCATTTTCACCAAATGACACCTTAACTTATTTAGTATAACATGTGTTCATCTGTGCTGTTTTAAAAATTTGAACTGGCACAAGATTTACGTTATAACTGAAGAATAGTCAAATAATGTTAAATTATAACTAACATAATGTCATTTGGGGCAGTGTTGTAGTGATTTACAGTGCTGGGCTCACCACTGAAAATGCATGGGTTCAAATCCCTGTGCTAACAGCTGGGGAAGGGCTTAACCACTACTGTGCCTCTGTTCACTCAGTAGTATAATATGTACCAGTAAATACACTGGGAAAGTAACCTGCAACGGACTTGCGTTGAACTCCTAGTGGCTTTGAGGACAGGGATAAGAGACCGGCTGTGATGAGCCACTAGGCCCGGGTGTAAACAACTCCACCAACTTGCCTTATGTCATTTCTGTGTTTGCAGGCGACTTCTCAGGCTGATATGGAGGCACGACTAGATTGTGGTCTGGTCAAAGGCCACGCTTATGCAGTGACAGATGTTCGCAGGGTACGTCTGGGCCACGGCCTGCTCGCTTTCTTCAAGTCTGAGAAGCTCACCATGATTCGCATGAGGAACCCCTGGGGGCAGAGAGAGTGGAACGGGCCCTGGAGTGACAGGTTAGTGCAAGTCCACACCCCCCCTTGCAGAACCAAGTGTAGAGGTGTTTTAGTTAAAATGGTTCGAATCCCCATTCGACTTCCACCATGCTAAGACCCCTTTGAGGTTCACCCGGTACTATAATTGGGTACCAGTGGAAAAATACTAGGAATATGTGTTACCTGTGGTGGACTCGCGTCACATCCAGGAGAAGTTGATGCTACAAAGACCGTGATAAGCTCCGGCTGTAATGAGCCAGTAGCTTGAGGTGTGAAAAGTCCAACAGACTTGCCTAGTAGTCAATGGAGTACAGAACAAGGATATTAATACTAACCTCATGAACTTCTCAAACCCTAAATGCAGAATGACTTCTTTCCTTCCTTTTCTAGTTCTGAGGAGTGGCAGAGGGTCAGTAAGAGTGAGCGGGAGAAGCTGGGAGTCACTGTGGAGGATGATGGTGAATTTTGGTAAGAGCCTCTTTGAACCCAGGCATCTCTTTCGATCAGGACAAGTTAGAGAGGTAGTATTTAGTGTTCACTAAATAAAACCAAAAGCTTTTTTATTTTTTTGGACTCTTCGTCCATTTCAGGATGACCTTCGAGGATTTCATCAAGAACTTCACAGACCTGATCCTGTGCCGCCTGATTAACACGTCATACCTGAGCATCCATAAAACCTGGGAGGAGGATGTGAAAATTGGTTCCTGGTTGCGTCATGATGATCCTTTAAGGAACCGTTCGGGAGGCTGTATTAACAACAAAACAACGTACCATCAGAACCCACAGGTGTGTTTACAGGGTGTGGATGTGTGAGCTCTTGTACATTCCAGAACGTTGTACTTCACCCTCTGCATGAATGCCCTCAAAAGTCAAAAGAGTCAATTCTGTAACTGATGCTTGAACACTAACCTGAAGAGTTTGTTGATATTGGGTTGAATTCATCCAACCCTTGGCTTTAACAAAGACTCCAGTTCCTAAACTGGCCCCACATCATGATGGAACCGGCAGCAAATTTGACTTGAGGTAGCAGCTGTTGTTCTGGAATGCGGTTTTCTTCCACCACGAAAAATGCTTTTTGTTATGACCAAATAACTGAATTATTGTCTCATCAATCCAAAGCTCTTGTTTCCAAGATTAATCTGGCTTGTCTAAATGAGCTTTTGCATACAACAAGCGACTCTGTTTGTGGCATGAGTGCAGAAAGAGCTTCTTTCTCATCACCCTGCCATAGAGTTGTGTTTGTTTTTTTTTGTGTGTAAATTGTGCTGAAGTGCAGAATGATGTACAGATCGTGCCATCTGTAAAAAGAGGTTCTTGCAGGTCTTTAGAGCTGATCTGTGATTGTCTGTCACCATTCTCACAATCCTCTGCATTTGCCGCTATTTTTCTCACCCTGCCAGACATGGATTTAACAGCAACTGTGCCCATGGCCTTCCATTTCTTGATTCGATTCCTTACAGTTGAAACTGACGGTTCAAACCTCTGAGCGAGCTTTTTGTAGCCTTCCCCTCACCCATGATACTGAACAATCTTTGTTCTCGGGTTTTTTGAGAGTTGCTTTGAGAATTCCATGCTGTCGCTCTTCAAATTAGTCAAAGAAAAGCACAACTTGCACTTGGCCAACTTACCTTTTCTCATGATTGGGCACAACAGTCTATGTTTGTTTGTTGTTGTTGTTGATGACGTATCTGGTTGTGCTTTTCTTCAGTATGTGTTTGATGTGAAGAAGCCAGAAGATGAAGTTCTGATCTGCCTACAGCAGAAAGACAAAAGAGCTCGACTTAAAGAAGGCAGAGGAGAGAACCTTGCAATTGGCTTCGACATTCAAAGGGTACATGGGTGTACACACACACACACACACACACACACACACACACACAATTCCATAGACAGAACGGAAATTAATACAGATAACCGACACTGTATGTACACTTGAAGCGCGCGCACACACACACACTCCCAGAGAGAAGCTTCGTTTGATCCTCACTCATTTGCTGAAGAACTTATTAGAGTAATGGGGAGGCTGATGCCTATCTCAAAGGACACTGGATGAAGCTGGGGTACAACATGAACAACTTTACAGACCATTGCAGGGCACGTACAACCATGCACACTCGCACCCAGGGGCAGTTTAGATTAGCCAAATGGGCATGTCCTAAGACTGTGGGAGGAAACTGGGCAACAGAATCGGCCCCATACCGGGGTTCAAACCTCAAACTTGGACGTGCTAACCACTACACCACCATGTATTGGCAAATTTCAACTTTTTAAAACAAATCTACTTGATTCACCTTAAGGTGGAGCTGAACAGGATCTATCGCATGCACAAGTCACAGCAGAAGATGTGCAGCTCTGTTTACATCAACTCTCGCAGCGTGTTTCTACGCAAAGACTTGAAAGAAGGCCGTTATGTTGTCATCCCAACCACCTTTGACCCTGGACTACAAGGAGACTTCCTGTTACGCATCTACACTGATGTGCCAGCAGAGTGCAAGTAATAATTAAACCTTTTCTCATATACTCTGCTTGCATCTCTTATTAATAGCTGTATGTAGTCATGGTGCACTGTAGAAGATGTAAATCCACAACGCCATGATGATCCTTTTCATCTTATCATGTTATTTACTGATTATTATAATTTTTATTTATTTTTTTCTTAAATACACGTCTCTCAGGGAACTGACTCTGGATGTGCCTCCGGAAACGTGCTGGACGGGTATGTGTGGTTATCCACAGCTGGTCACACAGGTGCATGTGATAAAAGCCATTGGACTTGAGAGTCAGGACTCTGACAGATGTATGTGTTTTGGGCTCTGTTTTACTTATTTATAATAGTTAGAATATGAAAAACCTACACATACAGATTATCTTTATGGCTCTATTTGCAGCATCTGACCCATACGTGATCATCAGCTGTGAAGGCCAGAAGGTGCAATCACCTGTGCACAAGGACACGCTGAGTCCCGAGTTTGATGTAAAGGCACTGTTCTACAGGAAGAAGCCGAAAGAGAAGATACACATTCAGGTAGTTGACAGATTATAAAAGCTAACTCTCTCTCTCATTTGATGAACTGCTTAATCCTATTACGGTCCTGGGGAGGTCAGAATCTATCTCGGCTGACACTGGGTAAATACCCTGAACAGCTTGCTAGAGTGGAGTAGGGCTAACACACAGAACACCTTTCACAATCACGCTCGCACCTAGGGGCAATTTGGAACAGCCAATTAGACTAATGTGCATGTCTTTGGACTGTGGGAAGAAACCAGAGTACCCGGAGAAAATCCACGCAAAGAACATGCAAACTCCACACACAGACCAAGCCTGGGACTTGCATTTTCTTGTTATGAGCTGGATGTGCTAACCACTACACCGCCATGCAGCTCAATGACGGAAGCTGTTTATTTAGTGCTGTGTCTATACGAGGGGTGTCGATCTCATTTCCGCTGAGGGTCGTAACACTAAATTTAAAGGTGATCGAGGGCAGAATAATCTCTGTACATCTATTCTTAAAAAGGGAACCCAGAAATCTTTGTGGCAAAGTGATTAGTATAAGCATTTGTCCTTTCCTTTATCAGAGATTCCAGAGCTCCTTTATTTAGTGGAATTCCTCTATTTTTTTCAGCTTCAGGTTCCCTGCGGCCCCTTTGATCCCCAGCTGAAATATTTCATTTCCTCTATTTCCGAACCCGTTTCCTCTATTTTTTTTCTGAACCTCACTGGGTTCCCTGCATTATTCACTTGCATTTTCAGGCAATGTTAAACGGTGACAAACTAACATGCAATCTTGAAGTCATGAATGACTAGCTGTTTTAGTTGAAATCGACTGCCACCGAGTGGAAGGATGGTGAATTAGGTTTCATGGTAATGGTCGATGCAAAGAATGTATGATAAACATAATCATTTTCTGTGAAAGCTCTTATGGGCCACATACAGTAAGATGGTGGGCCAGGGTTGAATTTGAGAGCACAGGTGTCAAACTTGAATCGATTCACATTTCAGTACCCCACATTTTTCTTATAATCTGGAAATAAAACATTTACAAGGTTGTTCAAATCATGATACAAATGACGCTACTGTATCATAAAATAACATTGGCCATCAGAGATTTTGGTTTTTCAAAATGGCCACCTTTTTGCTATGTCGAAGCTGTTGGGGTTTCATTCTACAGAACTTCACTGAAACGCCTCATGATGAATGTATGTAGCAACGAAAAGGTTTATTAAATACAAACCCAAACTGTGGCTCCCCTTGTTCTTCCTTCAGGGCTGAAGAGCCCTTAAGCAAGGTGCCTGACAAAACACACAATATGCCACTCTGTGGCCATCCACTGCTCCGAGTGCTCAATGCAACATTAATATACTGTATACCCAAAAATATAGATATATTTTATGGAATGATTATTGTGGTGAGACGCATGGTGGTGTATTGGTTAGCGCCTCTGGCTCAAGGCAAGCAGGTTCTGGGTGGCTCGGCTCAGCTCAGCATGGGTGTTCATGTGTGGAGTTTTCTGAATCCCCGCATGTTTTCTGTGTTTGCAATCATCTGGGTACTCTGGTTTCCACCCACAGTCCAAAAACATGAACATTAGGCTAGCTGGGCATTCCAAATTGCATGGAGGTGTGTGCGCGTGTGTGTGTTTTGCCCTGTGATGGACTGGTGAACTGTTCATGGTGTGTCCCTCCTTTGAACAGATTCAGCTAAGGTACGTTCCAGTCTCCCTGCAACCGTAGTAAGAGTAAGCAGTTTGTCAAATAAAAAAAATTAATGAATTACTGTGGGTGGAAAAGTGTGTGTGTGGGGGGGGAACAGATTCTGACAGATTTTTATTTATTTATTTATTTTTTTGTCCCTTGACTCTCCCCAGATCTACAACAAGAATGTCCTGTCTGATTCGTTCCTGGGTCAGGTGACCCTGAATGCAGATGTTTCAGCCCTGCAGAGGGATCACACACTCCATCTCCAGGGCAAAGGCAGCCGTCAGAACAGTGACCTGCCTGGTATGCTCGGTGTGAGCCTCATCACTAGCGAGGTCCTCACTGAGATCTGACAAGTTCCAGGTCAGCTCGAACCTCACGGCTGTATGGATCCGTCGTGACGCTTCGATAATGTGGCGAGCACTTTTTCGCTCGTGGGAGTTTACATACTGCATCCTGCACCAGACTTTTCTTCCTTCAACCACTTTTTGTCTGTACTGTGGTCATAATGTGTCATAATAATGGCCTTAATGTGTTTTTGTTTACATAATCTGAAGATGATAATTAGTGTAAAGTATCAGTTAGCATATAGATTATATAGATATAGTATATAGCATATATATAGCATATAGGCTATATAGATATAGTGAGTATCGAAGTCTGCTATATGTGACTCAGTGCCACTATTCAATCAAGGTAAGCAATTCCTGTGTGATCCTGTATACATACTGATGTTTGGGGCGGGAGGGGGGCGGGTCAGTCAGGCATAATCTTCCACTTGATCCAGGGTTGGGTCGTGGGGGGGCAGGAGCCAAAGCAGTGAAGTCTACATTTCCTCTCCACAGCTACTTCCTTGAGCTCTTCAAGGGGTCACCGAGGTGTACCCAGACTAGCCGAGAGATGTTGCTCCTCCAGCGTGTTCCCTTTCGATTCCAGGGTCTCTTCCTGGTTGAGTTTGGACATGCCCAAACAACCACAACAAGGGAGGACATGCCCGAGCCACCTCCACTGGCTCCTCCCTGGCCATCTGTTTAACGGTCATTTAGTATTAAGAGCCTGGCACTGATTGAACGTGTCTACATGATATGAGCAACTTGGAACCAGCACAACACCTGAAGCCCATATCAGTGCTGGTTTCATGTAGTCTATTAGACCCAGGCTTAAATTTGCATTCTGAGTGGTGACTGATTCTCTGAAGCACAGCCACCAGTCGGAAAATAGTGCCTCAACTGTGCCTGAAGTTCACTCCTCAGGGAGACTTTTAAACCAGTGCTTGTTATTAAAGAACAATTACTCAACAAGGCTGAGGTGGATGCTGCAGTATAGTCCCAGAGGCGGAATATTCAGCCGAACTCACGAAGCCTGGGATAAGGAATTGTAGTGTATATACTACACAAACATAAAAACCCCAAATAAACCATCACTTTCTAATTTAATTTTATATATATTCAATGAATGAAGAAGCAGGAAAAATCTGTGCAGGCGTAAACTTGATAAGTCTTTCCCCCCCCCATACTTATATATACAGTACTACACTTCAGATAATTTCTGAATTTCTGTTAAGTTGTTTACATCCAGGCCTACTGGCTCATGAGGGCCAGATCTTATCCCGCCCTGCTTTCTGTAGCGTGAAATGACTGACATTAAATCCTTCTGGATGGGAAGCTACTCAGCTACACATCCCTCCCAAGTATTTACACTTGTGGTTAAGACTCCTGGTGGTCTTAGTACATAACGGGGATTCAAACCGACGACCTCTCAATCATGAACCCAGCACCTTAACCACTACACCACCAGCCCCACACCACACACTGCATGTGTGTGCATGTGTGTGTGTATAGATATATATATATATATAATATACACACACAGTAATCCATTAGATGTTTGTCATGAATATATATTCTAGTCATTTTAACTAAGAGACTTTTGCACTTTGTCCTGCAGGGGGCAGACTTGCATGAGGGCAGCTCGCATTCCTGTGTTGGGTTTTTCTCATGCTTGAATGGGTTTCTTCGAGGTAGTCCAAAAACATGAGTCTAAGTGGCTGCTCCAAATTGTGAGTGTGTGTGTGTGTGTGTGTTGGTCCTGCAATGGTTTGGTGAACTGTTCAGGGTGTGCCCCACACTCTTGTTTTGGTTGAGATGGGCTCCAGTTCCATCTTCTACTACTCTACAGTCCCTCCTTTGACACAATTCCTGACTTTGGCTGTTTCACAGTGCAGCTCTTGTATAATGCTTTCTCAAATTACACAGCAAGTTTGGTTCTTTTCCTACAGTTGGGTCGATTCAAAGTTGAATTGCTTTCTTATTCGCGTGTAACTGGACAGAGACGACCTTGTTCGGATTGACTCTGAGGAGCTACTTGTCTCTGAATGTGATTTAAGGATTTCCTCCCTGTATAAATGAACCAAGTACAGTATATGAAGGCACTGTTAGTCTACTTTTCTGCAGGCCCGGACATGTTGGGGTAGCGTTGATAGAGTATTGAATCATTTGACAGTGGTCCTGTACTTGGCCCCCCCCCCCTTTTTTTAATAAATATAAATTAATTATTTAAAAACAATTTAGTTGCAAAACCTTTGTCCTTTGTTTTATATCAATGGAGCAACAGCACAGATGCTACAGCAATGTTTGTTTTTATATATGAGCTGTGAATGAGCGGTCCGATTGCATTGTGTGCCGATTGCCAGATCCAAAGACGGACCGGCAACTCATGCTGATTAGAATCAAAACGGAGCTTCACTTTGGTGCAGAAGGGCTTCGACTCGGGTGTTTGTGTGGTCATGCTTGAATGGGCTTCCTCTGGGTATACAGGTTTCCTCCCACAGTTCAAAGACATGCACATTAGAGTAATAGTAATTGCCCCTAGGGGTGTGTGTGTGTTGCCCTGTGATCGATTCATCCTGTTCAGGGTGTACCCTGCCTTCGCCCTGTGTCGACTGTGAGACCCTGCGACCCTTGTAGAATTCAGTGGTTTTGGCAAATGAATGAATGAGTGGGTGAGAGAGGAAGAGAATCAAAACAGCAGCACCGACTCTCTTTTAACCAAAATGACCACTTGGTGGCAGTATGTATTCAGAAAGCCTCAATGGGTACGAAAATCCCTCTTGAGGCTTTTGTTCTGTTGGCATTTTGTTTACTTTACTTTACTGTTGCCTTTACATAAAATACTTGCTATGCAGTATATATTTCTCTACCAAACAGGAACATTCTCTTTGAAAGGAAAATGTTAGTCTTACGCAAAGCCGAGGTGTGTGCATGCTATGAAATGTCTACCAAAGATGTGCAATGATGTGCCATTTTATATTCTTCGCCACTGAAGGAGTTTGTTTTAAATGGTGCCTTCAGTGCTCTCTTTGATTATACAATATTATATAAACAAACAAAAAAACCCTGGATCATTGTTGACGTGTTTTATACTTGTTTATATCTATGCAGAGCATAAACTTAAATCTGAAATAAAGTGAACTGAAGTAGTTCATTTTGTATTTGTAGTTTTATTACTTCTATAATTGCTGTTACTATAACAAGTTTGGTGGCAGCTGTAGTCTAATGAATAGAGAAGCCGCTTTAGGACTGAAAGGTCACTGGTTCCCAAACCAGAAGGAAAAATGTGTGGTGGTGGGGGAGTGAGCTGCACCTTCCATTCCTTAATATTCATGGATGGTGTGCCTTTGCTCAAAGACACGCTAACCCCAACTGCTCTCCGGGTGTGGCATCACTGGAACATACTGTTTTTAAATTTTTTTAATTTATTTTTTTATTGTAAGTTGAACTATATTTATTTTGTTTTTAATGTTAATAATGATAATGTTATTCAGAGGTGTACTAATAACAATATTATAGACAAATACCAGTCATCCCTTGAATTTCGCAGATAATATAGACTAGACCTGGCCGCGATAATCAATGAACCGCGAAGTAGTATCACCCCTCTCATTTCTACCATACGCATATTTTCACGTCTATACAATATCAAGAAGTGTATATTAAACATTAGTTATATGCATATGTAAATACTGTAATGTATTCATAGTTAAATAGAATTTATATATACTGTAAATACTTTAAGTACTGTACTCACCTCTGTCAATAGCTCTTCTCCGCTTTATCTTAGTCTTTTTTGATGTAACGCACGGTAGATTCATTTATGCCGTAATGGCGTGCTACATGGTCATACGTATTGCCTGCCGTCAGCATATCTAGCAACTTCACTTCTTGGGTTCACAAACACTATAAGATGATAAAAACTCCCGTGGGAATATGCGAGGCTACAGCGTCACACTTCTAAGCCAATCAGCTTGCGAGATTGAGTTGAGTGGGTGGTCCCTGCCTGAACTGGGACTGAAGGAGGGGCACTTCATTCTGTCGTTTGTAAACAATGGACGCAGCCTGCCTTGGGTCCCTGCCTTCCGCTTGCGTACACGCGAGTTTCAGTGCGAATTTGGAATTTTTTATGAATATTTTTTGATTTTGGATACTTATGGAAAATACCGCGGTTTTTCGCACATTATTTGGTCACACTATATTACTACTGTCAGATATTGTCATTATTCCAATAAGGTGTGATCTAAGGCAGCGCTAAACCATAAGCGCTTCATTGTTAAGATATTAAAAAAAAAAAAATCTGTTAAGTTTAAAGGTTTGCTTTAAGTCAGATTGGTTTGGATACCTGAACAGGTGTACATGGAAATGAGCTGGCAGAGAAATTTGCAAAAAACAAGCACTACGAACATAAGAGTCCATACAATCCTGTGAAGAGCAAACGCAATAGATAAAAATAGAATTCAGGGGACCAGACATTACCACTGAAGGCAACGTTGCATAATCTGTCAATATAAAACAAACATAGCAGGTTTGAAAGCGTCAGCGTGCAGCAGGGAAATATCCGGAAGCCTAATACAGTATACAGTTTTGCCTCTGTGACCTTGAAAAGCAGGTCAAGGTCACTCACACAGTTCATCAGTTCGGTTCATTTTCTGTAATAGCTTAATCCTAATTTGGGTCGCGGGGAGGCTGGTGCCCATCCCAGCCAACTTTGGGCGAGGGCAGCGTACACCCTGGACAGCTCACCAGGCCATCGCAGGGCGGAAATACGCTGACGGCTTTGCAGCCTACTCTTGTCGAAAGTCAGCAATGGTTCTTTTACATGCTTCACACCATAGGCAGTGAGAGACATGGCCGGCCTTTGCTAACCCAGTTAGCTCCACGGGGGGGCAGTGACAACCTTGTGGAGAGTGGGACTCGAACCCCCAACCTTTGGATCAGCGATCCAGCGCCCTAGACCACCACTGCCCCTGCTGGCACTCACACAATCATTCACATTAATTCCAAATTAAGGCAAAACCGCCATTGATGGTTTCTGTATGAATATAAAAGTACTATGCCGCTATTGGTAAAAATTCACATCCATCATAAAAAAAACAAAAAAACCCATTAACAGACGGATTGAATAACTTAAGTGGATCCTGGTAAACGATTAAAAAACTTAAAAGAACTAACACAGGTTGCATGGCATCGGTGAAAATTATGTTGATGGAGTCCACGAGTAAACTGCGAAAAATCCAGTAACAATCATCCATCATGAGTCCTGATATGTGAGAAAGTTGACATGTAGAACCTCAGCCAGACCAATCCATGGACATACAATTAACACCAAGGCTTTGGCCCCCACGCCTGATGTAGCTGTCCCCAATGATCCAGACCTTGAGGGGATTCAAAAAATTAGTGTAATAGTGAGAACTACATTTTAATGAAGGCCAGACAGAGAAGAAAAAGCGGAAACCACATGTTTATCTGAAAATACATTCAGCTGTTTAGAAAGATCTTTTGCACTCTTATATTAAACAGCAGTAAAAAACTAACTTATACTGACTTGAATGGCAGTGAAGATATTTAATTTGAAATAGAAAAACAAATTTTCGGTGCGAGTGAGAAGAAGAAACGGGCTCGAGTGATCTCACAAAGGAATATGGCCAAACCCGTCTACCATCGGTACGATATTCAAGCAGAAGGAGGTCTTACTTTTATCATTTTTAAAGGGTTTAGGGGGTAATATTGAGAGCCTTGGAACGAATCACACATTTTACATATAAAATGCGGTTCATTGTGGAATCAAATCATGAAGATCTTGAAGAGGAACTTGGTGGATCAGTGATGACTGCCAAAAATTCTGACGCGATTATTACAATTTATAACAATTTGACATGAATTGTGAGAAAATGAAGGATTCGTACCAGAGCGCAGTAGACCTTAGCAGACACAGCTAACCCTGAGTTGACACAAGGGCATGATGTTCACGATTTACACAATTTGAGAGGATCGTGATGGGTGGGGAGACTGTAGGATGAGGGAACTTGGTGGATTTGGGATGATCGCACTGATGGTAACAAAATTTGATGATCAAAATGTTGGCACATTTCGACTGTTTGAATTCTGATTTAATGCCACTCATGATAGGATGGGGGGAGGGGAACACGATCGAGCTTAACAGAGTGTAGCGGACCCGAGTGCGCCATTGTAAGATATCTTGATGAACTTGGAAATCTATTGACTATTTTCAAGGTTCATCTCTTGGATGCTATATGTATGTATATATATGTATGTATATATATATATATATATATATATATATATATATATATATATATATTTGTATATATGTATATATATATATATATATATATATATGTATGTATGTATATATATGTATGTATGTATATATATGTATGTATGTGTATATATGTATGTATATATATATATATATATATATATATATATATATATATATATATATACATATATAATTTTTTTTTATAATAGATATATATATATATATATATTTTTATATATATATATTTAAACCAAACGGCATTAGATGGGTCTCCATTGCTGAGTCCAGCGAGGTGAAGTTTGAACCTGATGCCACAGGGATGTCAGCTGGTGGGGGATCAGGGGGTGCTCAGACATTAGAGTTGAGGCTGGGTTTCTTTCTTTTCTCTGGCTTATAAGCATTATCTACAATAGGGGAATGAAATGTTTATACGGTAATTAAACAGAGTACAGAACGACTAAAAGTCTCAGAACTGACATGTTTGCCTTTATATAATTCTTACTGTTAGGAAGTCATGTGCTCCTCACCTGGAAATTGTTGGTTGTGTAGTATTTTTAGCGTGTTTGCCTCTTTATAATAGGGATCCCTCTGTTCCTCACTCAACTGGCTCCACAAAGCTCCAAGCAACACACTGATTTCTGAACTCTTCGTGTTTGGGAATGCCTCGATCAGGATAGACCGGTGAGTGTTCGCCCAAATCAGGAAGGCATTCATGGGTCTCTTCGTGTAGTCTACTTTATTTCTCCAGCATGTTGTTTTAGATTCATCTGTAAATAATAAATCATTAATTTATTCATTTTCTAACTGCTTAATCCTAAGTAGGGTCACACAGAGGCTGGCGCCCATCTCAGCCCACTCTGAGCACTGGCAGAGTGCACCCTGGACAGCTCTACAGATCATCACAGAAAAAGAAAAAAAACCCCAACAATAATAACAGTAATATATACATTCACAGTGGTACCTCGACTTACGAGTGTCCCTAATAACGAATTTTCCATGATACGAGCTTCGATCCCACCAAAAATCTGCCCCATCTAATGAGCAAATTTTCTACTTACGAGCTCTGCTGGGGAAATGGATTTTCCGGGTTGATTAGCCTCGTATTCGTCTGCGTGTATTCCTCTGTGCTCCGAGAATGCCTTGTGCAGTGCTTCTCAATTATTTTCTGTTATGCCCCCTATAGGAAGGAAAAAAAAACATTTTATGCCCCCCCAGAGCCCCCGCGTGACTATAAATAGTGTTTACTGCACTTCATATTGTTTGCTCGGTGCTTTTTCCCTACACCATAGAAAACGCAGTGAGAGCACCACTGTCACCTAGTGTAGAGGATGTACAATCACACTTAAAGCTGGTCCACCAGTATGTTAAACAAACATGTTCCCAGTGTGTATCTCTCTGCGCTCCTTTCCGTGCCAGCTAGTAACGTGCACGCACAAAAGTTTGTCTTTGTTTTTCCGATCTGTATAAGGAGTATGGGAAGAATGCATGGAACACCTGTACAAGTCTCAAACAGAACATGTTGAAGAGTTAAACCAGCAAAGGAGGTTACTATTTTATCTGAGGAAAGATCAGGACTCAATGATGAGATGGAGAGGCTTCTCCTATTGTGGATCAAGTGAAAAGAGATCAACGGCGAGGGGAGTGCGGCCAAGCAGCAGAAGACAAGTGATCAAAATTAGTGAAGTGAAATAAAACAGTTACACTACTTTTTTTTTACTTTTGATTTATTTTAAGTTAATATTAAGTGCTATTCTCAAGTTCAGATGCACTTACTGTATTTTATATTGACTTATTGTTAATTATTGTTATTAATGTTACTGTACTTGTGTTATTATTGTGAAATGTTTATTGTTACATCTTTCCCTTTTGGCTGTT
>CM045728.1:122997297-123022297 GCA_024760905.1 Plotosus lineatus | reverse complement strand
AGTCATGTGCTCCTCACCTGGAAATTGTCGGCTGTGTATTAATTTTTGCCTGTTTGCCTCAATATAATATGGATTCCTCTGTTCCTCGGTCAGCTTGCTCCACTCAGCCCCAAGCTGTACGCTGATATCCGAACTCGTGGCGTTCGAGTTTGCCCTGGCAAACAGAGGCCGGTGAAGCCTTGCCCATATCATGAAGGCATTCATGGGTCTCTTGATATGGTGTTTTTTATTCCTCCAGCAAGCTGCTATTGATTCATCTGTTAAAAAGAAAATGAAATGACGTTAAATAATGTGAAGGTTCTAGTCAAAACAGTTAAAATTTCCGGAAGTTGTATTTTCAGCTTTGTTTGTTACCTTTCGCAGGACGTAATGTTTTCACCTGTGTTGGATTGTCACTTTATCTGATTGTATGCAAATTTATGCATGAATCTGGATGAATGTTTTTTTTCTGGAGGATGTGCGGTACAATCAACCATTCAATGAAAATAACTCGCCAAATATCCATTGACAGAGATATTTCTTAATGATTATACCAAATTATTATAATCTATTTGTGCTAGGTGGACGTATGTTTCACTCTATGAGGATGCCTATAATTTGTTTGTATATTTGTCTTTTTTTTTTTTTTGTGTGTCATACATAATTCAATACATTATTTGTAGAGTTTGGTGCTTTTTTTTTTTTTTTACAGTATAGTGTGGTACATGTAACAGGCCATTAAATTTCGGAGATCTGTGCATGGGATCATGTTTAAAAAAATCCATCTACTTATTTTAACAGGCAATTATAATTACCCAATTAATTTATAATTTCAACTATTATTATTGTTCATATTATTATTGTTGGCATTCTTATCATTATTTTTACTATAATAATAATAATAATAATAATAATTAACGCCCATGTGGGCAACGATAAAGTGACCTGGAAGGGTGTGATCGGTAGGTACCGCCTCTCCAGTCTGAACCCGAATGGTGTTTCGTTGTTGTAACCCTAACCCTAAAACTTCATTATATCTATGCATAGTTATAATAAAACCCTGCCATCTAGAAAGCGCTTTTTTTTTTTTTTTTTTTTTTTTTTTTAGGTTAATCTATTCCTTTTGTGCCTGGGGGAGGTACTTTGTAAGTCTATGGATACACCTCTAGTTTATTAGTTTGTCTTTGTTTGCTTGTGTCCAATACACCCCCAAAAAGTTATTTTGATGAAAGTTTACATTACCTTATTACTATGCCACAATAAAATAATGCATTTGTGCCAGGTAGATTTACAGAACCTTGCACTCGGAGTGTTTTTCTCGTTATATATACAAAATTGTATAAGAGGAATAAGAAATGCAATAAAAAAACAGAGTTTTCTACCAGATAACATTGGAGTAGTCTGTGAGTCCTGTGAGAATTGATTGAGTGATGCTATAGGGGGCACAGATATCTGAGGCATTGCAAGGGTTGCAATTTGAGTGGCATTAGATGTAGTGAACAGAGGATCCAGTTCTGCGTTGCATTGCATTCTCTTCATTGGACGTGGCTCATAAATCCAGCCTAAATTATAGGAGAGAGAGAGAGAGAGAGAGAGTATTTTGGCGAGGGGTAGAACAAGTACAGAAGTCTCAGTGATGACCTGTTTATCTTGATACAAATCCATAGCATTAACATTAAAAATAGTACAGTACATGGGAATCTTGTACAAATATACATATAATGAGGTTTAATGGCTCCTGTTATTACTGGAATGATTGGATTCGCTGGTGGCCATACAGAGCCGAGTACCTTCAGGGCCTTTTTTTAGTTATAGTTTGTTTAACAAATTGTGGTTAATACGAACAAGAATCTAAAAAAAAAAAAAAAAAAAAACCTCCAGCTTTTTGTACCCGATGTAGTTGGAGTCGTCTGTGAGTTCGGTAAGGTGAAGTTATTCACTGATGCTACAGGGGGCGCAGATATCTGAGGCAGTGCCAAGGCTGAATTTTGTGTAGCTTTAGATGTAGTGACCAGAGGTTCCAGTCCTGAGCCGCATCTCCTTTTCTTCAGTGGACATGGCTCATAAATCCAACCTACATTACAGGAAAGAAATTTTATTAATTCATTCATTTTCTACGCTGCTTAACTCTAATTGGGGTCACAGGGAGGCTGGTGCCCATCACAGCCAACTTTGGACGAAGGTGGAATTCGCACTGAACAGCTTGCCAGACCAATGCAGGGCCAGCAAACACAACCATTTACACTCACACCCATGCCTTTGGGGCAAAGCCAATTAGCCAGCCGCAAGCTAACAGCCAGTTAGCATAATGTGCATGTATTTGGACTGTGGGTGGAAACACATAATGAGGTTTAATGTCTCCTGTTAATACTGGAATGTTGTAATCAAGATTTGAAAATATTCAAGATTGGCACAGACGGATATAACTATGTAAAAGGAATAAGAATAACATTTTTATTTCTCTTTACCAGATGCTAGACGAGTCCTCATTTGTGAGTCCTGGAAGGGGAGGTTTGGGACTGATGCCACACGGTTGTCATGAGACGCAGCCGTCTGAGGCGGTCCTATGATTACAGATGGCGGGGAATCCGGGCTCGCACTCGAGCATTCCCTTCCGCAGTTGGGGTATTTTTTCTCTGGCTTATAAACGTAATCTACATTCGTGTGAAGAAAGGTTTATAAACAAAGGATATAGCAACTATAAAAAAAAAATCTCAACACTGACATTTATTTTATTTTACTATTATTAAAACTATTTGGAAATCCTGTGCTCCTCACCGGGAAATAGTTGGCTGTGTATCAATTTAAGCCTGTTTGCCTCAATATAATATGGATTCCTCTGTTCCTCGGTCAGCTGGCTCCACAATGCCCCGAGCTGCATAGTGATATCTGAACTCTTGGCATTTGGATTCGCATTGATCAAGCTAGGACGATGAATATGTGCCCAAATCATAAAGGCATTCATGGGCCTCTTGATGTATCCTTTCTTATTTATCCAACATGATGCACTGCAATCATCTACTAGAGGAAAACAAAAAAAAGTTAATTGACACTGTTATGAACTAGTGTTGTAGCAAAAACAATGAAAAGGATAACGAGTGACTATGCAGTTTTGCAGATTTTCACAGTGATTGGGGGGGGGGGGGGGGCATGATGGTGTAGTAATTAGCAGGTCCTGGGTTCAGGTCCCAGGCTTGGCAAGGACATTTCTGTATGGAGCCAGCAAGCTTACCTTGTGCTTGAAAGCGGTTCCTTCATGTATATTTTCCTCCCACAGACTAAAGACATGCACATTAGGCTAATTCAGTGCTGCGGTATGATGCCGTGTGTGTGGGGTGGGGTGTGTGTGGGGGGGGTTTGTTTCCCTGGTGAACACGCTTTTCCGAAATAGTGTACGAGAATTAAGTGTAATTGCACCCCCACTCCACTAGTTGGCAGTGGCGCTCTCAGTGTTGTGCTAAAGTGTAGCGGTTTTTCGCACGAGCAAACAATATGAAGTGCAGTAAACAACCCCTCAAGAAACAAGGAAAAATTTCCAACAGGAACAAAGAGAAAGGTGGAGAGAGACGAAGATATTAAGACATAAATAAGTCGAATGAGTTTAAATAAGGACGTGAGATTTCCTTTCGGCTTTTTCCCTTTATCAGGGGTCGCCACAGCGAATGATTCGCACGTTTCATTTGGCATAGGTTTTTTTTTTTTTTTTTTTTTTTTTTTTTACATCGGCTGCCCTTCCTGACACTACCCTTTTGCAAGGGACAGAAATGCGCTGACGGCTTTGCAGCTACTCGTTACGAATGTCAACAATGGTTCTTTTACATGAACCTCTCACCATAGACGGTGAGAGACATGGCCCGCCTTTGATAACCCAGTGAGCCACACTGGGGGGGACAGTGACAACCTTATGGAGAGTGGGACTCGAACTCCCAACCTTAGGATTAGCGATCCAGCGCCCTGTACCACTAGACCACCACTGCCCCAGTTTAAATAAAGATGTATTTTTTTAATTTCAGGCACATTGGTGCACTTTAAATCTTTTCTATTACAGATTAAAAAACAATGTTAATGAAGTTTTTTCTTTATTGTAAGTTGAACTGTATTTCTTTCTTTTTTGTTTTTAATGCTAATAAAGATACAATATAATGCAGAGATGTACTATTAATTTTATAGACAAATAATACTATTTACAGTCACTCGCGGGGTGGTGGGGGCGTGAAATGTTTTTTTTTTTCCTTCCCACAGGGGGCGCCACAGAAAATTGAGAAGCACTGGGCTAATTGGATGTTCCATTTAGATATTAGACTAAGAGTGAGTGTGAGTAGTAGTAAGTGTTACCCTAGAATGGTCTGGTTGAACCGTTCAGGGTGTTCCTCACCCTCAGTCAGTATGACCTGAGATAGGCTCCAGCCTCCCCATGACCTAGTTAAGATCAAGTTCATTCAGTCATTTTCTGTACTACTTAATTCTAATTAGGGTCATGGGAAGGCCGGTGCCCATGTCAACCAATTCTGGGCGAGGGCAGAGTACACTCCGGACAGCTCGCCAGGCCATCATAGTACAGAAACACGCTGATGTTTGCCCTGCTGGTATGTGTCTGTTGCTTAGGGAGTCCCAGAGGCCAAAAAAACGTGATGAGCCTCCTTCTTTCGTGGGGTGGCCCCTTCATTGCAGGTTGTCCACCACCTGATTTTGGGGTTTCCCCCAAGGCTGCCACCTCAATAATGGAAGCAGGAAACTTGGCCCATTCGGATTCCATGTCCCCTCAAGCCTTTGGGATGTGGTTGTCGTGGGAATTGAAGGCCCTTCTGACAGGATACTCAATGTTCCCAGGAGACCCAGGTTCAGAAAATTAATGAATGGATCGCTGAAGCAGTATGTAAAGCTCCTTTGAAACAAAGAGACAGCAGGCCACACCCAGTCCATTTGTGGTTAAAGCATCACTAATTGGTTTATCCCCCTTTACAATATTTGTAGATGCCCCCTCAAGAAATTGGTTTTACACCACTCAGGGATGGACCAGTTAGTTGTGTCTTTGCTTCATTGTTTCCCTGTCATGATGCTCCACCAGTATGTCACATGACTTTCCTAGATACTTGTGATTGGCCCTCTCTGTAACATCACCTGTGACATCATTAACCTTCCTACTCGCTCTGTGACATCAGCCCTAAACACTGAAATCTTCTCATACTGATCCCCATACAGTGATGTCACAGAGAGGTCATTAACCCATTGATTATGATGTCACAGAATGTGTAGGCAGAATGATGATGTCACAAATATGAAGATAAATCAGTAGGTGAATGTCATTGAAAGGACATCACGGAATGACATATGTCATAACAGCAGAAGAAAAGGCAAAGAGGCAAAGTCAGAGCCTTGGAGACACAGAGTCCGTCAATGTTAAGGGCAGACGCCTTAGTAATGTTCTACCTGATTCCAAACTACGCCCCCTATCGCTCATTGTCTCAATGACCCTTTGTGACCTACACTTTAGATGTCATAAAGAACAGTGGTAGGTGGAAATGTTTCAAGTTAAAAAAGACTAAAGACATACCATCGCATCACATTTTCCCCCTGCAGGTACATCCAAACATAACACAAAAGTAGACTTATGTTGTAACTCTGGAATGATTGTCTAACACTTAAAAACCAAGATTAACAACGCAGAAGGCGTGTGCCGTTTTAGACAAGGAAGCCAACATGCTGGCGTGTGCGTGCTAGCAAGGTTCTTGAGTGTGAGCGGAAAATAGGAAGGCTTCATTCAATCATTCATGTCCGAGGCTGCTTAATCGTAATTAGGGTCAGGGGAAGCCTGGTGCCTATTTCAGCAGACTCTGGGCGAAGACTGGGTACAATCCTGGACAGCTTATCAGACCATTACAGGGCTAACACACAACCAACCATTCACTCACTCTCACAGCCAGGGATAATTTGGAAAAACAAATTCCTAATTAGTGTCGCGAGGAGGCTGGCACCCATCTCGGCTGACTGTGGGCAAGAGTGGGGTACAGCCTGGATAGCTCACGAGGCCATCGCAGGGCGAACAGTCACACAACCATTCATACTCCCACTCACACCTTGGGGTAGCATATTTGGAACAGCCCATTAGCCTACTGTGCATGTTTCTAAACTATAGGAGGAAATGGGAGTGCAAGCCTAAATAGCGGTACTAATTCAACTTACAGGGCCGCGGTGGTCTGGTGGTAAAGGTGCTGGATCACTGATCGTAAAGTTCGGGGTTCAAGCCCCAGTCTCAACATGTTGTCACTGCCCCCCCCAGTGCAGCTAACTGGGTTATCAAAGGCGGGCCATGTCTCTCACTGTCTATGGTGTGAGGTTCATGTAAAACAACCATTGCTGACTTTCGACAAGAGTAGCTGCATAGCCGTCAGCGTGTATCCCGCCCTGCGATGGCCTGGCAAGCCTCGCCCAGTCAGCTGAGATTGGCGCCTACTTAGGAATAAGCGATTCAGGAAATGAATGAATGACTAATTCAACACACGGTGCCGACCCATGAGCATGGGGTAACGATAATGAGATGGCTGTTGTGTGTATGTAACCTCAGAGCTGTGTCACAATCTTCTGTTGTAAGAACAGAATCCAAACAGAAGACCACTCTGAACAGATGCTTCTGGGGGAGTCGCATGTAGTTCAGACATTGATTGAAAGGTATGATTTATGGTTCAAGTATAAAACTGAATCAGAATTCATTCATTTTCTAAACCATTTTAATCCTATTTAGGGTCGTGGGAAGGTTGGTGACAACCCATTGAGTGGGGCTTGGGGACCCTCAACCTTTGGATCAGTGATCCAGCACCTTTACCACCAGACCACCACTGCCTGAGTCAGGAGAATGTGTAGTCTATGGAATGTTGTGCGCTATGTTGTGTTATATTATATGGTCAAAACATAATATTTTAAAGCTTTAAGGTTTAGATTGGAAATATTGCAACCCAACAATTAGTTGTTCATTGTTCTCTACCTGTTTGTGAAGAGAGTTGAGGAAAGTTTCTGGTGACCGCCTTAACACGTTCCATGCTGGTTCGATCAGAGCAAAGGACGTCACTGGGTGTAAACGACTCCACCCTCTTGCGAGTAGCAGGATTTAGTCTAGGAATTGAAGGCACTGCTGTATCCGGGACAAAAACTCCAGAGTGCCAAGGACAATCACTCACATCTTCCATTTTCTCGCTGAAAAGTTGTTTTTTAAGATTGTAGACAGTGTCATATAAGCGATACACTTCATGATGTCACAATGAGGGATATTAGTGCTCTTCTTTATGATGTTATAATAATAATGACAATGAGTGGGGCCCATTGGCTGTTTAGTCCCAGAGAGAGAGGGGGGGTGTAAATCCGTGAAGAGGTGATGAGGTCACTGAAAATTTCAACACAAAGAGGTCACAAAGGGTAAAAAGTGGAGTGCGGAACATATGGAACTTTTGGTGTTCAGTGATTTCAGAATGTGGGGGCGGGGCAGTGGTGGCCATGTCTCTCAGCCTGTGGTGAGAAGCGTGTAAAAGAACCATTGCTGAGTTTCGTCAAGAATAGGCTGCATAGCGTCGGTGTGATTCTGCCCTGCAATGGTTAAGGTTGTGGTGAGGTATCCTGTCCAGGGTGTACTCTGCCCTGGCCCAGTCAGCTGAGATGGGCGCCAGCCTTCCCACAACCTTAATTAGGATGAAGCGGTTTAGAAAATTAATGATTTCTGTATGCAATTTTTTTTGTATAGTGACTACTCTATACATCACAATAGAGTCTGTAGGTGATGTCACTGAGAGCATTTCCCTCTATATCAACGCTTCTTCAGTATTTTCTGTGGCGCCTCCTCTAGGAAGGAAAAAAGAAATATAGTTCAACTTACAATAAAGAAAAACTTCATTAACATTGTTCATAATCTGTAATAGAAAAGATTTAAAGTGCACCAATGTGCCTGAAATTAAAAAATACATTCTTATTTAAACTCATTCAACTTATTTATGTCTTAATATCGCCATCTGTCTCCACCTTTATCTTCGTTCCTGTTAGAAATGTTTCCGTGTTGTTTCTTGAGGGCAATGACGTGGAAGAAAAACTAGACTGCTATATGTATAGTGTAGAAGGGATTTCAATTAATATATTCCACAAATTACAAGGAATTTTTCGGACACTTTTTGTAACAAAACGGCACTATACATTTATAACCACAAACACTTACAGTTAAGCTACACATATAATATTATATCATATAAATGAGCAGTAGCAACATGATACTTTTTTATTGATTACAGATATAGTATACACAATGACAGACCACCAGTAACATACATGCGTGTTATGTTAATTACTAAATTTTAAGATATATTGATGCACAATGGCCGAACATCTGTGCATGTACTGCCATCTCGGTACCAGTTTAGGGGAGAACACAACTGGTCTCCTTACAAGAAGTTCCTAAAATGACCCTCCCATCTTGCATAAAAGGTGACAGATTTGTTAAGAAACCAGCATTCCGCCTTTAAGTCCTATTGGTGTTTCAACAACAGTTTTGTTCAACTGGTGTCTGACACTGTCCCCTATAAGACTGAGATCGGTGAGATTGATTGTGTGAAATCTACGAACCTTGATGAATTGTTCACAAATGAATTTGATCATTGCATAACAGTGTGTGTCGATACCTTTTGTAGTTTCTATAAAATGCTGAGTCATTTCCGGAAACAAATCATTTGAAAGGTTAATCAACATTTTAGATACCAACATCTTCTCCCACTGCACACTTACAACTTGCTTGTTGTTAACAGAAGACCTCAACACATGCATGGCAACAGCAAAATATACTTTCAGCAGAACTTGGGGGGGGGTCCTGGGGACAGAGCCTGTTTGCCATCTACTGTTGGTCAACAAATAGCATAGGCTAATTGGAATATATGTAATTATCTGTAAACATGTATGTATTTGCAAGATGGAAAGAGTACTTTGAAGAGCTGATGAATGAGGAAAATGAGAGAAAAAAAAGAGTAGAACAGGTGACCGTTGAGGACAAGGAAGTAGCAAAGATTAGTAAGGGTGAAGTGAGAAGGGCATTGAAGAGGATGATGAGTGGAAAGGCAGTTGGTCCTGATGACATATCGGTGGAGGTATGGAAGTGTCTAGGAGAGGTAGCAGATTTTCTGACATGAACATTCAACAAAATCTTAGAGCGTGAGAGGATGCCAGGGGAATGGAGGAGAAGTGTGCTGGTGCCCATTTTTAAGAACAAGGGAGACGTGCAGAGTTGTGGCAACTACAGAGGGATAAAGTTGATGAGCCATACGATGAAGTTATGGGAAAGAATAGTGGAAGCTAGACTAAAGGCAGAGGTCAGCATTTGTGAACAACAGTTTGGGTTCATGCCAAGAAAGAGCACCACAGATGCAGTGTTTGCTTTGAGAATGTTAATAGAGAAGTACTTGGAAGGTCAGAAGGAGCTGCATTGTGCCTTTATGCATCTGGAGAAAGCATATGACAGGGTACCGAGAGAGGAACTGTGCTATTGCATGAGGAAGTCTGGAGTGGCAGAGAAGTATGTTAGAGTGGTGCAGGACATGTATGAGAGATGTAAGACAGCGGTGAGGTGTGCTGTCGGTGTGACAGAAGAGTTCAAGGTGGCGGTAGGACTGCATCAAGGGTCAGCACTGAGCCCCTTCTTGTTTGCTATGGTGATGGACAGGCTGACAGACGAGGTTAGACAATATTCCCCATGGACTATGATGTTTGCAGATGACATTGTGATCTGTAGTGAGAGCAGAGAACAAGTGCAGGAAAATCTAGAGAGGTGGAGGTATGCCCTGGAAAGGAGGGGAATGAAGGTTAGCCTCAGTAAGACAGAATACATGTGTGTGAACGACAAGGACCCAAGAGGAACAGTGAGGTTACAGGGAACAGAGATAAGGAAGCTGAAGGATTTTAAGTACTTAGGCTCAACAATCCAGAGCAATGGAGAGTGTGGAAAAGAGGTGAAGAAGCGTGTGCAGGCAGGTTGGAATGGTTGAAGGAAAGTGTCCGGTGTGATGTGTGATAGGAAGGTATCGGCAAAAATGAAAGGAAAAGTGTACAAGATGGTGATGAAGCCAGCCATGTTTTATGGATTAGAAACGGTGGCCCTGGGGAAAAGACAGGAGGCGGAGCTGGAGGTAGCAGAGATGAAAATGTTGAGGTTCTCTTTGGGAGTAACGAGGATGGATAGGATCAGGAATGAGGACATCAGAGGGACAGCACATGTAAGAGGTTTTGGAGACAAAGTCAGAGAGGCTAGATTGAGATGGTTTGGACATGTACAGAGGAGGGATAGTGAGTATATTGGTAGGTATATATGAGAGAGAGAACACTTTATGGTAGCATCCGGGGCAGTGCTGGCCTGGTGGTAAAGGTGTTGGATCACTGATCCTAAGGTTTGGGGTTCAAGCAGATAACTGGATTATCAAAGGCTGGCCATGTCTCTCACTGTTTATGGTGAGAGGTTCATGTAAAAGAACCATTGCTGACTTTTGACAAGAGCAGCTGCAAAGCCATCAGTATATTTCTGCCCTGTGATGGTCTGGCGAGCTGTCCAGGGAGTACTCTGCCCTCATCTGCCCGGAGTTGGCTGGGATGGGCACCAGCCTCCCCACAACCTTAATTAGGATTAAGTGGTTATAGAAAATGAAAGAATGGCAGCATCTGTGCTGCTTTTATTTTAATATAAAATAAAGAGTGATGTCTTTTTACGTCTTTGTTTCCTTTCAGATTTTCCCCTTTTTCAGGGGTCGCCACAGCAAATCATCTGATTCACATATTTGATTTGGCATAGGTTTTTACGTCGATGCAGTTGCTCCTGTCGAAGGTCAGCAATGGTTCTTTTACATGAACCTCTCACCATAGTCAGTGAGAGACATGGTCATCCTTTGATAACCCAGTTAGCTGCACTGGGGGGGCAGTGACAACCTTGTGGAGAGTGGGACTCGAACCCTCAACCTTAGAAGCAGCGATCCTTCGCCCTTTTACCACCAGGCCACCACTGCCAGTATGTCTTTTTAATGTAGTAAAGTGGAACCTCAACTTACGAAAGCCCCAACAAACGAAAAATTCAGGTTATGAAAAACATTTTCCTAAAATTTTTGTCTCTGGATATGAAACGAGTTCATGTTACGAAAGGACCATCTCAAAAATTCAAACAATGCACGAGTTGCTCTCCCATTGAATATCTCCCAACATTCTGCCCCGCTGGCCTCCCATTGGCTAGAAGGGATGATGCAGCTCCCTCCCATTGGTTATCTCCCAACATTCTGCCCCGCTGGCCTCCCATTGGCTAGAAGGGATGATGCAGCTCCCTCCCATTGGTTATCTCCCAACATTCTGCCCCGCTGGCCTCCCATTGGCTAGAAGGGATGATGCAGCTCCCTCCCATTGGTTATCTCCCAACATCCTGCCCCGCTGGCCTCCCATTGGCTAGAAGGGATGATGCAGCTCCCTCCCATTGGTTATCTCCCAACATCCTGCTCCACTGGCCTCCCATTGGCTAGGAGGGATGACGCAGCTCCCTTGAGCAGCAACTTGTTTCATGAGTTTTTTGAGTGTGCTCATTGCAACTTTATTTTTTGGCTCAGGATTTTAACCTTGCATAAACATTTGTAAGATTATAACTCTGCTAAGAAGACATGGTCAACACGAAGTAAGTACTGTACCTTAAAAGGTTTTCTTTTATAATTTTTTAAAGGTTAGTATTGGGGGCCTTGGAACGAATCACGTGTTTTACATGTAAAATGCGGTTCAACTTCCGAAAAGTTCCTGATGACACGGATATAAAATTGAGACTCAAATAATGAAACGGTTGTTTCGGGAACATGAGGAATCCTTGACCCATGGAATCTCTCTGCAAGATCTTGGTGACAAGTGTGCCTCTGTCCACCAAGAAGTATAAATGTGTACCGATAAAAGTATTGGGAAGGTAAGTTGCAATGGACTAGTGCCCTTCATCATGCATACAGCCATCCACACCCAAACCTCGGAGCCGTTTGGAATAGAAATTTGTCTAATGTGCATTTCTTTGGATTGTGGGAGGAGTCCGGATTACCGAGAGGAAATCCACATAAACACGGGGGAGAACATGCAGACTCCGCACAGAAACGCCCGAGCTCAAACCCAGGACGTCCTAGCTGTGAGTGTCAGTAATACGCCATAATAATATACACTATTTAAAATCATGATATGTACTGTATGAACAATCATGCTGAATCAAACTAATAATTCATACCAAATTCATTCTGTACTGAGAGGAGATCAGGGTGTCTTTCTCCAAGTGTTGTCCAATTGGTAGGCATTCCATTGTATCTCCTGCTTTTGTGTCCCTTTAAAGATGGACTTATGACTTATTAATGACTTTAGCTACTTTTACAGGGAACACATTGTTTTATTCGGATGATTGACAGACCCATATGAGCCCTTGGTATATACATAACGTTTAATAAATTTAACTGCTAATTGCATGCATATTCATCCCAGTGCTGAGACTGTCCGTGTAAGAGACAGAAAGATGACCTTGTTGTATGCTTCCATGCTCGCGTTAAAAACCAGCGATGTGTGTGTTGGTGTGGATATTGAATGCATAATGGAACCCATGACCTTTTCCTCCATGCAATAATGGTTCAAGAGAGATGGATTCCTACAGAGTAGTAGTACTGTACATCTTTAAAAAAAAAATGGTTTGTTTGTGCTGCTTTTCTGTGATGTGAATCGATCACCAAGTGTTGCCAGTGGGTGTGGGTGGGGTGTGGGGTGTGTGGAGGGGGTCAGTTTACCTCCCATGCTGCGCAGCACCCCTGCTGAGTCCCTCCTTCTGCTCAAAGGCTGACCTGCATGCTCCCTCCCTTAAGAGAATGAAACATTGACTCAGTGTCACTGCAGTAGCCAACAGAGGAAGAAGCATCACTTCAGTAAAAACAAACAAACAAACAAAACCCTTCCTTTCTTCATTACTAGGCTTCACCCTTACCTACCTCTTCACTCACCTGTCTGGATGTTTACCTGTTTACCTGGATGGCCTGACTGGACCTAAAGCTTACTCAGGTATGTTGTGTTTTTCAGATGAGAGGCTCCTTACAGCTCCTTATTAATCATATACTGTGTCATGACCCTACAATAAATATGTTTGATGTAAATACATAGAGCTGACTGGAAGGCAGTATTGTAGTATATAAGAATTTACCTGTGTTTAAATTCTGAAAATAATAGTAATACTATCTGCACTCATTTGCTGAACCGCTTAATCCTATTACAGTCCCAGTGAGGACAAAGTCAGGGTACACCCTGAACAGCTCATAAGACCATTGCGAGGCAGCACACACACTCCTTCACATTCATATCCACACCTAGGGACAATTCGTAACAGCTAGTTATGCTAATACACATGTGTATGAACTCTGGGAGGAAATCCGCATATTTGGAGGAAACCCATGGGGACAGTATGACACCCCAGATTAATACACACTGTAAATTTTACACGTACGGTTTGATTGGGGAGTCGTCATTTAACAGCAATCAAGTTTTGTACTTGTTTTTCTTTCTGCTCCAACATTGAGCCTTTCAGAAAGTCCGTGATATTGAACTGCAATGCCGAAGTTCAAAGCACTGTTTTCTGTAACTGTGCATACACAAAACATCTGCTTGTACTTTATTATCATTGTTAAATAATGTTTTTTTAATAAGAGGAATAATGCAAATGTTGAAATGTAATTATTGTTATTACTACAGTAATGATCTTAAAAATGGACCGCCTTCGGTCTGTTCTTGGCCTTGCCCCTGTCAAAGTCTTGGTCTTGATCTGCTCTGGTCTTGGTCTCAGCCCAGTCACGGGTTGGGTGGTCTTAACTACAACACTAGCCGATATTGTTAAAGAAGTAATGACTTCACAAATTAGTTTTACTCACACATGTATTAACAGCGCGGTATGAGTAATGGTTAGCACGTCCACGCGGTTATTTCTGTGTTGGGGTTCTGTGTTGGGGTCCCGTTTCATCCCACAGTCCAAAAAATATGCAACTAGGCTAATTGGTTCACTCCGAGATGAGAATGTGGTTGTTCAGGGTTTATTCCGCACTCACCCCCAGCCACCTGGCATCCCCCAATCAGGATTACACGATTTAGAAAATGAATGGTTAATGAATTAATTTATCGTCAGAATTTCATAACTGACATTCCACTTCCACTGTTGCGGAGTTTCACACTCGGTAGCATCGAGTGGTTCGGCAAATGAGCGACTAAGATTCCAGGGTTGCTGGAGCCTATTGTTCCTCAGGTTCAAGTGCTTTAAATATATTTTTCTTTGGAAATAAACTGAAATTCTTTGTACAAAGAGCCAAAGTTTTACCTGCCATGATTAGGTCAAGAATACGTACTAATGCTGCAGTGTGTTGTAATATTCATAATATGTAAAATGCTCCTCTTTAATAAATATAAACAAATACCAGTAACAATTACATTGAAGATATTGACTTTTACTCAGTTTTATATTTTAAACTCGTGCACAATTTTCATATATTTGGCAGCTATGCTTCTCTATTTTGGGTATCTCGCTGGCATAGTGATTAGCTTGCCAACTCGCAGCAAGAAGGTCATGGGTTCGAGCTTGGAGTTCTCTATGAGGTTGCATGGGTGTCCTCCAGGTTCCCTGGGTCCCTCCCACACTCCAAAGACGTGCACATTAGGCTAACTAGATATTCTGAATAGAATAGAAATTCTGAATAGCTGAGTGTGAATAGCTGTGTGTGTTGACTCTGTGTTGGTCTGGCAAGCTGTTCCAGGTGTACATCCGGCCTTCCTGTGACTCTATACGGCTGATCCTCATCAGAGCTGGAGCTTATCTTGGTTTCTGTTTGCGTGAAGTGACTATGAGCTCAACTTCTCCTGGATGGGATATATGTCCATAGCAATGTTTCTGATCCTACTTCTAATAACCGCCCATGTGTACCGGGAGCAAAATGGTAGATCAAACTTACCAATTTTATTCGATCAGTCTCTATAACCATAAAATGAGGCGTTCACTGCCTGTAAAAGTGAGTTTACACTGTATTTCAAGACCCCCTGCCACTGGGGAATGTCTATAATGTTCATCAGTAACAACACTTGATTGTTCCGCTGTGCTTTAAAAAACAGGAAAATATTTTGCTGTGTTCTCTTGGTAAATGTCCAACAACCGAAACGGCTACAGCAAAACAATGGGATGCTCTGAATGAATGGAGCGATGAGCCAGATATGGACCTATCAGACAGCGATGACCAATATTTTTCACCCGATTCTCCTGCTCACTATCTTCATAAATTTAAAGATGTTGCTGGCCATGTGCTTTTGTTTATGTTCGTGTTGATTGGTTCAAGGTGCCATATGTTAAAGTTGACATTCTTGATTGGCTCGAGGAAATGTTTAAAGGAACAGCACCGGGAGGGAAAAGTCAGGGAAGGAAAAGGTTTTTTCTTTTTCTCCCAAATCAATACTGTTTTCTGTTTATTTTCAGCTTTCATGTAAGTAGTTTGGTTGATTCCACAAAATGAATAACGCAAATACCAGTAAAACTCTTTTATTGTTCTGTTATTATTCATGTTTTCCACCTGGATGGTAATAAGTACTTACCGTTCTACTCCACTGGTAATATTTTAATAAGCGCCCACCCACTCCAATTTTTAAAGTGCCCTGGGGACTTATCACAATGGATACGGTAGGTTTTTTGCAGGATAATCTGGAAAGAGCAGCCACTTTTATCAGTTTCAACCCTCTGACTATGTGAAATTTAAGAATGTTTGGTTTTATATGAAAGGACAGAATGTGACTGATGCAGGCTTAATTCTATACTGTCACCTCAAGGACACTATCTGTCTAGTGTAGGTTTTCTCGCATTTCAACACTGTTTAGAATTGACCTCTTTTTCCTTTGGTTTAAGGATTGCAAACAGCATTTGATGTTTATTTATTGTATATTTTTAATTTATATTTATATTAACATGTTTATACATTAATATTAACAACAGGATATCTATGCCACCCTCTTCTGGGGAAAATAAGACTATATAATTCACATTAGAATACATGTTTATTAGCTGTTTCTACTTAATGTTTATGGAATAGCAACTTTTTTTCTCGACAGGTGGTTGAATCTATGACAAATCTTCTGACATGTTAAAGTTCTTAGGTCTTAAATGGCACCATTTGTATGAGGTAACCCAATTTTTAGGTGAGCAAAAGTATAGCATATTGCCTTGGGCAGATCTTGGTTAGCTGGAGGAACTGGGATGGAGACATCTTGTTATAAGTACTGTAAATTGAAATCATTGACACTGATGTTTTGATATGTAAGCCTTTTTTTCCCCAAACTGCATCAATCTGGCAACCAAATGACATCACTCAAACTGTTACGTTCCTAATTTATCATGCATTTCCAACTTAAATCACCGTTTCTTGCTTTTTGGAGAGGGGTTACCCCCCTTCCTTCAGTTTCTTCTTCATGAGGTGAGAAGCGTACTCAATTGGGTAAGGTCTGGTATTTGACTAACTGGTGCAATATTGTATATGTTGGCAGTGTGTTGCTGTAAAGGGTAAAGTTTCTTCCTATTTAATAAATTTCTATATTGTCAGACAGACTGTTCTTTTGTACTTCTAAATTCATTCCACTGCTGAAATCATGAGCATCATCGCTAGTGGGACTGTTACAGATGCAGCCATGCGAGCCTGAGTGATAACATGAGCTCCAGAACTAATGTAATAGCTGTGATCAATGTCCCTTCTTGTTGAGGTTCAAATCGGTTTGCTTCTCTCCCATAGACTTAATTACAGATCTCAGACACAATACATTTATTAAATTGTACTGCAGAGTGCCTGCACAATGCTCCTTTACATGTACCAATGTAAGGTATGGTAAGATGGGTAAAGTCTTTTGAGTTTTTACACCCGAGCCTAGTGGCTCATCAGGCCAGTGCTTATCCCCGGTTTCTGTAGCGTGAAGCGACCAGGAGTTCAACTCCTCCTGGATGGGATGCTAGTCCATTGCAGGTTACCATCCCAGTAAATTTTTACTGGTACCCATTTATACAGCTGGGTGAACCTCCGTTGGCAAAATACCGCTGCGCACTTGTGGTTGAAGACGGCTTCGAACTCGCAACCTCCCGATCACGAGTGCAGCACCCTATCCACTACACCACCAGCCCCACACATGTACCAATATATTTGGTAATAATGGCCTGGAGAGCTGTCCAGGGTGTACTCTGCCCTTGCCCAAAGTCGGCTGAGATGGGTGACAGCCTCCCCGCTACCCTAATTAAGTAATACAGAAAGTGAATAATGTACGTCAAACCTAATCTTATAAATAAGTAATACAGTATACAGTGGTACCTTGTCTAAAGAATTTAATCTGTTCCGAGGGCGAGCTCGTCACCACAGGCACCACCATCCCAAAAATTACAGCAGTACCCAAGCCACGGTGGAACTTTAGAAAAACTGACTGGAAAGCCTATAAAATTGACATTGACAAAACATGCCTGAAGAATAAAGTCCACCACTGACAACATTCACTGTTTCACAAAACTTATCCCGAGTCCAGCGATGAAACACATACCAAGGGGATACAGAAAACAACACGTACCCTGTTGGTCTAGAATGCAGTCAAAACCTTCTGGAAGAGTATGAACGGACTCGAGATCAAAACACTACAGAGGAATTACTTGAATCCTTCCAAGAGAGCCATAAAAAAAGATGGGGGGGATGTTATTGAGAATATGAACCTCACCCACTCGAGCAGACAAGCTTGGCAAACTATCAAGAAGCTTGACCCTGACTCTCATCCCACAAAATCATCCCACTTGATTGCTCCGGATGAAATAGCTAAAGAGATAAAAGAGGGAAGAAAACACATACCAAATCAGCAATTTGAAAAGCAGTTTAGACAAAAATACAAAACAATTATAGCAACCAAAGAACCTACTGGACTTTTTCTCAGTGTTCCAATTACACATAAAGAAATGGCAGAGGCTATTAAATGCATTAAAAATGGTAAGGCAGCTGGTATCGACTGAATCTACCCAGACATGATGACACACCTGGGATACGATGCAATAGAATGGCTAGCTTCAGTAATGACTGACATCATGGAAAAAGGCACTTACCCATAAATATGGAAACATGCCAGAGTTGTCGCCATTCTGAAACTAGGGAAACCAGCCACCCCAACTTGCAAAACGAATAACATACAAGAAAATTCTCAAAGTTTTGTTCCTTATGACTGGCATCAGACAGTTCCACGTGGTACTTGGAGGAGAGAAGAGCAAATCGAGAACGATAAGGAATGGTGTTCCACAAGGCTCAGTTATTGCTCCAACTCTGTTTAACATCTACATTAGGGATATCCCAGCAACAAAGTCTCTACAACTAGGCTATGCGGATGACTGGGTCTTAGCAGATCAATCAAAAGCATGGACACATCTGCTCTTAAAGATTACTTTGACTCGTGGTACCTCAAAATGAACACAACGAGGTCAGTTTCTACTGTATTTAATCTCAACAATCACTAGGCGTCAAAAACACTTAACATCCATGTCAAAGACAAGGTTTTGCTAGCAGATCGAAACCCCAAGTACTTAGGCATTACCCTAGGCCAGGGGTCGGAAATCCAAAATGTTCAAAGAGCCATATTGGACCAAAAAAACTAAAAACAAATCTTTCTGGAGCCCCAAACAAACAACAAAAAAACCCTCATATAAGCTTTATATCAGTGGTTCTTAACCTTGTTGGCGGTACAGAACCCCACCAGTTTCATATGCACATTCACCGAACCCTTCATCAGTGAAAAATAAAAATATGATTTTTTACAAATTCAAGACACAGGTACTGTCGTGTTCTTGTGATTCCCATCTCCATGCAGTTTCACGAAGTGTTCCTTTAGTTTTGCCGGTGTGAGACTAGAGTTGCTCAACTTGGCATTGCAAATCATTCAGATAGGATGCTGAGTCCCATCACGTTCCGTGATGCATGTGAATCCATGTAGTACATGTTCGTCCGACCACTTTCTTTATTTGCTCGACATAGTTAGTATGGATTAAAATATTCCGAAAAACATCTCAAGACTTCACACATTGACTACTGAGCACACTAAATTCCCCACGGCACTGATTGGCCAAGCAATGTAATGTGATCATCTGCAGCCAGTGATGGCCAAGCGGGGCGTGTCATCACTAATTGACATGATGAGTCGGGTGTGTCCTGACCTCCGTGGCAGAGGCTCCGCCGAACCCCTGAGGCCGACTCACCGAACCCCTAAGGTTCGATCGAACCCAGGTTGGGAACCACTGCTTTATATGAAGGCAACACAGGCTGTAAGTGTATATTAGCCGACTATCAAAATGACTAAGTAGGCGACAAATACATAATAAGCATTCATGATTAAAAGTTTATTTTCCCTGCAGCACATCCTGGAGAGAACGACACCATGTGACTACTCTGTTATGATATTTTGTGCTTTAAGTTTAACTTACATTACTATATTAATGTATTATGTTTTGTTGCATTGATGAAATTATACAAATTCAATAAGGAAATCAGCGTCACATCAGAGTTTACATACTTGCACAACAGCGCTATCTGTTCAATGTCAATCACATCACATGCAATTGAATACAAAGATTGTTTCACCCTTCTGCTGATTGGTTGCAGATGATGTGCACATCTTCTTTTCTCCTTCGTGCACAGGTTATCGTCGTGATTGCTTGAATTGTGGATTTATGTTTTTTTGTGTGTTGATGATTATTTAAGCCCTATGATGTCACTCAAACTCCCCGCATCTTCTCTAGCTTCTGGTAAGGAGCCTAAGCGCTTTGTTTATTCATAAATATTATCACAGTACAAAATTAATTAAAAAGTTTTTACTTGATCATTACTACATTTTACTACAATTACATTATTTTTATACTTCCGGAATAGAGGCAAACCCCGAAGTTAATGGCACATGATTCAAATTTAGCCAATGGCTGAGAGCTTTTGTTTCTCCCCCCTACTGATTGGTTGCAGATGATGTGTACACCTCTTTTTTTTCCTCCTTCGCGCATATGTCATCAACGTGACTGCTTGAATTGTGAATTCATGTTTTTTTGTGTGTGTGTGTTTTTAATGATTATTTAAGCGCTATGATGCCACTCAAACGCCCTGAATCTTTTCTAGTTTCTGGTATGGAGCCGAAGCGCTTTATTCATTAATAAATATTATCACAGTACAAAATTAAAAAGGTTTTTACTTAATCATTACTACGTATATTATTTTAATGGCCTTTTCCTTCACACTGTCTTTGCGGAGCGCATGTCTTTAATTTTCTGTATTATGTCTGTTTTGTTTTGGAAGTCTGAAAATAGGTGCTCTGATATTTGAATGAATGAATCCTTCATGTGATCTCCATCTGTGCACCATCTACACACTTTATTATCTCTCGGGTTGCAACAAAACTAGCAGTAGTAGTGGAGTTTGGAGATGCAATCCACTTCTTAAATCTATTTTTGCGCTCCTCTAATTTCTCCAGTGATGCTGCAATTGTACTTTTTCTCTCGATTCCAACTGGATGGTCGGCTGAAAATTTAGTATGCCTTCCCTGGAACTGTCTTTCCAAATTACTCTTCTTGTTATTTGACAGCTTCTGATTACAGAGCAAACATGCAGGCAATCCTTTCGCATTAGCAATGAAAACAAACGATTCGGTCCATTCTTCCTTGAATCCTCTGCTCTCATCAGCAATCTTTCTCTTTTTTCCTTTGGGATCTATGACCCAAGACGCAAATCTTCATTGACAGAAATGTTCATCGACACGAAGATAAAAGTTCTGTGTCGAAATATTGAAGGAATATCCATGGCAAAATGCGAATACATTGCCAGACTCCTAGAGACACAGAACATCGACTTAGCCCTTGTCCAAGAAACCCACCTCGATGACAACGCTCCACCGTCCAGATATACCATCCCTGGATATTCAGTTATCAACAGGCAAAATCACCCAAAATATGGTATTTCTACATATGCTAGACAGACAGCTCATCTACCGTAAACATCTTGAAGGATGTATCAGCAAGATCGCAAAAAGAACCGGCATTCTAAGAAAGCTTACAAGAACCACATGGGGTGCATCTCGAACTGTTCTGCGAACATCAACCTTGGCCTAATGCTTCAGTGCTGCTGAATATTGCGCTCCTGTGTGGACCAGAAGTTCACACACAAAACTTATCGATACTAAGCTGAGGGAGTCGATGCGAACCATCGGAGGGTGCCTCAAGTCAACACCGACCCAGTGGCTTCCAGTTGTGAGCGCAATTGCACCACCCCACATCAGAAGGGAAGATGCGACTCAGAAAATGCTTAAAAGGCTTAAAGACATGGCAGATAATATACCTCTGAAACAAGTGTACATGAATGCCCCATATAGTGGATGCGCCATACGACATGGCTACTAGAATTAAGTGTAATTGCTCATCCACTACAGTAGGTGGCAGTGGCACTCTCGTTGTCGCGTTATGGTGTAGGGAAAAAACACCGAGCAAATGATATGAAGTGCAGTAGACACTATTTATAGTTGCGCGCGGGGCGCTGGGGGGGCATGAAATGTTGTTTTTTGTTTTTTTTTGTTTTTTTTTCCCTTCCTAAAGGGGGCGTCACAGAAAATAATTGAAAAACGCTGCACAGGAATGCGGAGGAATACACTCGAAAGAATACGAGACTAATCGGCCCAGAAAAGCCATTTCCCCAGCAGAACTCGTAAATCAAAATTTTCCTCTTTGGATGGGGCAGATTTTTGGTGGGATCGAAGCTCGTATCGTGGAAAATTCGTTCTAAAAGACACTGGTAAGTTAAGGTACGACTGTATAGATTTGGTCACTCCCACTGCAGAGCACCCGATACATATTTCTTTTGATTGGTGGCCAATGCTGGTGTTGTAAGAATAGATTCCTGGGCATGCATGCATGCATGGATCGCCTCTGCGTACTCTGGTTTCTTTCCACAGTCCGAAATCATGTAGGCTAATCGGCTGTTTGAAATTTCCCCTTTATGTGGGTGTGAATGGTTATGTGTCTGAGTTGTGCCTGTTCAGGGTGTATCCTGCCTTTGCCTGGTATCAACTGGAATGGGCTTCAGCCTCTCCGTAACCCTAATACAGGATAAAGCACTTCAGAGAATGGCATGACCTGACCCGATGAGGACAGTTTCACATGCCATGCAGATTAACAATTATTAACTACTTTTTTCAAATTGTTGCTAAACCATTTCAGTTATTCAGCATTTTTAAGCTCCTCCCATTGATTTTCCTTTATCTGCGCTCAGCTGGTATCCATGATAGACAAAGGCAAGTACTGTACTATCTGATGTTTGAAATCAACAACTAAGAAAATGGTTTCTTAAAGTGTCATTTGAATGTTGATCTGCTAAAATCTGGAATCTTATAAATGTGATATAGCAAGAGATCCGTTTTTTAAAGTTACGTTTACTGATCGTGTTTTGGTCTTGGCGTAACACTTTTCTTCAGTGCAATTTAACAACATACGTATATCAACTGGGCTTTGCATGCAGTGCCGTGTGTTCTGTTTCACTCTTGTCTGCACTCTATGGCCTTTATGTCCAACTCTATCTTGGTTTAATTAGACACTGCATTATTCATGACAACGAGCATAGCTCCTCATTTAGCCTGTTCACCCCTGCATGTCCATGCCACATTAACTGCCTGGACTTGACTAGGAACCAGAGTCAGTGTCATTACATTGCCGTCCCTGTGAGTAATATGCTCATTTTACAAGAGGACAGAAACAAAAATGCACATACTGATATAGTGGGTGTTTAGGTTTTGGGCCACAAATCTGTAAATACTTGACTACATTAATATTATTATTATTACTATTATTATTATTATTATTCATTCATTCATCCATTTTCTGAACCGCTTAATCCTAATTAGGGTTGCAGGGAGGCTGGTGCCCATCTCAGCCTACTCCAGGAGAGGGCATGCTACACCCTGGACAGCTTGCCAGGCCACCGCAGGGCCAACACTCACACAACCAGTCACACCTAGGGGTGATTTGGAACAGCCAATTAACCTACTGTGCATGTTTGAAACCAGAGTACCTTGAGAAAACCCACGCAAGCACAGGGAGAACATGCAGACTCCACACAGAAACGCCCAGGCTGGGAATCGAACCCAGGACCTTCTTGCTGTGAAGCAGAACTGCTAGTCACCATGCCACCTATTATTATTATTATTATTATTATTATTATTATTATTGTGGAGCTGGTGGCGTAGTGGTTAGGGTGCTGCGCGCATGATCAGGAGGTTGTGAGTTCGAATCCCACTGAGACGCTCACTGTGCTAAGACCCCTGGGCAAGGTCTCAACCACAAGTGTGCCTCTGTTCACCCAGCAGTATAAATGGGTACCAGTAAAAATATACTGGGAAGGTAACCTGCGATGGACTAGCGTCCCATCCAGGGGGAAGTTGAACTCCTGGTCGCTTCACACTATGGAAACTGGGGATAAGCACCGGCCTGATGAGCCACGAGGCTCGGGGGTAAAAACCCAACCTACCTACCTACCTAGTTTAATGGCTTTGTCCACTTCACAGCAAGGAGGTTCTGGGTTTGATTCCTGGGCTCAGTGAGGGCATTTCTGTACAGAGTTTGAACTCTGATGTTCCAGGCTCGGACCATCTTGTTGTGAGGCGACAGTGCGAAGGAGGTGATCACTCTTAGAGGTACGATAGAAAAGTGACTGACGCGAATAGCAATTCTCGATTTCATTTCAAACAGTCTACACATGTCATGAGAAGGTCCCAGGGTTGTCATTTTGCTTGCAAATTATGAATTTTTATTTCACAAGGAAAAGTGACGAGCTGAAGACTTCTATGTGTGAAGTATGAAAGATATTTCCTACATTGGCACCACTTGTTGCATTTCGTTCATGCTAACAACGCACAAATAAAAAGCGAATGGTTTTGAGAACGAAAAATGAATGTAACTGATTTATGATGCGAGATTTGATTTTCTTCTGCCAAACTTCCACAAATCACGAGCAAAAATTTTGTGTCACCTTCTTGTCACTTTCACACAATATAGATATTTAAGCCTCAAAATATTCACTTACCTACCGGTACATGTAGATAAACATTTTGACATGAATTTCAAATTTTTCAACAAAAAATATCAATTCACATTAAATGCTCTGTATGATCAACCCCTAATTACTGAACCACCATGTTGATCAAGAGTTTATACATATATGTTTCTTCCAAAGTTCTGTTGAATTTATTGATTTAAGGGCCGAAATGTTGATGTGAATATAGACACTTTAATAAATCTAAAATGAATTTAGTTTTATTAGATCGATCGATCTATCTATCTATCTATCTATCTATCTATCGATCGCTACTTTGTGCTTCAGTTTCTGTGGCTTCAGTGCATTGTGGGTTTTATAAAAATATTCATGAAAAAAATAAGGAAATTAAGGAAACTGGGGGAAAAAGTTAAGGAAAATGCAGCAAAACAAGTCAAATTATTTAAAAAAAATCTCCCAAACAAAAAACCCCAAACAAAACTACAGTACTTATATTTTCATGTGAGGTGCGCATCTGAGTGTGTGCATGTCTATATGTGTGTGTATTTATATTTTATTTACATCTTGTGCATTATTTTTGAATGTTTAATTGTTATTATAATAATTTATAGCATTGAATATGTATTTATTGATATTATATACACATACATCTACATATACGTCAGTCAGGGGGGATCGATCCTACTTCGCGGAAATCAGCAGTCACTGGGGTCTCAGTCCCAATTAACCGCGGAAAGTGAGGGATCCCTGTATATACTAGTAAATGTATATTTATGTATACTGTATCCGACGTAATAAGTGCCCTTCTCCAATAAGTGCCCCCCCCCCCCGTTTTTGATCTTACGTCTGATAACCCCCCATGTGTACTGGAAGCAAAATGGTAGATCAAACTTGCCAATTTTATTGGATCAGTCTCT
>CM045728.1:122969797-122992297 GCA_024760905.1 Plotosus lineatus | reverse complement strand
TAGTTACTTGCTTCACAGCCTTCTCTAAAAAAAAAATTCAGCCAAAGTCGTTAAAAACATTTTTCTTATTCTTCACACAGGTAAACAATCCAACGGAAGAACAAAACCAACTAACCATACAACAAACCTAATTAAACAGACCAACAAAGTAAAAAAAAAAAAAACACATAGACTTCCCTATAGCTTTCTCCTGTAGAGCATTTTATAAAAGAACTGCAATATGCATAATCACAAATAACAGAAATGCATTGCCTCTTATGTGTGTGTGCGCGTGTGATGTTCTCTATAGTTATATATGGTACAGTATATCAAGGCAGTTTAGAGGTTAGGGGTAAAGAACCAAATGGACGGTACGGTTATTCGCTATAAATTGCCCATGAGGATAAACTCAGGTTAATGGCGTGAGGCTGGACCTATTGGTTAATTTTTTTATTCACTATGCAATTTATTCATCTATTTATTTACTCACAGTCATATTATTTATGTAACGATATAACTGTGCTGTTAGATCATAATTGAATTTCATAAATCTATACACGTATATTATGAACAGTGGAGGACATTTTCCAGGTCATTGACTCTGATTGTTTCTGGATGAAATGAATGTACAGCTTAATCTCTTCAGCCTTTCTCTGCCTCTAATAGCTTCAGACAACATCTCCTTTTCATTAAAAGCTGGAATGCCAAATGTGGGGACTTACGAGGGGAGGCAGTTAGAAAGAGTGGCCCGAGCTGTTGTGTGATTCATGAAGCTCTCATGTTCCCTCATGAGGATGGCAGACAGATATATGTTATTAATATTAAATACAATGTATAAGGCAGGATTGGTCAGGATGAGGCTCTCAGGTGAAGAAACGGGTCCAAATACGAGTGTGTAGGATGTTTGGATTGAAGTGTACAGTGAATGAGGAGACATTTTTGCGAGAGAGTGATGGAGGGGTGGACCAGCGGAGCTTCAGAGAACCAGCTCTGGTACAGGTAAGAATTATCTACAGTAGAGTTTGTGTGCCCCGGTCATCTAACTAAAAATACTTTTGTTTTTTTCATTTGTTCATTTTCTGTAACCGTTAAATCTTAATTAGGGTCGCGGGGAGGCTGGTGTCCATCCCAGCCGACTCCGGGTAAGGGCAGAGTACACCCTGGACTGCTCGCCAGGCTATCACAGGGCAGAAACACGCTGAAGGCTATATAGCTACTCTTGTTGAAAGTCAGCAATGGTACTTTTTCATGAACCTCACACCACAGACAGTGAGAGACATGTCTGGACTTTGATAACCCAGTTATCTGCACTGGGGATGTTTTTTTATGATTATAATTAATTAATAAAAACAAAGACTTGGGACGTAGAGATGGATAGGTACGGACGCGCACATGCACACACACACACACACACACACACACACACACACACACACACACACACACACACACACAGACATTGGATTTTTGGTGATTCAAAGAGTATGTCTGAATTATAGCAAGAATGTCATGGGTTCAAATATCTGGCTTGGGTGTTTCTGTGTGAAGTTTGCATGTATCCCTGTGCTTGTGTGGTGGGTTTCCTCTTGGCACTTCGGGTTTCCTCACACAGTCCAAAAACATGCACATTTGATAAAATTTCCCCTAGATGGGAGTGTGAATGTATGTGTGTGGGCCCTGCGATGGTCTGATTAATTGTACAGGGTGTACGAGGGGACAGATAGCGTTTTCTCTCCAAGCGTGTTAGGCTGCTCCAGATACTGAAGCACCTAACACAGGTGTTAGCATGTTAGCAGGCTAGCATGTTGCAGAGAGCCTGACTGACATGATGCAGAGGACGAAGGTGGACATACTGTGTGTTCAGGAGACCAGGTGGAAAGATAGCAAACCTAGAAGCTTAGGAGCAGGGTTTAAGCTGTTTTGTCATGGTGTGGATGAGAAGAGAAATGGAGTCGGTGTCATCTTGAAGGAGGTCAGGAATGTTCTAAAAGTGAAAACAGTGTCAGACAGAGCGATGAGTCTCGAGTTAGAAATTGAAGGCGTGATGGTCAACGTTGTTAGTGCTTATGTCCCACAGGCAGGATGTGAGCTAGAAGAGAAGGAGAAATTCTGGAGTGAGTTAGATGAAGTGATGCAGAGTAACCCCAGAGGTGAAAGAGTGGTCATTGGTGCAGACTTCAATGGACATGTTGGTGCAGGCAACAGAGGGGACGAGGAAGTGATGGGCCGGTTTGGTATCCAGGACAGGAACACAGAAGGACAGATGTTGATATATTTTGGAAAAAGGATGGAAATGGCTGTGGTGAATACTTTCTTCCAGAAGACACAGGAGCATAGGGAGACTAGGTAGGAGCGGAGGTAGGAGCACACAGGTAGACTACATCTTGTGTAGACGATGCAATTTGAAGGAAGTCAGTGACTGCAAAGTAGTAGCGGGTGAGAGTGTTGCCAAACAGCATAGGATGGTGGTGTGCAGGATGACGCTGATGGTGAGGAAGGTGAAGAAGGCAAAGGCAGAGCAGAAGACAAAGTGGTGGAAGCTGAAAAAGGAAGAATGTCGTGTTGTCTTCAAGGAGGAGTTGAAACAGGCTTTGGGTGGTCAGGAAGTGCTTCCAGATGACTGGACAACTACAGCTAATGTGATCAGGGAGACCGGTAGGAGAGTACTTGGTGTGTCCTCTGGAAGGACAGTAAACAAGGAGACTTGGTGGTGGAATGAGGAAGTGCAGGAGTGTGTACAAAGGAATAGGTTAGCTAAGAAGTGGGATATTGAGAGGACTGAAGAGAGTAAACAGGAGTACAGGGAGACACAGTGTAAGGCGAAGGTAGCGGTGTCAAAGGCCAAACAGAGGGCGTATGATGACTTGTATGCTCGGTTGTACAGTAAGGACAGAGAAAATGATTTATACAGCTTGGCACAGCAGAGAAATAGAGATGGGAAGGATGTGCAGCAAGGTAGAGTGATAAAGGACAGAGAGGGAAATGTGTTGACTGATGACAGAAGTGTGCTGGGAAGATGGAAAGAGTAGTTTTAAAAACTGATGAATGAGGAAAATGAGAGAGAAAAAAGTAGAAGAGGTGACTGTTGAGGACCAGGAAGTACCAAAGATTAGTAAGGGTGAAGTGAGGAGGGCATTGAAGAGGATGAAGAGTGGAAAGGCAGTTGGTCCTCATGACATACCGGTGGAAGTATGGAAGTGTCTAGGAGAGGTAGCAGTATATTTTCTGACAAGAACATTTAACAAGGTCTTAGAGAGTGAGAGGATGCTGGAGGAATGGAGGAGAAGTGTGCTGGTGCCCATTTTTAAGAACAAGGGAGTCGTGCCGAGTTGTGGCAACTACAGAGGGATAAGGTTGATGAGCCATACGATGAAGTTACGGGAAATAATAGGAAAAGCTAGACTAAGGGCAGAGGTCAGCATTTTTGAACAACAGTTTGGTTTCATGCCAAGAAAGAGCACCACAGATGCAGTGTTTGCTTTGAGGATGTTAATAGAGAAGTACAGAGAAGGTCAGAAGGAGCTGCATTGTGCCTTTGTGAATCTGGAGAACGCATCTGACAGGGTGGCGAGGGAGGAACTGTGGTGTTGCATGAGGAAGTCTGGCGTGGCAGAGAAGTATTTTAGAGTGGTGCAAGACATGTATGAGAGATGTAAGACAGTGGTGAGGGGTGCTGTTGGCGTGAGTTCAAGGTGGAGGTGGGACTGCAACAAGGATCAGCTCTGAGCCCCTTCTTGTTTGCTATGGTGATGTGTCCTGATAGACGAGGTTAGGCAAGATTCTCCATGGACTATGATGTTTGCAGGTGACATTGTGATCTGTATTGAGAGCAGAGAACAAGTGGAGGAAAATCTAGAGAGGTGGAGTTTTGCCCTGGAAAGGAGAAGATTGAAGGTTAGCCTCAGTAAGTCAGAATACATCTGTATGAATGAGAAGGGCCCAAGAGGAACGGTGAGGTTAAAGGGAGCAGAGATAAAGAAGGTGGAGGATTTTAAGTATTTAGGCTCAACAATCCAGAGCAATGGAGGGTGCGGAAAAAAAGGTGAAGAAGTGTGTGTAAGCAGGTTGGAATGGTTGGAGAAAAGTGGCTGATATCATGTGTGATCGGAGGGTATCAGCAAGAATGAAAGGAAAAGTGTACAAGACGGTGATGATGCAAGCAATCTTGTATGGTTTACATGCCCTCATGCTTGCATAGGCTTTTTACAGATTCCCGCAACTCTAATTAGGATTAAGTGTCTTAGAAAATTATCGAGGGGCAGTGGTGGCCTGGTGGTAAAAGTGTTGGATCACTGATCCTAAAGTTGGGGGTTGAAGCCCCAGCCTCAACGGGTTGTAACATATCAAAAGCCGACCATGTTTCTCACTGTCTATGGGGTGAGGTTCATGTAAAAGAACCATCGCTGGCTTTCGATAAGAGTTGCTGCATAGCCGTCGGTGTGTTTCTGCCCTGCGATGGCCTGGCTGTCCAGAGTATACTCTGCCCTTGCACGGAGTCGGCTGAGATGGGGGCCAGCCTCCCCACCACCCGAATTAGGATTAAGCAGTTACAGAAAATGAACGAATGAATGAATAAGGCAACCAATTACCGTATCAAGCACTTATCAAGCATAAGGTTAAAGTATATCATGCAGAAGTGGATACTTTTTGATTCATCAAAGACCAACCTTTTGTTTTTCATAAAATATGGTCAATACCATAATGCCTTATTTTAACCATGCCAGACATTTATCTCCGTGTATGGATATTATTAGACATTTTTCTTTTATTTACAGGGTGGTGCAGTGGTGTAGTGGTACCACATCTGTCTCAGAGTAAGAAGTTTCTGGGATTGAGTAACTCGGGTGTTTCAGTGTGAAGTTTGCTTGTTCGTCCTGTGCTTGCATGGTTTTTCTCCTGGTTCTCCAATTCCCTCCCACACGCCAAAGACATGCACATTCGGCTTGACTGACAATTTCAAAAATGGCCCCTAGGCGTGACGGAGAGAGAGAGCGCGTGAATGGTTGTATGTGTGTGTTGCCCTACGGTGGTTTGGTGAACTGTCCAGGTTGTACCCTGCCTTCACCTAGTGTTGAATGATATGGGCGCCTAAATAGTAGTAGGATTAAGCATTTAGCAAATGAGTGAGTGAGAAAATATTTACATTTGCATACACACTGTATATACATACTGTGTTTGTATGGGTGTGGACTTGACATCTGAGCCCCATGGTAAGTGTTGGTGTCACACCACGGAGCCTGTTAGACTGTGATAGTGATCAACTGCACTGCCTGAATAATTTACCTCAAATTGCAAGCTCCTGAAACCACCAAGTTTTTTTTTTTTTTTTTTTTTTTTTTTTGCAGCTTGTGAGATCTATTTGTGTGTCTGTCTGACGTCTCCCCAAACGTCATTATTCTTGACTCTCACATCAATTTTAGAAACAACGAACTTGTAAATAGGCTGATTTATAGTTTTCTGCCTGATACCACATCTGTTTGGTATAGAGTGAGTGAGGGCAGCGTTCCTGACACTTGGGTGAAGAAAGATATCATTTGGTGAAACTTATAAATGCACTCATTTGCATTTTAAAAGGAATGGTGTACAACCTTTAGAACCAGTGGTTGCCTTATTCTCAGCCAGAACCTCTCATGATATGAGTTTAAACTACGACAGTTCGCATACAGTACATTGAGAAGCCTTGTCTAAAAATAATTATAATAGCCTAATAGCATTTATTTGGGGTCTAGAGATGGCGAAGGAGCGATTTAACACGGAGGTTGTCCGGATGAATAATTCAGGTGCTGGTTGCTAGGATTGTGTCCACGTTGCTCCTCTCGGATGTGACAGCTGCGTCCTCATAGTGTTGGGTTCTCCCTGTGCGTGTATTGATTTGCCCAGAGTGGTTTTAGTTAATTAGAAAGCTGTATGTTATCAGGGGATCCACCTCTGTGCCCACCTCCCCATCCTTACCTTTTTTTAGCAGTGTCCCATTAGAACAATGACAGAGGAGCACTAAACTAAGGCCAGTGGGCATATTTGAAAAGGGGAGAGATGGACAGAGACAAGGTATTTAAGGGTTAAAAGAGGACCGTCTTTTTTTTTTTTTTTTTTTTTTTCAAGACGGAAGACAAAGTTTGCTCTCTTCTGATCTGTGAAGTGCAGACTAGAACACACCATGAATGTGTGTCTGTGTGTATAAGTGAGGAGGTCAACCAGGATTGGACCAGGAGAGTTCCGTGTTCTGCTTGCTCGGCCTTTGTTTTTATTTTCCCCTCATGTTACCCATGTATGGATGAGAGTTTGATCAGTGGAGGATGTTTAAGCGAAGGGATTATGTTGAGCTCTACCAAAAGGACCAGGCAAAGTGGGTACTGTTGAGAAATGTCAACACTGTCTTCAAGCAGAGTACTCTCCTACCGGTACGACTTCGAACTCTGTGTGTGTGCATGTGTGTATCTTTATGACCGCTATATGTATATTGGGGATGGTATCAAACATTAAAGTTGTTTAAAACAGATATAAATACAGATTATAAATGGAGAGTGCAGTCGTCGTCGTCTTCTTCTTCTGATCTGGTTAAATCCAACTGCTTGTGTTAGGACTGGCACCAATTTTCATGACGTGCACCAATAAAGTTTTGCACACGTTAGGTCTTCACTTTCATATGGATGTGAGCTCGTGTGCTGATATGAGGATGGCAGGGAAAACAATGACCTCATTCTTTCATTCATTCTCTTGTCGAGACATAATAATATTATTTCATCACATTTTTTGAACTGCTCTATCTTTATTACGGGTCACTGCTCCCAGGACCCGTCCCAGCTTGCTCGACCATCACAGGGCCGCCCAGACATACAACTCTTTACACTCTCGTGCACAACTTCAGTGGCTTCCAAAAGTGTATACTGTACCTTATTGGGATTTTTTTTTCTGTTTTGTTGACTTACAACGTTAGATTTAAATGGATATTCAGGAGGTTTATATCAACCTGTCAATGACCTTAAAAATTCACAGTATTTGTTATTGTAATGCAACCAAAGAAATTACTAAAAATACCCCCCAAACAAACCAACCCAGAATAGGAACATACATAACTGTTCAACCCCCAACCAAAAAAAAAAAAACCCAACTAAAAAAGTTCAGTACTTTAGAAATCTTTCTAGAAACAGTTTGCAGAAACTACGGATATATAGCTGCAAGTCTCTTAAGGTGTATATGGTATTTATTTATATATTGGCACATCCAGCCACTGGGATTATTGCCTATTACAGTATCTTTAAAGCAAAACTGCTCCAGCACTTCAAAAAATTGTCTTCCTTAAGAATTTGCTTAAGTGTTAAGAATATATTACTATCCCTCATTCCCTCCATTAAGACTAGTTTCCCAGTTCCTGTCAATGGAAAACATCCCTGCAGCATCCTACTGCCACTACCATGATTCACTGTGGGGTTAGTGTTCTCGGGATGATGAGAAATGTTGGGTTTGCAAGAGACAAAATATTTTCCTTGATGGTTAAAAAGCAAAATTTTAGTCTCATCTGACCAGAGAATCCTCTTCCTTATGTTTGGAGAATCTCTCACATGCCTTTTGGCAAATAATAAATGGTCTTTTTTATTTTTCTGTAAGTAATGTTTTTTTTGTGTGACCACTTATCCTCACCGTGTGGTTTGGTGGAGTGTGGGTAGATGCATTAGTCTTTGCTGTTCAGCTTTCCAGCTTCATTATTGTTACCTTTGGTCTCTTATTATTGCCCTCCTCATTCAGTCTGTATTTTGTGGATAATTGTCTTTAGGTTGGATTGTTGCGGTGACATATTCTTTTCATACTTTGATGAGAATTTAATGGTTATTTTGAGCATTTTCAAGGTTTTATATATATATTTTGTCCCTGACTTATTTGGAGAACGCCTTGGTCTTCATGCTATTGCCTGCTAAAGTAGTTCGTCTTGACAGGTGGTGTTGCAGACTCTGGGGCCTTTCAGAGTAGGTGCGTATACATGTAGATTACATAACAATTACATCATTACACCAGTGAACCTGAGTCAGTTAAATAAGCACGGATCTTATTTACATTTCAAAGCATTTTGAAATGGAGAGTCTTTCTCAGAGTGGTGGTACTGGGTCTTGAACTCCCAACCTTTGGGTCAGTAACCCACTGCTTTAACTACTTAGCCACCACTGCCTTTATTTAGGGGCTTCATAGTAATTATTGTGAATATAAATATGCAGGAAACACTTTTATTTCCTTTCATTTTCTTTTTCGGTTTAATTGAATATATTTCTTTCTTCATTTATCTTCATCAAATCACCTTTTGTCAGTCCATAACAACAATATCCAAAATAATATTACTGTAATAATATTAATAATAATAATAATTTATTAAATTAATTCATAAATTACAGGTTAAAAATAAAGGGACAGTGGTGGCCGGGTGGTAAAAGGTGCTGGATCACTTATCCTAAGGTTGGTTCAAGCCCCACTCCCTACAGGTTGTCACTGTCCCCCCAGTGCAGCTAGCTGGGTTATCAAAGGCAGGCCATGTCTCTCATTGTCTCTGGTTTGAGGCATGTAAAAGAACCATTGCTCACTTTCGACAGGGGGCCAGTGGCGTAGTGGTTAGGGTGCTGCGCTCATGATTGGGAGGTTGTGAGTTCAAATCCCACTGAGACCCTCACTGTGCTAAGACCCTTGGGCAAGGTCTCAACCAAAAGTGTGCCTCTGTTCACCCAGCAGTATAAATGGGTACCAGTAAAATATACTGGGAAGGTAACCTGCGATGGACTAGCGTCCCATCCAGGGGGAGTTAGACCCCTGGTCGCTTCACGCTACGGAAACTGGGGATAAGCAGTTATGATGAGCCACGAGGTGTAAACCCAACAGACTGGCAACGGGCCTTGCCTTTGCCGGTCACTTTAGACAAAAGAAAGCTGCATAGCTGTCAGCATGTTTCTACCCTGCGATGGCCTGAAGAGCTGTCCATGGTGTACTCTGCCCTCGCTCAGAGTTGGTCTCCCCATGATCCTAAAAAGAATAAAGCGATTCAGAAAATGAATAAAGGTTAAAAATAGGAAAAATGTCTTGGCCTTTAGACTTTAGGAGAATTTGAGAATATTCAGTTCACCTAATGTGCAGTCGGAGGAAAACAGAGAACCCACAGGAAATCCACACAAGAAAACTTTTAACAGAAATGCCTTCACTGGGTACAGGGCTCAAACTCAGGATTGTCTTTCTGTAAGGTGAAGCTGGGGAATTTTGGAGGGGAAAACATCCCTGCAGCATCATACTTCCACCACCATGCTTCACTGTGGGGATTCTTGCGGTGATGTTAGGTTTGCAACAGTCAAAAATATTTTCATTGATGGAACTTGTGAATTTCCCTCTAGGATTAAAAAAGTATCTCTCTGCTGACCACTATGGCACCCTGTCACCCTTGGTCAACGTCATGTTGGTTTTAGTTAGACTACTAGTAAATGTTCCTAGAAATTATTGAACCTCTGTGATAAAGCTGTGAAATGTCTAGTGTAGGTGAACCCATATTTCTACAAAGGGAGTGGTTTGGTTTTTTTTTTTTTTTTTTTTTTTTACATAAAATACAAAACTAAAATATTTTACCTAATGACAAGCAACTATGGCACTTAGCATTTCATTAAAGATTTCGCCTTACTACAGGGAATTAGCAGGACTTTTAAACGTAGCCATATTTAAAGCCACATTATCCCAGAGTGCTGCTGCCTTCTAATTCATGGACTGTCAAACCAGGGAGTCTACAAGGGAGTGATGCAATCTGATTGGTCCACTATTTTGTAATTTAAAAAAAAGGTCATCCCAAGTGAATAATCCTTAAATTAAAATGATGGATCCTCACGGTTTGTCACAGTCACTTGGCGCAGGCATGATCATCATTACAGATTAAAATGTAAAAGTAAAAAACCTGGTTTTAGTTTATTTTCCTTGTGTTTATATTTTAGTATTTTTAGTTAGTTATAATCTTATATTTTGAGGATTCCAGAAAGTTGTGGCTGTGATTTTTTTTTTTTTTTTTTTTTTTTTTTTTCCCTTGGTAGATATGACCGCCGAGGGTCACTTTCAATATACTGATGACATAAACCTGTATTTTGGAGCAATCTCTAATATATATATATATATATATATATATACATACACAGTAGGCCCTTGACCACTTCCGGTTCAGTGCTCGTGCCCCCATACCCCATCCCAAACCTGGAAGTAACCGACACGTGATTCAAATTCAGCCAATGGCCGAGAGCTTTTGTTTCTCCCTCCTGCTGATTGGTTGCAGATGATGTGTACACCTTTTTTCTCCTTCGCACACAAGTTATCAACGTGATTGCCTGAATTGCAAAGTAAATAATTTTAGTGTGTTTTTAATGATTATTTAAGCTCTGTGATGTCACTCAAACGCCTTGCATCTTCTCTAGCTTCTGGTAAAGAGCCTAAGCGCTTTATTTATTAATAAATATTGTCACAATACAAAATTTAAAAGTTTCTACTTAATCAATACTACATTTTGCAGCAATTTTTCCATTATTATTATAACTCGTGGATTTTCATGATCCACAGGAAGGGCCAGAACCAAACCATTGTGAAAAAAGGGGGCCTACTATATATATATATATATATATATATATATATATATATATATATATATATATATATATATATATATATATATATACACACACACTAAATTTTAGTACATTTTTTAATATATATATATATATATATATGTATGTATATGTGTGTATGTATATGTATATATATATATATACACACACACTAAATTTTAGTACATTTTTATATATATATATATATATATATGTGTATGTATACACTCAATCATGTAAATTAAAATATACCAGGATACAGCCAGTAATGCATGAAGTACATATTCATATTTAATTTCTTACTAGATGTTTTTTCTGGTAAATTTCCCTGCTTCAGAATTGAATTAATTTAGAAGACTAAAGAAATTTCAAGTTTGAAACTCCAACTCAAGTGTATTCTTATAAACTCTTGTAAATTTATTTTTGTTGATTTTTTTTTTTTTTTTAATTTCCTGATACTACATCCTGATATGAATTTATAGATCTATAACACTTCACATAATGTATGCAATTATTTGAACATTAGCTTTAATGTATCTCCACTTGTAGTGCTCCAAAACGGAAAAAATTACTCCAATGTAAATGTATCTTTTGAAGCACTTTATTTTTCATAAACCTTTTTCTTCTGCACTGATTTCCCCGTGTTCTCATCCTGCAGCCTTCTTTTTTTTTTTTTTTTTTTTTTGCATTAATTTTATACCTTCTTGTTCTAGGGGGATTTTGTGTGGTTGGACCTGAAGACAGGCCGTGAGTTTGAGGTCCCAATTGGAGCGGTGGTGAAGCTCTGTGACTCGGGACAAATCCAGGTTCTGGATGATGAGGGCAATGTGAGTTACTGATCCTCACCACACATCATCACAGCAACTGTGCTTCAACACATCTTTTCATCCTTCCTCAAGAATTTTTATCTTAATGGTGAAATTATTGTGGGAATGAGAATGTGGAAACTCTAAGGACAAAACATATGCAGATTACTGTGCGGGAAATGATGAGAACCAAGAAGACGACAATCTTGTTCTCACACATTTGCTAAGCTGCTATCCTGTTAGGATCACAGGAAGGCTGAAGCCTGCCTCAGCCCACACTGCGAAGGGTGGAATACACTCTGAACAACTTACCAGTCCATCACAGGACCAACACATGCACAAATATTCACACTCACACCAGGAGGATTTTGGAAGTAGAAAGTTATTGCAATCGCCAGTAGGCATAACGTGCCCGTCTCTTGATTTTTGGAGGAAACCAGAGTACCTGGACGAAACCTATGCAATAGGGTGCCACAAAAAAATAAGTTTCTAATTTTAATTTTCGCACCCCTTAAATGTGTTCATAATATGAAAAGAAAAACAATGCCAAAGTTTGGATGTACAGTATTATAATAATTTTTACTGGTCGCTCAATCGTCGCAAAGTTACAAAATTATGTGTAATATTCCGCAAACATCTGAAATGGTCATCTAATGTTAAATTTAACATAAAAATATAAAACCACAGGTATCATCAAAATCAAACCCTTCTAGTTCAATCAACAAATGATTTTAAACACAAACAGTTACTACAGTGTTCAGATTGACACAATTTATATTATTTGTCCGCACATTAATTCTCAGTAGCTACAGCGAGAGCTGTCGAGGTGGATTTGTTACCGTTTGGAAAGTCATGGCGGTGTTTCTCTACAACTTTCAACAAGAACTGTTTCTGTTCTTCTTGATTAGTCAGAACTGTAACTGTACAACATTGCAACCCGATACTAGACTTTTACGTATTTTTATTTTATTAATTGGCCAAATAACAACTGTTGTTCTGTTATTTAAATCGGAGAATGTACGTATACAAGTTAAATAACGTCACTTATTCACTTCCCCTATTATCACTCAATCAGTGGTATGCTATGAGTCTAATGAATAAATACTGTATTAAACAGTGACGTGTTTACACCCTCACAGTGGTTGTTTTGTTAATGATGACGAGCGACAAAAAAGATCTATGCAAGAATATTGACTTCAATAAAATAAAGCACACAATCAGTTCCGTTATATAAAGAAATGGTTCAATATATAATACAGTGTTTATACACAGGGAATGACCGACCGCTGAATACATGGAGTTACTCTATGGAAATATTCCAGCCAATTGAGCTCCCAGTAAATATGCATATATGCTTCATAAAAGTAACAAAACTAGGGGTGGGGGCTGAGAAATATTTTAAAAACAATGTTTTGCCATTATACTCTGTTGCACCCTACTATGTAAGCATGAAAAAAGATGCAAACTATACATGGAAAAGCTTGAACCCAAGGCTCAAACCCAGGACCTTCTTGCTGTGAGGCAGACATATCAACCACGATGCCAATACAACACGGTGCAAATAAATAAGTTGTCTAGTCTGTAGATTATATATTACACATCACAATATAATGATGTTATTGACAAAGCATTAATTAGCTGAGGCATGACGGCAAAATTGTTTTGAAATAAATAAGGATAACTATTTCAAAAGATTATTTTATTAGCATGTTAAATTTTCTTCATCAAAATAATGGATCTCCGAAAGAATCTTCTGTCTTTCAGGAACACTGGATCTCCCCCCAAAATGCCACCAACATTAAGCCAATGCACCCCACTTCTATCCATGGGGTGGAGGACATGATTCGCCTGGGGGATTTGAATGAGGCTGGGATTCTCCGCAATCTGCTCATCCGCTACCGAGAACACCTCATTTATGTAGGTGCACTCTTTTTCCCCTGTTGTCAATCCATATTATCCCATAAACTGAGCTTATTTACATCTTTAATTAGCATTTATTTAATGATTCTTTTGATTCTTCTCTTGTATTTTGCTCTGTTGTGAAGCCTGACATGACCACCTTGGTAAACAGGAACAGTGAGGCTTTATTTTTATTATTATTATTATTATTATTTGTTTAACAGGAAATTAAACGTAAAATTAATGAAAGCTTACAATTTGAATTGGTGGTCACACTGTAATGTGAAGTATAGTGAAAAGTCATGTGATTACCCTGTGTTTTCATCAGTAATGCAGACTCATTTGCATACGACTTCATGGCATGCTATTATTTCTTTCATATATACAGACATACTCTTGTTTAAATTGCATGTTTAAAGAAACTGCATGTTAAAAGAAGCGAATGTGAATTGTATTTGTCTGTTGGGATTTTTAAACCCGAGCCTAATGGCTCATCAGGCTGCTGCTTATCCCCGGTTTCCATAGCATGAAGCGATTAGGAGTACAACTCCTCCTGGATGGGACGCTAGTCCATCGCAGGTTACCTTCCCAATATATTTTTACTAGTGCCGATTTACAGTGCTGGGTGAACAGAGGCACACTTGTGGTCGGGACCTTGCCCGGGGGTCTTAGCACAGTGGGGGTCTCACTGGGATTTGAACACACAACCTCCTGATCATGAGCACAGCACCCTAACCACTATGCCACTGGCCCCACAAGAGAATTGTATTTGTACCTAGTTTTATTTTATTTAGCAGTTCAGTAGTTTATATCTGATTTGTTAGTTTAATATCTGTATACTGTTATTATGGCCATTATCTTGCCCAATATAAGCTACAAGTTCATGTCCTATTCAAATGATTTTGTGCTCTCATGACAGTAAAACAACAGCCAAACAGGCTGTTTTCAAACAGGTTAATGCAAACTATTGAATAGATTAAGCAGATTGTAAATTCAAACTGTAAGTAAAACACATGCGCACACACACACACACACACACACACACACATATATATGTATGTATATAGACAGACAGACAGATAGATAGATATACACACAGCACAGTGGAACTACAAAACGACAGTGCTCTTATTTCTTATTTCTTCTTCTTTATCATCTTTGTCTGTCTGCCTTAATCAAATCCTTTGGCTTTATCTTCTCTCTGTCCTCTCTCTCTCTCTCTCTCTGTGAAGACGAACTGTGGAGGCAGGGTAAGTATTACTCTTGTGTCATGCATGGTTGCCCACCATCCGTGTGTTTGCAGTACACTGCTCCATTTCAGCACGGCTGTGCTGTCCTATTGTAACGGGACACCCATATGCTGTCACACCGATATCTGAAAACTGAGCCAGTCATCCACTCTCCTGCAATTACTCATTGCTCTTAGCTGCTGTTATTCATCCCCATGTGTAATCATCAACACGGATGGGCTCAGCTTTATACAATGTTCAGTGATGTAAGCATGCTTCATCTTCATGCCACATTTTACTGAGAAAACTCAATTCTGGGAAAAACTGGGAATTGCACGGAACTAAAGCTTAACATGTGAGGTGTTCTAGTAACATAATGCTATCTATCTATCTAGTGACTGAGTCGTAGGACGACCATTGGCGACCCGCCATGAAGGATAACGCCCTGGTTATCATCTTCATGGAGGTTTTCTTGGCAGGATTAGTGCAGTGGTTTGCCATTGCCTTCTGCACGATGCGAACCTACAGGCAATTTAGAACAGCCAATTAACAACCTTTGGATTGTGGGAGGAAACCGGAGTACCCGGAGGAAACCCACGCAAGCACAGGGAGAACATGCAAACTCCATACAGAAACGCCCAGGCCAGGAATCGAACCCAAGCCTTCTTGCTGTGAGGCGGACGTGCTAACCACTACGCCACCGTGCCGCCATAATGACATCATTCAGGTTAAATACTAATAATAGACCAAGTGTTAGGCTTAATCCCATAAAAATCAACTGATCAGTTAAATTCAAATAAATGCGAACAGCGATGAGACCCAAATGATACAGATATAATGGTTGGGTTGTTAACGACATTAAAAAATATTATTGGGTTTTATATGCATTCATATTAAAATGCTTTTACTAATATATGTTTTTAATGCAATCTGCAAACAGTATTTTACAATCATCCACAGAGCTGGATCCAGGAATTTTGATAAAGGGTGGTGCATAAGGCCTGTGAGTTCTCCTCCAGAAAAATGGTGAAATCCAAGACATCCAATGTTTATCCAGTGTTTACCTGCCATCTGAGGTCATAGATTCTGACTGCTTATTGCTGCAAAAACAGCTTTAATGAGACATTTTACAGCATAAAAACATATAAAAGAAGGTACAACTGATCGTTGTTGAAGTACTTCCTCTATGGCTGCTTAAAGTTAATAGAAAGGCTGAGAACAAACATAAAACTTTCTATCAGTGTCTCGGCCTATGTCAGTTTTATGCTATAGACGCCTGTTGTTGGGCTTTACACCCGAGCCCAGTGGCTCATCAGGCCACTGCTTATCCCCGGTTTCCATAGTATGAAGAGACTAGGAGTTCAACTCCTCCTGGATGGGACGCTAGTCCATCTCGGGTTACCCTCCCAGTATATTTTTAATGGTACCCATTTATACTGCTGGGTGAACAGAGCGCACTTGTGGTCAAGACCTCGCCCAGGGGTATTAGCAGAGTGGGGGGTCTAACTGGGATTTGAACACACAATCTCCTGATCATCAGCCCAGCACCCTAACCACTACGCCATCGGCCCCACATAGAGCTCGCTGCTTTTAGAAAATGATAGACTTTGCCATGCGGCAGCATAATTTACCTGCTACCAAGTTTAGCTGTAGGCCTCGGCCAGGGGTGCACACACTTCTATAGCATGCGAGCTATTTACAAAACGATCTACCAACTATAAAGTTGCAAAACATTTATTTATTCGTAAATATATTGAATTCTCTATATGGACCATAACTGCGTGAACCCATATTCCTCAATACAGCTCTGTACAGTTTTTGTCATTACCTCGCTCTGATGACTCGCACAGAACGGAACTTCTTGTTCTTAATGATTGAGTGACTCGCCCGGAACAAAGCTGTGGTGGCTGCCTTTGCTTTTGAAGTTATAAATGATATAGCCAAAAAAAAAAAAAAAGTCCATGTTCCATTTCATATGGAAGCTTCTCCACTCATTTTTATACCCTTAAGTTTCGGAGACATAAATTGGAGGCTAACTCACTAGCTTGCTGGAATGCACCGTTATGTGCACATACGCAGTGACACCAGTGTCAGAAAAGGTCAGATTGGTCAGACCGACATTTTTTATATATATATATATACACACACACACACACACACACACACACACACATATATATACGTGTATATATATATATATATATATATATATATATATATATATATATATATATATATATATATATATGTGTATATATATATGTGTATATATATGTATATATGTGTGTGTGTGTGTGTGTGTATGTAATATATATATATATATATATATATATATATATATATATATATATATATATATATATATATATATACAGACACTCCCCAACTTGTGTTTTTTAATTGGTTCCGGACGGCCGAACGCAAGTTGAAAGTGAACGTAAGTTGTTCCAGTGACGTATGACGTTCATACTGTACTATACATCCATAAATACCAATACCGTATCTCAAACACCCCTAAATCAATTATTATAAACATAACATTGTAAAATAATATCAAATATATCAAATAATATCAATATTAATTTAAAATAAATTAAATTCAAGCAAAATAATTTCAAATAAATACATTTTAATCAAATATCAAATACAGTATCGAATATAACCTTTAACATTCTCTATGATGCGATCTTTCTGCTTGTAAATGGTTCCGATGGTTGCCGGATGGTCCCTTGACATGAAGCTGAGCCGAGTCACATTACATGAAGCTGAGTCGGGTCACTTTACATGAAGCTTAAAACAGCCAATCAACGCTTACAATATGTGAGGCGCTCAACACCGAAAGTAATGTACTTATTTGTGCTCGAGACAACACACGGGTTATACGGACTTCCCGTCTTTCAAGTGAACAAGGGCACCTTTGAATACTGGTTTAGTGCTCAGCCTGCACTGATGGGAATCACCAGCAGAGTGGACAATTCTCTTTCTTTTCTGGATTCGGGTTTTCATTTTACAACTCTCTTTGTTTAACTGAGTATGCATGGTAGATTGCGCCGATTCGAGCAGATAGTTAATTCATCTGTGTATGAGACTTGCACCCATGCTAGTAGGCTTACGCTTCTGACCAACCATATTTGCTTCAGGTTACAAAAGTCTGCAAAACAGTGGTAACACGCTATTTTATATATATATATATATATATATATATATATATATATATATATATATATATATATATATATATATATTGCTTGATTCAACTGCAATGAAATGGACAAGAAAACTTTGATCTGCCGACAAAATAAGAGTGGGCGTGCACCGCATGCATCCCCCTAAATCCATTCTTGAGCCAAGTGAACAACGAGTTAACGAAAAGCTAACTGTATTGACTTATACAGCAATCAGTTCTGGTCTTAATCTTCATACTTCCTTCTTGTCTAGACTTACACAGGGTCAATTCTGGTAGCAGTGAACCCATACCAGCTGCTACCCATCTACACTGCTGACCAGATTCGCCTCTACACCAATAAGAAGATTGGAGAGATGCCTCCTCACATCTTTGCCATTGCTGACAACTGTTACTTTAACATGCAGAGGAATAACAAGGACCAGTGCTGCATCATCAGGTCAGATAAGGGTATAATGTGGCAACATTAATAACCACATAATGAACCGAGAACTTCTAGCCATCCAGCATACAGTCTAGGGATGTGTTCTGAGCATGAGGTGTGTGTTGGGTTTCAGCAAAATGTCCAATGCAAAATCTCAAAAATCACACGAAGCTCCTGCAACAAGCCAAAAACATTGGAATATTAGAAAAGAAAGAGAGAGTTACATTTTTTAAATAGCTTTTGTGTGTGTTGGGAAACAAGGTAGCCATGATCCACCCATACATCTGATGACTTCATCTGATTTGGATAAGCGTGTCACGGCTACTGACATTGTTACACCAATGTATAATTACAGTACTTACCATTCCCCGATTCTCACCCCTCCCCACTGATTCTGGCAAATCTTTTAGGCGTTTCTTCAGCAGTTTCAATTTTGTTGATGATTCCAGGTGGAAGCAGGTTCCAATCCCTTACTTTGTATGGATTAATGTCATACCTTCTAGCTCATAATTATAACATGATGGAGCTGGCGAGGCACACTGGTGTAGTGGTTAGCACATCTAGACTATCCAAGACTATCCTGGATTTGAGTCCCGAGCTCAAACGTTTTCAGATGTAGTTTGGTTTTACTTCCTGTGCTTGTATGGGTTTCCTCCTGCTTCTCCAGTCTTCTAATCCAGCCCAGAGACATGCACATTAGGCTAACTGACTGTCCTAAATTGTCCCTAGATGTGCATGCCTCTGGGCTGTATGAGAAGACTGGAGAAGCAGGAGGAAACCCATACAAGCACAGGTTGTTCTAAATTGTCTGTGTTCTGGCAAGGTGTTCAGGGTGCACTCCACCTTTACCAAGTGTGAGTTAGTATAAGTTCGAGCTTCTCGGTGACCTTGGTAGGAGTAGATGGCTCAGCAAATGAGTGAGAATGTGAAATATTTTCACTTATTGATTGATGTTGACCCATATGTTTAATTTGGCAGTGGTGAGTCCGGAGCGGGAAAAACGGAGAGCACCAAGTTGATCCTGCAGTTCCTGGCAGCCATCAGTGGGCAGCACTCCTGGATCGAACAGCAGGTGTTGGAAGCCAACCCTATCCTTGAGGGTCAGGAGAACTAAAAACTGCAAGCATTGATCTGATTCATTATGAGAGAAGATCGGAATGTTAGGCAGGATTTAACAGGATACAGTAATGGAGTCTCTGTTTCAACAGCCTTTGGGAATGCCAAGACCATCCGTAATGACAACTCGAGTCGATTTGGCAAGTACATAGATATCCATTTCAACAAGAGAGGAGCTATAGAAGGAGCCAAAATTGAGCAATACCTGCTGGAGAAGTCTCGAGTGTGTCGGCAGGTACTGGGGTGAAATAAGAAATTCTAATATCTAACATTAGATATGTATTTAAGGCAGTGTTTGTCAAATAGTGGGGCGCACCCCCCTTGGGTGTGTGTTGTTGTGGGGCGATGCCGGGGGAGCGAGTATGACCCTGGGGAACATGCTTTTCTGGAATTGTGTACGGGAATTAAGTGTAATTGCACCTCCACTCCACTAGCTGGCAGTGGCACGCTCATTGTCGCGCTATGGTGTAGCGGTTTTTCGCCCGAGAAAACGATATGAAGTGCAGTAAACGACCCAGGCACATTGGTGCACTTTAAATCTTTTCGATTGCAGATTAAAAAACAATGTTAATGAAGTTTTTCTTTTTCTTTTAAGTTGAACTATATTTCTTTCTTTTTTGTTTTTAATGATAATAAGAATACAATATTATGCAGAGGTGTACTAATAACAATTTTATAGACAAATAACACTATTTATAGTCGCTTGCGGGGTGGCGTTTATGTGTCTGTTGGGGGAGGGGGTGGGGGTTTGTTCCTAGGGGGGGGCGCCACAAAAAATAATTGAGAAGCACTGATTTCAGGCCATATATGGAAATGTTGGAAATGTCCATATTTGGAAAGCTAAGCGTGGCTGTTCCGTGAAAGTCAAGCATGGAACTTTTGGCGCACATCATAGCTTTGTCCAGTTATCTACTGTGTGTGTCTTTTTTAAAGTAAAATAAATGTACATATTAGCATAACATCACCACCTAATGTCAGAACTCATAATTTTCTGTCACCGCTTAATCCTAATTAGGGTTGCGGGGAGGCTGGCGCCAATCCCAGTCGACTCCAGGCGAGGGCAGAGTACACCCTGGACAGCTCGTCAGGCCATCGCAGGGCGGAAACATGCTGACCGCTACAACTCCCAAGTTGCCTACTTACCAAGGGCCTACTTTCGGTGGAGTGGCTCACATTTGTTTACATACCTTTCTGGGTGTGATGTGTCAGTATGTGGATGGATGGGGAGGGGTTATTGCTTTGAGGGGGGCGTGGCAGTTTTTCCCTTCTGTGGCTCTTGATCGCAGTTGATTCTTGACTTGATTCTCATGACTTTTCTCTTTTCCTTTCCAGTAGAAATACCGCTGCTTTTCTTTAGATTCAGGGTTCAGAAGGGTGAAAGTATCCGTAATGTACTGAATAAACACCATAGGCAGGTACTGAACACTGAGCAGTGTTAAACACACTCGGCTCTGACCCGTTCAAACAGCAAGGCAGATTTTCCTCATATTTTGATCGAACTTTGATTTGTTCGAATAAGGAATGCTCATCTAGGATGTATTGTATAGCTTCAGGTAGTTTCCCTTCATTTAGCTTTAAACGTTTGGGCATCAAAAGTGACCTCATGTCTCTATTTCTAAAAAGAAAAAACTCACATGCCACATTTAGGTTTTCAAAAATCTCTGATGAAAAATCGGAAAGAATAAAATAGTTTAGAAAATGACGTCACATGACTTTTCCTTGTCTCTCCTCACAAGGCCCAGGATGAGAGGAACTACCATATTTTTTACTGCATGTTGAAAGGCATGACTTCAGACCAGAAGAAGAAACTTGGTCTGGGCAAAGCAACAGATTATACCTACCTCACTATTGTAAGTGAAAATACTGTATGTATTACTGTTACTACCCACCAAGACTGCTTTCGAATTTACACATACAGAGAAAAACACGCGAAGTATAGTAATAATAGCAATAATAATAATTGGTAAATAATAATAATAATAATAATAATAATAATAATAATAATAATCCATGAATGTCAGTATTGTTCACATATAGACAGGTTATTTTCCATTTGTTTACTTTTTTCTTCAGGGAAAGTGCACTGTATGTGATGGACGTGATGATCAGAAGGAGTATTCCAACATCCGTTCAGCCATGAAGGTGCTCATGTTTACAGACACGGAAAACTGGGAGATCTCTAAACTGTTGGCCTCCATTCTGCATATGGGCAACCTAAAATATGAAGGTCTCTCTCACACACACACACACACACACACACACACACACACACACACACACACACACAGTAGCTATAACAATAGAACAGCATGTGGGTGTCTTGTTCATGCAGTGCGAGGAGAATTTTTTTAAAATCAGAAAGTCTGTGGAAAAGACAACTGCGAGTCTGAAGACTGTGGGGGACGTTGTGTGCCCACAGGCTGTCTTTGATGCCCTCAATCCAGGTCTTTTGTGGAGGTCCTCTTGCTTTATATGCTTGCTGAGTCAACCGGTCGTGGTTCATTCTCGTCAGGTGCCAGAACCATTTATTTCTGTTTGTCGACATGGCATTGGGTCGGCGTTGTTGTTGGTGGTGTTGTTGATGGATGAAGTAAAATTAAAGTGGCAACAACGTAAAACAGCTTCAGATAAAAGATGTGAAGATGCCGGAATATATGACAGTAAAATAAGAGTTTACAGTGGTGGCGTAGTGTTTTGCACATCTGCCTCACAACAAAAACGGTCCTAGATTTGAGTCCCAGGCTCGGCATTAGCGTTTCTGTGTGGTGTTTGAATGCTTGCATAGGTTTCCCCTGGATGCTCTGGTTTCCTCCCATAATCCCAAGACATGCACATTAGGCAAATTGGCTTTTCCAAATTGCCCCTGGGTGTGAGTGTGAGTGTGAATGGTGGTGTATGTTCGCCCTGTGCCTCGACCTGTGTGATGTTTCTTATTTGTTAGAAAATCCAGTCACCACTGCTTAATAACCCTTTACATATTATTGCCTGTGATATAAACTGGTTGACGTAGATATAAACACAAGACCAGACAGTATATGATGAGCCTTTGCTGCATGATGTGATCAGGCGCATGATGTTCCTTTGGTGGCCGCCATATTACCAAGTACTAAAATCTGCCATTCCAATGTAATGGGTGTTGAATGTTATGTTTCAACTTGCTCCAACAAATGATGTAGGAACGGGGAAGATGGCGGCAACATCGGTACGTTCCGAATATGCGTGCTTTCCCGAGTAGCGTCGGCCTTGTTATTATATG
>CM045728.1:122854797-122964797 GCA_024760905.1 Plotosus lineatus | reverse complement strand
AAAAATGATAAAAGCAGACCTTTGAAGGTACTTACTTCGTGTTGACCATGTCTTCTTAGCAGAGTTATAATCTTACAAATGTTTATGCAAGGGTAACAGCCTGAGCCAAAAAATACAGTTGCAATGAACACACTCGAAAAATTCATGAAACAACAGTAACTCTGTCCTTTACATGAAAAGCATCATGGGTATTATGGAGATACAGCTCCATAATAGCCAATGGGAGGGAGCTGCGTCATCCCGCCTAGCCAATGGGAGGCCAGTGGGGCGGGGTGTTGGGAGATAGCCAATGGGATAGAGCTGTCTTATCCCTCTTGGCCAATGGGATGCCAGTGGGGTGGAATGTTGGGAGATAGCCAATGGGAGGCCAGCGGGGCAGGATGTTGGGAGATAGCCAGTGGGAGGCCAGCGGGGCAGGATGTTGGGAGATAGTCAATGGGAGAGCAACTTGTGCATTGTTTGAATTTTTGAGATAGTGCTTTCGTAATGTGAACATGTTTCATATTCAGAGACAAAAATTTTATGAAAATGTTTTTCGTAACCTGGATTTTTTGTTTGCTGGGAGGTAGCACTGTATGTCTTTTTTGTTTTTAATGTTTATAAAGATGCACTGTTATGCAGAGATGTACTAATAACAATTTTATAGGCAAATAATACTATTTATAGTCGCTCGCGGGGTGGTGGTCGTGGTGGTCGTGGTGGGAGAAATATTTTTTTCTTCCTAGAGGGGGCGCCACAGAAAATAATTGAGAAGCACTGCCCTAACCTGACTGAACTGAGAAGGGTTCCCATCTGATTTAATCAGGGTGCCCATTCAATATGAGTAGAGATGTTGGACCATCGAACAGTCCCCGGTCTAACTACTCAAGTAAAATGCACTACAATACAGATATGATACTAAATAAAACCTTGTTGTTATAGAAGAACATTTATTTGTGATTTGAAAAAATATGTACAGGTTTTCTAGAGAAGAACAGAGACACCCTTCATGGTGACATCATTCAGCTGGTTCACTCGTCCAAGAACAAGTTCATCAAGCAGATATTTCATGCAGATGTTGCAATGGTAATGATGTCTGTCTGTCTGTCTGTCTGTCTGTCTGTCTGTGTTTGTCTCTGTATATCTGAATAGATTCGAATAGATTTTATTCGAGAAAGAGATGATGATGATTTTTTGATAAGTTGAGAGAAAATATATAGTTTAATCTAATTGAAAAGAAAAGATTATAGATTGTTGTATTGGGAGTAAAGAGAATAACACTCCTCAGTCAATCAATCAATCAATTGTATACCCCACCTCTTACCCGATGTCAGCCTCAATTGGACCTAATTGTCAAATATTCCAAATGATTAACTTTTTATCAATTTATAGTTATATTTAATCATTTGGAATATTTGACAATTAGGTCCAATTAGCCTAATGAGAATGTCTTTGGACTGTGGAAGGGAACTGGACTACCAGGAAGAAACCTCCACACAGGCACATGGACAGCATGCAAACCAGCACCTTCACCAAGCCCAGGACTCGAACCCAGGACCTTCTTACAATGAGACAGACATGCTAACCACTACGCCACCATGTTACCATGACATTACACTTTTCATTAATTATCACATTTAACTCGGATGCTTAGACCCGGTCATAAAGGGACCAGATCATTGTTAGAGTCTGAAATGTTTCAGTGTTTGTTGAGATGCTCTGTGTTCTGAAACCTTTCCTGTTTGTATAAATCTGTGTGCCAGTTTCTGAGTGGTTCCGTGCACAGTGCCACACCTTCACCCAAGGTAACTCTCGAACTGAAAATTCCATCCACCTGATCCATTCACAGCTCACGAAATTTTATTTGCTCGTCCCAGTTTTTGGTTTGCATCATCCTGACCAGAAAACTAACCTCATCGCATGCCATCACGCGGTTCTATACATCACTTACTCAAACCGCACTCCATCCCACGACATGTAGTGCTGAATGACGCGTCGGTTCACCGTGGACTGGCTACTAGATTTTTATTTTCAACCTGTCCTTTATGTTCACATCTGTAGACATCTTCACTTTCACACTGGAATGCTAATGCTAAATCTGAATAATGCTAATGCTAATGCTAAATCTCCCATAACACCACTGTGTAAACGATGAGCGTTACTACTTTTATTTTAACTATCTATTCTTATTTTACCAAAAACACTACTTTTACTTTTTTATATACTTTCAAATCATTTTAAACTTTACTTGTAACTGCACATTAAATGCGAAACGGGCATTTGGGGAAGCGAGGACCCCCCCCACCGCCACCAAAAAAGTACACAGCACCCCCTGCAGCACCTACTGTAATACCACACTTCACTCATTCATTTGTTCATTTTCTAAACCGCTTAATTCTAATTAGATTCGCGGGGAGGCTGTCGCCCATCTCGGTCGACTCCAGGCAAGGGCAGAGTACACCCTGGATAGCTCGCTAGGCCACTGCAGGGCATAAACATGCTGATAGCTATGCAGCTACTCTTGTAGGAAGTAAGCAATGGTTATTTTACATCCTCACACCATGGACAGTGAGAGACATAGCCAGCCTTGGATAACCCAGTTAGCTGCACTGGGGTGGGGTGGGGGTGGAGGAGGGGGGGGGGGGCAGTGACAACCCGTTGAAAGTGGGGCTTGAACCCCCAACCTTGTGATCAGTGATCCAGCACCTTACCGCCAGGCCCTGTCTCATTCATTCATTTTCTGTTGCTTATTCCTAATTAGGGTCACAAGGAGACTGGTGCCCATCTCAGCCAATTCTGGCCAAGGGCAGAGTACACCCTGGATAGCTCGCTAGGCCACTGCAGGGCATAAACACGCTGACAGCTACGCAGCTTCTCTTGACGAAAGTCAGGAAATGGTTCCTTTATATGAACCGCCCACCACAGACAGTGGACATGGCTGCCCTTTCATAACCCGGTTAGCTGTAGCGGGGGACTTTCTATCTCAGAAGAGAAAATAAAAGAAATAGTAATAATAATTAAAAAAAAAAAAAAAAATCTGGGATCTAACTTGTCAACAAAATCTCTTCAACAAAATTTGGGGTCATGCAAATGAGACTTGATGTCTCAACCTGTCAAAATAACGGTCAAGAGGCTGGATCATATCTCAGCCGTCACTGGACAAGGACGGGGCACATCCTGAACAGCTAGTCAGATTATCACATGACCAACAAGCACAGCCATTCATGTCCTCGTTCACACCGAGGGGACATTTGGGGCCTACTGTGCATGCGTTTGGACTGTTTCACTTAAACATATGTCTGTCTGAAGTCAAACAGCTTCCTGTTTAAGAATTGTGGTTGTGGTAAACGACGAGAGAGAAGGACAGAGAGAGTCAAAGGTCAGAAGGGTTCAAAGAATCCTCTTGACTTGCTTTCCGCCATTCCTGACTTTCCCTCTCTCTCTCTCTCTCTCTCTCGCTCTCTGTATGTGTGTGTTTCCTGGTGTTCAGGGGGCGGAGACGAGAAAGCGTTCCCCAACTTTGAGCAGTCAGTTCAAACGTTCATTAGAGTTGCTGATGCGCACTCTGAGCGTGTGTCAGCCCTTCTTCGTCCGCTGCATCAAACCTAACGAATACAAGAAGCCCATGGTGAGTACAAAGTCTGGTAAAAATGATAAGCACGAAAGAATAGGCGTCTGTGTTCCTGGCTTCCTTTTGCTTCTCCTCCTCCTTGGAGAGTGATTAAAAGTGATCATGTTCTTCCAGCTCTTTGACCGGGAGCTGTGTGTGAGGCAGCTCCGCTACTCAGGAATGATGGAAACAATCCGCATCAGGCGAGCGGGATACCCCATCCGCTATACTTTTGTGGAATTTGTGGATCGGTATCGTGTCCTCATGCCTGGAGTGAAGCCTTCATACAAACAGGTAATTAAGGTCATTTGAACTCTGTCAGATGATCTGGAGTCCAGGAATATATGAATATTTAGTAGCAGGCTGAGATGCACCAATCACAGTGTCTAATTTTCAATACTTCTTGTGTAATTGCATAGCCAGCTTTGCTCTGACTAACCAATCAGAGGACGGAAAATTGCTGACATATTGTAAACCCACGAGCTGGCCCTGTGAGGCGAATATGAAATCTGATTGGTTAAAGAAACAGCCCCATCGCTAATATAGTTTAAGTGACATCGGCCAGCACTGCTGATCCTGAAGGCCTTGGACAGATTAGATTGACATGGCAACGCATAGAAGCTGAAATTTTATTGGACAAAAAAAATCTAACATCCACATACACACCGAAAGCAGTGCAGCCGACAGACGCACTTTGAAATGAAGAGAACGCTTCATCCTAATTAGGGTCGCGGGGAGGCTGGCGCCCATCCCAGCCGACTCTGGGCGAGGGCAGAGTACACCCTGGACAGCGCGCTAGGCCATCGCAGGGTGGAAACACGCTGACGGCTTTGCAGCTACTCTTGTTGAAAGTCATCAATGGTTCTTTTACAGCCTCACATCATAGACAGTGAGAGACACGGCCGGCCTTTGATAACCCAGTCAGCTGCACTGGGGAGACAGTGACAACCTGTGGTGAGTGGGGCTTGAACCCACAACCTTAGGATCAGTGATCCAGCGTCCTATACCACCAGGCCACAGCTGCCCCAAATACTAGAATTTAAGTTGCATATGTAAGGTCAGTGCTTCTGATAGTGCTTAGGCTTTTAAATAACGAGAAAGCTTTGCTGGCCCTGACAGCCCGCCACTGGGTAAGCATCCCCACCTGTCATGCAGGAGACTAGTGTTCGATTCCCTGACAGAAAGGCTGCATCTTTGAGCAGGCCAAAAGATAGCTGATTCATTCCCAAACCAGCAGAAGATTGCATGACGGTGAACCGCACCTTCCCTTCCTCCACCTTCACGGATGATGTGCCACTGGAAAAGGCATCTGACGCCCAACTGTTCCCTGGATGCCGCAATGCGTGCTCCGAGTGGGTGTGCGCTCACTTCTTATGTGTGTGTTTGTACGCATCTGGATATGTGAAATTGCCCTTGTGGGATTAATACAGCACAGGGATCCCTCACTTTCCACGATTAATTGGGACCGAGATCCCCCCACGACCGTCAAATTCCGCAAAGTAGGATCAACACCCCCCCCCCCTTTCCCGACTGACGTTTACGTACATGTACATGTGTATATAATATCAATAAATACATATTCAATGGTATAAATGCTTATAATAATAACAATTAAACATTCAAAAATAATGCATACGATGTAAATAAAATGTAAATACACACACCTAGAGGCAATGTGGAACAACCAGTTAGCCCAATGAGCATGTCTTTGGACTGTGGGAGGAAACCAGAGTACCCGGAGGAAACCTACACAAGTACCAGTGAACATGCACGCTCCAGACACTAATGCCCAAGTCTGGGATTAGAACCCAAGTCCTTGCTGTGACATGCTACGTCATGTGGCGGACATGTTTGCCACTATGCTAACTGTATAATTGTAGTGTCACCGGGACGCACGTTCCACAACACCAGGTCTGCTCTTAACATCTCTGGTGTGTTTGTCCTTAAGGAGGACCTGAGAGGGACCTGCCAGAGAATTGCAGAGGCTGTCCTTGGTCGAGATGATGACTGGCAGATGGGAAAGACCAAGATCTTCCTGAAGGTATAGCAATACTCCAATGACGTACAGTGTACTAATTATGAAAGCTGATTATGAAAAGCGTTGGAACAATCTGTGCGAAATTAGAGTCTGAAGGATTTCATGACGATCAGTACCGGAATGTTCCTTCATGAAATTTAAATAGCTCAATAGGCCTTTATTTATTTATTTACAAAATAATTTGAGACCCATGTAAAAATGCCTGCTCATTCCTGTGGTCATGTGACCTCAGGCAGTCATGTGATTCCGTACTCCCTCCTAGTGGTTTGTTTTGTTTTGTTTTTGGTTTTTGTTTTTTTTTGCTGTCCGGAAAGAAACTTGAGCTGGAGGTTAAAGGTCAGCAGAGCATTTGTCCATTTCCCTGGTGCCAGGGAGAGTTTTCCGCTCAATGTTCCTTTATCAAGGTTTTCAGCTGTCTGAAACAGGACGTCCCTCACTGTGGGGGTAAAGAGAGGGCACTGCCAATACATCCTAACAGGAAATGACATCATTTGACCAGGATAAAGGAAAATGTACTGTGATGTTGGGAAAATGCATAAAAATGCTGTTTACATTAAGCTAATAGGAAATCCTTTTCTTCTACACATGTAATACTAAGAATTACCAGTAAAGTGACACTGCGTTATTTTCGACAGGATCATCACGATATGCTTTTGGAGATCGAGAGAGACAAAGCCATCACTGACAAGGTTATTCTTATTCAAAAAGTTGTCCGAGGTTTCAAAGACAGGTACGCAGTTAAGAAAACAATCCTATCAATTTCACTATTTACATTCTGTGACTGTATGTTTAGCACCGTCCACCACACAGCAAGAAGATCCTGGGTTCCATTCCCGGGCTCGAGCATTGCTGTGTGGAATTCGCATGTTCTTCCCAATGTTGGCATAGGTCTCCTCCAGGTACTCCAGCTCTGACTGACAGTCCAAAGGCATGCACGTTACGATGATTGGTTGTTTCAAATTCTCGCCGGGTGTGAATGTAAGTGTGGGTGGTTGTGTACGTTGGCGCTGCAATGATCTGACGAGCTGTTCAGGATGAATCCTGCCTTTGCCTATTGTCAGCTGAGATAGGCTCCAACCACCCTGAGACTGTAATAGACTGTAAAACCTTGGGTGAGGGAATGATTGAGTGAGTTGCTGAAAGCGTTCTGATTTTTGTATAAGGAAAGGATCAATTCCTTTATGAATTGGGTAAAACATGCTAACCAAGGAAGGAAACGTAATACTATCCACAATTATACTGGCCGTTTCCTGATTTATATCTGTTTTTGATTTAATAGGTCTAACTTCTTGAAAATTAAGAAATCAGCTCTGATGATCCAGAAGGCTTGGCGGGGTTACTTCTGTCGGAAGAACTATGGAGCGGTGAGTCTCTCTAACGTTTACACTCTCACTCACCCACTCATTTTCTCAACTGTTTAATCCCAATAGGGTCATGGGGAGGCTGATAGCTATCACAGCCAATACTGGGCAAAGTTGGGGTACACCAGCAACAGCTCTCCAGATCATCGCAGGGCCCACACATACTCACACACACGCAAAACCATTTGCAGTCACACTCACACCTGGGGGTCCGTTTGGAACAGTCAGTTGGCCCGAATATGCATGTCTTTGGACTATTGGAGGAAACTGGGGTAGCTGGAGAAAATCCACACATGCAAACTCTACACAGAAACCCCAAAGTCAAGCCTAGAACTTGAACTCAGGATCTTGCTGTGAGGCAGACGTCATCACCACTGTGCTATCATGCCACCTCTTAACCTATACAGTTGACTATAAAAACTCTGAGCCGACTGTCAGTAGCTTCCACCGAGCCTGAGGTGACTGTATTTTATAGTACTGTATCGTTCCAATCAACCATGCCATTCAAAATGGCCGACGCCAGGGTTATAGGTACTACTGTATAGGATACACGATGTCAATCTGTTGCGTTTTTAAGCAACTTTTTCAATTTAATACTATTATATACGAAACTGTTTACAGTTTATTTATAAATTTTGTATGATATGGACTTATCAGAAAGTGATGGCGAGATTCTCCTGCTCACGAACTTCATACATTTCAAGACTTAATGGCCATGTGCTTTTCAACATGTGCTAAAGTTGACCTTTGGGACCGCCTCGGTGTCCCCCCCCCCGGGAGAGTTGGAGGAAGTGGCTCGGGAGAGGGACGTCTGGACCTCTTTGCTAAGGTTGCTGCCCCCGCGACCTGACCCTGGACTAAGCGGAAGAAGATGATGATGATGATGATGATGATGACTTCTAAAATGCTGTTTGGCTACCCATTACACAAAAACTAATCATCATAGTCATTAGAAATTTTATGTGCTATATCTTGACTACCTAGGGAATGGATCTGTGTAAAATGAGGGTTTTATGTTATACATGATATATAGCTGGAAATCAAAAATATCTGCCCAACCTTCAGATTCAAAGGTTAATATCAGCATGTGTTATAGGTAGTATCATAAAATAAAAGACACCGTGTGAAAGTATAGGAATTGCCCTAAATTTTGACCCTAGCACAATTTGCTTCTATAAATTCATCTATGTTAAATATTCAAATTAATTATACACGTTTTCGCCCCCATATTTGAGCCCCATATCACAGAAAATTTAGTGATTTTAAAGTGTTCCATTTTATGTACTGCAGAGTCAATAAAATATTAAGTACTGTACTTACAAATTTTCAAGAATAGTTTGCAAAGTTGGTTCAGTTCATGACTTTCAGAAAATTTTAAACCGTTCAGAAACCTTCTTTTCTGCAGCCTGGTGAAGTTTATACTGATGACCCATTGTTGTTGTCAAGTCCGTAATTTGAGTAAGGATATGGTCTGTTGGCACTCAACACAGGTCCTTCCGTTTGGGCCAAGTAAATGATCTGGCAGGGCCTGTTGGTTTTCCTGAATTCTAGGAAAACATCTGCCTGTTCAGTTGACTCCATATATGTCAAGATGAAGTTTCTTTTGGTGAAGACACACAGTCATACTTGAGGTTATCTTTGTGTCCATAACTCTAATGAGTAAAACAATATCTGGTACAAGAAGCCACTACAGCATTATTCCAGATAACGCCAGCAAACTCAGAATTCGCAGGATCGCTGGTAAAAATACATCAACTATTGTTCGAGTGAATGACCTTGTATCTGAAGAAACTGTGGCAGATTTGTTGCAGCATGATCTGCATCCTGACCAGTATGTTGCAGCTGTTTGTGATAATTACTGGTACTTGGGAAATGTAGAAGTGTCAGCTGAACAGTTCTATCTTCCCGACTCCACAATACGCACAATTCAACACTTGAAAATCACTAAATTTTCTGTTATGTGGCTCAAATATGGGGCAAAAATGTGTATATTTAATTTGAACATTTAATATAGAAGGATTTATAGAAAAAAGTTGTGCATGATGTCAAAATTTAGGGCAATTCATGTACTTTGACATGGTGTCTTTTATTTTGTGAAACTACCTATAACACAATCTGAATTTGAAGGTTGGTCAGATATTTTTGATTTTCAGCTGTTCCCGTGTCATGCATATCATAACATAAGGCCTTTATTTTAGACAAACCCATTCCCTATGTTGCCAAGATATAGTACATAGAATTTCTAATTAAAATGATTAGTTTTTGTGTAATCTGTGGCCAAAAGAGTTCAAGAGTAGAAGTTCATGACAGAAAAAAAATCTCAAATTTGTAATTCTCTATAACATACGAGCATAAATTTTCACATTTTTAAGACTATAAATTCCTGGTGAAATGATTATGAAAATTTCAGACCTCAAGCCCTTGTAGATCAGAAATTATAGAAGCCTGAAAATAGCTGAAAATTTCTAGTATTAATTTTGGTCACAGTTTTAGGGTACCATGGTACCTACTTCAAATGGTCATAACTTTGGAACTATTTACAATTACACCTTGAAATTTTAGATTTTTCCCATCACCTATAATGTTTTAGAAATGTGTACAAGTTTTAAAAAATCTGAGAGGGTCAGTTTTTTTTTTTTTAAATCGGTTGATTTCATATGGAATGACCCAGAAGTAATCTACTAGTAATCTACTAAGGGCAAATAATTCTCCATATCATATGAAAGCTATAATTGTTTTATTATTCAAAATATTTTCAAAGTAGATAGTCAGTGTGTTGTTAACCACTACGCCATCGTGCCGCCCTTCCACCAATCAGAAATAAGAAAATGCCTTGAATGAACAACATCAATTTGTGTATACTACACAGGAATAGCACTAACTTATTTTTTCACTATCATTGGGTGAGAAAACATTATCCCAGATGGATAATACTTGGATCAAAATAACGGACACAGTTTGTCACAGTCCATTGGTGCACGTGAGATCATTATTATTATTATAATACTTTAAAATGAAAAAAAATGTTTTAGTTTGGGTTTTTTTTTGTGTTTCTGTGAAGTATACAAACTGGATTCCAAAAAAGTTGGCCTTGAAAATGGCCTTGTCCCGACTTTTTTGAGATTATGTTGACACCCTGAAATTTAAAATCAACATATTTTTCCCTTAAAATGATATATTTTCTCATGTTAAACTTTTGACCCTGTCATCAATGTTCTATTCGGAATAAAATATTGAAATTTGGCACTTCTGCATCATTGCATTCAGTTCACAATTCACAATTTGTATAGTGTCCCAACTTTTTTGGAATCCAGTTTGTATTCTAAAACTGTAAATGTGGTAAAACAAACCTTTAAAGTTTACTGAGTGTGGTTTACAGTAATACATAAGTGAAAAAGACATTAGCTGCTGTTAGCTGCACAGGGCACAGAGGTGACATGACACTGTGATTGAACGTGCTCGATGTCTCGGTATTACTCTGAAGGGTCGTATGATATTCATATATTGATATTTCCTGTGTTGCAGATGCGTGCTGGTTTCTCACGGCTTCAGGCTCTTTACCGCTCCAGGAAGCTTTATCAGACATACCATGTGACCCGGCAAAGGATGACCCTGTTCCAGGCTCGATGTAGAGGTTACATGGTGCGCCGGGCTTTTAGACACCGGCTCTGGGCGGTAATCACTATCCAGGCCTATACGAGGGGCATGATCGCTCGCCGATTATACCATCGACTCCGAGGAGAGGTACACGGAGTACAAAATCTGACACTGAGGTACAGACACAAACATAATATCCGGGATTCAGTCAAACTCGATTTCTTTTAATCCCTTTTGTGCCTCAGTATAAGAGGCGATTGGATGCAGAGAAGATGCGCTTGGCTGAAGAAGAAAAGCTCAGGTACCAAATGAGTGCTAAACGAGCCAAGGCCGAGGCGGAGCGCAAGCACCAGGAGCGACTGGCCCAGCTCGCCCGAGAGGATGCAGAACGGGAAAAGAGGGAGAAAGAGGAGGCACGAAGGAAGAAGGAGATGTTGGAACAAATGGAGAAAGCACGTCATGAACCCGTAAATGATTCTGACATGGTGGATAAGATGTTTGGCTTCCTGGGAACCACAAACTCTTTCCCTGGCCAGGAGGGCCAGGCACCAGCTGGGTTTGAGGTAAGAAACACCCTTTTTTGGTAAGGATAGATTCTAAGGAGAGATGATGGGTTTTTGTTTCTAAATTAGCAAAAAAAAAAAATTTAGTTATTTATATCTGAATAGAGAATGAATAGCTGTAGTCTAATTGTTAGAAAAGCGGATTTGGGGCTAAAAGATTGCGGGTTCGATTCCCAAAACAGCAGGAACAATGTGTGGCAGTGCAAGAGTGATCTGCACCTTCCCTTCCTCCACCTTCATAGCTGAAGTGCCCTTGAGCAAGGCACTTAGCACCCTACTGCTCTCCGGTGCCCCAAAGTGTGTTGTAACCCACTGCTCCGAGTGTGTGCTCACTGTTGGCTTGTGGGCGCTCACTTTGGATGGGTTCAATGCAGAGCCAATAATGTCCCCTGAGAAATTAATACAGTACAGGTATACCTCACCCAACATCGTTAATTGGTTCCAGGAGAGACCACTTAAGTCGAAAAACAACTTGAATCGAATTAGCTTGTCTCTATGCTAGCCTAGGCTAGGCTACGTCAAATTTACTTGTCTAGACTAAACCGAAAATAACCATTCCTCGTTTTGTACTTTATTCATGAATGCAATTTTCAATATGGTTAATAATGTTGTGCCTGGAGTATATGCGTCGGACCCAAAGATGCAGGAGACCACGTAAGAAGATTCAACAATTTTATTTTGCACTTTGGAAAATCTAAATCACTGGAAATAATTAATCGATGGAAACTGGTTGAGCACGAAGCAGGATACCAGGAGTCAGAGAGATAGCAGGGAAACGGAATCACTGGGAAGGACAATCTTCTGATGTCGGAGGGAAGCGCGCCGCGCCTATTTATAGCTCGCTGATTGCTGAATGGAAACAGGTGCGCTCTCTGGACCTCACCTGCAGGTAGCAGCCACGCCCCTCACCAGTGCTAATACCGCTAGCCAGCACAGACCATAACAAATCAGATCTATTTTATTAAACTTTATTTATTTAATTTTATTTATTAAACTTTATTTTTATTCATTTTTTAGAAAACCGACATATAATCGAGAACGACTTAACTCGAAACAACTTAAGCCGACGTATACCTGTATAGCAAAATAAATAGATTTTATTCAAGAAATATGTGAAGTATGGTGTTTGTTGATAAATTGGAAGAAAAAAATCACAAATTTTGTAATTTATTCTAATCAGATATTCATAATTATATATTTTATTGTATCAGGAGTAGAAAATAGGGAGTTCAAGCCCCACTGTCAACTGTTGTCACTGTCCCCCCCCAGTGCAGCCTACTGGGTTATCAAAGGCCGGCCATGTCTCTCACTGTTTATAATGAGAGGTTCATGTAAAAGAGCCATTGATGACTTTCATCAAGACTAAGTGCATAGCTGTCAGTGTGTTTCTGCCCTGCAATGGCCTGGTGAGCCCAGTGTTGGCTGAGATGGGCACCAGCCTCCCCACAATATTTATTATGCGGTTCAGAAAACCAAAATGAAAACACACACACACACACACACACACACACACACACACACACACACACACACACACACACACACACACATTCAGACCTACACACACACACACACACACTGGAGCACCCAGAGAGCAGTTGAAGGATAGGTGCCTTGCTCAAGGCCACTTCAGATATGAAGGTGGAGGAAAAAAAGGTGAAGCTCACTCCTGCACCCTCACACATTTTCCTGCTGGTTCAGGAACCGACCCAGCAACCTTTCGATTCCAAAGTTACTTCTCTAATTATTAGTCTACAGCTGTCCCAGAACTATAGTATGTACAGTGGGTAACTGTGTGTGTGTGTGTGTGTGTGTGTGTGTGTGTGTGTGTGTGTGTGTGTGTGTGTTTACTAGGATCTGGAGCGTACTCGAAGGAACTTGGAAGAAGAGGATCTGGATGAAGCACTTCCTCTCCCTGAAGAAGAGGAGGAGGATCTCTCTGAGTATAAATTTGCCAAATTCTCAGCTACCTACTTCCAGGGCACCAGCACTCACACGTACATGCGCCGACCGCTCAAACAACCCTTATTGTTTCATGATGACGAGGGAGATCAGTTGGTATGTGCTTCCATCTCTTTTAGCCATTACGCACACTTTTTTTCTCTTTTTTTCTCTTTTGTTTAATTGAGTATTCTTTATTTACTGATGTGAAAACCTGATGATACTGGAGATCTTAGTAAAATGTCAAACACCACTGTATGGCTTTAATCGAAGGTTAAGAACAGTAATTTTAGTAAATGTGGTTTGTGATTTTTTGCCTTTGGATCTTGCAGGCTGCGCTAGCGGTGTGGATAACAATCCTGCGATTCATGGGTGATCTCCCAGAACCAAAATACCATACAGCCATTAGTGATGGCAGTGAGAAGATCCCTGTGATGACCAAGATCTATGAGACACTGGGCAAGAAAACCTACAAGAGGGAACTTCAGGCTCTTCAGGGAGAGGGAGAGGTGAGAAAAGAAATATAATAATTTAATTTGATCTGTATTCCTTTCAGAAAGCTGCTGGTTGTATAAATCACAATTATGTGTGTGTGTGTGTGTGTGTGTGTGTGTGTGTGTGTGTGTGTGTGTGTGTATATATATATATATATATATATATATATGTATATGTGTGTGTGTATATATGATATATGTGTGTATATATATATATATAGGTATATATATTTGTGTGTGCATATATATATGTGTGTATATGTATGTATATATATGTATATATATATATATATATATATATATATATATATATATATATATATATATATATATAAAATATACACATACACAAACAGTGGCTCTGGAGAAAAGACAGGACGCAGAGCTGGAGGTAGCAGAGATGAAAATGTTGAGGTTCTCTTTGGGAGTAACGAGGATGGATGGGATCAGGAATGAGTACATCAGAGGGACAGCACATGTAAGATGTTTTGGAGACAAAGTCAGAGAGCCTAGATTGAGATGGTTTGGACATGTACAGAGGAGGGATAGTGAGTATATTGGTAGTAGGATGCTGAGGTTGGAACTACCAGGCAGAAGGCCTAGAGGAAGACCAAAGAGAAGATGTATGGATGTGGTGAAGGAGGACATGAAGGTAGTTTAGTGTAAGAGAAGAAAATGCAAAGGATAGGGTGAGATGGAGGCAGATGGTTCGCTGTGGTGACCCCTGAAGGGAACAGCCGAAAGGAAAAGAAAAAGACGACACACATACAGGGATACCCTCGCTACTTCGTGCTTCAGTACATCGTGTTTTTTTTTAAAACAGATCCTAGCCCTAACATCACCATATTGAAGCTGATTTTGAAAAGAAGCTGAAAACAGGAGCTGTCATGGTAGACACAGCCTACGATACAGTATGGGGACAGATGGACTCGTGCTGAAGCTTGCAAAACTAATACCATGCAAGAAAATTCTTAAAGTTTTGTCCCTTATGACTGGCATCAGACAGTTCCACATGGTACTTGGAGGAGAGAAGAGCAAATCGAGCACGATAAGGAATGGTGTTCCACAAGGCTCGGTTATTGCTCCGACTCTCTTTAACATCTACATTAGTGATATGCCAGCAACAAAGTCTCTACAACGCGACTATGCGGATGACTGGGTCTTAGCAAATCAATCTGCATGGGCAGAAATCGAAGAAACACTCAGCAAAGACACATCTGCTCTTAAAGATTACTTTGACACGTGGTACCTCAAAATGAACACAACAAAGTCAGTTTCTACTGTATTTCATCTCAACAATCACGAGGCGTCAAGAACACTTTACATCCATGTCAAAGACAAGGTCTTACCAGCAGATATAAACCCAAAGTTCTTAGGCATTACCTTCAACAGCTCACCTACCGTAAACATCTTGAAGGATGCGCCAACAAGATCGCACAAAGAAACAGCATTCTAAGAAAGCTTACAAGAACCACATGGGGTGCATCTCAAACCGTTCTGCGAACATCAATCTTGGCCTTATGCTTCAGCGCTGCTGAATATTGCACCCTTGGGTAGACCAGAAGTTCACACACAAAACTTATTGATACTAAACTGAGGGAGTCGATGCGAACCATCGGAGGGTGCCTCAAGTCTACACCGACCCAGTGGCTTCCAGTTGTGAGTTTGATTGCACCACCCCACACCAGAAGGGAAGATGCAACTAAGAAAATGCTTAAAAAGGCTTAAAGGCATGGCAGATGATATACTCCTGAAACAAGTATACATGAATGCCCCAACAACTTCAAGACTCAAGTCAAGAAACACTTTCTACAAAGCAGAGCTTGAAGACTTTGATCTGCAGAAGCATGGAGAACAGAATGGGAAGGAAATCTTCCAACAGGTGGGAATGGTGGAATAGTGGTAGGCATGTCCGCTTCACAGCGAGAAGGTGCTAGGTTCGAGTTTGGGCGTTTCCGTGTGGCGTTTGCATGTTCTCCTCATACTTGTGTGTTTCTCTGCGTGTTTCAGTTTCCATCCACAGTCTAAAACCACGCATATTAAGCTAACGGGCTGTTCCAAATTGCTCCTAGGCGTGGATGAGAGTCTGCATAGTTGTGTGTTTAAAAACATTAGAGATGGGTTCGTTCATTCAGTCTTTTTCCAAGTCGCTTAATCCTAATTAGGGTCACGGAGAAGCTGGCATACACATCTCGGCCAATTCTAAGTGAAGGCGGGTACACCCTGGGCAGCACACCAGACCATTGCAAGGCAGACACGCACAAGCAATCACACTCACAATCAGGGGTGATATGGATCAGCCAATTAGCCTACTGTGCATAGTTTTGGACTGTTGGAGGAAACCAGAGTACCCTGAGGAAACCTATACAAACTCAGAAATCACATGCAAGCTCCACACAGAAACAGATGAGCCTGGGAATCATCTTGCCGTCAGGCAGACGTGTTAACCACTAAGTCACCATGCCACCCAAGACAAATCTAAATAGCGATAGTCATAATAATCCATGTTTAATGGGTAATCATGTGGAACACATCGGAGTCCTTTTTCACAGTAACCCAATAACCATTTAACAGAAGAGAATATAATTTGAAATCATAACCCCCACTGGAAGTTGCCAGTGGTTTGAAATTCACCGATGACATTGTATTAACCTCAGACGAGATACAACAGGATCGAGAACTTCTCAGTCGGGTGAAAAAAGAGGCAGCAGAAACAACTGAAGGAACCAGACAGAGAGTTCACGGTGTCCAATTAGTCTTCAGCAGATGATGTGACACCAAAGGCTGAGGGTGGGTCTCTACGCAAAAGAATTCAATTATCTAGGTGCTCGTGTCAGCCACAGACTGCTCCGGAATAAGTGAAACAAGACTGAGAACAAAAGATTCAACATCTAGAGGGAATCGAAAGTAGGATTGTAGGAATTTACAAGATGAAAAAAAAAAAGTCAGGGAAGGAAGTGCCTCAGATACTTTTCCAATCTACTGAAAGATGCTTGGGCAGCATGGTTAGCTCGTAGCGCCCCTCACAACAAGAAGGACCTGGGTCTGAGTCCTGGGAACAGTGAGGACTAATTGGCTATTCTAAAATGCCCCTCGGTGTGAGTATGAGTGCAAATGGTTGTGCACGTGTTGGCCCTGCGATGGTCTAGTGAACTATTTGTGGTATGCCCTGCCTTCATCCATTGTTGGCTGGGATGGGCTCCAGCCTCCCCATGACAAAAATAGCGATTTGGCAAATGTGTGGGTGAGTAAGCACAGTTTAACCATGTTTTATACAGGAATAAACGTTGTTTATTGTTATACTCCGTTTATAATATCGTTAAATACATTTTCTCCCGGTTGTGTGTGTATAAAGAAAAAAAAAAATCATCTGTTTGTAAGTACTTAGGCTCGACAATCCAGAGCAATGGAGAGTGTGGAAAAGAGGTGAAGAAGCGTGTGCAGGCAGGCTGGAATGGTTGGAGAAAAGTATCCGGTGTGATGTGCGATAGGAGAGTGTCAGCAAGAATGAAGGGAAAAGTGTACAAGACGGTGGTGAGGCCAGCGATGTTGTATGGCTTAGAAACAGTGGCGCTGAGGAAAAGGCAGGAGGCAGAGCTGGAGGTAGCAGAGATGAAAATGTTGAGGTTCTCTCTGGGAGTAACGAGGATGGATAGGATCAGAAATGAGTATATCAGAGGGACAGCCCACGTAAGATGTTTTGGAGACAAAGTCAGAGAGGCTAGATTGAGATGGTTTGGACATGTAGAGAGGAGGGATAGTGAGTATATTGGCAGTAGGATGCTAAGGTTGGAACTACCAGGCAGAAGGCCTGATGGTTCGTTGGAGTCAGAAAAGAAGATGCGGGGGACAGGGTGAGGTGGAGGCGGATGATTTGCTGTGGCGACCCCTGAAGGGAGCAGCCGAAAGTAAAAGAAGAAGAAGTAGTAGTAGCTAAATGACTACAGTGCAAAAGATGAGTTTAAACATATCAGGTAAATCCAACCAGTATCAATGGTGAAAATGAGTCCAATCAAATCTATGGTTACCTCAAATATCTAACATTGGTTGATTTGTCAACAATATATAATAGTCCTATCACTAACCTATGATTGGCATTTTCTGCTTAACCCCAAGGGCAAAAATGAGAGGCTTTAATCCCTATTGAGTGTCCATACACATTGATTCATGGATTAAAGACAACACGACCATCTATCTGAACATCATTTTTATGCCTCCACATTGGCCACAGCAGGTTGTCTACATGTCAAGAATCATTCTTGTTACAATGATATCTCAAGAATGCTTTGCAAATTTTCTGTGAACTTTGCACAAATATCTTGGCCCAAGGATGAACTGATTATATTCTAGAGGTCATTGGTCAAAGTCAAGGCCTCTGCAGTCTGATATGTGCCATTCTTGTGAATTTGGTATCTTGAATGCTTAGAGGGACTTCCTTTGAACTTTAAATAAAAGTCTATTCCAACCCTCAAATTAACTAAAGCTCAGTTTCCGACCACAATTCGTTCCAGACGGCTCTTTGAATAGCGATTTGTTCGAATTCGGACTTTATTTTTCCGATTACGAATAATGTAAATGGTCTTAATCCGTTCCGTCGTCTTTTGAACAGAAGTTTACGGTACCGTAACTCGTACTATAGGTATGAAAATTAAGTGAAAAATTATTGAATACAGCACACTGAAATAAAAACCACAGTACAGTTAAAACATAACAACAATAAAGATAAGAATTTTTACCTTTGTGGTGGTGAGCAGTTGGCATACATAAATGTTGGAGAGGGAGAGAGGAGGAGGATCCCCTTCCATAACATCTTCAGGTGAATAAGCCTGAGGTGTTTTTTTCTCTTGCTACTCGCTTTGAAATGGATGACTCTTCTTCAGGATGTTCCTTTCTTTTCTTGAAGAACATTTCCAACATGGCTTGTTTCTGCCTTCTTTTCAAAACCTTACGGAAGTGGCTCATGACCTCATCGTTAAAGGTGTTCACAGCACTGCTAGCTTTAGCTTTATCAGAATGATACAGCTCAACAACTTCCGGACTTCCGGAAAGCGTGCATTTCCCCTCCCTCTCGGTCTCGTTTTTTCTCGTTTGTTCTTGTTTTTTCTCGTATTCGACTTCCGGATTTTGTTCGACTTCTAGGACAAAAACATTCCGGATTTTTTGGTCGAATTCTGATTTGTTCAATGTCTAAAGCGTTCAAGAACCGAGGTACCACTGTAGTTGCTAAATTTGGAGGTCAAAGGTCAGGGTGGTCATTCTGGACAGTACGACTATTCTTGAGCATGCAATCCTTCAAGAACGTTTTAGACATGCTCTTCTAACTTTGTACAAATGTCCATCTTGACTTGAGGAAGAACTGCTTACATTTTTGGAGGTCATAGATTACTAAATCAATGGTCAAGGTTACTGCAGCCTTAATCGTTCGAGGCATATGCACTTGCCAGGCAGTAGTTGTATTTAGTTTCTGATTGTGGTTTGGAATATCTTACAACAATAATACATGGCCTGTTTTTATTTACTTATTTGTTGTTGTTTTTTTAAAGAAATTGTACCAAATTTTTATCTATTAACAACAAATCTTAATTTGAAACACCAATCAATTTACCAAGTTTACTAAGTTTCTAGGAACTAAAATACTGTGGAACCTCGGTGGTTGAATGACTCTTTAGTCGAACAAATCGGAGTTCAATCAAAAAATATGAGGAAAATCTGCCTTGGTGTTGGAACGGAGCAGAGTGTTGAACGCTGCTCAGTGTTCAGTACTTTGAACAGCCAATGAGAGACTGTGTCTCGTACTGCTTACCGTGTTTATTCATTACATTACTGCTACTTTAACCCTGAACCCTGGCTCTAAGAAAAGCAGCAGTATTTCTCTTGGAAAGGAAAAAAGACAAAAGTCGTGAGAGCATGAACAATCAATTGCGATCAAGAGAGAGAGAGAAAAGAAAACCGTCACGCCCCTTCAAAGCAATAACCCCTCCCCCATCTCTCCCTCCCCATCAATCTACATATGCTGAGACATCACAACCAGAAAGGTATGTAAACAAATACAGTACATAATTAGGTTAATTATTAGGTACTATTATTATGTTTTACTCTTTTGTGTATTAATGTATGTATTGTATATCAATGTTTCATAAACACACCTTGTTTTCAAATTACTGTATATAAAACTATATTGACGGAAATAGACATTCATCTGAACACATTAATTGACTTTTAACTATTTTTTTAAGGGAAATATCATTTCATTCTTCGAACAAATTGGTAATCGAGCACATTTTTGGAATGATTTGTGTTCAACCACCGAGGTCCCACTGTATTGGTTATTGTACTGCACTAACGCTCGTGGTGCAATTAATTTACTTCGCATGATTTCCAATAACTACATGTAAGTTTTTTTCTCATAACACATGCTCGGCATCATCAGTCTACAACTGCATACATATATAGAATACCACATACAGTAATATTACAGTAATTTCCTTCATTTGCAGGTTACCACAGTGACTTTACAAATAACCTCTTAAAATTTGAGTTTTATGTTGGAAAGATTTCTTGACGAAGACAAGATGGCGGCTCATTGATTAATATATCAAACAGAAAAGGGTGTGAATTCAAATCTTGGTCATAAGTGTTTCTAATATATGAGAATTTCTAACTGGGATTAGTAAAGTGTCTGTCTGTCTGTCTGTCTGTCTGTTTTTCTTCCACAGTCTGAAGAAATGCACGTTTGGTCAACTGGCTCCCGTTGATAATTTGCATGAATAGCTGTTTGTGTCTGTGATAACTTGGTGACATGTTCAGAGTGTACCATGCTTCTTGTCTGAACTCAGATGGGATTGGATTCCAGTGTCCCTGTGACCCTATCGGAAAAGCAGTATAAATAAATGATGGAAAATTCTTGACACATTCTAAAAATTCTAAACACAGTTATACCACAGAATCGCTTTGTCTCTTTCACAGATGAAGCAGGAATGTATTTTTAGGATGACTACTTACGGTGATGGTGCTTTCATTGGCCTCGGTTGTTTTTTTTTTTTTTTTTTGTTTTTTTGTTTTTTTGAGATGTGTCATGATTTATAATTCTGTCTGGATGTGTCCTTCCTCCTGCAGAATGCCCACACTGAGAGTCATAAAAAGAACAGCGTGCGTCATAAGCTAGTGTCCCTCACCCTGAAGAAGAAGTCCAAGATAACAGAGGAGGTGAGGAACAGCATGCCCTGTTTGCTCATGGCTCAGGATGATGCACACTGTTTTATCACACTAACACATTTTCAGATTCTTTTATGATACACACGCTGAAGAACCCAAGAGATGATGCACAATCTTATTGTACATTGCCTTCCTTCTTAATGATTCAGTATTGTGATTAGGTTGTGATAGGGCAGTGGTGGCTTAGTGGGTAATGCAATGCATTACTGATCAGTCAGTGGTTCAATCCCCACTATCACCACTGTTGGGCCCTTGAGCAAGACCCTTAGCCCTCAGTTGCTCAGATGTATTGAAGTGATAATGGTAAGTTGCTCTGGATAAAAGCATCTGCCAAATGCTGTATATGTAAATGTAATGACCATATAAGTGCCTAAATATCACTAAGTTCTTGAATATAGAATGCCATTTTCTAATATTTATGCTAGGTGACCAAGCGTCTGAATGATGGCGAGTACACGGTACATGGGAACAGCATGCTTGAGGACCGACCCACATCCAACCTGGAGAAACTTCACTTTATCATCGGCAATGGCATCCTCCGACCAGGACTCAGGTCACACCTGCAACATCATATAGATCTAATGCTCTATAAATAGCAAACACTTTCATACACCTGACTGAAATTGTAGGGTAGGGTTTACAAGTAAATAATACTTTCAGGAAATGGGGCAGTGACTATAATATATTCGACGGGTGGTGGGGCTCTTGCTTAGAGATAAGGTGAGAAGCTCTACCATCCGGGGAGAACGCGGAGTAAAACCGCAGCTCATCTGCATTGAGAGGGGTCAGTTGAGATGGCTCAGGCATCTGGTCAGAATGCCTCCCCAACGCCTCCCTGGTGTGGTGTTTCAGGCATCTTCAACTGGGAAGAGACCCCGGGGTCGACCTAGAACACGCTGGAAGGACAAGGTCTCTCGACTTGTCTGGGAACGCCTCGGTGTCCCCCCCCAGAAGAGCTGGAGGAAGTGGCTGGGGCGAGGGATGTCTGGGCCTCTTTGCTTAGGTTGCTGCCCCCATGACCCGACCCTGGAAGAAGCGGACAATGATGATAATGATGATGATGATGACTATAATAATCAACAAACTAGCTAACTATGACATGGGCAACAAGAGGAAAAAAAAGCAATGAAATTATGACTATATATACATACACACACACACACACACACACACACCATATACAGTCGGCCCTCTACTTACGAAATTAATCCGTTCCAGCGCCTTTTTCGTAACCTGCATTTTTCGTAAGTAGAGGTGCATTTTACATGTAAAACGCGTGATTCGTTCCAAGGCTCCCAAGACTACCCCATAAACCCTTTAAAAATATTGAGTACACCAATTTTGTATGAAATGTGTTAAAAGTAAAAGAAAATTATTTACTTTTTTAAAATCTCTCGAACCACCCATGCGACGCTTTAAAGTTCGGGGGTTGCTGGTCTGAAGAACCCTCACCCCCACCCACCCCCCTTCACGAGGTCCTTATATATGGCGGTTGCTTTTTCCGAAATATTCGCCTGTCACTGTATCTCTGCTTTTAATGCCTCCTTCTGCTTCAATATCGTCCCGATTGTAGAGGGGTTTCGGCTGTACTCCTTTGCGATTTCGCTCAATCGCATCCCACTTTCGTATTTTTTTATCTCCTGCTTCACTTCGATTGATAACGGAGCCCGCTTCTTCTTTTGGGTGTCACCGGGAATCACTTTCTTGGGGTCCATGATGGATAACGAAATATAACGCTATAATGATCACTCACAAAAAACTCATGAGCCAACAGTCCTGTTCAACTCTCCTTCATGCGTGTGACAAACAGGAAGTATGGGTACAGTTCAGCTCCTTCATTGCCAATGGGAGGCCAGCGGGGTGGGATGTTGGGAGACAGCCAATGAGAAGAGCAACTCGTGCATTGTTTGAATGGCCCGTTTGAACATTTGAATGGCGTGTTTGAATGGCACGTTTGGCGCTTTTTGTAAGAAGTTGTTTCGTATACAGAGGACGAAAATGTTTTTCGTAACCTGGATTTTTCGTATTCAGAGGTTTTCGTAAAAAGAGGGCCGAGGTCCTATGTTTGATTCCCAGGAGCAGCATTAGGTTAACTGGCTGTTCCAAATTGCCCCTTGGTGTGACTGAGTGTGTGAATGGTTGTATGTTGTCCCTGCGATGGTCTGGTAAACTGCTCAGGGTGTACCCCACCTTCACCCAGTGTGAGCTGGGACCCTAATAATAGGAAGCCTTCAGCCAGGTAGTGATAGATGAGCGTGTGATGATTCAGTATTGTGTATATTAGTCCTGACGTTTGTTATTATGATTCACAGAGATGAGATCTACTGTCAGATTTGTAAGCAGTTGAATCAGAATCCATCCAAAAGCAGCCACGCTCGAGGCTGGATCCTGCTGTCTCTGTGTGTGGGCTGCTTTTCGCCTACTGAGAAGTTTGTGAAGGTGAAAACTGGCAGTTTAAATTGTGTTAATGTCTTAGAATTTGAAGTGAAACTCAATGGCTGAGAATTTGTCCCTAACATATAATGACTTGAGTTGAAACATGAACGAAATGTCTTTACGCAGTATCTGAGGAATTATATCAGTGGAGGACCTCCAGGATATGCTCCGTACTGTGAGGAACGGCTCAGGAGGACATTTGTGAATGGCACCAGAACACAGCCACCTTCCTGGCTTGAGCTACAAGTAGGATGACTCCTTCATCTTTTATTCTGGCAGATCGAGACCTGTGGCATTTATAGCCTTGTTCCCTAGTGTGTGTTTATTTACAAAGAGCTTTTGTCTGAACTATAGTGTCTCTCTCTAAACAAGGCTTTCAAAGCACCAACAGAATGCTCTCGCTCCCTATGGCAGCAGCCTGTGTTTTCAGTACTGAAAGCAAGCAATGTGCCGAGCTGTTCGAGTCAACAGTCAGACAAACAACAATTTATTAGCCGAGTCATGACACAGTGTCTGAAATGATATCTTGAAACTTTCCAGAATTTTTTTTTGCATGAAGCTTTTTTATAAGCAATACAAATTTCTAGTGAATTAAGGAAGACTTGATATATACAGTTGTGTTCAAAATAATATCGGCCAGACATCACTGACCTGATCAATAAGTGTTTTTGGTAAAAAATTATATTTCTACATGGTAAATAATTTACTAGCAGGTGTAGTAGAGTAATAGAGTCCAACAGAACCAACGGTCATGACCTGCATGCTGATGACTCAGTGTAATTGTATAACTGATTGAAAGGGGCGTGTTCAAAATAATAGCAGTGTGGAGTTCAATTAGTGATGTCATTCATTCTTTGAAAAACAGGACCCAATTCTTGTCCTTATTTAAGGAAGGATGGCAGCAAATGTTGTACCTGCTGGTTATAGAACATTTCTCTCTGAAATTATGAGGAAAATGGGTCATTCCAGGCATTGTTCAGAAGAACAGCATACCAATAACAAAAAAATTGCAAGAACCGACAACACTTTAGTTTGAAGTACGCAAAAATATCATGGCTCTGACTACTTGGCGTCACAACTGGAATAAGCCAATCAGCCAAAATCTGTTGATTTTAAAAATGGATGCTGAACACTTCGGCAAAATCTATATTGTACTGTATGATTGAAATATTTGGTATAGATCATGACATAATGGAACAAATAGATTCAAAGGGATCTCCTTTGTTTCTTGTCTTTGTGATTGGAGAGAGGAAACGTATAAAGGATTGCAGAATGACAATGATCCCAAATGCTATAAAATGGCAACCAAAACCTGAAAGATGAGGAAGAAAGTGAAAAACTACCATCTGAATGGATGGAAAAAGAACCAAAATGGCAAGAACTTGGCCACCAATCAGCTCCAGGAAGATCAAAGAAGGTCTAAAGTGACCTGTGAGTCCTGTTACAATTACAAGACGCCTATGTGAAGCCGAGCCATCAGCAAGAAACCCTAGCAAAGTCCCACTGTTGAAAAAAAGCCGCGCTGAAGAGGTTACAATTTACCAAAGAGCACATTGACCAGCCTAAAGAGAAGCGGGGCAACATTCTGTGGACTGATGAAAGTAATACTGGTCTTTTTGGGTCTCATGGCTGGCTGGAAAAATTTTCCAGACGAGCCCAAAACACTGAATTCAAGCGCCAGTGAGTGTGAAGACACTGAAGCCTGGTGGCGCAAGCATCATTCATAATACGAGGCTGTTTCTCATACTACGGTGTCGGGCTTATTTATCACATGCCAGGGATCATGGATCAGTTTGAATCCATCAGAATATTTGAAGAGGTCGTGCTGCCTTATGCTGAAGAGGAAATGTCCTTGAAATGGGTGTTCTAACAAGACAACGACCCCAAACACACCAGTTAACCGGCAACATCTTGGTTCTAGACCAGCACGGTTGACTTTATGGAGTGACCGGCCCTGATCCCAGACCTTAATCCAATAGAAAACTGGTGGGGTGACATCAAAACTACAGCTTCTGAGGCAAAACCAAGAAATACAGAAGACATGGTGGAAAGACATGGTGGAAAGACATGGTGGAAAGACATGGTGGAAAGACATGGTGGAAAGACATGGTGGAAAGACATGGTGGAAAGACATGGTGGAAAGACATGGTGGAAAGGCATGGTGGAAAGACATGGTGGAAAGACATGGTGGAAAGACATGGTGAAAAGGCATGGTGGAAAGGCATGGTGGAAAGGCATGGTGGAAAGGCATGGTGGAAAGACATGGTGGAAAGACATGGTGGAAAGACATGGTGGAAAGACATGGTGGAAAGACATGGTGGAAAGGCATGGTGGAAAGGCATGGTGGAAAGGCATGGTGGAAAGGCATGGTGGAAAGGCATGGTGGAAAGTCATGGTGGAAAGTCATGGTGGAAAGACCAGAAGTTGGTTGTCTCCATACAACGCAGATGTGCAGCAGTTCTCAGATTTGATATACATTTTTCTTCATGTTTGGATTTCGAACAGAATGTGTCGTGTTCCCAATGCACGTGTGTGTATGAGCTTTATTCACTTTTTACACACACTGCTATTAATTTGAACACAACTGTATAAGTCCTGTGGAAGTCTTATTGGAAGTTGTGGAAGCTGTGGAAGTTGACTTCTTATAGCAAGATTACAGGTCAGAAAACCTTGGAAGAGATATATTGACAACAAATGTGTGCGGTTTAGATTTAAGGATTTAAAGAGCAGGCCTCACGTACGCAAAAGTTGTGTGGCATACGCAAGGGATGTGTACTGCAAGTTACGTGAAATGCTTATGTGGGTCTCCTCTGGGTAACCCGGTTCTTCTGCAGTCCAAACGCATGCACATTACACCAACTGCCCTGCAATGGTTTGACAAGATATTCATGGTGCCCAGTGATGGCCAACATAGGCTCCAACCTCTTTGTGGCCCTAGTTGGAGTAAGCAGCTTTGCAAATGAGTGAATGAGAATCTTCTTCACTGCTATTATGTTCTTCAACCCAACAGGCGACTAAGTCTAAGAAACCCATCATGCTGCCTGTGACGTTCATGGATGGCACCACAAAAACGCTGCTAACCGACTCAGCCACCACGGCCAAGGAGTTGTGTAATGCACTGTCAGACAAAATCAGCCTCCGGGATCGCTTCGGCTTCTCTCTGTACATTGCTCTATTTGACAAGGTATGGATTTTGAAAAATTCGCCATATAGCCCCGTGACCCAGTAATTTCCTTGCAGAAATATAAAAGTGCTCACCACATCATGGGCTGGGAATTAATTGGACTTTTTTTACAAAATGGAGTCATCATTATTTGTACACTTACATTATATGCTAATGATATGATTTAAGCGTTATTAAAATCTAAATATTGTCCAGTTCGGCACATGTTACATTATTAATCCAAATCTTAAATCACCATAAGTTCAACTTCGTGAGTGTAGAATCTGTTAGCATGGTGGTTGGCACGTCCATCTCACAGCGAGAAAGTCCTGGGTTCGACCACAAGTTCTGGTGTTTCTGCCTCGAGTTTGCATGTTCTCTCCACTTGTGTGGGTTTCCTCTGGGTACTCCGGTTGTCTCCTACAGTCTAAAGCAGTGCTTCTCAATTATTTTCGGTGGCGCCCTCTATTGGAAGAAAAAAACATTCCACACCCTCCCACCGCCCCGCAAGCGACTACAAATACTGTAGTAGTATTATTTGGTGGAGCCGGTGATGTGGTGTTTAGAGTGTTGGGCTCATGATCAGGAGGTTGTGAGTTCAAATCCCACTGAGACCCTCACTGTGCTAAGACCCCTGGGCAAGGTCTCAACCACAAGTGTGCCTCTGTTCACCCAGCAGTAGAAATGGGTACCAGTAAAAAATATACTGGGAAGGTAACCTGCGATGGACTAGCGTCCCATCCAGGAGGAGTTCAACTCCTGATTGCTTCATGCTACGAAAACCAGGGATAAGCACCGGCCTGATGACCCGCTAGGCTCGGGTATAAAAACCCAAAGAGTTAATCAATCAATCAAAATCAGTATTTGTCTATAAAATTGTTACTAGTACACGTCTGCATAACCTTGTATCTTTAACATTAAAAACAAAAAAATAAAGAAATATAGTTCAACTTATAATAAAGAAAAAACTTCATTAACAGGTTTAAATCTGAAACAGAAAAAGATTTAAAGTGCACCAATGTACCTGAAATTAAAAAATACATTTATATTTAAACTCATTCAACTGATTTATTTTTTAATATCTCCGTCTCTCTCCACCTTTCTTTTCGTTCCTGTTGGAAATTTTTCCATGTTTTTCTTGAGGGGTTGTTTACTGCACTTCATATCGTTTGCTTGTCCAAAAAAGCGTTACACCATAGTGCGACAGTGAGAGTGCCACTGCCAACTAGTGGAGTGGAGGTGCAATTACACTTAATTCTCATACACTATCCCAGAAAAGCATGTTCTCCAGGGTCGTACGCACTCCCCCTGGCATCACACCGTGCCCCCCTCTGGCATCATACCGCACTCCCCTTGGGGGGGGGGGGCGCACCCCATTATTTGAGAAGCACTGGTCTAGAGTCAGGCATATTAGGTTAATAGGCTGTTCCAAATTGAGCCTAGGTCTGAATGTGAGTATGAATGGATTTGTGAGTTGGCTTTGCAATGGTCTGGTAAATTGTTCAGGGTGTATCCTGACTTCGCATTGTTTTGGCTGAGATTAGTGCCAGCTTCCCCCCGACCATAATTATATTAATCAGTTTAGGGAATGAGTGAGATGATGAGTGAATGTATCGTATATTATATGCATATAATACGTGAGGTTTTTCATGTTGGGCAACACAATTCTACCCCCCTTCCCCAAATAAATAAATAAATAAATAAATATAAACCTTGTGAAACATTTTAGAATTACTTTAGAAATTAAACGAAAACAAATGCTCAATACAATTTTAAACATTGAAACGTTGTGTGTGTCTGTACAGGTTTCATCATTAGGCAGTGGTTGTGATCATGTGATGGACGCCGTGTCTCAGTGCGAGCAGTATGCTAAAGAGCAAGGTGCTCAGGAGCGAAATGCCCCGTGGAGGCTGTTCTTCAGGAAGGAGATTTTCACACCCTGGCACGACCCCAGTGAGGATGGAGTGGCTACCAACCTTATCTACCAGCAGATCGTACGCGGGGTCAAGTTTGGAGAATACCGCTGTGACAGGGTACACAAATCTGTGCAAAAATTCCGAGAGGGATCGCCAAGTAGCAGGATGGGAGCTTAGTAAAGAAGAGCACCCCTCCGGTTTACTCTGAATAGAACTGCATGGTATAGAGCTGTGTGAAGGGAAGAGGGAGAGAGAGACGGAATGAAAAACAGAGATAGTCCAAGAATCTTATTTAATAATGAGTCAACAATTGTTTAAAAAGAAATGTAAAGCAACATTATTCATAATATTTCTGTTTATGGGGAAAACACTCACTGGACAAATGTGCAGCATGGGGGCGTGGTAGCGATCAGCACCTTACAGTTAGAAGGTCCTGGGTTCAAAGAGTGGGCCTGAACATGTGTGTGTGTGTGTGTGTTCTCCCTGTGCCTGAATGGGTTTCCTCCTGGTACTCTTGTTTTGTTCCATAGTCCAAAGACGTGCACATTATTTGGCTATTTTAAATTTTGTTATTATTTTTTTAGTTAATTGATAATTAAAGGCAAAGTCTGTTGGGCTTTTTACACCCGAGTCATAGCGGCTCATCAGGCCGATGCTTATCCCCGGTCTCCGTAGCGTGAAGCGATCAGGAGTTGAACTCCTCCTCCTGGATGGGACGCTAGTCCATCGTAGGTTACCTTCCCAGTATATTTTTACTGGTCCCCATTTATACTGCTGGGTGAACAGAGGTACACTTGTGGTTGAGACCTTGCCCAGGGCTCTTAGCACAGTGGGGGTCGAACTGGGATTTGAACTCACAACCTCCTGATCACAAGCACAGCACCCTAACCACTACGCCACCGGCCCCACAGTTGGTAACTGGCTGCTCCAAATTGTCCTTCGGTGTGAGAGTGAATGGTTTTGCGTTATGTGTGTTGAGTGAATGGTTTTGCGTATGTGTGTTGGCCCTGCGTTGGATAAGTGACCTGTTCAGGGTGTACCCTGCCTTTTTGCCTGCTTTCAGTTGAGATGGACATCAGCCTCCCCAAAACCAAAGTAGGATTAAGCAGCTCGGCAAATGAGTGAGTGAGAGTGATTGGGAAATTGAGAAATATCAATAATAGAAAGGAAATGATGTGGTACTTCAATCTGACTGGCAAAACAAACAGAGTTCAAGGTCAGTGCTGATTATATTTTTGTACTTTGGGAAGGGAGAATCAATAAAGTCACAGCTTTTAAAAGAGGAGGGATGTGATCTTTTAACTGTACTGGTTCCCCAGCTTCAAAATTTGAAGTGTGCAAGGCGGTGTTTATATTTAAAATACTGAAGAAATCATGAAACGTGCTTTTTCATGGTTTGTCATCTGTCTCTCTGTCCAGTGTCCGTATATATCTAGATGCTGATTGGCTGTTCTGCATTGCGATGCTGTCATTCTGTCATTATGCTGTCATTATGAGTCAAGCTAATGTCAAAGAGCCAACAGCCAATCAGCATCATGATGCTTAACATATAATTAGTATCTCGATGCTGATTGGCTGTTCGTTCCTTCACGACAGTGGATTGAAGACTGATATCTGGGGATGTAAATTAAGATTAGAAAGGGGGTTTATTTTAAACATTTTAAAGGGCTTTTTTTCATCCGAACAAAAGATTAAAATTCTTTTATTGAACACTTTAGCTTTCGGTGATTTTTTTTTTTTTTTTTTTTCTCGAGAATATGGACAAATTGTTTAAAACATTGACAGAATCGTTATCAAAGAAAAAGGAAAACAATCCACCAAAATCCCAAGAGTAGCTACACTTTTTTATGCAGTCATATATGAATGGGTTTTATATGTGCTGGCCCAGTAATGACTAGGGGCAGCATGGCAGCATGGTTGCGTAGTGGTTAGCACATCCGCCTCACAGCAAGAAGGCCTGGGTTCGAGTCCCGGCCTGGGAATTCTCAATCGGAATGGGATTCCCGGCCTGTGTGGAGTTTGCATGTTCAGCCCGTGCTTGCGTGGGTTTCCTCAGGGCACTCCGGTTTCCTCCCACTGTCCAAAAACATGCACAGTATGTTGGTCCAAATTGTCCGTAGGTGTGAATGAGTCTGTATGTGGCCTGGCGAACCATACGGTAGATCATCGTGATCACAACCATGACAATCCCTGTATGAGCGTCATTCCAGCTTCAGGGATCGACGTCCATTCCTCCTGATTGGATGTAGACGTAGAGGGAATGACGAGCGAGCAGTTGAGTGAGTGAGTGTTCACTATGCAGCGTATCCAGTGCTCTCTACAATCATATTTTTTCGTTTTCTTATTTTCCAGGATGATTTAGCAGAACTTGCTTCTCAGCAGTACTACGTGGATTATGGTTCCGAGATCCTGGTTGAGCGTCTCCTCAGCCTCATCCCTTCATACATCCCAGACCGTGAAATCAGTTCCGCCAAGTCAGTGGAGAAATGGGCTCACTTTATCATGGCGGCACATAAAAAGGTGTGCGAGTTCTTCAGAGGATTAAAACTCAACATAAGCTGCACTGGGCAAATGTTATGGGCATGCTATCTCTTTTTATAAGTCTTGCCTAACCTGCCTGTTTTATTCCGATTATAGTATTACCGCATTAGAAATTCAGTCAAACAGAAAAACAACGCTGTATTCTGGAGAAAGGTTTATGATTGTTTGGTTATTTTTGTGCATCTCATAAACATCATCAAGACTCTGTGAGATTTTACCTGCAAAGCGGCAACAATTGATGATGCAAGTTCCTCAAGACACCCAAAGCATACTTTTCCTTAAGTGCCGGCGGCCGACGGAAACGCCGGCTACTATTAGCCTAGCGCTGGTTATATTTTATGATAGTAAATAATAATATTTAATAAAAACATTTTCACGGCTTTGTTAAGCTTATGTACTTGACAATACGATCACTTGTTTGGATAATTTCTCAATCGGTTCACTTCCGATATCCCATGATGCACTATGCTACCTCATTCAAAAGCGTGGCAATTTTTATATACGTGCCGCCATTTGCCTGTGCTCCCGTGTTGATTTAGATCGTGACGGGTCGTACAAACCCGAGTAAAATATAGTCCAAACTGATGCGAGTCGTACCGACAAGCATGGCGCCGAAGCGAAGTAGATCTAAACAACCAACATTAAATACGTTGTGGAAGCGACTCAAGACCGACGATTCCACTGTTTCGGAAACATCCGTATCTCATGAAATCGGTAAAAAAAGTTTGATGTCATGTCCGAACACAAATTATTTCTAGATTGCACTGAGCGATAATAGTGAAAACTAGTCCCCAACTAAACTAGCCTAACCTTATTCTAATAGCTTAATCTTATTAATACTAAAATGTCTGTCTGTCTGTCTTCCTTTCGGCTTTTTCCCTTTTACTCGGGAGTCGCCACAGCGAATCATCTGATTCGCACGTTTGATTTGGCAGAGGTTTTTACGTCGGATGCCCTTCCTGTCACAACCCTTTTTAGCAAGGGACAGAAACACGCTGACGACTTTGCAGCTACTCTTTACGAAAGTCAGCAATGGTTCTTTTACATCAACCTCTCACCATAGACAGTGACAGACATGGCCCACCTTTGATAACCCAGTTAGCTGCACTGGGGGGGGGGCGGTGACAACCTTGTGGAGAGTGGGACTCGAAAACCCAACCTTTGGATCAGCCATCCAGCGCCCTATACCACTAGACCACCACTGCCCCCCTGATTTTCTCATAAATATGGGCCCAGAATGCACCACAGAGCACTTGAATTTTAAAAAAAAACCCTGTGGGAGGGGACACCCCCATCCCCATGCTTTCCTCAAACAATTTCCACCCCCTACTTATCAATATCCTCCTTCTACTCTAAAACTTAATGAATACCCTGTAAAGCATCTTCTCATCCGTTTTCCTTAAAACAAAACTCCACAACAGGGCAGCGGTGGCCGAGCAGCGCTTAATGCAAGGTCAGCATTTCAATCCCCACTGCCATTGTGCCTAATGTTGTGATAATTTCAAAGCATGATCAGGGTGGTGTAGTGGTCTGGGGTGATCACAGTCAAGGTGCAATAGATAAACTGAGTGATGTGAACTGATTTATTATTACTTTTTTTTTTTTTGGGTGTGCATTCATGTCAAGATGTCTTGTGACTTCACATGCAAGCAAATATTTTGCAGCTTCAATGCATTTTTTCGCACAAAAGTCACATGATAATTTGTGACTGATTTTCAAGTACAGGGATCCCTCACTTTCTGCGGTTAATGGGGACCGAGGGACACACCCGACCCTCCCTGCGCGCGACCGCCACTTTCCGCAAAGTAGGATCGACCCCCCCCCCCCCCCGACTCACGTACACATACATGTATATGTATGTGTATATAATAAATACATATTCAACGCTATCGATGCTTATAATAACAATTAAACATTTTAAAATAATGCATAAGATTTAATAATACTCAGATGCGCAGCTCACATAAAAAAATGTAAGTACTTTTGTTGGGTTGTTTTTGTTTGTTTGGGTTTTTTGCATAATTGGCCTTTTTGTGGCATTTTCCTTAACCTTTTCCTTATTTTTCCTTAATTTCCTTATTTTTTTATTTTTTGATGAATATTTTTGAAAAATCCGCGTAGCACTGAAGCCGCAGAAACTGAAGCAGGAAGTAGCGAGGGATCACTGTAATTTGGTTTGTGCATGTTTAGTGCGAACAAAATGCGAATTATTTATGAATGATGACGAAAAAAATGGAACATGGTGGCTATCAGCAAGACTCGAACTTTTCACTTGGAAGTCTCGGACTTAACGATTTCCTTTGCAAAAGAAAAAAAAAACAAAAAAACAAGTAATTTAATATGGCTTGGTGAGCTGTCCATTGTGTACCTTGGTCTTAGCCGAGATGGGTGCCAGCCTCCTTGTGAACCTAACTTAGATTAATCAGCCTAAAAAAATGAATGAATGAATAATTTGCAATTCATGCATGAAAACTTGTTTGTATGGACTTGTTTTTGTCCACAGGGCATTTACACACAGAAACGGGTGGACCCTCAGAAAGTCCGAGAGGAAGTGGTGGAGTTTGCTCGATACAAATGGCCATTGTTATTCTCAAGATTCTATGAAGCCTTCAAATGTTCAGGTACACAACCATACAGGATGCTACTTCTGACAACACAAGTCCAGCTGTCTCTCATATGAATTAAACTTTGCAAAATTCTGCATCCAGAACTTCCCCAAAACCTGGTGGTTTTATTTTTTTTTAAACAACAAAAAATACACAGCACCCCCTGTGGGACCTAATGTAATACAACACTTTAAAAAAATCATTCAGTCTCACAATGTTAAAGAATCCTTTAAAAAAAAAAATTTCAGATGCCAAATTTGATCTGGATCCTCTCCAAAATCTTATAGAATCCGTCTTATCGAAAGTCCCTCCTCTGGTCACGCATGGTAGGAATTTCATAAAAATACTCTTGTATATTTTTGTCTAATCCTACTTGCAAAAAAATACACAAACAGAGGGTTAAAAAAAAAAAACTGAGGTAACAATGAAGAGAGACTTCAAGCAGTGTGTGTACAACTAATTACAGGGTCATTTGTTCCATACTTTTCTTGTATCGCACAGGACCCAATTTGCCTAAAAATGATGTGATTGTGGCTGTGAACTGGACAGGAGTTTACTTTGTGGATGAGCAAGAGCAGGTTCTTCTGGAACTGTCCTTTCCAGAGATCACGGCTATCTCCAGTAGCAGGTATGAAAGTGCTCATAAAACATTTATTATGGCTAGCACAGTCATTTTTATGATCCTTGATATAATATAGTATTTAGTATGAGTGGGCAGTGCGGTGGGGTCAGCACACCCACCTCACAGCTAAAAGTTATCTTCTAACACTATCTGTTGGAAAGTTAAAATTTCTTGTACACTTAGAACTTGGAAAATGTTTACAATATCTCACATTTCAAGAAAATTAATCTGGTCATTTTCATTTAAAAAAGCATGTAAATATAGTCGGACTATTAAAACCATCCATTTGCCTTAACTATTAAATTTTAGAATGGACACACACACACACACACACACACACACAAGGCACTAAAATATTGGTTGATAAATATAATATTTTTGAAAGGTGGACAATTTAAGGCATCTGGGGATGTCATTTTTCTATTTATTCCATCATTTGCTAAGCTGCTTAATCCTTATTAGGGTTACGTGGAAAGCTGGCACTCAACTCAGCCAACTCTGTGTGAGGGCATACTACACCCTATACAGTCTGCGAGGCCTTTGCCGGGTTAACACTCACAACCATTCACACTCACCTTCACAGCTGGGGCAACTTTGAAAAGCCAGTTAGTCGACTGTGTACGTTTTTGCACTGTCGGAGGAGGCCCTCTTGCAGGAAGGCAGACATGCTAGCCATGTTCTGAGGTATATATATATATATATACATACATACATACAGACGCTCCCTGATTTACATTAATCTGTTTTATGTTTTTTCGATTTTACGTTTGTTTTTAAAAAAAATAAATAAAAAAAAAATCAAATTTTGAATTTAGACGTACCTACATAGTACGCTGACGCAATGACGCTGCGTCCATTGTTTACAAACGAGACTGAACTTGCCCTTCATTCTTCCCAGTTCAGTTATATATACGTACAGTGTATCATTTTATACTGTATATATATATATATATATATATATATATCAGTTATACAGCGTGTTACCCTTGTGTTAAGACGTCGTCTCTGTGTTCTTTGTGTTTACACCGTTTTGCGGACGTTTGTAACTTTAAGAAAATATGGTTGGTCAGAAGCGTAAGCCTATTGGCATGGGTGCAAGCCTCATACACAGAGATGAATTAACTATCTGCTCGGATCGGCACAATCTACCATGCATACTCAGTTAAGCAAAGAGAGTTGTAAAATGAATTCAGGAAAGAGAACTCTCCGCTTTGCTGTTGATTCACATCAGTGCAGGCTGTGTTCTAAACGAGTTCAATGGCACCCTTGCGCACTTGAAAGACCAGAAGTCCGTATAACCCACAGCAAGTACACTACTTTCGCAAGTACACTACTTTTGGTATTGAGCGCCTCACATATTGTAAGCGTTGATTGACTGTTTTAAGCCTCATGGAAAGTAACTCGGTATAAATAAGTGACTTATTTGAAATTAATGTTGATATTATTTGATATATTTTATATTATTTTACAATGTTATGTTTATAATAATTGATCTAGGGGTGTTTTATGAGATACCGTAATGGTATTTATGGATGTATAGTACAGTATGAGCGTCATAAGTCACTGTAACAACTTACGTTCACTTTCAACTTATGTTCGGCCGTCCGGAACCAATTAAAAACGTAAGTCAGGGAGTGTCTGTATGTGTGCGTCCCCCACCAAAACTACTTACATTTTTATGCGAGTTGCGCATCTGTATGTGTGCGTGCGCCTCTGTGTACCTATGTATTTATATTTTATTTACATCTTATGCATTATTTTTGAATGTTTAATTGTTATCATAAGCATTTATAGCATTGAATATGTATTTATTGATATTATATACACATATACATGTATGTATACGTCAGTTGGGGGGGGGTCGATCCTACTTTGCGGAATTCAGTGGTCGCGGGGATCTCGGTCCCAATTAACCGCGCGGGACCCCTGAGGGATCCCTGTATATATATATATATATATATATATATATATATATATATATATATGTGTGTATATATATACACACACACACACACACACATATATATATATATATATATATATATATATATATATATATATATATATATATACATACACACACACACACACACACACACACATATATATATATATATATATATATATATATATATATATATATACATATATATATACATCAGACAGCATTGTGTGTTTAAATAAACTGACATCTTTTACGGGGTGTAGTGTATAGTGGGCCATATGTGATCGAAGTTGATGTGTTGAAAGCAGGAAAAAATGGGTATGTATAAGAATCTAAGTGACATTAACCCCAAGGTACAAATTATCATGGCTTGAGGACCAGAGCAGAGCATCTCTAAAACCATGGGTCTAGTAGGGTGTTCCAGACATATCGAGCTCAGTGATGTGCCGGGAAAGCGACCCACTGTGGTTGATCCCACAAAATATATTGAAATGGCTGCACATGAGGCTGCGTAATGGTAACCCTGTCAGAGTGCACATACTTAACCCCTGCCCACATCACTGAAAGTGCCAACAATGGGCACATGAGCATGAAACGGAAGCATAGAGCAAATAATTTGTAAGTGTTTTTTTGTTGTTGTTATTTTTTTAGGATTTCTTCCCATTTTTGATCCTGATTTAGTCATATCCTATTCCCACTCATTATGTATTGCTTTCCATATTGTGCGTCCACCACCAATCAGGGAGGGGCGTAAGCATCCACATTCCCCCTCTGTGTCATGAGATGCTGTCACCCACCTTTTTACAAACTGCTCCGTACGCATTTCGGGCACTCGGAGGGAAACCATTCCTCTTTCCTGTGAGAGCTCAGACAGTTGGCTTCCACGGTCGTGGATGTCCAAATTCACCTTGTGGATGCATCACTTAGGAGTCCAACACAGTGTTAAAAGCTCAATTTTATTTCAAATAAGAGAGGACATTATACTGAAGAGATGGCATGGTGGCATAGTGGTTAGAGGTTCTGGGTTCGATTCCCAAGCTTGGACCTTTCAGTGTCGCATTTCCTTCAGGTTCTCCAGTTTCCTCCAACAGTCCCAAGACATGCACATTATGCCAAATGTCTGTTCCAAATGTGAGTATGAACGGTCGTGTGTGTTGCCCTGTGATGGTCTGTCTTTACTATGCCTTTACTCAGAGTTGGCCAAGATAGATTCTATCCTCCCTGTGACCCTCACAGAATTAAGTGGTAAACTAAAGAAAGGTTCCGTTGTATGGAGGCATTGCATACAGACCACAGACATTTTTCATTCAAACCGAAGGATGTTTTTGATGGTCTCTGTGTGAGCAGAGGTGGGAAGCTCCAGGGCCAGAGCTTCACCATGGCCACCATCAAAGGGGATGAATACACCTTTACCTCCAACAACGCAGAGGACATTCGAGACCTTGTGGTTACTTTCCTCGAGGGACTCAGAAGGAGATCGAAGTTTGTTGTGGCGATCCAGGATAACCCCAATCCAGGTAGGTCCTCAGATCATATTCTCATAATCAGGACAAAACCTCATCAACATTAGTGTGGAGTTTATGAATGATGGATTGTGTGTGTGTGTATATATATATATATATATGTGTGTGTGTATATGTATGTATGTATATATATATATATATATATATATGTGTGTGTGTATGTATGTATGTATGTATATATATATATATATATATATATATATATATATATACAGTGAACCCTCGCTATAACACGGTTCACTTTTCACGGTCTCGCTACTTCACGGATTTGCATAGTGCATTGTGTTCTGCATTCTGATTGGCTAAACAGTCTCTCTGCTTCTTCTACGTGTTAGTCAATAAGCTTGCGGTTTAATACGCACACGCATTTAAAACAGCTTGCCATTTATGTTCCCTACGTGCAAATTCTCTTGCAATTTCAAGTCTCCCTAAAACCCATTATATGTCGACAAAACGCGTTCTGCACCGACAAAAGCACTCTGCGGTCGGGCCTAAAAGGCAGAGGAAGATGCTAACTATTGCAGAAAAAGTTCAACTTCTGGACATGCTAAAGGAAGGTAAAAGCTATGGCGGCTACAGGTCGGCATTACGGAATTAATGAATCTTCCGTTCGTTCTATAAAGAAGGAGGAAAATAACATAAGGACTACAGCAGCAATAAGTTTTAATAAAGATGCAAAAGGAGTTGCAACTGTTCGCAACAAGACCATGGTAAGGATAGAGTCTGCATTAGCTTTGTGGATTAATGACTGCAGAAAAAAAACATTACGCTGGATACGAATGTTATCTGCACAAAAGCTAGAACACTGTATCAAGCCTTGCTGACGAAGCGACAGTGACAGGGAAGAGGAGGAGGATGCAGATACCGGGCCATCATCAAGTGCTGTTCACGCAGGACCAAGCACATTTAATGCTAGCAAGGGCTGGTTTGAAACATGTAAGAAACGCTTTGGACTTAATGTTTCTCTGCACGGAGAGATCACTCTCTGCAAATACCGCTGAAGCAGAAGCTGTTCGTGAACAATACATTTAAAGCGATCATTGAGGAAGGGGATATATGCCTGAACAAGTTTTTAATATGGATGAGACTGGCTTATTTTGGAAACGGATGCCCTCCGCACCTTCATCATGCAGGAAGAAGCCAAAGCCCCAGGATTTAAAGCCCAAAAAAGATCGTGGTGACTCTGGTTATGTGCGGAAATGCTGCAGGTTTTATGATTAAGCCTGGGGCTCATTTATAGGTCTAAAAATCCCAGAGCACTGAAAAACAAAAAAAGGATGATTTGCCCGTTTACTGGATGCACAACGCAAAGGCTTGGATGACAAAAGCGCTCAATATGGATTGGTTCTAAAAACTGTTTCATCCCGGAGGTCAAGTGTTATTTGAGAGGAAAGGGACTAGACTTTAAAGTGCTTCTGCTCGTTGACAATGCTGGAGGTCACGCCGATGATTTGGTATATGATGGTATGCAAATCGAATTTCTGCCGCTAAACACTACATCCCTGATTCAGCCCATGGACCAAGGCATCATCCGTGCTTTCAAGGCTCTCTATACACGCAACACCCTGCAACATCTTGTTGACGCTATGGACTCGGATCAAGACTTCTCACTAAAGGACTACTGGCGGATACACCATCGCATCATGTCTCCAAAATATTCAGAGGGCCATTCAAGAGATGAAAACTGAAACTTTGAATGCCTGCTGGAAAAACTGTGGCCAGAGGCAGTGCAAAACCCAACCGGGGGCTCGCTCGACGAGATCCATCACTCTGTCATAGATACTGTGGTGACTCTCGCAAAACAGCTTGGAGGAGACGGCTTTAATGACATGACTTCGCATGACATTAATGCACTGATTGATGCTGAAGCACGCCCGCTAACTGATGCAGACCTGGCCCAAATGACAAAGCCACCAAGTGATGATGAAAGAGAAAAGGAAGAAGAGGACACAAGTGTGGATAAAGATGAGGAGGATGGACTAACACTTGGTCGCTTAGCAACCATTCTGAGAGAATGGCCACTGAACTTCAGCGAGCAGCTCACGATTGGGACCCTTTGATGAGCCGTTCATTACAGTTCTCCAACATAATCGGTGGTGGCATGTCTGTGTATAAGCCCTTTTGCCCAGAAGAAAAAGAGCGTCAACAACTGCCTATCACTATGTTCTTCTCACGAAAAAACACACCTGCACCTCGGGCTTCAGAAGAAGAAAACGCTGCAGAGCGGAGTCAGGATGCAGCGGCTCAGTCAGAAGAGTAGTAAAAACAGTACATGTGAGTCACAATTTGTCCGACTGTACTTTTATTTTTCATTTTCTCCCATTCAATCCAATTACTGGTCGCAATGGGGCGGTGCTGATCTCCGCAATTAGTTCACATTGATGATTAAAATTATTATTTGACAGTACAGTAGTTATTTGTAAAAAGCAAACAAACGTTTATACAGTACTCTTATTTGTTAAACAAATGCTTGGGCCTATAAAAAAGGTTTGTTCTTTGGTTTCAATGTATAATAGAGCATTTAATTGTATAATGATTGTAAAAAAATAAAAAAATAAATAAAGGTTTCTACTTCACGGATTTCGCCTATCACGGGTTCTTTTTGGAACGTAACCCCAGCGAAAAACGAGGGTTCACTGTATATATGTATGTGTGTATATATGTGTATATATGTGTATATATATATATATATATATATATATATATATATATATATATATAGAGAGAGAGAGAGAGAGAGAGAGAGATATATAGATATAGATATATATACGCAGAGAAAGTGTGTGTGAGATAGAGAGAGCCGCCAAAACCAGAGTCTCTCACAACACAGACAATAACACTGAAATAAGAACAATAAAGATAAGAATTTTTACCTTTGTGGTGGTGAGCAGTTGGCATACAGTACATAAATGTTGGAGGGGGAGAGAAGAGGAGGATTCACTTCCATAACAGCTTCAGGTGAATCAGCCAAAGGTGTTTTTTTTGTATTGCTACCGCTTTGCATGGATGACTCTTCTTCAGGATGTTCCTTTCTTTTCTTGAACATTTCTAATGTGGCTTGTTTCTGCCTTCTTTTCCTTACAGAAGTGGCTCATGACCTCATTGTTAAAGGTGTTTACAATACTGCTAGTGTTTTATCTTAGTTTTAGATTTTAGCTTAGCTTTAGCATTTTAGCTTAGCTTTAGCTTTATCAGGGTGATACATAGTATCAACAACTTCCGGACTTCCGGAAAGCAGGCATTTTCCCTCCCTCTCAGTCTCGTTTTTTCTCGTGCTTTTTTTAGCGTTCGACTTGGGGGACAAAAAAAAAAATCCCGGATTTTTTGGTCAAATTCCGATTTGTTTGACCTCCAAAGCGTTTGAGTACCAAGGCACCACTGTACATATATATCTTGGGAATTTTACTGGAATTTCTGCTCTAAGAGAGGTTTAACTCTCTTTTCTGCATGTTGTACCCAATATTGTCCTCATCAGTTGGCTACGACTCGACATTCCTGAGCTTTGCGAAAGGTGACCTAATCCTGCTGGACCAGGACACAGGTGAGAATGTCATGACCTCAGGCTGGGCTCATGGGATCAATGACAGAACAAAACAAAGAGGAGATTTTCCAGCTGACTGTGTGTATGTGCTGCCTACTGTCACCAGACCGCCACCAGACACTGTGGTTAGTGCTTTTGTTCACAATCTAAACTGCTCTAGGTGCAGGTGGCATTATGTACAATTACGCATTTACCTTACAAAACTATAGTATGTCTGTGATCATAGAATGAAGAGTTCCATTCATGGTATTTACTTTGTCATACTGCTGGGATAATGATGTTCTACCTCTCTCTGCTCGGTCCTATTATGCTTGTGTGCGAATGACCCAGGCCCTGGTTACCATGACACCCGACCAGCGTCAGGAATCACTGCGGGTGTCACAGGTCGCTCTGCCCGAGACCGTTGAGAGGATGAAACCATACACATTGGAGGAGTTCTCCTATGATTACTTCAGGTAAAAATAAATAAATAACACCCACAACCCTGTCTCACAATCTTTCTCACAAGCTTTCATAAAGAAGTTTAGTACATTACAACATACAAAGCGGCAAGCATTCTTCACCTGGACCTCCGACTCGTCTCTTATTCTGTTTTATATTTTCCCTAACGTCTGAACAACACATTGCTAATTCTTTATATGCAGTATGAACCTGTGGACATAATACTAAATATAATATAATATATAATATTAATTGGGGTAGGCTGTGGCCAAATAGGTAGGGAGGCAGGTTTGGTACTGAGACATTGCTGGTTTGATTCTGGTACCGACGGGAAAAATGAGTGAGCAGCACCTTCCCCTTCCCCCACCCTCACAGATGAAGTGCCCCTGAGCAAGGGTACCTAAACCCTGAACTTCTCTCCGGGTGCTGTAATGTTTCTGCCCATATTGTGTGTGTGTGTGTGTGTGTGTGTGTGTGTGTGTGTGTGTGTGTGTGTGTGTGTGTGTGTGTGTGTGTGTGTGTGTGTGTGTTCACGTTGGCTGAGTTAAATAAAAAGCCAAATTAGTCAAGGACCCAACAGGGGCACTTTGGTGGTACTGGAGCTTGAAACACCAACTTTCAGAGTCTTAACCGCTGAGAAACCACTGGTTTAGATCCCTGATGAGCAAGTCACTGGTAACATCAGCATTAAAGATGCCACATGCGGAAGGAACTTTGAGATAAGATATCCAGTATAAATGCATTTTTGATGGAGACTAAAATTTACTTATGAAAGGGAACGTGGTACATAATACCGTTCTGGTTGTAACGGTCCTTCACCCAGTGTTGACCGTGATAGGCTTCAGCCTCCCTGCAACTCAAATAACTGATTTGACTGGTTGATGGAAACAAAAATAAACACATGGGAGGTGGTGGTGGTGGTGGTGGTGGGGGTTGGGTGTAGTAGTAGGGGACTGCGCTCATGATCACTAGATTGTGGGTATGAATCCCATTAAACCACACTGTGCTAAGGTTCTAAACACAAGTGTGCCTCTGTCCACCCAGCAGTATTACTCAATGGACTGGTTCCCCATTCAGCAGTTGAAAGCAGGATGTGCTCTACCAACTATAGTATTATTAAGTGTTTTGACAAATAAGTGATAGCCTGGTACACAATATAAATAATAATAATAATAATAATAATAATACCTCTACAAGCTTTGTTTTTAGTAAAAAAAAAAAAAAAAAAAAGTATGAGAATCAATTTTGAAGGCAATTTTCCCCCCAAGCCCTATAGTTCTCAAAGTCTGTGTTTCTCTGACCCACCTCAGGCCTCCTCCTAAACACACGCTGAGTCGTGTTATGATCACGAAGAATCGCGGGAAGGACAAGCTGTGGTGTTGCACTCGGGAGCCACTTAAACAGCCACTGTTAAAGAAGGTTCTGGCTAATGAGGACCTTTCACAGGACGCCTGCATGGCCTTCATCGATATCCTTTCACCAGTACACACACACACGCGCACACACACACACACACACACACACACACACGCACACAAACAGAAACACAGCTGTGGATTAAATTGAACTATATATTTCCGGTCCAATCGGTTCATAAATATAACTGATCATATTACTATGTTTCATATAAACATACAACATAAAGAGATCATTTGAACTTTAATATTTATTCATAAAATCAATAATTATTAATTTTAATTTCATTTCTTGCCTGCGGGGGCATAGTGAGCTGTCCAAGGTGTACCTCTGCCCCAGAGTCAGCACAGATGGGTTCCGGCCTCCCCGCGACCTTGATTAAGATTTTAAGAAATCAATGAATGAATGAACAAACCTTATTTTTAGGTTAGCATACAGTACTCACCGCACAGAGAGAAAGGTTTTAGGTTTGATTCTCATGCTTGGGTGTTTTTTGTGTGGAGTTTTGTGTGGATGTTCTCCGTGTGCTTGTGTGAGTTTCCTCCAGGTGCTCCAGTTTCCTCCCACAGTCAAAGGTCATGCACATTAGGCTAATTTGGCCGTTTTAAATTGCTCCTAGGTGTGAGTGTGAGTGTCTGTGTGTGTTAGCCCAGCGATGGACTGGTGGTGTACCCGACCTTCACGCAGAGTCGACTGAGACGGTGACCACCTCCGTGCGATCCTTATAGGATTAACCGACTCAGCGAATGAATGTATGAAGTGCGTTTCTAGGGCGGGACATGATGGTGTAGTGGTTCGCTTGTCTGCCTCCCAGTAAGAAGGATTTGGGTTCTGTTCATGGCGAGTTTACATAATCTTACTATGTTTGTATGGGATTCCATCAGGTGCTCTGGTTTCTTTCCACCGTCCATAGACATGCACATAATGGCTGTTTCAAACCGCCCGTCGATGTGGAAGCGAGTAGTTGTGAATCTGTGTTCATGGTGTTTCCTGCCTTCGCCCAGAGATGGCCGATATCAGCTTCAGCCTCCCTGTGGCTCTTATAGAGGATAAAGCGGTTCAGAAAATAAGATGAATGGAAAAAAAGAAATTTCTATAAATATCATGTGTGTGTGTGTGTGTGTGTGTGTGTGTCCTTAACCTCCTCCTCTGTACCTATTATGAAGTATATGGGTGATTATCCATCCAAACGAACTCGCTCTGTGAACGAGCTCACGGATCAGATGTTTGAGGGTGCTCTGAAGGCGGAGCCTCTAAAAGATGAGATCTACTGTCAGATTCTCAAACAGCTCACCGAGAATCATGTAAAGTAAGTCATCCAACAGATCCTATAGTCATTTCTGCAAACTGTGCATTTTGAAAATTGCATTTGTCAGTATGTACGTAGTCTTAATATCTGTAGCTACCTGTGTGTGTGTGTGTGTGTGTGTGTGTGTGTGTGTGTGTGGGCTTGTAGGTACAGTGAGGAAAAGGGCTGGGAGCTGCTCTGGTTGTGCACTGGTCTCTTTGCTCCTAGTAATGTCCTCCTACCTCACGTCCAGAGGTTCCTGCAATCAAAGAAGCACCACCCACTCTCCCTGGACTGCCTGCAGAGGTTGCAGAAAGCCTTACGGTCTGTTTTAATGCACATCCACACACAAAAGTAAAAACTTTTTAAATCAAAAGCTGCATTGTTTGTATCGTATGAGATGGAATGCCGTTAGTTCATTCATTCATCCAACTTAATCCCACTAGGTTCGTGGGCACACCCTGGACAGCCCACCTGTCCATCACATGACTATTTACACTCATATTCACGCCTATTGCCAATCTGAAACAGCCTGCTAAACCTATTGTGCATGTGTTTCGATTGTGGGCGGAAACCTGGGTATCCGGAGGAAAGCCACGTGAGCATGGCGAGAACATGGATTTCTACACAGAAAATTATCCATGAGCCAATTAATTTAATGGATAATTAAATAGATAATTTACTTATCAGGTGACACAGCACCATAGTGGTTTGTATGTCCATCCACAGCTTGAATGTCATGGGTTCGAGTTCCAGGCGCTGCACAGACGGAGGGGGTGGGGTGGGGGGGGTTGATGCCTATCTCAATCAACGCCAGGTGATGGCAGGTTATACCCAGAACAGCTTGCCAGACCATCGCAGGGCAATTTGGAACAGCCAAGTAGCAGAATGTTACAAGTCTTTGGACTGTTGGAGGAAACTGGTGTGCCTGGAGGAAACCTACCCAAGCACAGGCAGAACAAGCACACTCCACACTGAAACGCCCGAGCCGAGGCTGGGACTTGAACCTCGGATCTTCTTGCTGTGAAGCGGACATGCTAACCGCTACACCACCACGCCACCAATCACACCACACTGTCACTGATTATTATATTATAATACCATGTCCTGTCAAGATTTTTTTTTTCACTTTTCACTTTTGACTAACGGCTCCTTGGGGGGAAAAAAATCATCTCTTTTGCCTTTTTGAATAAACTTGTCTTTTTTGAAAAGTACATCCAGAACCTGTGAATATTTTGTTCTCTAACAGGAACGGCTCGAGGAAGTACCCTCCTCATCTGGTCGAAGTGGAAGCTATCCAGCACAAAACCACACAAATCTTTCACAAAGTGTACTTCCCAGATGACACAGATGAGGTACTGCAAGAAGAGCAGAGAAATGATGTTTTCTGAGGGCTAACATCTGTATCTGAGCTTCAAATATTTATTAATTTCATTAATCCTTTTCACGTGCTTCATTTACTATTCAGTAGCGTGTACTATACTGTGAGGAAAAAACACTAAATAGAAACTTGTAATCCGTTGTTATACACACAAAAATCATTAACAAGACTACAAGGCAGCTAATTAACAATTATGCATTGAAGGTGAGGTTAATGACTTTAAATAGTCTAATCAATTTAGCGACATCCACCAAGCCGGAGGCGCATAATTGTTTTAGGATATACAGGGATCCCTCACTTTCCGCAGTCAATCGAGACCGAGATCCGAGATTATTGATATATAATATCAATAAATACATATTCAATGCTATAAATGCTTATAATAAAAATGAAACATTAAAAAATAATGCATAAGATGTAAATAAAATATAAATACACATACACAGATGCGCCTCACAAAAATGTAACGAATTTTGTTGGGAGGTTTTGGGTTGTTTTTTGTTTTGTTTGTTTAGGGTTTTGTTTTTTTTTTTGCATAATTGGCCTTGTTTTTGTGCCATTTTCCTTAACTTTTCCCCTTTTCTTCCTTAATTTGCTTATTTTTTGATTCAATGTTTGTTTGTTTTTTTAAATTTCAATGCACTGAAGCCGCATGAATTGAAGTGTGAAGTAGCGAGGGATCCTTGTACTACATGGAAACGTAGGAGTTGGCTCAGTGGTGGAGTGATTAGTATGCCCGCCTCACAACAGCAAGGTCCTCAGTGAGGTGGTATGTTCTCACTGCACTTGGGTATGTTTTCGCCAGATAGTCCGGTTTAAAGACAGGCACACTGGGCAAATTGGCTGTTCGGAATTGCCCCTCGTGTGAGTGTGAATGATTGTGTGTGTTGCCTCAGTGATGGTCTAGTGAGCTGTTCATGGTGTATCCTGCCTTCACTCAAGTGTTGGTTGAGATACACTGAAATATGGTAAAATATTTAATTTATAATATTTTTGACACCAAATCAGGCGTAATATTTTTATTATATGGATATGTGGTAAACATTTGATGACGAGAGATTCGCTCTTTAAGTATTCAGATGGTGATTAACTTTTTCTTTCTGTCAGAAATGAGATCAGGGACAGCATAACCCTGTGTAAATCTGAAACTGGATTAAAGATTCTCTCGCTCTCACTCTCTCTATCTCTCTCGCGCGCACGCGCGCTCTCTCTCTCTCTCTGTGTCTCTGTCTCTCAGGCTTTTGAAGTGGAGTCCAGCACGAAAGCAAAAGACTTCTGTCTGAACATCTCCGGCAGGCTGTTGCTCAAAACCCCAGAGGGCTTCAGTCTGTTTGTAAAGATCTCCGATAAGGTAGCATCCATTAATACTCACATTTCACTGGAGCACGGCAGACTTACGGACGCAAAAATGTTGTCCTCCGCAAACGTTCTGCAATTATTTCCTCATCTTCCGTGTCATTCCATGTCATTCCGGCGTTATTCCTCAAGTCTTCCTCTACTTCCGTTTGCTTCCGGCAGGCCAAAATATTCCATAAAAGCCCATCATAATCAAAAGCACGTTCACGGAAAAAATTCCATGAGTGTTCCGTGGGGTCACTTGGGCGTACTTTTGCGTACCTGTTCCGCACATACTGTGAACTTCCAGAGAGTGTAAGAATTTCCACTTTTCCGTAAGATTTTCACCCATTTTCCGTGTAAAAATGCAGAAGCTCTTCCGTAGACAGCGTTCTACGCCTTTCCGCTATGATCCTTGCATGCCGTAGTCCAGTGAAATGGGGGTATTACTTTTTAAATAGTTCCAGATGCACGCTGATTCCAGCTCTTGTGCTACACTCTGTCATCTAGAGAGAAGTTTTCTTATAGAATTTCTTCTTATACCTCTCTTATAGAATTGGTACGAATTGTGTTTTTCACATTTTACAGGTGATAAGTGTTCCAGAGGGCGATTTCTTCTTTGATTTTGTCCGTCATCTTACAGACTGGATCAAGAAAGCCAGACCTGCTAAAGATGGTAACAGACTAAGTGTGATTTACAAGGTCATTAATATATATATATATATTTTTTTACACACAGTGTTGTAGTGGTAAGCACGTCCGTCTCACAACAAGAAGGTCCTTGGTTGAAGCGTTTCGATGAAGAGCTTGCATGTTCTCACCATACTTGTGTGGGTTTCCTCCAACAGTAAGAAGACATGCACATTCAGCTAACTGGCTGTTCTAAATTGCCCCAGGTTTGAGTGTGATTGGTTGGGTGTGTGTTGCCCTGTGATGGACCGGTGAGCTGTTCAGGGTATACCCTGCCTTCACCAGAGTCGGCTGAGATTGGCTTCAGCCTTTGCGAACCAAGTAGGATAAGTGGTTCAGCAAATGAGTGAGAGTAGGGTAGGGTTGTATCATGTGTGACATAACAGAGATGTGCATTTTATGTATGGCTGAATTTTGTTCAACCTTTTGTTTCACAGCTATTGTGCCTTCACTGACCTACCAGGTGTTCTTCATGAAGAAGTTATGGACAAACACAATCCCTGGAAAAGACTCTTTTGCAGATGCTATTTTCCATTACTATCAGGTGAGTTTAAAGGCACCTGTTGATGATCCTGAGAGAATGTAAGATATTTTAGAAATACAAAGCTTATTTTAATAAATGATCAAAACGATCATAAAACTGTGCAATTTTATCTCGTGGATTACTAGAAGGGGTTGAGCAACCTTTTACTGGTTCCTTTTGGCGAGGTGTTGCTCTCGTCCGTCGTCATCCGTTAACTTTTTATAAAAGAATAATGTGGGAACAGCACCCAGTTTTAGACCTAAAAGTTTGGGTTTCGTGTCCAGTAGTTCTGTCTGGAGGACACGCCAATAGCAGGTTGAGTTGAAGTGGTCTTCACAGACTGCTGAATTGCGTCCGAAACGTTTTCAGAATACGGCCTGTGCCGATGTTGTGTGATGTTTTCTGTAATTTCTGCGCTTTTTGTTTGTGCAACGATATGTTTTGCACTCTGACATTTTGCTGGTGACACAGCGCAGCACTGGCTGAGAATGTGTTATCATAGGCTGGTGTCTGCTGTACACAGCCCAGCCAATAGGAACAAAATGTGTTCACGTCACTACTGGGGTTGGAACAGCCAATGAAGGCGGCAACAAGTTGCTGCACACACCAATACTAACAGTCGTGTGGCAGCACTCACACATACTTGACAAAGGGCAAGGCCTTGCCTGACGGAACCGCTGATGTCATATGTGATCGTTTTAAAGAGCTTCTAATACAAACTCATCACAGATGAACTTTAAATAAATCACTCAAGGTTGTGCAGATAGCATGTTCTGGAGTGGTACCCATCTGACTGTGAAGCCGCCCGGGATAAGAGTCGGATCCTCCAAAGCTAAGACCATGGTTCTTAATGCCGTGCAGTCAATGGACAGATGAATTGGTGCTGCATCAGCAATAATGACTATGGTGAAGAGCGTGCAGGGTCAAAAGGCAACGTTTTCAATTAATCGATGTTCCAACCCTCACCTATGGTCACGAGATTAGTGATAGAATGAGTCCAGCTGAAATGAGTTTCCTCTGGATGGTGTCTGGGGCTTAACCTTGGAGATAGAGTGAGGAACTCCAATATCTGAGATGCTCAGGGTAGAAATACTGCTCCTCCATATGGAAAGGAGTTAGCAAAAGTTGTTCGGGCATGAGATTAGGATAGATCCTCGTCACCTCCCTTCAGAGGCTGTGGGGCAGACCCAGAACCCACTGGAGGGACTAAATATCCCAGAGGTGTCTAATGGAAGGCCCACAGGGGGGAAATCCAGCCCTCCAACTCATTTTAAGCAACTTGTGAGAATTTTAAAAGTATATGATTATCGTACATTATTTGCATTAACTATTACCATGAAACATAATTCATTATCAGTGACACTGTGGTATAGTGGTTAGCACGCTGACCTTACAGCAAGAAGGTCCTCGGTTTGATTACCAGCTCAAGCATTTCTGTACGGAGTGTGCATGCTCTCCTCATGCTTGGGTGGGTTTCCTCCAGGTACTCTGGTTTCCTCCCACAGTCCAAAATCATGCACAACAGGTTAATTGTCTATTCCAAAGCACTCCTAGGTGTGAGTGTGAATGGTTTTGTGAGTGTTGGCCCTGTGATGGCCTGGTGAGCTGTCCAGGGTGTACCCCGCCCTTACCCAGAGTCAGCTGAGATGGGCGCCAGCCTCCCCATGATCCTAAAATGAATGAATAAATAATTGATCATCCATCCACTAGGTGAAGCCAATCTATTTTAAGCAAACAGCTAGCCATTCATGACTCAGGAAAGATTACAAGCTAGCTTATAACGGTCAAGTACTGTCAGAAAAGGAACGCGAATAAAGACAAAAGGACAAATACATTAATAATACGGCCATGCAGATTTTATGATTGCCCTTTTTGAATAGATATTGAATGATTATTCGGCCCTCGATGACCTTGAAATTCAGGGAAATGGCCCTTAGTGAAAATGGGTTTGACACCTCTAATATATCCTGTGTGGCCGAAGCGAGCCTCCGGATCTCCCAGGAGGAGCTAGAGCAGGGGTCTCAAATTCATTCCACAAAGGACATTCCACTTCAACCAAGCAGCAGGGCGTTACAATCACCACATCGACTGTCTTCTGTTCTGTATCTAGGAGCTTCCTAAATACCTTCGCGGTTACCACAAATGCTCCAGAGAGGAAGTCTTTCAGCTGGGAGCTCTAATCTACAGAGTCAAATTCGAGGATGACAAGTCATACTTTCCCAGCATTCCCAAAATGCTGAAAGAGCTGATCCCGCAGGACCTGATCCGCCAGCTGTCTCCTGATGACTGGAAAAGAGTGCGTCTTTGGTCTTTGTTGTATAATTTACTGTATTTGTGATGGATCCTCAAGAGTTTTCATTATTATTGTGCAATATTGAACCTAAAACTCTGTGCTTGATGCAGTCCATTGTGGCTTACTTCAACAAGTATGCGGGCAAGTCGAGGGAAGAAGCCAAGCTAATGTTTCTAAAGATCATTTACAAGTGGCCCACTTTCGGATCAGCTTTCTTTGAAGTGAAGGTAATGAGATGATAAAACCAGATTCCTGTAAGTGACGTGCAGTTTATAGACACATCTGATGACTTACAATCACTTGCTATTCATTTCCTCCACTAAAGCAAACCACTGAGCCAAATTTTCCAGAAATCCTGCTCATCGCCATCAACAAGTATGGCGTCAGTCTCATAGACCCCAAAACCAAGGTTTGTGACAGAATTCGCACCATTTTTTTTTCCCAATTAGTGTTTCTGTAATATGTTGTATCTTATTGTTTTCTCTTCCATTATCGATTCATTTTTGCAGAATATAAATGTTTCAGCATGAAATCACACCGGATCATGGGCTTAGTAACTCATTTGCCTGTTTCTCATCTTGTTTAAATTCTGTGTCTGTTTACAATAACAAGAGGGTGACTGGAGGAACAACCCTGTTTATGCACAATAACATGGCAGTGCAAGAGTAGTTTGTAAAAATTCGAAAAGTCCGAGATTAAGTGTTACGAAACAGAAGAAGAGATACGATTTCAAAAGATTTTTTTTTTTTTTTTTTAAATATGGTAATGTTTACTATTATCAGTGTACCATTTGTGAGTTCGCTGGTGCCCATTCCAGCCAACTTCGGGCGAGGGCAGAGTACACCCTGGACAGCTCGCCAGGCCATCGCAGGGCGGAAACACGCCGACGGCTTTGCAGCCTACTCTTGTCGAAAGTCAGCAATGGTTCTTTTACATGCCTCACACCATAGACAGTGAGAGACATGGCCGGCCTTTGATAACCCAGTTAGCCACACTGGGGGGGGACAGTGACAACCTTGTGCAGAGTGGGAATCGAACCCCCAACCTTTGGATCAGCGATCCAGTGCCCTATACCACTAGACCACCACTGCCCCTTTTCTGTAACCGCTTAATCCTAATTAGGGTCGAGGGGAGACTGGCGCCCATGGAGTTGTTTCTTCTGTTCAGTTGTTTCTCAACCTGATTGTAAGTGAAGTAGAGAGGTGGGACAGGGGTGTCAGGTCCATCACAGAAGACAGGGGTGCTGTGCATTCGCCGCAGTGTCGAATCGGTTAAAGAACATATCCAGCTCGTTGGCCCTGTCCTGACCACCTTCCGTCTGCTGACGGACGGATGGCCTGAAACCAGCGACGGTCTTCATACCCCTCCACACCTTTTAGTGTTCTTCTGCTGGAGTTTCCACTCCAGCTTTCTCCTGTAATTGTCTTTACTTCTCTGATCTTAATTCTCAGCGAACACTTTGGTTTGTTCTCAGCATCTCTTGTGCCAGCCCTGAATGCCCTCTTCTTGACATTGAGGAGGGATTTAATGTCTTTAGTCACCCATGGCTTGTTATTTGGGTAACAAAAGACCATCTGAGCTGGGACAATGGTGTCAGTGCAGACATTATTGTAGTGTGAAATGCACTCAGTAAGCTCATCAATGTTATCATTGGCTCGCAGACGTGTATTGGAGTTTGTTCATAGCCTCCTCCAACCATCTCCTAACAGTCCTTGTCCTGGGCTGCCTCTTCAGAACAGGCACGTAAACATGAAGAGAGGGGTGTGTGTGTGTGTGTGTGGACACTGTGGGCATCCTTAGTAATTTGCATACAGCTATATAGTTATTAGTATATACAGTCATTAGGAATATCCTGATGCAGTCATGTCTCCACAAAGCACATGAAACTACACTCACTCGGACTCTGGGTTAGCGCTGTCAGCTCGTCCATTTTATTCATCAGTGACCTCGCGTTCCTCATTAGAAAACTTGGGAGGCACGGCTTGTACCTTTTTTCTCTGTAAGCCTCCGCTGTCTTGCCTCCTTCCTTCTACTGTAAGGACGTGCTTGATATCGAGCAGTTCTCCGCTGTGAAAGGAGTGGAACTTGAGACCAAAGATGATTCTTTGTTCCGTCCTCCACCTCTCCATCCACGGTGTGTTTTTCTCCATATTTTAGCGGGAAAGGCCGTGAGTCCGGCCACTATTCCAGCTGGTTTCAGGGTGGTTAACTGATCTCTCGAGTAAACAAGGCATGCATGTAGTTGATGTGTTCTGTGAAAGTAAAGGTTCTGCAGCGATAAAAACTAAAAAACATCTCTCAACCCACATTTTGAGAGGACAGCTCTCGTACCTCACTTTACGAAATGAATCCGTTCCAGAAATGGTTTCGGAACCTGGATGTTTCGTAAGTTGAACTGAATTTTACATGTAAAATGTGTGATTCGTTCCAAGGACACCAATACCACCCCCTAAACCCTTTAAAAATTATAAAACTATACCTTTTAAGGCCTCTTTCTCCTTCAATATCGTATCGATGGTAGACGGGTTTGGCCATATTCCTTTGCGATGTCACTCATCCGCATGCCATGAGCCCGCTTCTTCTTTTCACTCTCACCGGGAATCACGCGCGCGTGTGTGTGTGTGTGTGTGTGTTGACCATGTCTTCTTAGCAGTTATAACCTTACAAATGTTTATGCAAGGTTAAAAGCCTGAGCCAAAAAACAGAGTTGCAATGAGCACACTCGAAAAACTCACGAAACAACAGTAGCTCTGTCCTTTACACAAAAAGCATAATGGGTATTATGGAGATGCAACTCCATAATAGCCAATGGAAGGGAGCTACGTCATCCCTCCTAGCCAATGGGAGGCCAGTGGGGCGGGGTATTTGGAGATAGCCAATGGGCGGCCAGCGAGGCGGCGTGTTGGGAGATAGCCAATGGGAGGCCAGCGGGGCGGGATGGTGGGAGATAGCCAATGGGAGAGCAACTCACACACTGTTTGAATTTTTGAGATGGCGTTTTCGTAATGTGAATTTGTTTTGTATCCAGAGACGGAAATTTTAGGTAAATGCGTTTCGTAACCTGGACTTTTCGTTTGTTTGGACTTTCGTAAGGTGAGGTACCACTGTGTAAGAAAAAAATAAGTCAGAAAAAGAGTTAAAGGTACGGGAAAGGCAGGAGCAACTGCAACAGGCCAGGAATCATGCTTTATTATTTAGTGATCAGAATCACATGAAACTTGGCAGACCTGTTCTTGTGGGCAATCGCTAGACTTAATGAAAAATTCTATTGAGCCAGATTTTTGATTTTCAAACGAAAACGTAATTATTGGCATTATCATCTGTGTTGCTGGATTCGAATGCTCGACTGATTGATTTGATTTCCAAAGGATAACATTGTATTTCGTGTTTGTTTATTCTACTTATGAAGTGAATTTGCCCCATTAACTAAATATGCAAACTAAACCAATATGTTGGTGATGTTGAGGTACTTATTCCTGTATTTCCTTCTCCAGGATGTTTTAACCACTCACCCATTTACAAAGATCTCCAACTGGAGCAGTGGAAACACCTACTTCCATATCACCATCGGCAACCTGGTGCGAGGAAGCAAGCTGCTCTGTGAAACATCGCTGGTTAGTTCATACAATAGTGATTTGGAAAACAAATGAGGCTATTGAATATTGATCCTCAGGTGGACTTCTCATGTACGTGCAGCATAGTGGTTAGCATGAATGCCTCATAGCAAGAACATCCTGAATTCAAATCCCGAGCTTGGGCGTTTCCGTTTGGAGTTTGCATGTTCTTGTGCTTGCAAGTGGCTCCCGTTTCCTCCCAGTCTCAATGGAAAGTATTAGGCGAACTGTTCCAAATTTCCCCGAAGTGTGATTGTGCATCAGTGTGTTATGTATTGCCCTGCAGTGGTTTGGTGAGCTATTCAGGGTGTACCCTGCTATACCCTGGCCTTCTTGCTGTGAGGCGGATGTGCTAACCACTACGCCACCGTGCCGCCTGTCACCATCAAAAGAACCACTAACACTATCTCAACTGTTCGTGTTCTGATGGCATCACCATCTGAGCAGAACACCTGAGTGAGGACTGTGATGGGACATAAAACCGAAATGTCACCGACCAGTCATACTTACTGACGCCGCATCGCTGTCGGAATATTTGTCCCTTTTAAAAGATATGGCGCAAAGTTAAAAATGGTGGGCACAGCAGTGTCCGTCACTTTCTTCATGCCCTTCTCCTCTGTAAAGAACTCTTTTCTTCCAATGAATTATCAGCTTTTACTCCTGCACCGTGGAGGTTGTTGATATTTGATGACTGTTGCTTTCTGCTTTTTCTTCACAGTTCTCACAAACTTTTCCTTGGCCCACCACTGTAATGTCTAGCTGTTATTTCTTCTTCTTCTTTTCCTTTCGGCTTTTCCCTTCAGGGGTCACCACAGTGAATCATCTACCTCCATCTCACCCTATCCTCTGCATCTTCTACTCTTACTCCAACTACCTTCAGATCCTCCTTCACCACATCCATGAATCGTCTCTTTGGTCTTCCTCTAGGCCTTCTACCTGGTAGTTCCAACCTCAGCATCTTCTTCTTTTTCTTTCGGCTGCTCCCTTCAGGGGTCGCCACAGCAAATCATCCGCCTCCACCTCACCCTGTCCTCCGCATCTTCTTTTCTGACTCCAACGACCTTCATGTCTTCCTTCACCACATCCATAAATCTCTTCTTTGGTCTTCCTCGAGGCCTTCTGCCTGGTAGTCCAACCTCAGCATCCTACTGCCAATATACTCACTATCCCTCCTCTGTACATGTCCAAACCATCTCAATCTAGCTTCTCTGACTTTGTCTCCAAAACATCTTACATGTGCTGTCCCTCTGATGTGCTCATTCCTGATCCTATCCATCCTCGTTACTCCCAAAGAGAACCTCAACATTTTCATCTCTGAATGTCTGGCTGTATTTATTTCCCCAGAACATCAAAAACTGTTGCATTGGCTATGCTTCCTGATTAGACAATTATCGATTTTCCTCGTCTCAGCTTCCAAATGGTTGTACTTTTTCTTTTCTCATTCACTTTGACAGGATGTGTGAAATAGATGATTTCCCGTTCAGTTTAGTGATAACCCAATTTGGGTTCCTGTGTTAAGTAGGCCGTCCTGTGTGAACTGACTATAGTGCTTCCAATCCCTGGGTGACTATCCCTGTGTTGTCTCAATTAATTACTGTATAAAACTTCTAAATTTTGTCCAAACAAATACATTGCTTTAACCACAAGCCATCCTATGTTGGTGTTTCTTCCCAGACCTAATGAGGGAAGGCAGCCTTTGAGTAGGGGACAACGTATGGGAGAGTTCTTTGTCTGAATTGCAATGCAATTGTGTCAAAAATCATAAACCTCGAACCTAATAACCTCTCAGGCAAATGTTATGGGACAAGTTATTCACCGAATCTAGCTGTAAATCTCAAGAAACTTTCACATTACGCATAACTGTGAACACAATTCCCAAATAACAGACATCAGCATTATTTCCTAAGTAGTACATTCTATCCCTTGCTTCTTTTCTACAGGGTTACAAAATGGATGACCTGCTGACCTCCTACATCAGCCAGATGCTGACCACTATGAGCAAGCAGCGGAGCTCCCGTGGTCACAGCAGGTGAATGTCTTACTGGCGGGAGGCGGCTGAGCTGGTGCGTGTGCTCAGGGGTGTGGGTCAACCGTGCAGCTGGAACCAGACCTTTGCATGGCAGCTGTGGAGGATGAGCCGCAGTCCCTCTAACAGCTCGCAAGGGTCCGTTTACCCTGATGATGCCGCTTCATCCCTCTCCAGTGAGGAGGACTATCTTTAACTGGACCCAGCTGGACACTTTGAGTCAAATTCGTTCACCTCCCGTCTCAGTCAATCTGACCCAGAAAGGAAAAACAATGATACTTATGAGGCATTGCAAGATTACTGGTCTCTTGTGTATGCATGTGAATTTATTGAAGTAGGATACAAGTGATCTGCCATGGCGACCATATAGTATATTGCAATAATAATTAGAAGGCAAATAATAGATGTTTATGTATTTACAGATTGACTCTAGTAATAGTGATGTATTTATCTGTAAAGATTGTCCAATATGATCCCTTATTAACAGTCTCGGTTATTTTTAGCTGAAGCGACAGTAAGTGCTGTTCTGTTAAATAGCCATCAGGTTTGACCATGAATTGTTCTGAAAGAAATTCAAGTTCAGACATGCAGGCATAATAATAATAATAATTACCCAATTCCTGCAGAAATTTTGAAAGTTTGTTTTTTGCTTTCCTGTACGACAGCTTTTATAGTTTTGTTTTTTTTTTTTTTTTGCAATTTACAAAATTACAGTAAAATAACACTAAATTTTACAGGCATGAATTGGGACCCGATCAGAGAACCATCTTCTAAAGCAGTAGTGGGCAAATGTTTTGACTTGTGGGCCACAGTGGGTTCTAAAATTTGACAGAGCGGCCGGCCGGGTCAGGAGCATTTGGACAGGGTGTTTGGACCAGATTTACTAAAGCATTGCATGTAATGTGAAAACCTCATAGCACAGTAATCACACGCAAATAAATGTACAACCCGATTTACTAACAGTGTGCACTGAGAACTGTATCTTTCAAATGTGCAAAATAGCCTCATCCAGTATGTTTGTCTCAACGAATATGCAAGATGTGGGATTAGACACTATTTGTCACAATACCGTGAGAAGAAAATGTAAACAGATTAAAATTGCACACACACTGAGATCTATCAAACCTGGAGATTGCATCCGTTTTAATACGTTTCAATCAAAGGAACAATATTAAAGAAATCAACATTTATTGAAAAAAGATGTTCATCACTTTCAATATTCAAAACATATTATTTCACAACAAAATACTCAACAATGTCAATCATTTCTACTCTGCTCATTTTCTGTTCCGCTGCTGTGCGTAAATGCACTTAAGAGACGTACGTACTTTCAAACTTTCCATATGAATTTTTTTCATAACACAGCAGAAAAACTCACCAATTTGAATGCCAGCAAAAACTTGCCTTGGTGTTTGACTCTTGAATTGCAGAATTCTGCCGAGTCTGTAAATTAGCCACAAACCTCTGTGTGGTAGCCACCCATTGTTGCGTTGACTGCTTGCTTGCGTAGTTTGCATGCTTCGTGGCAAACTGACGGCTGATCTTGTACTCTTTGAAAACCGCAAAAGCTTCTTGGTGTATCAGACATACAGCCATTAATCGGACTTCGGTAAAAAATATTTTGTTGTCCACTCTTTATTAAAGACACGGCCCTCACTGTCCACTCTCCTTTTTTTTTGGTCTACTCATCTTTACAGAAGATGTAGAAGAAATGGCAAAGGAAAAATGTAAGTGAAATAAAGAGGAATACACTACACTCCAACAAAGGTCCACCAACGGTCAGTGCGCCATCTATTGGGAAACGCTGGCATTTCAGGGACAAGATGTAATGAATGATCGATGTACAATTTTGATTTTGATTTATTTATTTTTTTAATTGGACAAATTCAGCGGGCTGCAGTTTGCCCATATCTGTTCTCGAGTGCTAACAGACGTTTTTGATGAGTCGACCTCTGTGACTTTGAAGAATAGGTCAAGGTGACCCAGTTTTGATAGACTGGTAGAGCGTGCCATAGGGTCCATTCAAAATAAAAATAAAATAATTCCATAATGCACAGCTGCCAATTTTTCCAAATCAAGAAATAGACTTTGCTCTCGCGGCCTGTCAAAATGCATCGAATCAATACGAAACGCCCCCTTGTCGGCATTTTTTTTATAGAATTAACATTCTTCAACATGTTTTAAGGTGATTCACATGAAATGCAACAAACAGTAAAAGGTAGTTTCCTAGTACTAAGCATTTTACTCACCACAAAGCAATCCCAACTCCACAGTGTAGAATCCCATCACTTGAAAATAAACTTCCCTCATTGAGACGTATACAGACAGACAAGGGGATGTCAAAGACGAGCTGTTATCATTCTTCTAACTGATCCTTTTTGACTGCTTCCTATGTAGCAGCCTTTGCTGTCTTCAAGAAGGAGGCAGTGAACGTCTGTTCATAACAGGTGTTGCTTCTTGATTTTTGAATAAGTAGGGCTGACTGTGACTGTGGCAGAGATGGATGCGGATAGCCCCTGAAAGTGTCCCGTACATTTTGCGTGAGATATAATAATAATAATAAGTATACAGAATAACAATAGGTCTGCCTGCAGTAAAACAAAATGATGATAATTTATTTTTTTACCTTGTATTTATTCAAAATATCAGTTTGGACAGCACTAATTCACATGCCCTGCACCATTTTAATGATTGATTGCAGAAGTTTGTAAACCCAGTGGTTTGTGTAAGTAAATGTGTATTTAGGAATTATAAGATGTTAATGATGAAATCTGCACATATCCTACAACAGATAGCTGTTCAGGGTGTACCCCACCCTCACCCCGAGTAGGCAGAAATAGGCTTAGAAAATGAATTAATATTTTGGAGGGAACATGACCATCTCAGCATGAACTTCTTAACATGTTTTGTTTGTGATTTTGAAATGAGCACGAGAAGGTAAATGTATTTTAACCGAGTCTGTAAATGTTCTTCAAACGTATAATGATTTATAAGTTGAGCTCTGGGAATGTAACCTTATTCTATCAGTTTTAAAAGTCTTCATTGTTTTGTTTTATTTTGTCCTTTTTTAATCCATATCAGTGTACAGTAAGTGTTTATAGGATTGAGCATTGATATAAAATGTAGAATATTTTTTGATGTAGATTTGTCTGTGGGACTAAAACAAAGAAATGGGTGCAGAAAAATATATTATAACATTGGCTGACCGAAAGGTTTCCTCAGTGACTATAAGGAATCATATTCAGAGTTGTGTTCAAAAGGTACATTAATATTTCTTCGAATTGGAAATTGTTTCGTAGTCAAGTTGCACAACTGAAATTAATTTAATGAAAGCCATATTCAAACTGAAATATATTTGCAGTTCATGCCCCGATGGTTCCAGGTCTTTGTTGAACCCCCCCCCCCCCCCCAAAAAAAAAAAAAAAAAAAAAAAACTTATATTATCCTATATTACCTTATATTATATTACCACTTCTACCTTTAAATTCCAGCTTTAATACATAGAAGAATCAGGGATCGAAAATGCAGCCTGAAATTTTATTTCTTTAGATTTACTAAAATACTGTAAATCTATGTACAGATTACAGAACCGTATATACACAGTATAGTGGTGAGCATGTCCACCTCACAGCAAGATGGTCCTGGGTTCAAGTCTTGGGACTGGCAAGAGTGTTTCTGCGTGGAGTTTGCATGTTCTCCCCATGTTTGTGTTGGGATTCTTCAAGCGCCTCCTGTTACCTCACACAGTTCAAAGACATGCACATTAGGCTAATTGATTACTTCATATTGCCCCTAGGTGTGAGTATTGGTCCTGTAATGGACTAGTGAACAGTTCTGGGTATACCCTACCTTCATCGGCTCTGCCTTCATACTGAGTCCAGAGTCCTTGAGACCATCGTAGGATTAAGGAATGAAAGATGATACTGTATATTGATACTCGAAGAGTATTAGTAATAATCATCACAATTACTGCAAATATGGTATTCCTCGCCAAAAACCACTTATTGCTATCAGGGTCAAAGGTATTCGAGTCCATCTCGGCCGACTTTTGGCAAAGGCAGGGTATGACCTGAACAGTTCACCAAAACATTGCAGGGCCAACACATACAGCCATTCACACTCCATATCTAAGGTCAATCTGAAGCAGACAACTCGCCTAAGGTGCATATCTTTTGACTGTGGGAGGAAACTGGAGTACCCAGATGAAACATACATAATCAGAGGAAGAGCATGCAAAGTTCACACAGGACTGTCAGAGTCTGGGACTCAAACTCATTATTCTTGCATAGTCAGCATATCTTATTTTTGCTAGAATTGCAGTGACCTATGACAAGCATGACGTTTAAGCAGTGAAAATATATATGTTGAGAGAAAATCATGTTCTTATTTAAGTCAATGTTATAAAACAAAAATGGGCTGAAAACCCATGCTTGATGTATGAAAACAGATGAAGGATCTGTATTAAATTCTGCGTACTACACTCTGAAAACATTATTATGACTGCAATACACAACTGCAGTCATGTCCAACATTTGAACTGTTCAATATTGTTTTGTTGCATTTGCTAGTACAGTATGCGAACGAGTCGTAAATAATGCAACGGGTTTTTGTTTTATAATATGGAACACAATCAAACATACTGTACATCAAGATTTGGTCTACATCGCAGGTTCACATCCCTACGTCCTAACATAGTCAACATTTCTTTCAATGGCGACGTTTCACCTATGAACAAGGGCATTGTATCCCTGTGCCGTTAAAAAGCCAGAGCCAACTCCATAGAACAATTTTTATTATTAATCACCACCGTGATGCTTGCCCCTCAGTCCTTCCATCAGAAAAAGATGGAATAATATTTTTTTAAAATTCAATAGAATAAAAAAGACGATAAATGAAATTATATCATGTGACACCTCCAAGGACAAAAAAATCTCAAGGCAGCAAAAGCCGAAAAAAATCATGGTGACTGTCTTGAGACCCTCAAGGTGTTGTTCTTGTTGATTTCCTGCCAAGTGGAGAAACATTCAACTCTGAAACATACACCGAGTCTTTTCGAAGACTAAGAGCAAGAATCTGTTGCGTAAAACCAAACTTGGAGAAATTTCTGCTTCAACAATCGCCTGCTTTCAGAGCACAGTTCTGTCGCATCCTTCCTAGTCACATGACTTCGCACCCTCAGGCTTCCATCTCTTTGGTAATTGTAATTGAAAGAGGCACGAGGGAAAATGAAAGAGTGAAGATGAAAATGTGAAAGCTGCGATAAAGAACTGGCTACATCAGCAGCTCGCTGACTTGTATGAAGCTGGGATACATGTCTTCATTCGTAGGTAGAACCCAGCAGGGTGGTGGACCTGTGATGCACAATATGTTTGCATTCCTTATGTCTTATAAAATAAAGATAAATTGCAATACTTGTTTACTCAACATTGCATTGTCTTCGATCTTTGCACCATCTATTCTATATCAGCAAATTTCCCAGCATACATCACCTATCAACCCTACAACAAAAATTCAACCATAGCAAATTCCAGTCATTCATTTTTGTGTAACCGCCTTTGATAACCCAGTTACCTACACTGGGGTGGGGGGGGACAGTGAGGCTTGAACCCCCAACCTCAGGATATAGTGACCAGAACCTTTACTTTACCTTTACGTGTGTTTTTAATGATTATTGAAGCCCTATGATGTCACTCAAACGCCATGCATCTTCTCTCGCCTCTGGTAAGGAGCCTAAGCGCTAAATTCATTAATAAATATGATCACAGTACAAAATTAAAACGTTTTTACTGAATCATTACTACATTTTACTGCATTATTACCGTATTAATGAGTAAGACTGACTATAGAATGTGTTCAAGAAGCATATTTTAGCACATGTAATATCAAATACAGGGTTTTAAATCCATGTCAATAATTCGCAGATTTTCAGGATCCACGGGAAAAGGCAGAACACAACCACCACGAACAACAGGGGCCTACTCTCCCTGATCCTACTGTGGTATGCTTTCAGTTCAGCCTGAACCAGGTGCTTTACAATAAAACCTCCTCACCTTCACCTGCATTTTACTTTATCTTCAAACTAATCAATAATCAGTAATAAGCAGACTCTGGTGAGTCGTTTACTTGCATGTGTGTTGTAACAGTGCGAAGCTATGCTAAACTGCATTACACTGAGCTAGCATGCTAAGGCGGTGATTTAATTCAGTTTGAGAGTTCACATCTATTATATTGTATTATATTGCTGCTATCTTATAAATTGAAGTTTCAAAGAGGACAAAGTACAATAAGGATCTACATGCTTTTAATTTGCTCTTTTTTCAATCACCAACTCCCTGTTGGTTTTTATATGACTGAAATAAAAAACGTTCTTTTATATCAAAGAATATAATAAAGTCTGAATGTTTGTGGTTTGAAAACCATGTAGCTCCATCGGGTAAGGAAAGTTTTACATTTTATCCAAAATTCCCAAAAGGAATCAATGAAAATTGATATACAACAGAAATATGAAATTTTAAATATTTGCCCATATACTTAATGGATACCACGCCACTACCATTATCTGTATACTGACTACAACCACTATTATAACAACTACGACCATTATTATGACTACAGGGAGTCCTCGGTTTACGACGCTGATCCGTTTTTAAGACGCGATGTAACTTGAATTTCAGTGTAAGTCGGAACATAACAAAATATATACTGAAAAGTACTGTACGTACAGTGCTATAATAAAATGTAACAGTTAATGACAAAGTATTAAAAAAAGAGAAAACAATTCCTTACCGCAAGAATGAAATCCAGTGCGGGAGGGAGAGACGGGCTTGTTGTGCTGGAGAAGCTGGGGCAGGTGAGCCTGGAGTAGTAGATGAAGCTGAGGTGGAGGGTACAGGATCTGTTGCAGGCCTCTCTCTACCTTCTTAAAATTCTGCTCCAGGTTCGACTGCACAGAGAGCAACCGCTTCTCATCCAAGATCTCCTTGTAGCATTGCATCAAATCCATGATGCCTCCAGAAACCCTAGTGAACCTTTCCATGTTGGGATCCTGAGCCTCAAAACTCGCCAACGCTTGCTGCATCTCGCAGCCCGAAACTAGTTCGCATTTGTTTACGTAACCGTGAAAGCATAATGACGCGTAATATTATGTGTCATATTTTTATGGGGGTGAGTTTGTAACCACGAAACGGTGCAAGTCGGGACCGGTGTAAACTGAAATGTGTGTGTTTTTTTGTTTTGTTTTTTTTAAGCCTCTACAGAGTGCATGTTGTAAGTTTATTAGTACTACAACTATGTGAATGAGTAGTTATTATTATTATTGATGACGATGATGATAATAATAATAATAATAATAATAATAATAAGCAGTGGTGGCCTGGTGGTAAAGGTGCTGGATCCACTGAGCCCCACTCACCACGGGTTGTCACTGCCCCCACCCCCAAGTGCCGCTAACTGGGTTATCAAAGGTTGGCCATGTCACTCACTGTGAGGTGCAGTAAACAAAAAAAAAAAAATTTAAAAATAAATTAAAAAAAAAAAAAAAAAATTGCTGACTTTTGACAAGAGTAGCTGCAAAGCTCTCAGCGTGTTTTTTGCCCTGCGGTGGCCTGGCTAGCTGTTCAGGGTGTACTTTGCCCTCGCCCGGAGTCGGCTGGGATGGGCACCACCCTCCCTGCGACCCTAATTAGGATTAATGATCAGAAAATGATCTGATAATAATAATAATAATAATAATGACAATAATAATGTATGCTGTAGATATAAATGTATTCGGTTCAGTAAAAGCATCATTTTAAAATTTAAGCCAAAAAATTTGTTTTATTTTACTTAATTGCAGCACTGATTACATATTCATTTATTAAACAACACCACATCATACTTTTTAAATTTCTAGTTACATTTAATGCTGTGGAATGCCCATGAAACAATGTGGTTGGATATAAGAGTTGAAGTTCCACTTCTTTGCCGATGTTGCACAAAATTAAAAAACAAAAACAAAACAAAACACATGTACTGTATGTACAGCTATGAAAAAGCCCTTTTTTATTCAAAAACACCTTTAAAAATAAATAGTCATAATTACAGTAAAATAATTAAATGTAATGTGCTGGCCCGGTGGTACGGTGCTGGATTCCTGATCTCAAGATTGTGAGTTCAATCCTCACTGTCCCAGTGCAGCCAACTGGGTTATCAATGACCGGCCATGACTCTGTCTATGGTGACAGGTACGCAAAAGAACCATTCTTGACTTTGAACAGGAGTAGGCTGTATAGCCATCAGTGTGTTTCTGCCCTGCGATCGCCTGGCGAACTGTCCAGGGTGTACTATGCTTTCGCCCAGAGTTGGCCGAGATGGACACAAGCCTCTCCATGACCATAACTAGTATTAAGTGGATGAATGAATGGAATAAAATGAAATAAATATAAGTTATGTATAGGTGCAAAGACGGCATTATTGATTACGATGTACTGGCAATGTTTTGAACGGAGTTACTGTAACAGTGAATATGAAAGTGCTCGATGTAAACTGGTCCTTGCTACCCTACAGCTACAGTAATTCTACACCGTCTACATTTATTTAACTTTTAAATAAGCGACAAGCTGCGGTTGTGTTTTGTTTCAGACCTCCAGACCACTAACACCCCAGAATTCAAGTTATACTCTTTTCTTCTTTCTAGAAATTTTTCGATAAATACAGATTGTCTCCTTTTCAAGGAAGATTCGGTATCAATGTGCTACACAACAAATAGTGAATCAGAGATTTCAGAAACTCACTCACAGGATCTCATTGGATTTTCACACTCAACAATGTAGTATTTATACAGAATTATCCGAAAAATAAACAAACGCAAAAAAAAAAAAAAAAAAAAAAAATCTTCATTGGGCAGCAGTTCTGTGAGCTGAAATACCTCAATAATGAGTGTTTACAGGAGAATAGCGTCTATGACAGCTCAACAGATAAAGCCGTGATTAGGACGGGCTAAAATGTTCTACACTTGCTTCAGCCAAGAAAACGAATCTGAGGCACAGGGACACTGTAACTGATGAGCTGCAGCTTGGTGGAATGCCTTCTGATCTTTTACTGCTCTACAAATGGCCAGTTTCAGTGCAATGCACCCGGAACAAGTTGCCACCGTACAACTACCTTTTCAACAGCGATTTGTTAAAGATCAAAATGACACCGCTGGGAGTGACCTTCATTGCTTTTCAAGGTTGCGTAAGTTCAGGCCCAGCTTGTCCCTTGAACACAACTGGTCACAAATAGAAGGGTTTATATGTGCTCGGGAGCAACCATCAAGATTATCATGTCTTTTCAGAAGCTTCGGATGGTTTGTTTGAGTGCTGTCCCTTTAGTTTCCAGCTTGCGACTCTGTTCACAGTGGACGTGTAAACACGTAATACACTGGATGAAACGTTCTCTCGGTGCAAGTTGTTCTGGGGAACTTGTTCCTGCTGCCTACGTACAAGGAGCTTTAGTTGTTTGGATCACAGTGGTGACACAGAGCGTATCAGTGCACATTGATCGAATGAGTTCCTAAGCCCTTGTGCCTTATAAAGTCAGAGGTGGGCGGAGTCATCACGGAAGAAATCGCTCAAACTTTAAATAGAAATGATTCATCCTGGGATAAAGGTGCTCAGTCAGGATGAGTTTGTATTGAATAATTGTTTGTTGAAATGGGTCGATCCAAATCACGTGGACAAAAATAAAAGCATAACAGAGCACTGGTTCCTGCAAATGCAAATTTCAGAAAATTCACACACCTCAAAGTACAATACCTAGCCAAAAAATAAAAATAAAAAATAGAGTACGCTCTAACATTCTATTGGGAAGCCTTTAGTCTTAATTATACAGCGTGTAATCGCCATGGCATTGTTGCTTCAGTTGGTCAGGTCAAGGCCCAGCAACATTTACGTGGCAATAAAATAAAGTCGGATTTTTCTTTCATGATGCCACAGATATTAAAGAAGACTTTATGGAGTGGTTCAGTTTTCCCTCATCAATTTATGATGTTGGTAAAAAAAAAAAAAATCCCAACACCAAATGAAAATAAATGTTGGATGTTGCATAAGTTTCTAGAACCAATGCCGTGGCAATGACACGTTATCATATGTAAAGGTGCTCCAACAAAATATTACTTTATTTTTGGGGGGGCTGGCCGCAGTGCCTTTTCTCGATAGCTGCAGCTTATAGTTGGTCGTGGGCGAGTGGTTCTTGCTCATCCTACAAACAAATCTGAGGATTTTTATTTTGAGTGGGCAACATATTTTAAAGATTATCATCTTTATTTATTCAGGGAGGCCCTTGTAATGGAACTGACTACTTGGCGGCGCTCTACCAGGGCCCTCATGAGTTTTCCTCTGTCTCTTTGTCACAATATCCAACTAGCGTGTCACATGACCTACACACTCAGTAACAGCATCATCTACTTAACTTGACTGATGGCAGATTACCAGAGCGGTGTGCAGACATTTGCTCACAAATCAATAACGAACATTTGCTCACATCGTCTTTTTTCTTTGTTCTAATAAATGCATAATACCAAAAGATCACAATGTGTTATAAAAAATATTTATTCTTATTAATACATAATGCTAAATGAACTCATTAGACGTTCGGGTCAGGGTTAGGGTTTAGGGTTATGTTGTGCGCAAATGTCTGTTTTTTCATTAAGGTTGTGAGCATTTGTCCTGTGATCAAATGTCCAGGAACCACAATTATCAAATTGGACTAGCACACATGAGGGTCAACCACCATGTTCCAAAGATGTCTTACATCAAAGCTGAAAAAAAAAAGAAGCTATTGACCCTTCAACCTGAAAGGAGAAGCCTTAGACTGCATTCAGTGGAGACGTGCCATCAAGCTGAGCAGATTCATCCATCGTCATGAGCAAGAACCATCCAAACAACCTCATTAGGGATTTACCTGGCAGGTTTGTGGCAGACATTGTGGCAGACAAATTGGCCTTCATAGATATACAAGGGCCCATCCACCACCTCATTAATAACATCATTTTATCATTCGACAGGTTGAATTGCGAGAAAGCGAGAGACGGCGAGAGAGAAAGAGAGACTGACTGATGCTACCACCCTGGGACATCCCACCTTGCTTTTTTAATTTAAACTATATCTACTGTGTGTGTAAATACGTCTACGGAGATTGCTTAATTATAGGTGCTCATCATCTGCTGTATCCATCCTGTGAGAATCAAGTTCAGTAAATGAACATAATTATAATAAAACACCAACCTACTTCCATAGCCACTGCGAAGCTCTTGAGCATGTATCCACCCACCACACCCACCTACGCAAGTTTCCCAGTTACATGGAAACATGCGTACATTTCAACGGCACCTATTAGTGAACTTTCGAACGAAGATATCAATTTGAAAGCAGCCTTGGTGTGTTCCAGTTAGCGCTGATTGTCGCTAAAGGCGTCAAGAAAAGTCTGGAAGGTTTATTCTGGCTCTTCGCTGTTACCTGACTGACAGCTACTAGGTATCGACTACTGAATGTTGCTTAAATGCATACACTGGTTTGTCGTTTTATCTCTTGGCCACTTGGACGATGGTCTAGAAGCAAACATCAGATCAGTGGTGTTTTTCGCGGTCATGCTTATATACAGTGTGTATGACACATTCATAGGTATAATACATTAGCATTACAGTATTGATGTAGCAAAGGTTTTCATGTCTATCTGTTTTTATATATTTATTCATATATCACACAAAGTGCATTAAGTTATTTCTTGTTGCTTTTCTCAGTTGCAGACGAGTGAATGGGCGCTCAGAGGGCATTTCTTCTCACATACGAGTATCTGTACATTTCCATAGTAGTTCATAAACGCACAAACTGATCAGTACTTCAAAATGGAAACACAAAGAATGAGATAATGGTAAGTTTTTTCTTGCTTGTGTGTGGTTTAGTGAGAAGATGCGGATTGTTTCATATCCAGCTGCTTCTCTGTGAAAAAAAAAAAAACTGCTTCAGTTTTCAGTCTGAATTTCAAAAGAAAATGTTCCGGCGATACAGCTCACAGACTTCCAGTGACAGACAAAAGTATGGAGGGGTAGATGATTCTATGGAGTTGAAACCTGAAAAAACGGTCTTCTCTCATCATTCGTTTCTCTCAGACCTCTCATGGCTCTTCTGTGATGGTGGGCAGGTTCGGCGTGGTGGGGCCGCTCCGTCCCTCTGCTCGCACGCTGAGACTGGAGATGGACCAGACGTCACTCAGTTCTGCCCAAGACAGAAAGGTGGGAGGAAGGTGGGGAGAAAAACCAGATTGAGGTTATTCAGAAGACAGGAGTGGGGGGGAAAGGTCACATCATAACAAGATGGCATGCAGGGGAGGGGCAAGTTCCTGAGCCACTGAGAACACTGTCCATGGTGAATCTTCAGAGAAGAGAGGATTGCATCGAATACAGTGCACTTCAGGTGAATCTGTGACACAGAAAGTGATGCAGCTCATAGCAAAGCAGGGGTGTGCATGCAGGCCATAGGGATCACACTTACACCACAAAATGGGCTTGTTTTCTGATTACATATACTGCATCATGTTCACATTGGGTTTCAAATGGTAATCAGCACCACAAATACCTTCCCATCACACCTAATGTGTAATTTCAGGTTTAGTCCCTCATTTACTTTAATAATAACCTACATACTTTTGGGACTTGGAGCTGGTTTTGGAACATAGCTATGAGGATATGTATCACTATGTTCATTCAGCCACAAGAGCATTAATGAGGCCAGGCACTGACATTTCAGTGCAATCCAAAAGGTGTTCAGTGAGGTTGAGGTCAGAGTTCAGTAAAGGGGACCCATGTTCTTCAAAACCTGGAATAGAAACCTTGCTGGAACAGAATTGGACTTCTGGCTGTGAAGGGCATTTATAATGCTACTGTATACAGCACCAAGATATCCTATATAAAGAAGTGTTTCCAAGTCACTGTAATTTCCGGATTATTGAGCGCACCTGAATATAAGCCGCACCAACTAAACACCAAAAAAAGAATTTGTACATATATAGGCCGCACTTCTTTATAAACCGTAGTTGTCCGTCTTACTCTTCCTGCTAGAGCACCCCCTGGAGGCCTTTAGCCCGTAAAACATCTATAGATTAGCCACATCGTTGTTTAAGCCGCAGGATTCAAAGCGTGTGGAAAAAGAGTAGCAGCTTATAGTCTGGAAATTACGGCAATGGCAACCGTTTCTGTTCTGAATGACTCATCTCCCACGCATTCAATCGCCATATCGCTTACTCCTATTATTGTGGGGAGTCTGGAGCCTATCCCGGTTAACACTCAGTGAAGGCAAGATACACCCTGAAGTGTTCGTAAAACCATCGCAGGGCCTTTCATTTACATTCACACACAGGGGCAATCTGGACCAGCAAATTAACCTAACGTGCGTGCCTTTGGACTGTGGGAGAAACCATGCAAGCATGGAGACAACATACAAACTCCACACGGAAATGGCCGAGCCTGAGACCATATATACGAGTGTAAAGGTGGTCACAAAGCTTAGGCCTAAGAGTGTATATTAACTCTTTCTATTTAATAAAATATTAAAGAGCATTTGATAATGGTAATGAGGGGTCCTGAACTACTGTTACATTTTCAAGCAGCCTGATTTAATTCATCGAAAAATAGACATGAAAATTATTTGGGAAAACCTTGTTTACGCAGTTTTTTCCTTAGAAAAAAATGAATAAATCTGTCAGAGAAAAATTTTAAACAAAAAATGTGGCTCATTATTATTATTAGTAGCATCATGGTTATTGTTGTTATATTAATACTGTTCATAATATTTGAGCTTTTTAAATACATTTTTATTGTATAATTTATATTTTAATAATTGTTTAATAATTTAATATTTGAAAATGTTTTTAAAATTATTTTTAATAAATATATATATTATTATTATTATTATTATTATCATTGTTATTATTTAAACTGAATTATTTAATAATAATTCATTATATTATTACATTATATTCTGCAATGATAAATTTAAAATTAAAAATAAACTGCATTATATTCTCACAACCCTAATAGGGATGAAACAATTCAGAAATTTAATGAAGGAATAATACAATATTAACATGTCTTTTATTTTTAATAAAATGAGGATATTTCAGAGATCATGTAAAATCTCAAAAAACATAACCAAGTTGTTCAGACACTATAGTAACAAAACACAATTTACATAACTGTAATATACACACACAACCAGATGCAGCCAGAACATTAGCTGTAGCCTATAGGTTAGAGAAGCGGCCTTGGAACCGAAAGGACGCTGGTTTGATTCTCAAACCAGCAGGAAAAATGTGTGGTGGTGGGGGAGTGAGCTGCACCTTCCCTTCCTCCACATTAGTGGCTGAACTGCCTTTGAGCAAGGCACCTAATCCCCAACTGCTCTCTGGGTACCCCCCCCCCCCAAAAAAAAAAAAAAATGATGGTGCATTGAATAAGATTACATTGACTATTACATTGATATAATTAACATTGATTATTTTTCTGGTTACCTGCCAAGGACTTTTCAGTCAGTTCACAAAGTTGATGTGTTGGAAGCAGGAAAAATGAGAACGTTCCTGGATCTGTGTCACTCTGATCCAGGCTACATTGTGATAGATAAGCAACCGGGTTTATGCATTTCGAAAACTGCAATTCTTGTAGACTATTTCTGTTATGTAGAGCAGGGGTCCCCAGCCCCCGAGCCACGGACCAGTACCGATCCATGGATCGTTTGATACCGGTCCACAAACAAAATCTTTCATGGTACAAATTATAGGTTTTTTTTTTTATTTTTTATTAGAGCTTCCAGATCTTATTTTGAAAAACGACTGTTTTTGACATTGCCACAGAAGCATTAAAAGCCCTTCTTCCATTTCCAACCACATATCTTTGTGCGGTGACAGCCACCAAAACAAGACGACGGAGTAGACTCTAACTGGTCCGCAGAAACATGTTTATACATAAAACTGGTCCCTGGTGCAACAAATGATGGAGGATGTAGAGGACAATATGTACAAAATGAGGTCCAAGGAAGGACAATCAGTGAACTGGCAGGAGTGTCATGGGTGCTCAATATTTACTGATGAGTGTGAGGAGCAACGGCTGGAATGTCTGGTCAAATCCTACATGAGAGTTACTGTACAATAGGAAGGAGCCACAACACACACACACACACACACTGAACTGCAGGTTGCAGCATATGAGGCTGCAAACCAGTAAAGTGGTGTTAGCAATATGGCTGATCAGCATGCTCTGATTGGATCTTTCAAAATCTACTTATATATTAACTTTATTTACTGCTTCAATCAGCTAATTTACTTTAATTCAGGAGAACAGTTATTGTTTCATTCAAAGCATCATGCTGTACATTTCAACCCAACTGTGCACGCATAGATGTGCTTATGAGAAGTGAGAGATGCAGTAAGACCTGAATCATGCCGTTCCTTCAGACAGCGATACTCACCGGTCCTAAACTTGCTGTACAGTCCATTCTCATGTACCTGCTTGCTGTCTGACCAGAAAGGCAATCCTCGTTCTCGCCACCTTTAGGAGAAGAAAAGGTTGATAAGAATGACCTTTACCATTACAGTGACTCATCAAGTACAGAAAAAATAATTATTCAGATATTCAAACTGACACTATCAGACAGCTTAAACATATGAGACATTTAACTGGGAAATAGGTGTCTGGGTTGGGTGGTATCATCTTGAAGGTATAAACTGGCCACGGGAAGAAATTTTACTACACCATTTATTTTGCAGAGGTAAGAATATTCACCTATTTATTCTTTTTCTTAGCTGACTATGGCCGAAAGTGGGGTACACCCATCACAGGGCCAACACACACACACACACACACACACACACACACACACACACACACACACACACACACACACACACAACCATTATTCGCACTCTCAGTATACTGTGCATGTTTTTGGACTGTGAGAGGAAACCAGAGTACCTGGAGGGAACCAACGCAAACACAGGAGAACAAACAAATGCCACAGAAATGCCCCAAGCCTGGGACTCGAACCCGGGACCATCTTGCTGTGAGGCGAACGTACCAACCACTGTGCCGCCAGATAAGAATGTGTGTGTATAAATATATATGAGAGTTTTCTTTTCGGCTTTTTCCCTTTATCAGGGGTCGCCACAGCGAATAATTCACACGTTTGATTTTATGTCGGATGCCCATCCTGACATAACCCTTTAGCAAGGGACAGAAACACGCTGACGGCTTTGCAGCTCCTCTTTACGAAAGTCAGCAATGGTTCTTCTACACCTCACACCATAGACAGTGAAAGACATTGCCCACCTTTGATAACCCATTTAGCTGCACTGAGGGGGGACAGTGACAACCTTGTGGAGAGTGGGACTCAAACACCCAACCTTAGGATCAGCGATCCAGTGATCCAGTGCCCTATACCACTAGACCACCACCGCCCATGTGTGTATGAATATATATAAATCCCTGAATCAGCATGTTTTCCCCCACACCACCACACCGGGAAGCTAGCACCACACTTATCGAGCTTCGTTTAGAAAGCACGTGTAAGCAGTAAGCAGATTTTCTGTGTATATAGAACTCAGTGGTGCATATGCGGATTAAAAAAGGAAGAATAAACAAGCGTAATGAATGAGGCTTTGTACACGCAGAGTTTACACATTAAATGCTATAAACAGTCTTTTGCCAGAGGCGATGCATATTTTCGACAAGAATTTTCGACAATGGAAGAAATTGCACACACCGTCCATCTGTGCAGACATGGTGCTGATTCAGACCATTACAAAGCTGGAATTTCGAGCGGTAATCAGCAGCCTTGTCCCAGGTATAAAGTGCCGAGCTTCAAACACTTAACCAACGTTGAGTTGCCATGTTTATATAAAGAATGCCAGATACGAAATTAAAAGGAGATTTATCGTTTATCGTTTATATACTTTATTCCAAATAGCTACAGCCATGTGGTCCAACTGCATCACAGAGCATTTTAAAACTTCCTTTTTAAATTGAGTTCAACTTAAAGCTGGAGTACCACACATTTGCACACTATTTTATTCCTGTTAAAACTGTTTTTGTGACTTTGTAAATTGCACTGCCTGACTGAAACCGAACTAGTCTGGCATTTTTATTTGTGCAAAAAAAATCAAAGCTTGAAATAAAAGAAGAAAATAATCATGATAGATCACAATGGAAGCAGGGTGGCATGGTGGCATAGTAATTAGAGCCCCGTGCTCGGCGAGAGAATTTCTGTGCGGAGTTTGCATTCTCTTCATCTGCTTGCATGGGTTTCAAACGGTAAATCAAGTGGCGCGATGTGGGTTTCCTCCGGGTTCTTCGGCTTCCTTCCATAGACCAAAGACATGGACAGTGGGTGAATGGTCTGTTCCAAATTGTCGAGAGGTGTAAGTGTTAGTCGAAATAGCTGTGTGTGGGTCCTGTGATGGTCTGGCAAGCGGTTCAGGTTGTACCCCATCTTCCTACATTGTCAACTGTGATAGGTCCTGGCCTCCACACAACCCTAGTAGGATTAAGTGATTGGGCGAATTAGTGAGAGTGTTATGGAAGCGCAGGATTGTCATTTAAACTATTAATGGAATTAATCTGGGAAAAATACTTTACAGTGGTACCTTGACTTACGAGTGTCCCTTCTAACGAATTTTCCATGATACGAGCTTCGATCCCACCAAAAATCTGCCCCATCCAACAAGCAAAATCTTGATTTACGAGCTCTTCTTGAAAAGGATTTTCCAGACTGATTAGCCTCATATTCTTCTGCGTGTATTCCTCCGTGCTTTGAGAATGCTTCAGCAGTGCTTCTCAATTATTTTCTGTGATGCCCCCTCTTGGAAGAAGCGCCCTGCGCGCAACTATAAATAGTGTTTACTGCACTTCATATCGTTTGCTCGGTGCTTTTTCCCTACGCCACAGTGCAACAATGAGAGTGCCACTGCCAACTACTGTAGTGGAGGCGCAATTACACTTAATTCTAGTACAGTCTGGCAAAAAAAAAAAAAGCATGTTCCCCATGGCATCACACCGCGCCCCGAAAGGGGGCACGTCCCACTATTTGAGAAGCACTGGCCTTGTGGGAGCTCACCATGAGCCTTTCCTCACTGACATTCGTAGCGTGTATATGCACAAAATTCTAGTCCTCGGTTACAAACTACCTCCTGCCTGCCCGCCCACGTGACATCTTCCCTGTAGTTGATGATCAGAACAGTTAGTTGACTTATTGTTTATTCTTGTTTTATTATTTATTATTAATTTTTATTAAATGTACATGTATTATTATTATTAAATATATATTTTTTACCATGTTTATCTTTAATATATTAGGTCAAATATACGTGTTTGTGGCAGGTTATATGAGTTTGGGAGGGGGTTGGGATGGACTAATTGGTTTTCTGTTATTTCTTATGGGAATAATTGTTTCATCTAACAAACTTTTAGGCTTACAAGCTTGCCCTTGGAATGGATTAAACTCGTTAGCTGAGGTGTCAATGTATTATAAAAACTGGTTCTATGATACAGTTATTTACATCTTGATAGAAGATTATCATACCACCCACCCCAGTAGGCGTGGATCCAAACTCACCAGTGGAATATGAAAACAACTGTGATGAGGATGGCAGACACAATGTCCGTTAGAATCCACATCAGACTGTATTCACGTGGAGTCTGCAATTGATATAGAGAGAAGGTGGGAAATGATTCTCCTTACAGTCTCATCATATTTGAATTCAACAATTGCTAAGAAGCTGTAATGCATATCTCAGACTATTACCCCAAAAGAATTATATAAAATTATACTGGAGAATACACACAAAGAGATAATAAAAAAAATGATATTACAGTTTATTATTTATTTAATTTAGCTATACTTTATTAATCCCTCAAGGGAAATTATTGCCTCCGCATTTAATCCATTCGAAATGAGTGTGCTCTCTCTCTCTCTCTCTCTCTCTCTGAGCAGTGGGCTGACACACATTGGGGTGCCTGGAGAGCATTTGGGAGATGGAGGCCCTGCTGAAGGGTATTCAGACATCAAGGTGGGGGAAGGGAAGGTGCAGCTGACTCCCCCACCACCACACATTTTCCTGCTGGTTCAGGAATTGAACCAGTGACCTTTCAGTTCCAAAGCCACTCGAACAGAAAGTTTGCTGATGCAAGTCCCAAGCACAATTACCACAACAAACTCATTTCCCTCTTCACATATTTGTATCTAAGGTGTACTTTTAATCACATATGGACATAGATCAATTCACTGTCTCTCACCATGAGGAAGATGGGTTTGTGGAGGATCTTGAGGACCTGCGGAGCGTTGGTAGTGACAGAATGAGCTCCAGCACACCAGGCCAGAGAGAACAGCCATGGCTGACTGATCACATACAGGTTAGTGCTGATGTTCACAGAGGCATATTTGCTGATGGGGGAAGCATATACATTGTGTGATGTTAAAAAGTTGCACAGATAATTATGAAACTAGTAAAAGCAAGACTGCTCAATTTCACCCTTGCTGATTTCCTGCCTGATCTCTGAGACGGTGTATATGTATATGTATAACTTCTAATTACCTTGACTACTGTAATTTCGGATTAAGTCTGCTGTCCTGTCTGTGTGATCATTTCACCTCTGCCTGTCTCAGGTTTATGAACTATCATTAACTATACTTTATCTCCAAATCCACCAAATTTTCTCCACCTTCTGTCACGATGTGACGCACAAACTCACTCATTAAACCACTTAAACCTATTATCACGGGGAGGCCGGAGCTTAACTCAGCCGATATGGGGTGAAAGTGGTGTACACCCTGAACAACAAGCCAGAACATCGCAGAGCCAACATCCACTAAACCATTCGCCCTAACATCGCAAAGCAATTTGAAACACCTAATTAGTCTGATGCACATGACTGTGGGAGGAAACAGGAGTATCAAGAGAAAAAGCATGCAAGCACAGAGAGAACATGCAAACTCCACATCGTTGACACAACTACACGGATCAGGATATTTTCCATAAATAATCAGGCCAATCGAACAAAGTAGATCTCAGACATAAATAAAGCAAGAGTTTATACCTGATCTGCTCCTGAGACATAGAGCTGTAGTGAAGGTTGAGGCGGACAATGTCGTTCTCCTGAAGCTCTTCAATGGATGCCCGTTTCCCAGAGGTCTGCTGTAGATCGGGAATGAGCTGCCGTACCAGGAACCTCAGGTTCGCTGGAAGCCACAGCACCTATACCACACACACACACACACACACACACATACATATATATATATATATATATATATATATATATATATATATATATATATATACAGTGATACCTCTGCTCACGAACATAATTGGTTCCTAGAAAGTGTGTGTGAGGCGAAAAGTTCGTCTTCCGAACATTTATTTCCCATAAGAAACCATTAAAATGAGAATAATCCGTTCCCAGGTCCCCATAAAACATAATTTTCTACTAAATAAGCTTTAAAACTACACAAATATATACCTTATTTTATGTATAATAAATGTCTATTGTATTGTAATTAAAGAAATAAACTGTACTGTATAATAAAGTCGTTTTATTTACCTTTGTGATGGTAGTTGACGGCTTGATGGAATGGAGTGGGAGGAGGAGGGAGGGAGGGAGGGAGGGACTTACTGTTTGGAAGGAGAGTTTGGAAACGCCTACTGTTTGGAAACACCCTTCGCCACACACGCACCCTTAATAGCTTCCTTGTTCTTAAGGATGGTGGTAGACTTAGCGTACTGGTACTGGGACGCTGAGTCACACAAACGCACACCTCGTTCGTGTTTTTCAATGATCTCCGCCTGTGGTGGGGTCTTTTTCGGTCCCATAATAGCAAAAGTACACTCAATATGGTCCAAAATGTCTAGCAAACACAAACCACTTCCGCATTCAAAGAAAGGGGGTGACGAACTGTGACGCGGTGAGCGTGCGTCAGCTTCTCGTGGCCGCCACCGTGGCGCTGTTCGACCGCGTGGTTTGGTTCGTCCGCCGAAAAGTAGTTCGTCAGCCGAGACTATATTTTCGTGAATTTAAAGTTCTTGAGGCGAAAAGTTCGTGAGCTTAAGCGTTCGTCAGCCGAGGTTTGACTGTATATATATATATATTTTACGACACACATATACATACATACATACATATACAGTAGACCCTTGACTATTCGCAGTTTTACACTCACAGTTTGAGTATTCGCGGACTGCCAAGCAACCGACACATCACTCAAATTCAGCCAATGGCTGTCCTCCTTCCTGCTGGTTGGTTGAGATGATGTAATGCCCCTTTTCCCTCATTTGCGCACAAGTGTTCAATTAGCCTCTTTTTTTAGTGTGTTTTAATGACCAGTTAAGCTCTATGATGCCAGTCAAATGCTGTGCGTCTTCTCTGGCTAAGCGCTAGAAAAGGTAATGACGTTGGATGTCTCTTCTGAAGAAATAAGACTTTCTCCTGAAGAAACGACAGTTTCCTCTGAAGTGCCTGAAGAGAAATAATCATCTGAAAGCACTCTAGTATTAAAGTCTTTTTCAATCATTATTTCAGTACAGTACCTAAGTTAATGTTTAGAATGTTTGTGAGTGTGATTTTATGTACTGTGGTGTGGTGTGGCATGTTTATCGTTTTATTTTGTTTATCCAATTTATTACATTTCATGTTCTTTTAGTTATGGTCTGTGTTTTGGGGGGACTTTGATTTTGACGGCTGTGTTCTCTAACTCTAACTGTCCACTCCGGCTGAGGGCAATGGCTGAGCTGTTCCATGGCTCACACCTGAATTTCATTCTCATCTACTCTCAATTAACACAAGCATGCTTATCTCTGCGCGAGAAAATTAACTCACACATTTTTGCAGGTGACAAATGGAGCTTGTGAAACAAAGCATGACTTATCCGGACTTCTGATCTTTGAAGTGTGCAAGATCAAACTCCGTTTGTCACCTGCAACAAATGCCTCACATTCAAAGGTGAAGGACTTAAGAAGCATGCATTAATTGAGGTGAGAGTGCAGTTTGTGTTTATAGGGAGTAAATGAGATTACTTAATTCAAGTTCAGGCACTTCAGAGGAAACTATATATATATATAAAAGGACATGCAAACTTCAGTCTAGGAGTCAAACCCAGGACCTTCTTGATGTTAGGCAAACATGCTTCTAGTCCATCCTTCTCTCTTTCTTTTGCTATTATAATGTCTCTCCACTCTTTTCTTGATTTTTGGTCTAGACACAGCATTCAGAGTGCTTCATTACCTGACTAGAGTTGATGGAAGATTCATTATGGATGACCTCCAGGGTTCGGGTGATCCACGTGTTTCGGTATGGATGACCTTGAGGTGGCCGATGGAGGTCAAAGATCACCAAATTCTTGTACTGTGCGGCTAAGTCCAAATACTCTTTCATTGTAGGCACTGTCTGGTTCTCAATCTGGGTTCGATCATCTGGGTTCAAAGATGAGGCTGTGCCAAATGGATCCCGCTGGAAAAATTGAGACAGGAAAAGAAATTCCAGGTTTCAGTCTAAATCCATTAACCATGATTCTTCCCATCTGCTGAGGGTTTATGGGTATTTTCCCAATAATAAGGTGGCTGAGCTTGACATTTGATAAAGGGATAAGTAGTCAGTGTGATCGACTTTAAATATATTACAAGCTGGAAGCCATTTGAAGGATGTGGATCTTTCCAAAGTCTCTCACCTGCAGGAACCAGGCTCCAGCGTTGAGCATCTCCAGCTCGGCCCAGGTGAACATGGCTGCTGGGCTGTTGGTTCGGTTGGGAAACACCTTCCGTACATCAGTTGTTCTCTTTAGTGTATTGTCATGCATGAGGAAGGGGACCCCATCGAAGCTGCCAGGAGGAAACACAAGGTTACTGTCATTCTGTCATCAATTTATCAAACCGTTTAATCCTATTAGGGTGGCAGGGAGACTGGAGCCTAACTCGACACTGGGCAAAGGCGAGGTACACCCTAAATAGATGATCACTATATCACAGGGCCATCACAAACAATCACTGACTCTCACATCCACACCTTGGGGCAATTTCAGATCAGCCAATTAGCCTAATTTGCATGTCTCTCGAATGTGGGAGGAAACCACAGTACCCAGAGGAAGCCCATGTAAGCATGGTTAGGACTCTATACATAAATGCTGAGACTTGAACCCAGGACCTTTCTGCTTTGAGGCAGATGTGCGAACCACTGTTCCACCCTGTCGCCTTAGAAGAACTACATAAAGAAAAGTAATATTGGCATCGCAAAGGGATTCATTATACACACCGCTATTGGGTATTCAATGATCTCCAATATTTGAGTTTTGATTAAATTTGGTGCTAAACGATTTACAGTATTGCCAGCACGCCTGCTTTCCCCTTACAGAGTGATGTTCTATCAAGTAAGATGGGTTTGTTTGAGCACAATTCCATTCTGGTGAATCTCCATGGGAGACACAGTGCTGTAGTAGCTAGCATCGCCGCCTCACAGCAAGAATATCACAAGATTCGAGCTTGGAGAGAGTGTTTCTCTGTGGAGTTTGCATGTTCATCCAGTGCTTTCAATGGTTTTCTTTGGCTACTTTGGTTTCCTCCCACAATTCAAAGACATGCACATTGGAATAACTGGTGGCTCCATGTTGCCCCTCGGTGTGAGTGTAAATAGTTGTGGAACCAACTAGTGGGACATCCAGAGTCAACCGAGATTGGGTCCAAAGACATGCACATTAGACCAACTTCTTTTCCTTTCAGCTTTTCCCTTCAGGGGTCGCCACAGCGAATCATCTGCCTCCATCTCACCCTATCCTTTGCATCTTCTCTTATACCAGCTGCCTTCATGTCCTGCTTCACATTAGACCAAACTGGCTGTTCTAAACTGCCTGAAGGTCCGAGTGTGAATAGTTGGCCCTGCGATGGACTGGCAAGCTGTTCAAGTTTTAACCGCTTTCGCCCAGTGTTGCCCAAGATAGGCTACAGTATGCATGGATGGATTAATCACTGTGGAGGTGGAAATCAAGTACAAGGACTGCAACCTCTGATAGTGACTCATGGCTCCAGTGATGAGCTTGAGGAGCTGAGCTTTTCATTCATATGCACATTGGATTTCTACATGACTGTCTTCACATTTTTGGGACAAAGCACTGCAACCTAATTTTTATTTTCTATATATCCATACATACATATTTTATACACACACACACACACACACACACACACACACACACACACCAGTCATGGCTTACACCATATCCACCTACTTCATAACTATGCTACCAAGAGCACCACCAGGGTTTCTACAGGCACTGTTAACCATAACAAAATTAGCTGTCGGATAATGAGCTCATTTACTCGTCTCGGTAGGACCGAGGTGGCACCTGGAAGCTACTTGCATCTGATCTCTATTTATAGGCATACTATTCATGGCACGACCCTGCATTCAGTGGAAAGACCTGATGAATGAGGGTCTCAAAGACTGTGACTGGTGGCTTTGATGTGTCAGGGATTAGAGAATTAGTTACACGGATGGACGCTGTGTGGTTATGGGCTGAGAGATGCAATCAGGTAAAAGCAGAAGGACAGAATGTTCACTCACAGTTTGTGAGAGAATGTGTGACAGAGATGGGGGGAGAGAGAGAGAGAGAGAGAGAGAGAGAGAGAGAGAGAGAGAGAGAGAGATGAAAGATCTTTACAGAAAGAAAGAAAACGTGAGACAAAGGGACTGAGAGCCAATCCACAACTATTTGTGAAAGCTGAAAGATAGAGAGACTGTCCTGATTTCTTAGTGAGAACACAAAAGGCAGGAGGGAAAAGAAAAATAGAGGAAAAACCGCTGCAGATATTGTCCTTATTTAATTTTGGGGAAAAGAGAAAGGGGAATAAAAGTAGGGGAACAGAACAAAAAAGAATAAAAGTAGGGGAACGGAATGAGAGAGAAAGAGAGAGAGAGAGAGAGAAAACTCTAAGTTTAATAATGACATGATAGCAAGGAGTATGCAAGTAATGCATACAATGCATCAGCTACAATAGATGGGGGAAAAAGAGGACAGTAATACAATCTACGTAGTAGCTTCTCTGGTGAAAGAACGAGAACAAAATAAAGAAAAAAGAAAATATAGGGTAAAAAGAGAAAGGGGATGGGTGAAAGAAAGATAGCGGTGAGCCCTTGTGTTAGTGACCATTATTATCATCAAGATGACGATGATGCTGGTGACAACAGCAAAATGAGAGATAAAAAGACATGAAGGAGGTGAGAGAGAGAGAGAGAGAGAGAGAGAGAGAGAGCTCACCTAATAGTTACATCAGTCTCTAGTCCCTCTGCTCCAGCCTCCACAGCTTTCTGGAAGGACAGCAGCGTATTCTCGGGTGCAAGCTGTTCGGACATGCAGTAACAGATTTAATACTTCTACTACTTCAACTAATAACAATAACTGATTAATTAGTTGATGGATTATTGGACAAAAAACATAATAAAATTAAGATTCATCGTAATAAAGAACCAAAAGAGAAAAATCATCAGCAATTTTATTAGTGCGGGTCCAAAAGTGAGGCGGAACCAGTGAACACTTATTTAATCCTAACCACTATCTACCTATTCACTCTGACATGTACCAAACCACTAAATCCTACTATCAGGATCACCGGGAGGCTGGAGCCCATCTCAGCCAAGACTGGGTGACAGCGGGGTACATCCTAAACTTCTTGCTAGACCGTCGCAAGTCAACACGCACACGCAAACACACACACACACACACACACACACACACACACACACACACACACACAACTTCGAACAGTCAGTGTACCCTGCATGTCTTAGAACTATGGGAGGAAACTGGAGTACCCGGAGGAAACTCCAGCAAGCACGGGGAGAACATGCAAACTCCACACATAAATGTTTCGAATTCAGGACCTTCTTGTTGTGACTATGCTGCACTGCACAACTCTAAATATTCTATAACCGACTTTCAGCCTTTTACGTTTTTAAGCCTGACAAAGACACTACTGACAAGTTAAAGCCAAACATCCCACAATGCTTTGCAGACTGTACATAGATGGTCATTTTACCATTGGAGCTCCTCTGTGCCCAAAGAGGATGGGTGCTGGACCCAGCGTGCCTTCTTCTTTAATGCAGGGTGAATACATCCCCAGAGGAACGAGGTACAAGGCAAAGAGCACAGTCAGGTATGAGCCCAAGATGGCCACCTGCCTCACTGTAACACAATCACAAGAAAGGTTGAATAGGTGCGAGAGTCCCAGGTGTGTTTACACCCCATGTATTCTCAAACGTACACAAGTCTCTCCTGGCAACTACAGTACGAGGTTTTTAAAACATTTCTGTCGGCACATGGAGGGGTCATGGAGTCTTCACTTCAGAAAGAACCTGATTTCACTTATATGGTCAGTTTATCTTCGTATCCAGTCGACTATCAAGTGTACCTTCGATTCAGCTGTAATGAAAACTTGCAGACACACCTCGTCCTTTGTAGATAAGATCAAAAAGCCCTGAGTGAGAGTTTACATTGGGTGACATTTTCATGGCTAAGTGAGCAATACGGGAAATGAACTGCCTTTAGTCCTCGTTTGTGGACAGCCAGTGATATAGACATTAGATAGTGTTCAGCCAGGGGATGTTTCTTCCACAACTGAGAGATATTGGGTCCAACTGATCAGAGGGACTGTGGTTCAGAGAAGGCTGTGAAAATGTCTGACTGGCTGCTTGTTTCAGATCATTGACTATTTGAAACAGCTAGCTAGCACTGAATTCTATATCCGGTTATGCAGGCGATGTCAACTGGAAGACTGATGTCACATGTATCCAACAGTAAACATAGAAGTAATTTGCATATGAATAATGGTGGGGTATACTATTCCTTCATGTAAATCAGACAGTATTTGTTCTGCATGTAAACAAAAGCTTGTATTATTTATGTACGTGTCTAGCTTTTTCCAAACAGACTGATGTGTTCTTGGAGTTTAGCTCACCTAGAATACAGATATTAAACTAAAATATCAGATTGTGTGATTTTGCAACAGGGACAGTTGTCCTATGATTGCCTTACTTTAAACACATGGGACTTCTTTATACAGTATACCCACATGTATCATTACAACAGCTTTTTTAGGTGAGTTGTATGGCTGAATTATTATTTTTTTTTAAAAAACAATCATTTGCCTTTCGTATTTCGTATTCGCCCCCATTTCACTGGAGCGCAGCAGACTTACGGAAGCAAAAATATTGTCATCCGCAAATGTTCCGCAATTATTCCCTCATCTCCCGTGTGATCCCGTAGTTATTCCTCAAGTCTTCCTCCACTTCCGTATGCTTCCAGCAGGCCAAAATATTCCGTGAGTGTCCCATGCGCTACACACCACACACCATCAGCACCATCAGATCGAGTGCTTTGCCCCTCACATGGCCCCTGAAGACCGATCGATGGCACACTGTATTTCACCTTCTTCTGATTCACTGATACACCACTGATTGTGGTTTGCTTAACTTCGATCGGGTCTGCATGATCATCCTCCTCATGCCGATGATCATGTGCACGCAAAAAGAGTAGAAAGTGCGCCGTACGCACAGCCATGTTTAAACCGCTTTATAATAAATGATCAAGCAAATACAAAGCAGGGTTCAGAGATCAGTGCGCCTTAAACACGGGCTCAAGTGCATGCTTTCATCCAGCAGACTCGATCAGAGGGATTTCCACTTTTCCGTAGGGTTTTCACCCATTTTCCGTGTAAAAATGCCGAAGCTCTTCCGTAGACTGCGTGCCGTGCCTTTCCGCTACGATCGTTGCATGCCGTGCTACAGTGAAATGGAAGTATGAACAACAAACAATTTGATTTACAGGCCTGACTTGTTTCTTTCACCACAGCAGACATACAGCACATTTATATTTGATGCGAATACAGCTGGGCAACTTTCAAATCCACCTCAATCAAACCCACATAAGTTGCGATATGTAAATGACTCCTTAGGCTGGTGTGATGTGGAGCTGGCACTTCAGACTGACAGAGAAAAAAAATGTCAAGTTTGTGAAGTTACATAAAAACAGCGCATAATGTTAAAACTCCCAAGGTGGAAAGCATCCTAACTTACAAAGCACTGACACTGAAGTCTTCAGTCATAAATGTTACATAAACTTCACAAAAAGGAAGAAAGTGTCATTATAATTAGGATTATTAGTCTTAAATTATGCAGGTCTGTCTTGTTAAGCAAGTCCATTATTATATGCAAACCAATCATTTGAATTACAGCCAGAACTATTCTCAGGGCTGCTATTACAGAAAATGATTTGACAGCCTCACATTCAAAACATCAACAATGTTGGTATTTTAATAAATGTAAATGAGGAACATTAATCATCTTCCCCAACTAAACAAAGTTTTGCAAATATGCAAAAGTAGTACAAGGACCTGTGGGTTCTCAAAACAAAAGCACACGGCTGGACTGAGACAGTAATGCCTACTTCACATTATTAATCATGACTCATATATATATATATATATATATATATATATATATATATATATATATATATATACACAAATTTTTAAAAATCAGTCTTGACTTTATGATGATTCCTCCTTGAATCGCCACCATATCGTGGTGGAGGGATTTGCATGTCACAACTATCCTAGAAGCTACGCCTTTGATGGCATTGCGTCCTTGGTAGGGTAGGGTCAGCTTGAGCAAACAGGTCCAAGGTTAAGGTCCAAAAGACCCTTATGGATAAAGATAAAAGGACACAGATTCCCTTGCCCCGATGCTCTCCCCCTGGAGTCAGGCCTAGGAAGGGGCTCAAAAGACGAGCGACTGGTGGTCGGGCTTCTGCCCATGGAGCCTGGCCGGGCCAAACCCAAAAAGGAGACATAGGCCGGGCCCACCCTCCCATGGATCCACCACCGCCTGTGGGAGGGGCTGTAGGGGTCAAGTGCATGCGTTGTGAATTGGGTGGCAACCAAAGGCATAGGTTCTGTCGGACCGATCCTCGGCTGCTGACTCTGACTCTTGGGACATGGAATTTTTATTTTGCTTAGTGGAAGTAGTAATAAATTACATTTGTTTCTGATTGATTAAACATAACTGATAAAAAGTAAATGTTTTCTTTGTTTTTTTTTCCTGTTCTTTTGACTAACAGAGATTATTATATCAAACACGATATGCCCTGGGGTACCTATTGGATAAGATAAGAGATTGTTATTGTTAACTGTTGCATGAACAATGTTGATCAGGTTCGCAGCTCATTAGTTTACAGCACTTATAAAAGAACGTACACAAAAGACAACGAAGGGACCATTCTAAGCTATATGTGTGTATATACCTGTCTGTCTTCCTTTCGGCTTTTTTCCCTTTTACTCGGGAGTCGCCACAGCGAATCATCTGATTCGCACGTTTGATTTGGCAGAGGTTTTTACGTCGGATGCCCTTCCTGTCACAACCCTTTTTTTTAGCAAGGGACAGAAACACGCTGACGACTTTGCAGCTCCTCTTTACGAAAGTCAGCAATGGTTCTTTTACATGCCTCTCACCATAGACAGTGAGAGACATGGCCCGCCTTTGATAACCCAGTTAGCTGCACTGGGGGCTACATACACATATATACCTATATGTACACATATAGACACATACATGCATATATCCTATATACACCTATTCCCGTAACACAGAAGGGCGAATGATATGTCAGAGGTGTATGATATACACTGGATAAGAGGGAGAGCTTTTTATTATAAAGTGCATGGTGCTAAAATGTTATGATGTTCAAGACCTGCTCTAAACATAAGTATTGCACTTGAAACTTAAACATTACTATTGGACTGGAGTAGATCAGTGGTCCCCAAACTACGGCCCGTCTCCACATTTGGCCCAGCCCCCTGAACAATACCAGAGACCCATTATGATTTTTTTTTTTTTTTTTTTTTATCTGGCCACGCGAGCAAGACTAATACCTAGAACATAACACCCGATTCCACTCTTCTGCAGTCTGTGCCCCTGAACACCCCCCAAGCAAAAATCATAGACTCCCTACCTGTCAAATAGAACGGAATAACGGTGAAAAGGTTATGGAAGAGAAAAATTGATTCAGAATGCAGGGTATTTAACCTGCAGTGGCCAAATAATTAATTTTTGATCAATGCAAAGAAATGGTTGTTTGGATCATCTGTCAAGAGGCGGTGGCGGTATTCAAAGAATACAATCTGTGCCGACACTCTGAATCCCGTCACAAAGACGAGTATGATCACTTGCACGGCCAAATGCGAGTAGACAAACTGTCAAAGCTAAAAAGTGGACCGTTAGCTCAGGAGAATATGTTTGTACGCCAGGCTCGGCTGAACCAGTCGTCTGTTCGAGTGGCTTTCAGGTCGCTCAACTGAGAGCAAGCAGCGTTTCTTTTATTATTTCTTTCCTGACTTTTTTCTGTGAAGGTACAGGAAAGGGTTAATAATATTTGGTTGTGTGTGGCTTACTGGAAAACAATAAATGTTTACGTTCAGGCAGCGCTGCGATCATCACACTTTTTCTTTTACAAGCTGACCTCGGCCCCCCATCAGAGAAGGGGAAAGTTATGTGGCCCCCGCAGGAAAAAGCTTGTGGACCCCTGGAGTAGATGGTGTCATCATTGTCATGCTTTAAGATGGGAAAATAAACCTGAACTCTTTTAATTTAACTCTTCTTTAGTGTATACTAAAACTTTGAGTATACTCACCGAATTATAGTTACACTTCTATCTTGTGTGTACTGAACTCAAAATGTACAGGCTGTATTTTAAAAGGGAAAAAAAAGTAAATAACACCATTATTCAAGCTGTGTGAGCACTTAACTCGGCTCAAAGCTTGTGGGGTACAACCAGACCTGCCTCAGTTAAAATTAAATTTTAAAATTTTCATTTTCTTTGTTTTTGCATAATATATAATGAAACTGGGGTGGCACGGTGGTAAAGTGGTTAGCACATCACCTCACAGCAAGGATGTCCTGTGTTCAAGTTCTGGGCTTATCAAGGACGTGTCTGTGTGGAGTTCACATATTTTCTGCATGCTTATGTGGGTTCTGCCGTGTACAGTACTCCAGTTTCAGTCAAAAGATATGTACAGTAGGCTAATTAGGCTAGATGCTTCAAGAGTGTGAGCATGAATGGTTGTGTATGTTGGTCCTGCAATGCTTTGGCAAGCTATTCAAAGTGAGTCGCACCGTCACCCATGGAGGACCGAGATAGCTTTGTGCACTGTGCCTTCCACTTAAAGTATTTAATCAGTCATAGAAAACTGTATATAAATATAATTGGCGGATCACTGCCCAAGTCAATATAATCCTATTGTTGCAATATAATCCATTTTAAGTCTAAAAACTGGCACAATGTGGTCATTATAGAACACAGTAAAACAAGATGCTGCTGTATTAGAACAGCTGAGCAGCATAGAATGCTGAAAACAGTCGAGAAAATTAACTTCACCCAAGGCAGGGGTCGGCAACCCTCAGCTCCAGAGCCGCATGTGGCTCTTTCTCCTCTCTGGTGCAGCTCCGTGGCTTTTCAGAATAATGTTGTACTTTATGGTGGCCAACGGGTGCACCACAAACATCAACTGCAAAAAGAAAATGCCGCTTATTTACTCACATCGGAAGCACTTCGAGCTTCCAGGGGAAGTTAAACCAGCTTTCACCTGAATGATAAAAGAATCTGCCTAAGGCAGAGTCCTGCAATGGTCAGGTACCCACAGGTACCCAGTGGGTACCGTTTCAAAAATGCTCTTTTAGGGTTGAAAATTACATAGATGAAAATTAGCAGTCACGGGTGTGGGCGGATATTTAGTGTGGGCGGGGTGATTTTGTGTGTGTTCTTGTGGACATGCCTATCGTTTAATCAGCTACATTGAGAGTCTGTGTTTTTCATCTGCTGTGTTGGCTGATTTACAAATTCTTGTGCTCATGGCAAGGAGTGCTCTCACCATCAGCCAACAGCGGCGCGGCGAGAGACAGATTTTTCCACCGCCAGGGTTTGTAAGCAGAATTGAATTTAATTGTCTCTGCAGTCATTTAAATCAATGCAACACATTGTTGTTTTATATTAAAATGAAGGAAAAAGGGGAAAAACATTATATGCAGTGTTATTTGATTTTAAATGTCAAAAAAGGATTTGTGGCTCCCAGTGTTTTCTTTCATGTGGAAAATGGGTTCAAATGGCTCTTTGAATGGCAAAGGTTGCCGACCCCTGACCCAAGGCTTTTACTTTAGGGTAAGGGTATCTGCAGTGAATTTGCATTAGTAGCATTTCATTTTATATTGAACAAGGTCAGTCCTTGCTTCTTGTAAAGTACGTGCGAGTGTTGCCACACTACTATTACTACTAGGCACGCAATAGTGTGCAGAATACAGCAGTCTGAGATAACACATTATAGACCAGTGTTGAGCTGTGTTTGCCAGGAAAATGACAGAATGCAAGGGATACAACAAGCGCAGAAATCATCAATTATCACTGGCACAGACTGTACTCTGAAAACATTTCCTTTCAGACACAATTCTGTAGTCTGCAAAGACCATTTCATCCCTACCTGCAATCAGTGTGACCTCCAGCAGAACTACTTGGCACGAAGCAAATGCATTTAAGGTTAAAACTGGACTCTGTTCCTATGGAATGAATTCCTAAAAAGTCAGTGACAATAGAAAGGAGCTAAAGGTTACTGAAGAGTCATTACTATGCGGAGAGTTTTAGCATCTCATGCGTCGCTACCTAAATAGACCTGCTTGTTTATTTGCATTGAACATCATGCTTCAATGAGTCAGTTTACATTACTTCTGAGGGGGCCACATTGGTTCAGCCCACACTAGTAATCCACAAATATAGTGATTTTAGGGTTCTTTATGCTAAAATAATCTCTATATCCTTCAAATGTATTACATTACACACAAATTATACGAGAGGGATCACCAATACCGGTGCTCTTTAAAGTCTTAAGACGGAACTAAAGTATGTATTTTAGAATGTGGGTCTGGAATGACTGCAACGTCCTTGTCTGTAAATAAGACATTTTCCCACCAGTTAAAGGAATTCAATGCATCGTTTTATATAAAAGCTGACCTGATTTCTTTGTGTGTGTGTGTGGGGGGGGGGGGGCCCTGAAGAGGTCCACATGTTAGGAGAGAATAAGAGAGAGAGAGCGAGAAAGTGCAAAGGGAGAGACAGAGAGGGAGGAAGAGAAAGATGTTAGTGTGCTGCATGAACAATAGAGCCGGTCTGTCCGGGGATGAACGTCTTGACACGGCTGGTGCGATAGCGTGCCAGCCGAACTATAACCCGCACGCTCGTCATTTCTTTTCCTCTCCCCCTCTCTCGCTCATTAGTCATTCCCTAATCAAAGCCCCAATGAGAGTCCCAGACATGACTCAGCCTTGCAGTGCCCATGACAACCAGAGATGGAGGGATGAGAAAAAGAGTGAGCGGAATGCAAACAAGGAGAAGGAGAGGTGAGAAAGCCATTAAGCAAAGTTCTGCCTGCAAAGGACAGTTAAGGTGTCATAAAACACACTGCACTGTACAGCTACATTAAAAACGGGAGAAAGGAAGCTTCTCTGAATTGTGCATAAAATAAATGATTAATAAAGATCATATAACAACAGAGAAAATGGGTGATATGCTTAAATGTCCTGTAAAAAATTCTGAACTACTAATGACCATTCAGGAGTTTACTCAGCACCAATACAATCAGAAATGGAGTTGCTAATTACAAAATGATCAAGTCCCTCACATACCTGAACACCAGTCACTATCACACTCATTTGCTTGAGTGTTTAATCCTAACAGGAGGCTGGAGCCAACTCTGGCAGAGGGCAGGGTACACGTTGAACAGCTCACTAGGCCATCACAGTACCAAAACACTAGGCAATCACAGTACCAACACACACACACACACACACACACACACACTAAACCATTTGCACTAACACATTTAAGGAAAATTTGGAACAGCCAATTAACCTAGAGTTAGTATTTTTGTGCTGTAGAAGGAAATCGGAGTACCTGGAGGAAGTGCATGGTAAACATGCACACTCCATACGGAAATGCCCAAACTCGGGATTCAAGCCCAGGACCTTCTTGCAGTGAGGCAGATGTGCTACCCACTACATCACTGTGTCACAATCTGATCACAACCCTTTAAAAAAAATGAAAATACCTGGTCCCTAATCCTGGAGAATGAATGTTGACATTTGAACTTAACAGCCAAAAAAATAATAATTATACCCCACCCTCCAGAGCTTTTTCAAAGGACCCACCCCACAATTCATGATTGTACAGAACACTGAACTGACAACCCCCATCTTCAGCAAAAAGTACCAAGCACACAGAAACTGTAAAACTTGGTAAAATGAAAGGAGAGATCATGAGTTAGTATCCGGGTTAATGCCACCAGCCGTCTATGACAGGAAGTCCATGGGAGCTAACTGGCTGAGCTCTCATGGGAGGGAGGTATGGCAAACACTTACTTCCCTGTCACTCCCAGTAATTGAAAACCAATGATTAACATCGGTGAGCTCATTTGTACAAGGTTGCATATCGTGCTTCCCTCCGAGTGTGCTAGACCACCCCAAATATTCATGTGTCGCAGTTCAAAAAAGGGGTGGGTGGCTCGTATAGCATGTCACAGTCTGAGTGTGTGCATGCTTTCGCGCCGCCTTGGTTGGTGGTGATCGTGTGATAGCAAAGGTAATACCTGATGAGTGGGAATTCGATATGACTAAAATTGGGGACAAAATTGTGAAATCATACAAAAAATAAAATAAATGCAGGCCTCTTAAACTCTCCTGTTACACATGAACATGTATAATTTACTTAACAGGTAATTTTTATTTACTTTTCAAAATTGCAATGTACTAAAATATGTTTGATAATTTGTATTAGCCTGCATGAAAATGCTTCCATTCCTAGTCCGTTTCACTCTTGTGTTTGAAATCATAACAAAACATTCGGTTCACATAAGGTAAGATAATGGCACAAATAACAGTATACAGATATCAAACCAACAACTTGAATATAAACTAGTATATTTCTGAATAGAATAAATTAAGCACATCTCATAATATGAACTCCCATCCACATCAGAAAAACATTGGCTGGTTTATTGGAACGAAAGGTACAGTATGTCCCACCATGCCTTCATACACAAATTACTTCCATACTTACCATCGCACACACAAATCACATGCGACTTTTTTGAAGTGAACAGACGTATATGAAGTGTGACATCTTTTATTAAGTTTGGGTTTAATTTCTGTTCACTGTTGGTAAATTAAAAGTAGTGATGTTAAGTAACACTTGCCTTTCTTATTCATTCGAAAGAAGTGTAAGGCGATTGGCCAGGATAGAAGAGCCATGAGGGAAACGCCGCCCACATGCAGAAAAGGTGCTGTAACCTAGACAATATAGGAATTTAAATTAAAGTAATGTATAAATAAAGTCTTCATGTTCATGGAACTGTTTTTTTATATAAACTGAAGTGTATTCCAAAGCTCATTTAAAAGAGATAAGTTAAGCATGAGCAACCTGAAGAGACAAGAGGAGAGTCTGCCATTCTTTGCTCCATAGATCCGAGAGCATAGCTGTGGCACTGAGGGAGAACAGCAGGGTCACCAGAATACCAATCTGCACAACCCACAACAACAACACCGTTAAACACAGATATCCAACAAATCAGCTCTTAAGTCACAATGCTTAATACTGTTGTAAACAAACAGTTTACTTTGTGGCTCCAGTGCAGATAAAGTCTCTGTCCCTCAGATAGAAGACACACTGCTAAGACCTGCCAATTTGTAAATTAATTAAATGAGACACACACAAGAACGCTACAGCATTTAAACAATATTTGGTACTGCAGTTATACAGTCTCACCAGCAGGACAGCAATGTAGGTGAAGAGTGCCACAGACACCACCAGCAGCACCATTGACCAGGGAAACCAGAAGCCCATGTTCCCGAAATTAAACCTGAGGGTAGAGGAAATCATTTAAAAACTAAAAGTACCCAGACAGCGCAATCCTTCTCCGAGGAAGGACAGTCTTACTACTGTTTTCCCTTCAAACTAATAATTTGTTCCTTGATTCGTTCTCCCTCTTTTTTCTACAAAGTTGTTTACAAACAGACACAAATGCTGGCAAAAACAAGCTAAAAATTTGGAGATACTCTTCATGGTGCAAGAAGCTGTTGGTGGCACCAAAACATGCATTCACCTTGGGTGCCACAATGCTATGTGCCAACCCTGAGCCTAAAGTCTACACTCTAATCACACTATAACTAATATGTCTTAAATCAATTGTGGTAGAGTCGAGAGACAAATTTACAAAAATACTAGCACTGTCCCAATACTTATGAAAGCATATATACGCACCTCATCAAAAAAAACAAAGTTGTGATTTTTCTGGTGAATCGTATATATATCATACTCACCAATCAAAGTCATCGTAGTCATTCCGAGCCTCGCTCCAGAAATACAGGAACACTAGTGTCAGAAGAAATGTGATGACGAGGAGGATAAAAGTAGCACACTCCAACTGGAATAAATAATCATGAACACAGAAAAAAATGAACAGCGTTCAGTAAGCACAGAATAATAAATAACAGTCTGCCTGAGGACTAGCACTGGAATCATTTATAGTGTGAAAGAATTTCAACTCTCTTTGCAGAGATGTCATTGAAAAGTAAATTGTCACTTTAAAAGCTGTTTTGAGGCTGAAGGAGAGAATCATTTGAAGGCAGGAGGTGTTTTTATAAAATGCAGACTGGGGCAGCAGAGTCTATGATCCATGCCTTGTTCATAAAATTAGAAAATATGAGGAAAGTGTACAAATAAAGGTGCGCATATACAATATCCGTCATCATCCCAAAGTGAGCCAATCACACATTGGTGTGATTCTGACTTTCTATCCAAAGTTTTTACCGTCTATACTGACGTCACTTCAATTGTTTCCAATTTGTCTCTGATATTGTGAAAAAAAGCGTGAAAAGTGTTCTTTTCCAAAAATGTCACCAGAGAAACTCCTGCTGTTGCTCCTACTTGTTTCCAAATTTTATACCAAGGTTACGTCAAACACTACTGATGTGTATCAATGTTCTACGATTCTTTCCTATTTTTCCCCTGATGTACTGTGTACACAAAAAAAAAAAAAAAAAAAAAACCACCAAATTTTTCAATTATTCAAGCATATTTAACTCTTCCCTGAAGTTTTTTGTGATGGTAAAGTCCTTTGAGCTTTTAACCCCCGAGCCATAGTGGCTCATCAGGCCGGTACTTATCTCCGGTTTTCATAGCGTGAAGCGACCAGGAGTGCAACTCCTCCTGGATGGGACGCTAGTCCATTGCAGGTTACCTTCCCAGTATATGTTTACTGGTACCTATTTATACTGCTGGGTGAACACAGGCACACTTGTGATTAAGACCTTGCCCAGGGGTCTTAGCACAGTGGGGGTCTAACTGGGATTTTAACACACAATCTCCCGATCATGAGCCCAGCACCCTAACCACTAACCAGCCCCACACTTTATGTGATCGTTCTACACAAAATAGTCTAAGATGGTGAAAGGAAATGAGAAAAAAAATCTATGGGTGTTTTAAAAAAAAAAAAAAAAAAAAAAAAAAATCTGAAAATTGGCATGTGCATATGTATTCACCACCTTTGCTATGAAGCCCCTCAAAAGTTCTGGTGCAACAAATTTCCTTCAGAAGTAACACAATGAGTGAAATGAATTCCACCTGTATGCAATCTGTGTCACATTGTCTGTCAGAAAAGCACACCTTTTCTGAAAGGCCACAGAGGCTGCAACACCACTAAGCAAGAGGCATCACCTCATGAAGAACAAGGAGCTCCAGAAAAGAGGATTTTATTCAGCAGGTTTTTATGAACAGAAGTTTTTTTTTTTTGTAAATAACAACAGGATACATGAGGGTGTGGTGGTATTTGGTAATTGTTGAGAAGTACAATTCAGGGTTTGGTTATAAAAAATATCCAAATCATTGATGATCCCCGGAGCACCATCAAATTCATCATCTTCAAATGGATTTTCTTGATCAAAACCTGTTTCAGTCTGCCTCTGATCTGAAACTAGGACGGAGGTTCATCTTCCAGCAGTACAATGACCCGAAGCATACTGCTAAAGCAATGCTCGAGTGGCTTCAGGGGAAACATTTTAATGTGTCATAATGGCCAAGTCAAAGTCCAGACTTCAATACAAATTGAGAATTTGTGGTCAGACATCAAAGATTGCTGATCAGAAGCAGAAATCCATCCAACATAAAGGAGCTGGAGCAATTTTGCCTTGAGGAATGGGCATAAATCCCAGTGGCAAGATGTGGCAAGCTCATAGAGACTTATCCAAAGTGACTTGCAGCTGTAATTTCCACCAAAGGTAAAGGTAGGTAAAGTCTGTTGGGTTTTTACACCCGAGCCGTGGTGGCTCATCAGGCCGGTGCTTATCCCCGGTTTCCATAGCGTGAAGCGACCAGGAGTTCAACTCCTCCTGGATGGGACGCTAGCCCATCGCAGGTTACCTTCCCAGTATATTTTACTGGTACCCATTTCTACTGCTGGGTGAACAGACACACTTGTGGTTGAGACCTTGCCCAGGGGTCTTAGCACAGTGAGGGTCTCGGTGGGATTTGAACTCACAACCTCCCAATCATGAGCGCATCACCCTAACCACTATGCCATCGGCCCCACTAAAAAGTATTGAATGTAGGGAGTGAAGAGATATTCAGGCTGAAGTTTTCTGTTGTGTTGTTATGTTCCTATTTTGTTGTTTGCTTCAAAATAAATAAAAAAAAGGAAAATCACATCTTCAAAGTTGTAGGCATGTTCTGTAAATGAAATGATGCAAACCTTCAAACAATCCAATTGAATTCCAGATTGTGAGGCAAGAAAGCATGAAAAATGCCAACCAGGTACAATACTTTTGCACGGCGCTGTAGGTGAAACCATCCATTCATTCACCAAACAGAGGAGGCTGGAGCCCAACTCCATCAACACTCTGTAACGGTAGGGTACACCCTAAACAGCTCGCCAGACCATTGCAGGGCAAATATACAACCATTCAGTCACGCCTGGTGCACACCAATCAACCTAACATGCTTGTCTTTAGACCGTGCGAGGAAGCAGAAATACCCAGAGGAAGCCCATGTAAGCGTGAGGAGAGTGTGCAAGCTGACTATGAATCAGACGTGCTAGGCAGAACACCAAAATTAAAAAAAAAAAAAAAAAAAATTATGTGGAAAGACTGCGGCAAGACTGTAGACACATGATCTGTATTTTTTATTTTTTTTTACGTTTTATCACCAACTGTCTGTCCAGTTTTAGTGAGCCCAAGTCTAATGTGACCTCACATTTCTCTTTTAGTAACTTTTGATAATGTAGCCCATTTTGCGATGCTTTTCTGCTTGCCACGGTTTAAAAGATGCTGTTTGTCTTCCTGTATTTAATCTTAGAAGATTGTAGTGCACTTACATGGTGGCAAGATGGCACCATGATCAGTACGTCCGCCTCGTCGAAAAAGGTTCTGGGTTTAATCGGACCTTTCTGTGTGCAGTTTGCACAGTAGGCTAACTGGTGGTTCCAAATTGCCCCTAAATGTGAGTGTGAATGGTTGTGTGAGTGTTGGCCATGCAATGGGCTGGCAAGCTGACCAAGGTGTACCCCACCTTTGCTCAGAGTCGGCTGAGACAGGCGCCAGCCTCCCCATGACCCAAAACACATTAAGAAGCTTTAAAACATTAATGAATGGACTTAAAGTGAGAACTTACGAGGGCATCCCTAAGTCCAGATTTTGCCCTTTTGTAATGACCAAGCAGAAATTAATATAACAAAAATTGCCCATTTGTGATGACCAGTTTAACATGACCCACCTATCCACCCTAAAATAGGCCCCCTCATGGTAAAGAACTCTTGCACACAATTTCATGAATTTTCCATTAGAGAGAAACACGCATTTATTTAATTAAAAATGTTGTCAATATAGATAAATTAAGGCCCTAAAGTCTTAGAAAAACACTTGGCATGCAGTTTACAATTCACTTATTAGTTGAATCAACAGAATTAAAAAAAAAAAAGTAAGCCCAATTACCTTTAACTGTTTCTCTCGACCCGTATTCGCACACTAAGTATTTATGCATGCTCTGGCTGACTCATTGATGTTTACTGATGATTTAGTGACTATGTGATTATCATCGAATGCTACAGAAGTGTTATTATTTCTCGAGTGATGGTCGGGTTTAGCTCAAGATTCTATAAAATCTTGTCCCTCTTAAAATAGAATAGGTTTCTACTTCGCTCGTGTGGGTTGTTTGGGTCAGGCTCAGACAGAATGTTCTTGGTAATATCTCCAGATTAAACTGCTACTCTGTGTGTGTGTGTGTGTGTGTGTGAGAGTCAGTGAGTGAGTGAATGGGAGAGAGAAACTTCTGACCCCACTACAGCAGCACTCCCCAGGTTGGGCTTTCGCCCTCTGATAGCGCCTCCACTGGCAGCCATAGAGTCCAGCCAGGCAAGAGACGAAGGGCTGGTGCTCATAGCGCTGAAGCAGCTGCCTGCGAATGACCTTTAACCTCCCCAGCTTCAGTGTTGACAGGCTAATAGGAGAGCGGCCCATGGGTCGCCCACAATCACTCACACACACACCACAGCAGAACGTGGATTTAAACAGCAAACAGATGAAGGGTCAGTCCATCATGCAGGAGACCTATCAGAGAGATGACAAAATTAAAAGAGGTCAAAGTTTGAAGGGGATGAAACAGGTTTATAGAGCAGAGAGGTGCACGGTTGTAATAAAATACAGCAAAGAGCAATGAGCAACAGGCAAAACTTGTTAGTTTTGAAAAGGAGGTACAGTTATCATGTTCACAACAATATAAAATAACATCACTTTGGGAGCACTCAAGGACAGGGTCCTTGTGTATAACCACAGGGTCTGCCACAGTTCACCACATTTAGCCTCTTCCACCTTCGGTGTAAACTTTAATACTGTTTTGAAATGAAATCTTATATAAAATCAACATAAACTCATGACCACCATCAGAGTAAAAGCTGTTTAATCACTCTCAGAAGCGTATCTGTATCACATAAACAAGGAAGGCTTATGGTAAGTAGATGTATATCATCAGCTCATACGTCATATACTGTATTATATATACAGGGGTCCCTCACTTTCTACAGTTAATTGGGACCGAGATCCCCACGCAACCATTGAAATCCACGAAGTAGGATCACCCCCCCACACACACTGTATATGTACATGTTCTAGTATGTGTGTATATCAATAAATACATATTCAATGCTATAAATGCTTATAATAACAGTTAAACATTAAAAAAATAGCATAAGATGTAAATAAAATATAAATACCTGTACACACACATACAGGTGGTATTGCATGAATAGAATACGACACACATACATACGTACGGGCAGATGAGCGTGCACACACAGATACAACAATTTAAGTAGTTTTGATGTGAGATTTTGGGTTGTTTTTTTTGTTTTGTGTTTGTTTAGGGTTTTTTTTTTTTGCATAATTGGCCTTGTTTTTGTGGCATTTTCCTTAACTTTTCCCCCTTTTCTTCCTTAATTTCCTTATTTTTTTAATTCGATGAGTATTTATTTATTTTAAACCACGATGTACTGAAGCCACATGAATTGAAGCGTGAAGTAGCAAGGGATCCCTGTATTACTATTCAGAAGTTTTGGGTCACTTCAAAATGTATTTTTTTTTTTTTCAGTTTTGTTTTTTGGTGAGTCATGCCCCCTGCCTGACATACGATGCTGCCATCCACCACTTTACAAACTACTGCGCATGTTTATTTGGGGCTGACCTAACACACTAGGATTAAAAGTGCTATCGACTCCTTATACGAATGAGGTCACAGATGCCCAGTTTGGCTGGTGATTGCGGTGAGTACACGTCATCCCTATCTCCCCTGAGAGCTCAGCAAAAAAGCTCCCATTGACTCCCGGTTACAGAAGACTGCAGCATCAACCATCAAATCAATGAATTCCAAGATTGATAGTCGTGCACCTTGTCGATGCACCATTTGAGAGCCTGAAATGTCTTGTATTTGAAAGAAAAGCACTCTTTTGCCAATAAAATAAATTAAATTAATCAGAAAAACTGTCTAAACCAAGACCTCTCAAAGTCTGGCCTCCGGATGCAGACTGTAAGGCTCGTCAGTCCAGCCCTAGTCCTATTTTAAGTTATGAATTACAAAAAGCTAATAAGCATTTTCTAATGACAGTTTAATAAATAAATAAATGGCTTGTCAAATACACTGTGGTCAGATATCATTCACACCAATCCCGAGAAGATGACTCCTTTTATCTTTTCCAACTTTTTCTGTTTATCTTTCCTCTGGCTTCTGCTTTCAGTGCTTCTACTGTAGAATGTGCACCCTGCACCATCTGTGCCAGCAGCCCTGCCCTCTGTGAAACCCAGAGATGAGAGCGGAGCAGAGTGCTCATATAAATGTCAGGGAAAGTAGCCTATCAGGACACAAGTTTTTGTGAGGGATAAGCCAATGAGAAGTGGAGGAAGGGTGAGTCTTAACGGCAAAACTCCACTAGCAAGCCTGTGCTTCAAAACAAAAAGATTGTGTTAGAGGCATCAAATGAGTTAAAAGGATGTCCATGTCAAAGTCTTGAAAGAAAAGAAAGGTAGACCAAGAAAACAGAATTTAAAGAGGAAAGAACAGAGAAATATGGCTTCAATTTGAGATTTTTTTATCATAATAAATTACGTAACATAAAAGTGACAAAGACAGTGAGAATTAAAATAAAATACATAACATATAAAACATACCAAACAACAAAACATGGTCTCAGAACAGAACTGTAGGTGAGATCAGCAGTGTTTTCATTTCCATTTTGTTTCCCACCCTGATTTGTACTGTGGATACTATTCCACTTTGAAGATGAAGATGATTCAGTTGCAGACTACTTCCACAAGGTGATGGTAATGTGCTTTAAAATCACTCACCTATTTGTTGAACTGCTTAATCATATGAGGGTCATGGGCAAGACTACTCTGGACAAAGGCAGGGTTCACTTTCAATAGCTCGCCAGACCATTGTAGGGCAACAAACACCTATGGCAACTCCTCCTTGAATCGCCACCTTATCGTGGTGGAGGGGTTCGAGTGACCTAATGATCCTAGGAGCTATGTTGTCGGGAGTAGAATTCCCTTGGCAAGGTCACCCAAGGCAAACAGGTCCTGGGTGAAGGTCCAGACGAAGTGTGGTTCAGAAGACCTCTATGAAAAAGAAAAATAAAAGGACACAGTTCCCCTTGCCTGGACACGGGTCACCGGGGTCCCCCCTTGGAGCCAGGCCTGGGGGAGGGGCTCGAAGACGAGTGCCTGGTGGACGGGCTTCTGCCCATGGAGCCCGGCTGGGTCCGCCCTCCCTTGGACCCACCACCTGTGGGAGGGGTTACAGGGGTCGGGTGCAATGTGAGTTGGGTGGCGGCCGAAGGCTGGATTCTGTTGGACCAATCCTCGGTTCCCGACTCTGTCTCTTGGGAAATGGAATGCCACCTCTCTGGCGAGGAAGGCTCCCGAGTTGGCGCATGAGGTGGAGAGATACCGACTAGATATAGTTGGGCTCACCTCAACGCATAGCTTGGGCTCTGAAACCACCCATCTTGAGAGAGGTTGGACCTTATTCCATTCTAGAGTTGCTCATGGGGAGAGGCGGCAAGCCGGTGTGGGCATCCTTGTTGCTCCGTGTCTTGGCGGTCAGACATTGGGGTTTTCCCCGGTTGACGAAAGGGTAGCTTCTCTCCGCCTTCAGGTGGGGGGATGGGTCTTCACTGTTATTTGTGCTTATGCACCAAATGACAGTTCAGAGTACTCACCATTCTTGGAGTCTTTAGGGGGTGTGTTGGAGAACGCTCCCTCAGGAGACTCAATCGTCTTGGGAGACTTCAACATCAATGTGGGCAATGACAGTGTGACCTGGAAGAGTGTGATCGGGAGGTACCGCCTCCCCAGTCTGAACTCGAATGGTGTTTATTTGTTGGACTTCTGTTCTCGTCACAGTTTGTCTATCACGAACACCATGTTCGAATATAAGGGTGCCCATAAGTGCACTTGGCACCAGGACATCCTAGGTCGCAGTTTGATGAGTGACTATGTAGTCGTGTCAGCGGATTTGCGGCCGTATGTTCTGGACACTCGGGTGAAGAGGGGAGCTGAGCTGTCAACCGATCACCACCTGGTGGTGAGCTGGCTTCGATGGCACGGGAGGCTGCCTTCCAGACTTGGCATGGCCAAGCGTGCAATTGGGGTCCGCTGGGAACGTTTGGCGGAGTCTCCTGTCTGATAGACCTTTAACTCCCATCTCCGGCTGACCTACAAACGCGTCCCGGAGGAGGCCGGTGACATGAAATCCGAATGGGCCATGTTTCGTGCCTCCATTACTGAGGCGGCAGCCCATAGCTGTGACCGGAAGGTCGTCGGTGCTTGTAGTAACCCCTGAACCCGGTGGTGGACACCTGTGGTGATGGGGGCTGTCCAGCTGAAAAAGGAGGCCTATCGGGTCTTACTGGCCTTTGGGACTCCCAAGACAGCTGACAGGTACCGGCAGGCCAAACGTGCTGCAGCCGAAGCTGTCGCAGATGCAAAATCTCGACCGTGGAAGGAGTTCGGTGAGGGCCTGGAGAGTGAGTATCGGTTAGCCTCAAAAAGGTTCTAAACCACCATTTGATGCCTCAGGAGTGGGAAGCAGTTCTCCACAAACAGTTTACAGTGGAGGTGTGAAGCTGCTCACCTCGACTGGGGATGTCCTCCGGAGGTAGAGGGAATACTTTGAGGACCTCCCCAATCCCACCAACACACCCTCCGTGGAGGAGGACGACCCTAGGGGTCTGGGTTGGGGTCTGCCCATCACTGGAGTAGCAGTCACTGAGGTAGTCAAAAAGCTACTTGGTGGTCGGGCTCCGGGGTTGGTTGAGATCCGCCCTGAATATCTCAGGGCTCTAGATGCTGTAGGACTGTCTTGGTAGACACGTCTCTGCAGCATCGAGTGGTCATCGGGTGTTGCACCTCTGGATTGGCAAACCGGAGTGGTAGTCTCCCTTTTAAAAAGGGGACCGGAGGGTGTGTTCTAATTATTGGGCAATCAAAGGTCTATGCAGGGGTACTGAAGAGGAGGATCCGACCAATAATCGAACCTCGGATCCAGGAGGAACAATGTGGTTTTCATCCTGGCTGTAGCACTCTTGACTAACTCTATACTCTCCACAGGATCTTGGAGGGGGCATGGGAGTTTGCCCAATCTGTCCACATGTGTTTTGTCGATTTGGATAAGGCTTTTGACCATGTCCCTCGGGCTATCTTGTGGGGCTCGCTCCAGGAATATGGCATTCCTGACCCATTGCTACGAGCCATTCGATTACTTTATCACCGGAGCCAGAGTTTGGTCCGTATTGGTAACAACAGGTCGAATTCATTTCCGGTGAGGGTTGGAGTCCGCCAAGGCTGTCCTTTGTCGCCAATTCTGCTCATAATTTTTCTGGACAGAATTTCTAGGCGCAGCCGTGGCGTTGAGGGGTTCTGGTTTGGTGGATATCGGACCTCGTCTCTGCTTTTTGCGGATGATGTTGTCCTTTTGGCTTCATCAGGCCGTGCCCTCCAGCTTTCTTTGCAGCAATTCGCAGTCAAGTGTGAGGCACCAGGAAAATCAGCACCTCCATGTCCGAGGCCATGGTTTCGGACATGTCCAACCGGGAAGAGACCCCGGGGTCGACCTAGAACATGCTGGCGGGACTATGTCTCTCGGCTTGTCTGGGAACTCCTCGGTGTCCCCCAGGAAGAGCTGGAGGAAGTGGCTGGGGAGAGGGATGTCTGGGCCTCTTTGCTTAGGTTGCTGCCCCCACAACCCAACCCCAGAAGAAGCGGAAGATGATGATGATGACCTGGTTGCAATTTGAAATACTCAATTGGCCTAATTTGCATGTCTTTGTACTTTTGAAGGAAACCGGAGTACCTGGAGCCATCGACACAAAGGAGAAGATGCAAACTCCACAAACAGAAGCCGGAGCCAGGGACATGAACATTGCAGTAAGGTAAAGTAAAAAACTATAACACCAAATCTCTTCACTGACTCACTCATTTGCTGAATCGCTTCATCCTGCTATGGTTGAGGGGAGGCTAAAGCCTATCTCAGCTAACAAGGAGTGAAGGCAGGATACACCCTGAACAGCTCGCCAGACCATTGAAGGGCATGAAACACAATCACACCTAGGGGCAATTTTAAAAAAGTCAAATTGTCCTAATGTGCATGTCTTTCGGCTGTGGAAGGAAACAGGAGTTCCCAGAGGAAATCCACGCAGGCATAGACAGAATATGCAAACTCTACCTAGAAATGCTCTCGCCAATCCTGGTACTTTGAACCCATTACCTTCTTGCTGTGATGCAGATGGGGACCAGAGAATCCAGTGTTACACCTATAGCAGTGACCATACACCAGCATACAAAGGCAATAAACATATGGCATTTAGAGCATACCGAGACTTGAACCTGCTGCTGCATGCTATCCACCATGTCACAGTTCTGCTCTTACTCTAAAACCAAAACAAAACTAACACTTTTATTTCAAGTAGAAAAACAACTTGTGTGCTGCAACAGATAACTAAAACTAAAAACTGTCATGTTCTCTGCACTTTCTCTTTGAAATCTGGTGAACTTTGTGCTGATTGGATCAGTAACACCACTGTGAAAAGTCCAGTCAGAACACCAGTTCAGCCATCAAGTCTGATGAAGTTTCTTTATTCCAGCTTTTCATCTTCTATGTTACGTCAGATTGAAGTAAATAAATAAATAAATAACTATTTCGCGTCTCAGGTCACACGACTCATAACTCAGGATATTAAGAGTTAAAATCTGGATGATACAGCATCAATTACCTACAACAATCAAAAACTCCTGGTAATGTCCACATTATAAAAATAAGAGTGGTGCACACACAGACACCCATTCGCTGAAATGCTTAATCCTATTAAGCTCAGAGGAAGGTTGGAGCCCATCTCAGCTGATACTATGTGAAGGTGGGGAGCACTTGGAACCAGGATGGGTCAACACATACATGACGATTCACTTTGGGGCAATCTCAAACAGTCTAATGTGCATGTTTTGGATTGTGGGAAGAAATGGGCGTCTCCAGAGGGAACCCATGCAGGCAAGCATGCGGAAAACATGAAACCTCAACAAAAGAAATGCCTTCACTGAGCCCAGAACTAAAACCCAGATGTGGGTTTGGTATGAGGTGAACATGCTGACCACTACACCACCGTTTACGTGATATCCAACGATTAATGAATTAATAAACAGCTAAACATGTTTTTAACCCTTAGCTGTAACAAAGGGGTGCATTCCTTAGTTTATCATCTGAGATCACAGTGACTCGACCATTTTATGAAACTAATGTTCAGGCACACAAACGGAAGCAATTAATCCCTGTAAAGGAGGCAGTGTGGTTCATTCCTTTTCACTGTGAACACACACACAAAACACACACATGAGAAATACGTGAGCCAGACAAATATCACAACAAGGTCTAAAACCTGCAGATACCCCAGGGTTCTGTGACACTACTGCCCTCCTGAAATTCGTAAATTCAAATTCAGTTTGATGCACGCAGCCATTTCTCAGCAGTCCACAGGAGTTCATTTGCCAAACTCTCGGCAGGGATGTTCACCTCCCTGTCACTCAAAGTGACCACCAGCCAATGACTGGGATCTATAAGCTTGTGCGTAAAAGGGGCGGATAACACCCCAACTCCCACCCCCACTCCCGAGTGCAGTTCAGAAAGACTTGAGTAGCAGTATCATGGGTCATGGAGGGGGTACATGCTTGCTTACGGCCCTCCCTGTATTGTGGTGCTCATGTGATGGGAAGGCAACACTTGACAGCTGGGAATTGGCTACAACTAAATAAGAGGTGAGATAGCTGAGATTAAAATACCCCCAAAACAAACAAATAAACAGGCAGCGGTGGCCTGGTGGTAAAGGTGCTGGATCGCTGACTCTAAGGTTGGGGGTTCAAGCCATACTCTCCACGGGTTGTCATCGTCCCCCTCACTGCAGCTACCTGTGTGTGGTTATCAAAGGCTGGCCATGTCTCTCACTGTCGATGGTGTGAGGCTGTAAAAGAACCATTGCTGACTTTTGACAAGAGTAGCTGCATAGCTGTCAGCGTGCTTCCACCCTGCATGGCCTGGCAAGCTGTCTAGGATGTACTCTGCCCTTGCCCCTAGTCAGCTGGGATGGGCACCAGCCTCCCCGTGACCCTAATTAGAATTAAGCAGTTACAGAAAATGAACAATGATGATTAACGAACAAACAAATAAATAAACAAACAAACAAAAAAAAAAGCTGTTTATATCCCTGATTGGCATTGTGATGCAGCGGTTATCACATGTGCATCACAGCAACAAGATCCTGGGTTGAAGTCCAGGGTACAGTGAGGGCGTGTCTGTGTGGAGTTTACATGTTCTCCCTGTGCTTGTGTGGGGTTCTTCCGGTACTCCAGTGTCCTCCTACAATCCAAAACCATGCACATTAGACTGTTCCAAATCATCCCCAAGTGTGAGTATGAGCATGGTTGTTCGTGTGTGTGTGTGTGTGGCCCTGCAATGGTCTGGCGAGCTGTTCAGGGTGTACACCACCTTCGCCCCAGGTTGGTTGAAATAGGCTTCAGCCTTCCTACAATTCTAATAGTAGGGCTGTAACTATTCCTATCATTGCAAAGACACTCAGTCCACACACACACACACACACATATATATATATATATATATATATATATATATATATATATATATATACACATACACACACACACAAAACACTTTAACAGCATTAAGCAGGTAGCAGTGATGTCGTGTGTGAACTCCTGTCCCTCAGACAGTCCAGCAAAGCAAGACGACATCACTTCAAACATTTATTTTTAGATAAAAACGGACAAATATTAAAAATAACCGGCGTTTCACCCTTTAACACTCCACGGTCAACAACAACCGACTGTACCGATGCAATACACCATAAATAACTATGGAAACTACATTAAAGCAGACATTTTTCACTTACAGGCTTTCAAGCTCTTGTCAATGTTTACCATGGATGCGCAGCAAACCGGAAATAACTGGACACATCCGGCTATGAGGGTCTCCGCGCGACCGCGACTCATTCCACTCAGGATCTCCTCGCCTGTGTTGATTAGCGGTTACAGCCGCGCATGCGCACAGCGCACCCACTTGTTGCGCAGGAAAAGCCATAACATAGTCCGTCTCCTCCTTGCTTCACGTACACAGAGAGCGCGTGGATGTTATGGAGCCGCAGGAGCCCGGCTGTAGGAGGCTTGTGAGGAACAGCATGTCTTGTGTATTTCCTCCCACAGTCCAAAGGCATGCACATTTACCTAACTGGCTGTTCCAAATTGCCCCCATGTGTGAGTATGAATGGTTGTGTGTCGGGGAGCTGTTCAGGGTGTACTCCGCCTCCGTCCAGTGTGGGTTGAGACTAGTTTTGATCAGTGAATTGGCACGATGGCGTAGTGATTAGCACATCTGGTTTACAGCAGAGATGGCTATTCTGGTTTCCTCCCACAGGCCAAAAACATGCACAACAGGGGGCTAATTAGCTGTTCCAAATTGCCCCTTCACGTGAGAGTAAATAGGAGGGTTTGTGTGTGTGTGTGTGTGTGTGTGTTATCATGCTGTTGTAGGGGCAGTGGTGGCCTGGTGGTAAAGGGCCCTGGATCGCTGATCCTAAGGTTGGGGGTTCAAGTCACACTCTCCACAAGGTTGCCACTGCCCCCCCAGTGTGCAGCTGACTGGGTTATCAAAGGCCGGCCATGTCTCTCACTGCCTATGGTGTAGGGTTCATGAAAAAGAACTATTGCTGACTTTCGTAAAGAGGAGCTGCATAGCCGTCAGCGTGTTTCTGCCCCTTGCTAAAAAAAAGGGTTGTGTCAGGATGGGCATCCGACGTAAAAAAAAAAAAACTATACCGAATCAAACATGTGATATCAGATGATTCGCTGTGGCGACCCCTGAAGAAAAGGAAAAGCCGAAAGGAAAAGAAGACGTGTGTGTGTGTTATCTTGTGATGGTCTGGTGAGCTGTTCGGGTTGTATCCTGCCTTTGCCCAGTGTTGGCTGAGATAGGCTCCACCTTCCCCATGACTCTAACAGTGGTATTTAGTGGTTTCAAGCAAATGAGTCAGTGCCATCCCCTGAAGACCAATGAATCCCCAGGAGAACAGATACAAGGAACTTTGTCAATGGGACAGAACAAAGTAAACAGAAATGATGACTGTGGAACCACTGCCTATAAACTATGGAATGTTCCAACTACTGTGCTGGACGTCATAAATGTGTCGTAATAGGCATAAAATCAGGGTCATTAGAATAAAAGTTTCCATAACAGCATTATAAAGTACAAATGCACATGTGTGGGCCGGTACTGGAGGTAGCAGGGGTAAAATATATATATATATATATATATATATATATATATATATATATAGTCCACCACAGGGAAGACCGTTGTGTAATTTGAAGGCGGTAGCATGTGAACTGTGGTAATAGGCACCCAGACCTAGCTGCACCTATCCAGTACCACATGTGTGCACTTTCATGGATATTCAGTTAACGACTGTAAATCTAGCCTTCAATGAAAACCGGTCACCCCAGGACCAGCAGTGAGATATTCTTTGGGTATTGTATCAGTACAGCTGTGCAACACTGACACAGTAGTTATGTGCATCACACATACTACACAACAGGTTTTCAGCTCAACGATGGTCTTGTAATGGCCTTCATTCATGATGGAAGTGGTAGAGAGGGCCATGCCCTCCAACCAGTTATTATGAGAAAATGAATACATGTCCTATCAACATAATACTGAGTCACTGCTTGGGGAACCATGACCACTAGGGGGCCTTAAAGAGCATTTGATTGTTTTATTCATTTGTTCATCCTACCAGGGTCAAGGGTCGCTCACCAGTCCATTGCTGGGCCAACACACACACACCTAGGGGCAATTTGCAACAGCCAGTTCCCCTCATGCGCATGTCTTTGGAATGTCGGAGGAAATCCATCCATACAGAAAACATGCACACTTCACACCGAAACGCCCCTGCTGAGTTCGGTACTTGAACCCATGACCTTATTGCTGTCAGGTGGACATGTTATCCACTACACCACTGTAGCGCTCGTGTTGAAGAACTTTGTTTCTGAAACTTTACAATAAATCCTGCATTGGATGCATTTATAGAGCTGGAGGTGATTCTTTGTTTTATTAAATTGCTTCAGTCAACTAGAGATCTGACCATTTTCTTTTGAACATGCAAATGACTGATGCAATGCCATGGCTTATTTTATAGGGTTTGAACTTACTCCCATCCCACTTCGAGCATTGACGGCTCTTTTAGCAACTTCTGAGATGAGAGTAGGTCCTGTTCAGATCAGTTCATTTTCTGTAACCGCTTCATCCTAATTAGGGTCACGGGGAGGCTGGTGCCCATCTCAGTCGACTCTGGGCGAGGGAAGAGTACACCCTGCACGGCTCACCAGGCCATCGCAGGGCAGAAACACCTTGACGGCTATGCAGCTATTATTGACGAAAGTCAGCAATGGTTCTTTTACATCAACCTCTCACCATAGACAGTGAGAGACATGGCCAGCGATAACCGAGTGAGCTGCACAAGGTGGGTCAACAGTTAAAATTCGGTAATAGTGGGCTTGAACCCCAACTTTCGACTCAGTCATCCAGCACCCTACCACCGAGCCACACTGCCCCTTCATCAGATCAATAAGTGTAAGTTTTTAAAGGTTAATTTTTTTCTCACACAGGAAGTATCTCTCATCATGTGGTGTCAGAGACGGTGCGTATTACTACAGCTCGGAGAAATCATGATGTGGAACTCGTACATGCTAGAAAAATCAAGAATTTGTTTAATCCACTCTTCATTCTTAGTAATACCACAGCATGGTAGTATTCTCAAATCTGATTGGTCAAAAGGTGCATATATTGTTTTTAGTATGTTTGCTTCAAAACATGAATTTCCTGGGTTTGAGTTACGGGCTTCAGAGTTACTGTGTGGAATTTACATGTTCTCCAGTGCTTGTGTGGACTTGCTCCGGGTACTCCGGTTTCCTCCAAGCAGTCCAAAGACATGTGCATTCGGCTAATTGGCTGTTCCAAATTGTTCCTGGGTTTAAATGCGAGTGAAAATGGGTTTTTTTTTGTGTGTGTGTGTGTGTGTGTGTGTGTGTGTGTTGCCCTGCGATGGTCTAGTGAGCTGTTCAGGGTATACCCCGCCTTCGTCTAGAGTTGGCTGAGATAGGCTCGAGTCGTTGCTGAGTGACTATCAGAGTGAGGCTGACTGTAATGTTCTAACGTAACTGCTTAAATGAACAAAGTTGATTTAAAACTATTCAGTTGAGCAGTCAGAAAATCTAACTCTAGTATAAAATCAGTGGGACTGTCTGTGAGACGGCTGAACATGTGCTGCTATTGGGAAAAAAAATTAGCCACACAGTGAAAACAACAGATTACCATCATTATTTTACAGTTGGGTTGATTCCTTATTGAATTCTACCTTTTAAAATTAGTCCAACATAAAAATTAGCTTCAAACGTTGCGTGTCTCAACAACCCAATGTTCAACACACAGGACTATGATAAACAGCACACGCATTGTGAAAGTAGATAAATTATAGTCAGTACCCAGGAGATTTTCTATGTAGGTCTTCCCAAAATAACCCCCGTTGCAACATAAACTTGGGGTTGATGTGTTTTAAGGTTTGTTGTTTGTAGCAGATGGTGGCGTAGCGGTTAGCAGGTCCTGGGTTCGAGTCCGAGGCTCGGCGTGGGCATGTCTGCATTTTAGGCGAATTGGCTGTTCCAAAAAATTGCACATTGGGGATGTGTGAGTGTGAATGGTTTTGTATGTGTTGGCCTTGCAATGGTCTGCTGAGCTGTTCAAGGTGTACCCTGCTTTCGTTCTGTGTTGGCTGAGATAGATTTCAGCCTCCCTGTGACTCTAATAAGATTGAGAGGAACAAACAGTTTGAGAACAAACAGTTTGAGTCTTCAGGCAGTTGATTGGTCAATCTGTGTGCTCTGTTCAGAGACTGACCAATGAATTACCTGAAGACTCAGGTCAGCTGTTTAAATGAGCAAAATCAGGTGTGCTGCTGCTTGGTTGAAACAAAAACCTGCAGCCACATGGCCCTTTGTGGCACGAGTTTGACACCCCTGGGTTAGTCGAATGAGTGAGTGAGCATTTGTGCCAAATTTGAAGGACTTGAGTATCAAAAAGGAAAGAACTATACACGTGTATAATTAAAATAAAAAGTCAGAAATTAACTTATTGACAGAAAAATATAAAGCATGATGAAAGTTTTTATAGTATACTGATACAGTTATTCTATTCACAGACAAAGAATATTGGATGTGTTCCTGAGTCTATGCAGTGATTCAAATGAGCGACTCATGCCTGTTTTTAACACGGTGCCTCCTGAAGCTATAAAGATCCTGAGCTTCAAATACAGGGATCCCTCACTTTCCGCGGTTAATTGGGACTGAGATCCCCTCGCGACTGCCGAATTCCACAAAGTAGGATCGACCCCCGACTGACGTATACACACATGTATCTATCGATCTAGTGCCTGAGTCGTTGGACGACCATTGGCGACCCGCCATGAAGGATAACACCCTGGTTATCATCTTCATGGAGGTTTTCTTGGCAGGATTAGTGCAGTGGTTTACCATTGCCTTCTGCGCGATGTGAACCTACGGGCAATTTAGAACGGCCAATTAACCTACTGTGCATGTCTTTGGATTGTGGGAGGAAACCGGAGCACC
>CM045728.1:122837297-122849797 GCA_024760905.1 Plotosus lineatus | reverse complement strand
ATAATGTGAATGTGGAAACAACACAATGATGTTGAATACCGAGACCAAGAGCGTACACACACACACACACACACACACACACACACAAAGGAAAGACAGTATTACTGTTTTCTTGTGAGGACTGTGTAAATATCACCACAAGGTCAAAATTGTCAGATATTCCACTTTAATATAAACACACACACACACACACTGCAGCACGGGTCAGTTAATAAATAAGCAACATCACATGTATTAACACAAGGCTTCACTGTAAGCATTCACAGGAATGAGGAAAAGGAGTGATATATACATATATCTATATAACAATATTATATATATATACTAGTGTGTGTGTGTGTGTGTGTGTGTGTATAGTGCTAAATAACTCATCTACGCACATCATGCCTCAATACTTTTCTGTTTCAGACTGGTGCAGATGGTTCTGTCGTCTGCAGCAACCTTAAACAGTAAATGAGGTGAAAGCGGTCTCTCTCTCTCTCTCTCTCTCTCCCTCTTGCTCGCTCCCTCTCTCTCTCTCACACACACACACACCATATACCTTATTACATTTCTTCCAACACACTCGGATCCATCATGTCAGACATGCCAAAGCTTAGAACACTCATATTTTTTATTTTTTTTTAGATGTGTGATGAAAAACACAAGGTCCTTCAGTCAACAGTGAACTAAATAACTCTGTACCTGAGAAAAACTCACTGTGCTGAAGAGAAGCTTCTTCCCTCAGAGGATTGGAGATGTTTGCATAGGTAGCACTGGCAACGTGTTTTGCGCAGGAGATTCCTCTTCACATGCAGACGCAGGAGATATGAGTGTGTGTGCATGGAGGGGGGCGAGAGAGAGAGAGAGAGAGAGAGAGAGAGCGTGTGTGTGTGTGTGTGTGTGTGTGTGTGTGTGTGTAGGGGAGGTGTTCTAAAAGAACGTCACATGAGGCAACTGCACATCACAGTGTTACCTCTATCAAGGACCCACACAGCTCTTTCTTTTCTCTGTCACCGTACCTGTATTCACTTGCATAAGAGCACAGGATAACCTAAACAAGAGGGCATTCTCTCTCTCTCACACACACACACACACACACACACACACACACACACACACACACAATTAACTTCGCTGACTGTATCACATTCTGATTCACCCACTCACTTGTCGACTTGCTTCTTATTTCCTTTTTATGTTTGTTTGTTTTGTTTTTTGGATTTTTTCCCATATTTTCCCTAATTTATTTGTATCCAATTCCCACCCATCAGGTGTTGCCTCCCCATCACATGATCACCCATCCCACTGAGGGGCGAAAGGATGCACACACCCCATCCATGACACGGAATGTAAAAAACCCACCTCTTTTCGAACTGCAGCATCATGTGCATTTGGGGACGGTCCAACACACTCAGAGGGAAAGCACTACCCACCACCTCATACAAATGAGCTCACAGACACCCATGATTGTGTCCAAGTTTTTTCAATAACATATTATCAAGAAAAAAAAAAAAAAAACAGTGATTGCTGTGAGTGACAGGGAAGTGAGTTGTCCATCCCTCCCGTGAGAGCTCGGCCAATTTGCTCCATTGGACTCCCAGCCACAGCCAGGTTTCATGAACCTGGATTCAAACTTGCGAGCTCCGGGTTAATAGTCACACACCTTATCGATGAGCCACTCAGAAACCTGGCTTGCTATATCCTATTTGGATAGCAGGGAGGCTGAAGTCCATCTCAGCCAACACTGGGCAAAGTCAGTGTACACCCTATGCAGCTCGCCAGACCATCACACATAACCAATCACAGTCACGCTCACACGTAGGGGCTATATGGAACAGCCTATTGGTCTAATGTGCATGTCTTTGGTCTGTTGGAGGAAAGCGGACTTCCTGGAGGAAACACACTCAAGCACAGGGTGAACATGCAAACTCACCACACAAGAACACCCTTGCCAAGCCAATGCAGTGGACATTTTAACCGCTACTCCACCGTGCCACCCATTTTGGGGTTCTTTATGTGGAAATTTCAGACACAGTGATGTCGTGGTTAGCAGGTCTCTCACAGTAAGAAGGCCCTGGGTTCGAGTCCCTGGCTCAGGAGGGTGTCTCTATGCCACGGTTTCCTCCAACAATTCATATCCATGCGCATTTGGCGAACTGGCTGCTCCAAATTATCCCCAAGTGTGAATGGGAGTATAAATGATAGTCCGGTGCCCTGTTCAGAGTGTACCACATCTCTCTGGGTTTGGCTCCAGCTTCCTTACAACTCCGATAGATATGTGGCTCAGATTTATATTTTTTTATTTTATTTTATTTTGATATACTGTATTAATCCCATAAGGGAAATTATTTCCTGTGCATTAAACCCATCCAAAGTGAGCACATACACACTCAGAACAGTGGGTTGCCACACATACACACATGAGGGATGCCCAGAGAGCAGTTGGGGGTTAGATGCCTTGCTCAAGGGCACTTCAGCCATGTATGTGGAGGAAGGCAAGGTACTGCTCACTCCCGCACCGCCAAACATTTTTCTTGCTGGTTCAGGAGTCAAATCAGCAACCTTTTGGTCCCAAAGCTGCTTCTCTAACCTTTATACTACAGCTGTCCCACAATCGTGGATAGATAAGTGAATAGATAAGTGAATACATAGTGGATGGATAGATAAATACAGTGTTTATCGCCAAGAGATCTAATCTTGTTCAGTGTGCCTGTCCACCTTTGTCCCTGAATAAATGGGTTCAGTTACCAGTGATTGTTCTGAACTTACATATAAATATATAGATGTTCTCGTAGCAGATCTTCACCATAACATCACAGCTTACTAATGACACTCGTTTGTCACAAATAATGATTTGGAGGAGGTTTCAACTCAAGTATCTACTGACTTTAATGAGTTGCACACATTTCCATTCATTTGTTCTGGCACTGATTCGGAAAGGGCAAAGACAAAAGACAAATGATAATGAAGCTATTCAAGGTTAGGAATGGAATGTGCTAGCAGATCACAAATGATTCTCCAATCTTCCCGAGATGCAAATAGTACAGGGTTATTCGTATTAAAAGTACATGTCAAGAGTTCATCTGTAATCAGACGTTAAAACTGTTGTCTTTAGCACCTCTACAAACAAATAGTTTCAGACCAAGGTTCTTTGGGTTCGAGTCCAGATCTCAGCGAAGGGGTTTGCATGTTCTCCCTGTGCTTGCCTGGGTTTCCTCTGTGTACTCCCACAGCTTCCTACAACAGTCCAAAACCATGCTTGTTTGACTGAGTGGCTGCTCCAAGTTGCTCTTAGGTCTGAACGTTAACGGTTGTGTGATTTTTGCCATGTGATGATCAGACAAACTGTTCAGGGTTTACGCTGCCTTCACACAGAGTTGGCTGATCTAGGTTTCAGCCGTCCAGCAACCTTAATAGAATTGTGTATATAGAGTGTGTAAATTATTCTAACATGCATGACTTTGGACTGTTGGAGGAAACCTACAAGCTCATGAAGAACATGCAAAAAGAACAGAAATGCCCTCGCCAAGCTCTATATTAGCTGAGATAGGCTCCAGGCAAATAAATGAATGTTTGGTGGCACAAGTGTGCACACATACAAGCAAACACTTTGTTGGAAGATATAAATAGTTTTGCGTGTGGAATGATCCTTGAATCTTCAAATCCCTTTATCTTGAATAAAGACTCAGTGCATTGAAGAGAAGTTGAGCTTCAGCATGATGCTGCCACCACCATGTTTCATGGTGCGTAAGATTTTCACAGTCTTCCTTCTTCATCAATGTTCTTGCCGCGTTTTAGAATTTGTGAGGTGAGCAAACAACTCCACTTCCCAGATGCCTGGTGGGCAATGTAGGGGCAACAACAACAAACTGTATGTGTTGGCACTTTGGGAATTCATTCCATGACAGTATGAACACGCTCCAAGCATGGCACCATGCATTAATTTTTTTTCCGTGCACACCAAGCTTAACCTCTGTCTTTCGGTTAGATTTGTTTTGCTCAGTAATGTTCTCCTTTAGTAGTAGTAGTAGGCCTCTGTCAGTCTCGTAGGACTATGAACCTGCACTCTGGCTGGTATCCCAGCTGGTGATGTTCTCCTTTGCTTCTTTGAAATCATAACACATTATGAAGATCTTTCTTTTCTGTTGTTGACCACAATACCATATTACATTACACAGGTGTAGAAAGATCTATGATACTCTGCATCCCGGTATTTTAATGGAGATCTGCTGACTTTTTATTTACAGTGTACCCGGTGAAGTGTAGACAGTAACATAAGTGTGTGCAGCATTATCTCCATGGATTGATGTCAGACCCTGTACCGTTATCTTTGTTCATGTGCATCTACAGACTGAATTTAAATTCTCGTGTAGAAAGAGATTTTTTTCCATGGTGCTTGTGTGGAAGAGAAAAGAAGAAAACCAAAACGCACATACGGTACATGTAGACTAGGTCTTGAACTTTCATGATACTGTATGATATTTACGTTTGCAGCATTTTTTCAGACGCCTTTATCCAGACACACTTACAATTTATTTTATCATTTTGTTTACACAGCTGCGCAGAGGAGCATCCAACATTGAGAGCTTGGTAGCACTGGGGCTTGAACCCCTAACCTTTGGATCGCTAACCCAGTGCCTTAATGACTGAGACACCTGAGCCACTAAAAACAATACATCTGGTGGTGTAGTGGTTAGCGCAGCTGCCTGACAGAAGAAGATCCTTGGTTTGAGTCCCAGGCTCAGCGAGGACGTTTCTGTGTAGGGTTTGCATGCTCTCTCTCGCTCCGTGCTCATGTGGGTTTCCTCCAAGTGATTTTGGCTATTTTTAATAATACTTCTTCTAGTATTACTCATACTACATGGAAACATAATACTAATACTATTACTGCTTGCTTTGCTACTACTACTCTTACCATAACAACTCATACAGTACTGCTACTGCTACTACTACATTTACAGTTACAGCATTTGTCCAGAGCGACTTACAGAAGAGCTTTAAAGTCTCAATCAGTGAACATATAGTATTCTTGTACAATGGAACCTCAACTTACGAAAGCCCCAACAAACGAAAAATCCAGGTTACAAAAACATTGTCTTAAAATTTTTGTCTCTGGATATGAAACAAGTTCACGTTAAGACAGCACCGTCTCAAAAATTCAAACAATGCACGAGTTGCTCTTCCATTGACTATCTCCCAACATCCCGCCCCGCTGTCCTCCCATTGGCTAGGAAGGTTGACGCAGCTCCCTCCCATTGGCTATCTCCCAACATCCCGCCCCGCTGGCCTCCCATTGGCTAGGATGGATGACGCAGCTCTCTCTTATTGGCTATTATGGAGCTGCATCTCCATAATACCCATAATGCTTTTGTGTAAAGGACAGAGTTACTGTTGTTTCATGAGTTTTTCAAGTGTGCTCATTGCAACTTTATTTCTTGGCTCAGGCTTTTAACCTTACATAAGCATTTGTAAGATTATACCTCTGCTAAGAAAACATGGTCAACACACATGCGCACACACACACACACAGACACACACAGACACACACAGACACACGCGTGTGATTCCCAGTGCAAGTGAAAAGAAGAAGCACTGCTGAAAAGGGTACGTTTTCAGCTGTTGTTTGAAGATACCCAGTGACTCAGCTGTCTGAATGTTCAGAGGAAGTTCATTCCCACCACCTTGGAGCCAGAGTAGAGTGGTAGGGGGAGGGATCAGTCTCGCAGTGCTACAGGATCTGAGAGAATGCAGTGCAGTGCGAGGTGTGATAAGTGCTTTGAGGTAGGAAGGTGCAGGTCCATTTTTGGCTTTGTAGGCAAGCATTAGTGTTTTAACTCGAATGCGAGCAGCTACAGGAAGCTAGTGGAGAGACTGTAACAGTGGAGTGGTGCGGGAACATTTGGGAAGGTTGAAAACAAAGCTGTGAAGCTGCATTCTGGATCATTTGCAGAGGTCGAATAGCACTCAAAGGTAGACATGCCAGGTGTGAGTTACAGTAATCTAGTCTTGAGATGACAAGGGATTGAACCAGTATCGGAGATGCCTTCCTGGAAAGAAATGGACGAATCCTTTGGATATTAAAGAGAAGACATTGACATAATTGAGAAACATTAGTGATATGAGAAGAGGACAGGCACTTATCTATGGCACTTATCTATGGTTAATCCAAGATTTTGTGCCGTGCCTGAAGGAGTGATCACTGCATTGTCCAAGGAGATTTCAAGATCTTGATGTGGCGATGAGTCAGCTGGGATTAACAGCAATTCAGTCTTGCTGGGATTAAGCATCAGCTGATGAGCTGCCATCCCCAAAGAGATGCTTGCTAGGCATGCAGAGATCCTGGCAGAAACATCAGTATCTGAGGAAGGAAAAGAGAGAACAAGTTGAGTGTCATCTGCATAGTAGTGGTATGAGAACCCATGTGAGGATATGACATCACCAAAGGATTTAGTATAGAGAACAGAAGTGGACCAAGAACTGAGCCCTGGGGAACACCAGTGGAAATTCGGCATGGAGAGGATGTGGATCCCCTTCACGTAACCTCATATGAGCGACCTTCGAGGTAGGAGGCAAACCACTGCCATACTGCACCACAAATACCTAGACTTCTAAGGGGTAAACATGAGAGTGTTGTGGTTGACTGTGTCAAATGCTGCTGAAAGGTCAAGGTCAGGAGCAGCCAAGAGTGCAGTCTCTGTGGAATGTGCTGCTACTACGACTAGCATTACAACTAATACTGCTACTTCTACTACCACTATTATTACGAGTACAACTACTACTCCTACCATTACAACTAATACGATACTGATACTCCTTCTACCATTACAACCAGTACTGCTACCGCTACTACTACCACCAGCACCACCTACTAGTACCGCTATTTCTACTACCACCATGACTACTACTACTACTACTACGACTACTACCACCACCACCACTATGACTTCTAGTACTGCTACTACTACTTCTAATAGATTTAGTCCAGTACTGCTACTACCACCATCACACCTATTACTGCTAACGCTAGTTCTACTACCAGCACCATGACTACTAGTACTATGACTACTGATACTACCACCATTACTAATAGTACTCCGATTACTACTATCATTACTACTAGTACTACTACCACCATTACGATTGGTACTGCTTACTTCTACCACTATTACTACTGGTAATCCTGCTACTACTACTACTACTACTACTACTACCAATACTGTTGCCATACCACAATTACTTCTAATACGGCTACCAATAATAGCAATCCTTTTCAGTTATATTAAAGTTTTCATCTTCACAAAACATCATTTAGCATTATTGTCATCAAAGTTGGCTCTGTTGCAAAGCAGCCTAGAAGAAATCAGACCAGAGACCCCAGATAATGAACCAAAAGATAACAGTGGCAAGAAAAATGTTCCTATTTGAACAGAGGGACAAAGAGAAAGTACAGAACTGCCTAAAACTGGTGCAGTGTACAAACTGTACAAAAGAACAAATGTGTGAAATGTGCCTTGTGGTAGAAATCTTACAGAGCTGACCTAAATATCTGATATGCACAGATGCTTTTGATGGTCCCATATAGGTAGACAGAAAAAATCTTCTGCGCTTCCCAAGAACCAATTTATACCTGAGATTTCCCTTTGATTCAGATGAATATCTCACCTATATACAGTATATTTAAACTGAGAACCTCAACCCTAAGTCCTGCTGATGTAAAAAAGAAAAGGTAAGATAATGGGCTTTTTACACCCGACCATCGTGACTCATCAGGCCGGTGCTTATCCCCGGTTTCCGTAACGTGAAGCGACCAGGAATTCACCTCCTCCTGGATGGGACACGAGTCCATCGCAGGTTACCTTCTCAGTATATTTTACTGGTACCCATTTATACTGCTGGGTGAACAGAGACACACTTGTGATTGAGACCTTGCCCAGGGGTCTTAGCACAGTGGGGGTCTAGCTGGGATTTGAACACACAACCTCCTGATCATGAGCCCACCCCCCCCCCCCCCCCCCCCCCACTACACCACCAGCCCCACAAACAAGAAAGATGAATGCTTATAATGTGTCGTTTGGTCCAGCGTATCGTCCTTACACATGGTTTGTGTTGTCGAATGGGGTGGCATGGTGGCGTAGTGGTCAGCACGTCCGCCTCGCAGCAGCAAGGTCCTGAGGTTGTGTTCTGGCTTTGGTGTGAGTATTGTGTGGGTTTCCTCTGGGAACTCCAGTTTACTCACACATACGTCTAAAGCAGTGCTTCTCAATTATTTTCTGTCCATCCGTCCCCCCCCCAAGAAGAGGAAAAGATTTCGCGCCCCCCAATATAAATAGTGTTGTTTGTCTAAAAATTGTGATAAGTAATCCTCTGCAATAACACTGTATCCTTAGTAACAATATTGAACACAAACAAAGAAAGAAATATAGATCAACTTCCAACCAAGAATAATTTTATTAACAATTTTTTAGTATTTAAACAAAAAGATTTAAAGTGCACCAATCTGCCTGAAATAAAAAAAGTATCTTCATTTAAACGCTAAACATTTTTGACCAACAGTTTGAATCATTCAATACTGAAAAATAAAATCAATAAATAATAATAAATTCAAATTGATCAGCAATATTAACTCAGGAGCACCATATATAAAACACTTTAACCTACAAAACAAAAATGAATAAAATAATTTGTTGTTTATTTTTATTATTTTTATTTTTTGTCAAAATGATTAAGTCCAGATTAATGGTACAATGAGCACATTTGGCAGTGCACAGCTTTTCGAAGCCGGGTTTAAAGCCCGATACTGAACTCTCGGCTCTTGCTTAATGGTGAACTGGGACCTGGACTTATTTTCACAGCAGTGATGTCATCCAGCATGACACAGACCGTGTGTGCTGCAGGTCGGATCAATTCCTCTGCTCTGCTGTGGGGTTTTCTGCACTGAGCAGTTTGGTACGCCACCTTATCTGATGCTAACAGAGCTCGCTGGTTTGCTGGCATTTCATTCACAAAGCGGGATGGTTGTTGGTAATACTTGGCACGTTTTCGCTGATAAAACTCCCGCGGCTCATAACGTGATCGGGGTGCGATGTCTTTAACTGACGCCTGAATTTATTTGGGTTCATGCTGTCTGCCGCCAATATTTTCAGACACAGTAAACACAGCGGTCTTTCCTCGTTTCTCCCTGCAGCACAGTGAAGCCGAGTGCTACGTCCGCTTCATCATACCTCCTCAACTTAGCTTTCGGGAGACTTTTGTTTCTCTCACTGTCTCCATCTCTCTCCGCCTCTCTTTCCATCCCTGTTAAAATTTCCATGGTGGGTTTATTAACTTCACTTCTTATTTTACCTCTGGGTGCACTCTAACAGTGACGAAGCCACTGCCACCTGCTGTAGTGGATGTAGAATTACACTTTATTCTTCTTCTTTTCCTTTCTGCTGTTCCCTTCAGGGGTCGCCACAGTGAATCATCTACCTCCATCTCACCCTATCCTCTGCATCTTCTACTCTGACTCCAATTACCTTCATGTCGTCCTTTACCACATCTATAAATCTTCTCTTTGGTCTTCTCTATTTGGTATTCTCTAGGCATTCTGCCTGGTAGTTCCAACCTCAGCATCCTGCTACCAATATACTCACTATCCCTCCTCTGTACATGTCCAAACCATCGCAATATAGCCTCTCTGATACAGCAAAAAAAAAAAAAAAAAAAAAAAGCATGTTCCCTAGGGTCACCCCCCCCCCCCCTCACCCGGCATAGCACCGCACCCCACTATTTGAGAACCACTGATTTAAAGACATGCACATTAGAATAATTGGCTATCCCTAATAACCCATAATTATGAGTGTGAATGGTTGTGCGCATTGCCCTGTGATGATCTGGCGAGTTGTTCAGGGTGTACCTTGCCTTGACCCCATGTTGATTGAGAGAGGCTTCAATTCAGCAACAACAAAAAAAAATGAATGAAGGAAAGCAAGTTAGGTTGTTGCACTGATTTAGATCAAGGTCACAATATCTTTACAGACCGAGTATCGGATTTGAGCGGTCGTGCTTTGGTTTGGTGTATGCATGTGTGTGTTTGTTTATGTAAGCCTCGTTCTCGACTATACAATAAGAAACAGCACGTTATTCATCAGCCGTGTCACCCCAGCTGCTTCGTGGAGCTTACAGCTTTGTGAAATCAAGCAAAAAATGAAACACCTAAAGGTAACCCTGGGCAACACTGACATCAGCGCTGCCGTCACTGAGCTGAACACAGAGAGCGAAGGCTTTTGGATCAAAAGAATCTGAAAAAAACAAAACAAAAACAAATGGTTCACAGTTAAACTGAAACTGGAAACTGTCTGACGAAGAATAAAGTTTCTACTCTTTCGTTCTTCAGAATATTATTCATTTTTATATTTTGAAGCTTGCTTTAGATTTTTTGCATTTCATTATAGGCTGCAAGTTCTTAAAAGGCGAGAGAATATTATCGCATATAGTTCAGTGTTGTGCTACAGGGTGACACCCCCAATAAATCTCACACATTTCAGAGGAAAACATAAAAACATTTCAAGAGAATGAAATGACTATTTGCACACATGAGACTTCATGATGCAGGAGAAGCGATGCTGAGATCTGTTGGTTGGTGGCCTGACCCCAGCTTGAACCCCTTGTTGTTGAAGAGTATGTTGAAGACTGTGGTTTCTGTATGATGGAGGTACCCCATCCTCCCCCCACACGGCTCGAAGATCAACAGAAGTGCTGAGAGAAATGTTTCCAGATCAGGTGATCACATTGAGTGGTGATGTTGGGTGGCGTCCTGTTCTCCTAACCCTTGCGGTATTTTTGTGTTGGGCTACCTTCAATCACGAGTACTGTATATACTCATCCACCCAACAAACATTTTTTTGAAGCCTTTCAGGTTGTTATGTGGCAGGAGATCGCCACTGTTCCAACAGACATGACCCGTCCAGCCTCAGCAGTCTTCAGAAATCACCACCAACAGTGTACAGTATAGACGATGACGGACATCATTTAGAGGATCATCTTTAAAACTTACCAACTATTTGTCCAGATTAAATACAAAGTAAAATACTTCTTCATTTTAATGTCAAATACTCAAACTTCGTGGCAAATAACACGCATCATTTCACTCACTCATTTGTCAAACATCTTAATCAAATTAACGTCACTGGGAGGATGAAGCCTATCACAGCCTACCTTTGGCAAAGGTGGAGTACACCATGAGCAGCTTGCCAGACCATCCCATGGCCAACACACATACAATCATTCACGATCACACATAGGGGCAAGGTGGAACTGACAATTAGTGTAACGTAGTGCAGGTCTTTGGACTAAAGGAGGAAACCTGGAGGAACCAGAGGAATCCCACAAAAGCATGGGAAGAACATGCAAACAACATGCAAACACAGAAACACCAGAGTCCAGGACCTTTTTGCTGTGAGGCTGGCGTGCTAACCACTACATCACCGTGCCGCACAAGACGGATCATCCTGTATGACAGGGGTCCCCAACCACCGGGCCCCGGACCGGTACCGGGCTGCAAAGAATCAATAATCGTGATTAAAATATATATAAAAATATGTGTGTTATTTTGAAAGACAACCACTTCCCGCCCTCGCCTAACTTCCGCGCTTAACTCTTTGGCGCGTATTTATGCTGCATCAGCAATGCAAGCTAGCCCTCGCAAAATGATCCAGAAACAGAGTTCACTGGATAGTTTTTTGGAAAAGGTAAACGAGACAACAGTGAGACAGCAGAAGGTTCACAGACTGCCTGCAGAAAGAAAATGCCTGCATTTGCAAGAAAATACCAAAATTCCTACCCGAGTTACGGGTTCATCACAACAGGTGATTGTTTATGTCATAAACAACCTGTGACACCCCCTATCCCCCTGGTCCGCGGTAAAATAGTCAAGCGTTGACCGGTCCGCGATGTTAAAAAGGTTGGGGACCACTGCAGTATGAGCGTGACTTGAGTGACAGTAGAAATATTTAATTAATCTAAAAATTGTGATTAAAATAAGTAAGAAAGTAAATCAGTCCTGCAGAATATAATTCTGGTCTTGGTTAAAATTGAAAATGTTTGAGTACTAAGTTAAGCTTTAGGTAAAATGTCCTTTCAAAGATGCAGCATCCTTCCATTCATAAATCAACCCTTCTATCCATCCTGTATACCAGGGGTGTCAAACTCGTGCCACAAAGGGCCATGTGGCTGCAGGTTTTTGTTTCAACCAAGCAGCAGCACACAGTTCAAACAACTGATAAGAGTCTTCAGGCAGTTGATTGGTCAGTCTGTGTGCTCTGTCCAGAGACTGACCAATCAAATGCCTAAAGACTCTTATCAGTTGTTTGAATGAGCCAAGTCAGGTGTGCTGATGCTTGGTTGAAACAAAAACCTGCAGCCACATGGCCCTTTGTGGCACAAGTTTCACACCCCTGATGTATACCATTTGTCCATCAGGGTCACATGGGAAGCTAATTCCAGATAATTGGGTGCACCCTAAATAGATTCACCATTGT
>CM045728.1:122789797-122829797 GCA_024760905.1 Plotosus lineatus | reverse complement strand
TCGGATTGTGAAACAAGAGTTCATTAGTTGGAAATTGTCAACAAAATCAGACAAAGATGAGTTAAGATATGACTCTGGGTAAAAGGGTGGACATCAGTTGGGTCCTGTTAACACCTCTCCATAAATAAAAACCACATCATCCATCTTCTGCCACTTGTCTGGAGTTGAGTTGCGGAGACGACAGGTCTAGGAATGGAAACTCTGACATCCGTCTCCTCATCAACACTCCATGAACTCCAACGTGTTCCCAGGCCAGAAGACATATGTATATATTATTTATACATAAATATATATTTCCTGCAGGTTGTGGGTCTGCCCTGGGCCCTTCCCTCAGTTAGATGTGCCTGGACCACCTCTGAAGGGAAGCAACCGGGATGCATTCTAATCAGATGCCTGAACCACCTCAACTGACAATGCAGAGTCCGTAAATTAAGTTCCACCTGGATGTCTGAGCTCCTCATCGTCTTTCTACAGGGTGAGCCCAGACACAGTTCATCCAAAGGACACTAATTTCGACCACTGTTGTCCGTCATCTCCGTGATCATGAGAATTGGTGAGATTGGGAACGTGGACCGACCAGTGAATTCAAAGCTTTGCCTTTAGGCTTACCTCCCACTTTAGCAAAGGGACCGTTGCAGTGCGTGGCCCTCGTTACTGCTGTCAAAAAATGAAAAGTCAAGTAGATCTTGACATCAACAATTAATTTGTATAGTTTATTTCTTCTGCTTCAGATAAGAATCTTTACTCAAAAAAATGCCTTATAAACAGAGTTTATGGCTCAAAACCAAGAGAAAGAACCATCCATTAGCATAAACGCAAAGGTTGAAGGACAGCAGGCTGTACCGTCTTCATAAAGTTACCGTCTTCCCACTGTGTCACAGTTTAAGGCCCCACGGTACATCAGCGCAACATAAAATAAAAAAACAAAAGCATTTAAAAGATTATTTTATCTCATAAAAAAAAAAAAAAAAACATCACCATTAACTCAGTGTTCATGACAACACGTGTTGCTACAGCGAGTTTTAATTTTCTCAATAAGAAATGTACATCCTGATCTTAAAGGGCAGAAGAAAGAGCAGAAAAACTGAAGTGAAAGAAAAGCGAATATAAAAGGATGAGGATGCGCTCTTCATGCACAGCATCCGGGTTTAATGTTCAAGTCGAGTTTTCATTTTTCATCGGTTACTTCTGCGCGTGCAGCAGCCGCCCCTCTGTGTCCGGACCATGGCGGTGACTTTTATCGAGGAGACGCAGTAGAGCAGCAGCTTACAGCGCCCCATATTGCAACATCCACTAATCTAGTTCAGTTGTTCACACACTCATGGATATACAAAATATCTTTAAAAAAAAAAAAAAAAAAAAAAAACAGATTAAAAAAAGACCCATTGGATAATTTCATCCCATTCAGAAGATTACCACGAACGAACGGACGCGGACAAAATGGAAGTGAAAACAAATAGAGTTGATGAGACGGAGTCCGGCCGAGTTTTGATCCTGTCTATTCAATATACAGTGTTGCTCCACTGTAACATCCAGTGGATTCTTCATATACAGTGATCCCATCATTCTGGTGAGCTGTGCGAACACACACACACACACACACACACACACACACACACCCACACACACACACACACACACACACACACACACCTCAGAATCCCTGACTTCTGAAACTCTACAGGTCCCTTCTCAGTAAAAGCACAGGTAGGGATAATGAGGGTTGGGGGGGCATAGGTGGATGCCATGGAGTTTAAGGTAGAAGAAGAGAGAAGACAGATGGCGCTACACTCATCCATGCTGAGCTAGCGGTTGTTCTTGGTTGCCTCTTTTGCTGCCAGGATCAATGGCGTCAGGCTTGAGAGCGGCTTGGCCACCTTCAGGAACTGATGCTGCGGAAAGGAGAGCAAGGCACATGTCATACACCCAACACATATACATTCTTTCTCCTCATTTTCTGAGATTATTCCCTGACTTATCCATAATTGCAGGAGGCACTACACATTTAAATGTGGTTTTTAAGCTGCAAAGTAAATATGGCTGAACCGCGATGAAACATCGCGTTTCGCAACATTTCCAAATTAAAGGAAATCATCATTCAGTCATTGAATCGTTTCATGAGCCGCTTAATCCTAATTAGGGACCGGTGGCGTAGTGGCTAGGGCGCTCTTCACTCATGATCGGGAGGTTGTGTGTTCAAATCCCAGTGAGACCCCCGCTGTGCCAAGACCCCTGGGCAAGGTCTCGACCACAAGTGTGTCTGTTCACCCAGCAGTATAAATGGGTAACAGTAAAAAATATACTGGGAAGTATATATAGGCAATGGCCTAGCGTCCCATCCAGGAGGAGTTGAACTCCAAGTCGCTTCACGCTACGGAAAGCGGGGATAAGCACCGGTCCGATGAGCCACTGGGCTCGGGTGTAAAAAGCCCAAAGGACTTTACCTTACCTTAATCCTAATTAGGGTCACGAGGAGACTGGTGCCCTTCTCAGCTGACTCTGGGCAAGGGTGGGTACACCCTGGACAGCTCGCCAGGCCATCGTAGGGCCCAGAGTAAAGGAAATTGGTCACCTTAAACCTTTCAGAAGTGCTGAACATACCAAATCGTGCTATAGACGACTGCAGTATGCACTTATGGGAGTAAAGAAACTACGTAGACATTTCTAGATGCTGCAGAAATCACACATTGCACCATTTAACACCATCTACCCAGCCGAGGTCAAGCCCACTTCCATATATAATAAGGATGCTGATTTTTCTTGTATAATTTTAAACACGTATTCGACGTGATAAGTGCCCGGGGTGCTTAAAAAATTGGAGTGGGTGTGTGCTTATTAAAATGATTACCAGCGGAGTGGAACGGTAAGTGCTTATTAACATAGAGGTGGAAATCATGAATAATAACAGAACAATAAAAGAGTTTTACTGGTATTTGTGGTCTGCATTTTGTGGCATCAGCCAAACTACTTACATGAAAGCTGAAAATAAACAGAAAACAGCATAAAAATAAATAAATTAAAAAAAAATTTAATTTTCCCTCCAGGTGCTGTTCCTTTAAATATTTTCCCCAGATGTAAAATCGAGCCAATCAACATAAATGTCAACTTTAGCACATGGCATGTTGAACCAATCAAGATGAATATAAACAAAACCACATGGCCAGAAACTTCTTGAAATTTGTTAGTGAGCAAGAGAATCAGGTGAAAATTCCTCATCATCACTTTCTGATTGGTCCATATCTGGCTCATTGCTCCATTCATTCAGAGCATCCCATAGTTTTGCTGTAGCTGTTTCTAATGGTTCATCGGTTGTTGGACATTTACCAAGAAAACACAGCAAAATATTTTCCTGTTTTTTAAAGCACGGCGGAACAATCAAGTGTTGTTACTGATGAACGTTATAGACATTCCCCAGTGGCAGGGGGTCTTGAAATACCATGTAAACTCACTTTTACAGCCAGTGAATGACTCGTTTTACCGTTACAGAGACTGATCCAATAAAATTGGTAAGTTTGAGCTACCATTTTGCTCCCAGTACATATGGGCGGTTATTGTAAGATCAAAAACACTGGGTCGGGGTTATTGGAGCAGGGCGCTGATTATGTCGGATACGGTACATATCAATGCATCAAAGTCCTAAAAAACACCAAATAGGTTCCGACTTCCAGTCCCGGGCTTGGCAAGGGTGTTTCTGCGTGTATTTTGCATGTCCTCTTCATGTTTGCATGGGTTTCCTCAGGGTACTCTGGTTTCCTCCCACAGGCCAAAATCATGCAGATTAGGCCAACTGGCTTGTCCCTAGGTTTGGATGAGTCCATATTGCGCCTAGGTGTAAGTGAGGGTGTGAATATTTGTGTGCATGTTGCCCTCGCGATGGATTCGCGAGCTTTTCAAGGTGTATCCCACCTTCACACAGAGGCGGTTAACATAGGCTTCAGTGTTCCCTTGACCCGATTAGGTTTAAGTGGATCAGTAAATGAACGAGTGATTCTAATCTACTGGTTTATATGCACAATCTGACATAACCATGAGTGGTTGGGTTGTGTCTATAGTGTTTGTGAAACTTCTCTCATTTTCAAATCTATGCCGATCTGCTCAATGTTTTCGACTCAACAACTCCCGTCTCTCTCTCTCTCTCTCTCTCACACACACACACACACACACACACACACACACACACACACACACACACACACACAGCCTCACACCCCACCTCCACCACTCCTAAAGCAGTCTGTGCTTTTTTTTTTTTTAAAGCTAATTAGCCTTATTAAACTCAATGTCTAATTTGCTGATTGAATTTAATGCATTTATACTCATGAAGGTGTGATGCTCAGTAACAGCTTAAGATTCGAGATGTTCTCCATGTGCAAAGCTTGAATCACATATCAATCCTGAGTCACGTTCTGTACATTGAGTTCACTAGAGTCTCGGAGGGAACACATCCAGGTTGTTGCGAAACAGATCGTCCTATTCTAAATCAGCCCTGTGTGGGAGTGACGGGAAGGAAAAAGAAAAGGAGGAGATGCTTAACTGCGACTCATGGAGGAAGTCAGAGAAGGGCTGTCTGTATATAGAAGTTTCTGGAACATTGAGTACATCTCAAGCGAGGGTTCAAAAAGAAATACAGGGATACCTCACTTTCCACAGTTAATTGGGACCGAGACCCCCCCGCGATCGCCGAATTCCGCAAAGTAGGAACAACCTCCACCCTGACTGACGTATACGTACCTATATATGTGTATATCATATCAATAAATACATATTCAATGCTATAAATGCTTATGATAATAACAATTAAACATTCAAAAATAATGCATAACCTGCATATAAAATATAAATACACACACATACAGACACGCGCGCTCGCACTCAGATGCGCACCTCACATAAAAATGTAATGATGGGAGGTTTGGGGTTGTTTTTGTTGTGTTTGTTTGGGTTTTTTTTTTTTTTGCATAATTACATATTCAATGCCATAAATGCTTATAAAAACAAACATTCAAAAATAATGCATAAGATGTAAATAAAATATAAATACACACACATACAGACGCGCACCTCACATAAAAATGTAAGTAGTTTTGATGGGCGAGGGGGGAGGTTGTTTTTATTTCTGTTTTTGTTTGTTTGGGTTTTTTTTTTTTTTTGCATAATTGCTCTTGTTTTTGCGGCATTTTCCTTAGAATTTTCCCTTATTCTTCCTTAATTTCCTTATTTTTTAATTCAATGAATATTTAAAAAAAAAAAAAAAAAAAAAAAAAAACCCGCGCAATGCGGAATTGAAGCGTGAAGTAGCGAGGCATCCCTGTAGTACAATATTACTGGGTTATACCCTGATCACAAGCCTTACAAGGTATTGCTTTAATTTTTGAGATAATCCCTTTTCTCAGTGTATTAACCTGTATAGACGTCATCTGTAGCCCATCAGGATACCTGCAGCCTGTCAGGGTGACACTGTGGCGCAGTAGTTAGCTCGTTCGCCTCAGAACTAGAAGGTTCTGGGCTTTATTCCCAGGCTCAGCAAGGCTGTTTCTCTGTGGAGTTTGCATGTTCTCCCCATGCTAACATGGATTACCTCCAGGTATTCCGGTTTCCTCCCACAGTCCAAAAACATGCACACTACACTAGTTGGCAGTTCCAAATGACCCCGAGGTGTGAGTGGGTGTGTGAATGCTTGAATGTGTGTTAGCCCAGCAATGGCATGGTAAGCTGTTCAAAGTGCACTCTGCACTCACCCAGTGTCGACTGAGATAACTGGGTTATCAAAGGCTTGGCCTTTACACAAAGGTTGCATAGTCGTCAGTGTGTTTCTGCCCCGCAATGGTGTGGTGAACTGTCTCGGGTGTACTCCGCCCTTGGCCCAGAGTTGGCTGAGATGGGTGCCAGCATCCCTGTGACCCTAATGAGGATTAAGCTGCTTAGAAAATGAATGAACAAAGGTAACCCATCGGTGTGACAGCTTTGAGCAACTCGTAACTGAACAGACACTTTAATATATTTTATATATATATATATATATATATATATATATATATATATATATATATATATATATATATATAACTGAAACTTACTGAAAAATGTAACCCTCAACTCAAGTAAATTTTAAGGGGGAAAAAAAAAAATCCCAATTTAAGAAATAATTATTTTTCTTAAAATCACCTGTTTCAGAATTATTGGCACCCTGAAAAATTCCAAGGAAATAAATGTAATTGAAGTATTTCTGTTATTTCTTCAGTAGTTTACAAAGTTGCTCCAAGTAACCAGGAACTGTTAATTAGTAATTCTTCCGGTTTCCCTGCGGTATAAATATGATGTGACGCAGATGCCATTTCTCTTATCCACTCTTCAACAGGGGAAAGACAAAGGAAGACAACGTTCAAGTCAGGCAGATGTGTGTCAACCTTCACAAGTCACGCAATAGCTACAAGAAAATCGCCCCTCGCTGGCATCTGCCAATATCTACCGTCAAATGGACCATTAAGAAGTTTAAAAGAACTGGAACCGTGTGCTTTGGTCAGATGAGACCAAGATAAAGCTTTTTGGCAACAAACACTCTAAATAGGTCTTTCAGAACACAAAAGATGAGTATGCAGAAAAGTACTTCATGCCCACTGTGAAGTATGGCGGGAAGATCAGTGATGCTGTAGGTGTTTCTCTTCCAGAGGCACTGGGATGCATGTTAGGATGCATGGCATCATGAAATACCAAGACATTTTAAATCAAAATCTGCTGGCCTCTGTCCAAAAACTGAAGATGGGTCGTCACTGGGTCTTTCAGCAAGATCATTACCTATATTATAAGATCATTACATGTGGTCAAATCCACACAGAAATGATTTGAGAGACACAGAATCAAGCTCCTCCCATGGCCATCTCAGTCCCCCAGACCTCAACCCCATTGAAAGCTATGGAGTGAGCTGAAGAGAAGAGTGCAGAGGAGAGGATCCAGGTCGCTGGATGATTTAAAGAGATTGTGTAGAGAGTAATGGTCCAATTCCTTTCTGTATTCTGCCATCTTGTGAAATATTATCAGATAATAATTATGACACACATAGTTTGATGTATTTCCTAATGTTGAATTTTTCCCCCCACTGAATAAATACACTTTAATTAATGTTGGATTTTCCTTTTTCCCCTCCCATTGTGATCCTATATTATTTAGGGGGGGGGGAAAAAAAAAAAAAAAAAAAACCCTGAATTTATTAGAAACTAAAGAATACATCTTAACCGGGGTGCCAATAATTACGGAGGGCAGTGTATACAGGGATCCCCTCACTTTCCACGGTTAATTGGGTACACATGTCTGTGTACATAATATCAGTAAATACATATTCAATGCTATAAATGCTTATAATAACAATTAAACATTCTAAAATAATGCATAACATGTAAATAAAATATAATACACACACACATATGCACATGCACACACTCAGATGCGCACCTCACGTAAAGACGTAAGTAGTTTTGTTGGGGGGTTTTGGGTTGTTTCGTTTTTGTTTGTTTGGGGTTTTTTTGCCTAATTGGCCTTGTTTTTGTGGTATTTTCCTTAACTTTTCCCCTATTCTTTCTTCATTTCCTCATTTTTTACTTCGATGAATATTAAAAAAAAAACCCGCAATGCACCGAAGCCACATGAATTGAAGTGCGGAGCAGCGAGGAATCCCTGTTATGCCAAAAGTCATCAATGTAAATAAATGTAAACAAATCGACAAAAATTACGTTTATAGTAAACAATACAATAAAGTATTAGCGCCATTGGAGCTAGCGCTATTCCAAAATGTAATATAAAATAAAAACTAAAGCGAACCTTTATTTAACTGGCAAAACAACATGGAGCATTTTATTAATTTTTTTTAATATTTGATGCCAGGAACATATTCAACAAACACCGGGACAGAAGCCTGTTTGTCGTTGTGTTACATCACCTTTTCTATTTAATTACACATTCTAATTGTTTGGGAACTGAAGATATTAACTACTGCAGTTTTGCAAATGGAATATTTTGGTCTATTCTATATGGTTGACTCAATACTTCAGCTGCTCAGCAGTCCATGGTCGCTGTTGTCTGAGTCTCATCTCCATGATGTGCCATATATTTTCAATTGGAGACAGCTCTTGACTGGCATCTGGCCAGTGAAGCGTATACACACACACACACACACACACACACACACACACACACACACACACACACTCTGTGTCTTCAAAGCCAAGCTGCTGCAGTAGCTCACACAGAATGAGGCCTGGCACTGTCCTGCTGAAATGTCCTGGAAAGAGACGCTACCTTGAAGGTAACATATGTCTCTCCAAAACTCCAATAAACAATATGGCTCAGCATCAACGCGACTTTCACACATATGCAACTTACCCTTGAATATTCCGAGCTTTTTTAAGCATATTTAAACTCTGTCCCGGCTTTTGTTTAGTTTCTTACAGATACCGTACCACATTCTCACTTTGTTGTTTATGTTTATAAAATACAATTCAGTTGGCCAATAAAAATAATTTGCCGGGTGGCGGGGTTCTCCCTTACAGATAACGTGAGAAGCTCTACCATCCGTGGGGAGCTCGGAGTAGATCCACTGCTCCTCCGCATTGAGAAGGGCCAGTTGAGGTGGCTTGGGCATCTGGTCAGAATGCCTCCTGGACGCCTCCCTGGTGTGGTGTTTCGGGCATGTCCAAGAGACCTGGGGTGGACCTCAAACACGCTGGAGGGACTATGTCTCTCGGCTTGTCTGGGACCGCCTCGGTGTCCCCCCGGGAGAGTTGGAGGAGGTGGCTGGGGAGAGGGACGTCTGGACCTCTTTGCTTAGGTTGCTGCCCCCGCGACCCGACCCCGGACTTAGCGGATGATGATGATGATGATGATGATGATGATGAAACCTTTGCATTGTATTTGTCATTTAAATAAAGGTTTCTGTGTGTTTATAAATCACAGATTTCTTTTTTTTTTTTTTTTTTTTTGGAGATGGGCTATCATATATTGGAAACAGTACACGTAGATCACATCCCACTTTATATAACACATCACACTGGAGGTTCTTCCCTCCAAACTCTGTCCTATGAGACACTTCATAAATACTGTTCGTACACTGTTCGTACGGTTTCCCTGCATACACATTCACACTACCTGTAGAAGCTCTTTGGCCGACCCTCGTTTCTCCACATCCATCTCTAAACAGCGGTTGAGGAAATCTCGGAATACAGACGATAGCTTCTCTGGGTTCTGCAGCTCTGGAGTTCCATTCGTGGCAATAAGATACAGCGCCTACACACAGACACAGCGCTGTCTTCATTTGCATCGGATCGGAACGTGCAACACAAAACTCACCACATCGAAAATGTTTACTCGGCTGTAAACAAGTCACGCTTTAATAAATTAAAATGGCCTAGAGACTAAAGCGTACTAATTTAATTAATACACACCGTTTAATTTATTCAGGCTTCCTGCGTTATTGACTGAATTATTGGCGGAATCAGTGAGCAGACAAATTGTGGCAACAGAGAGCAGTCAGGGAAAGGTGCCTTGCTCAAGGGCACTTCGGCCGCGAAGATGGAGGACGGGGACGTGCTGTTCACTTCCCCACAGCCACACATGATTCCTGTGTATGGGAATCAAACCAGCGACCTTTCTGGTCCCAAACCTGCTACTCTTATCATTAGGCCACGCCCAACCCATAATCTATTAACAATGTATTTTCAATTATGCATCAAGGTGATCAGAAACGCCTCGAGACACTTGGGAGTTTGTTATTACCCTTAAATAGACTGAACTCCAGAAAAAAAAAAAGGAGACATGAGTCGGCTAATCTGTGGATCATTAAACAGGTTGCAGGAGATTGCTTTTACCCTCAGAGGATTCTCATTAAGGTATGGAGGTTCTCCCTCGATCATCTCTATAGCCATGATGCCCAGAGACCAGATGTCCACTTTAGGTCCATAAGCTTTGCGGGTTACAACCTCCGGTGCCATCCAGTACGGAGTACCGACCATGGTGCTGCGTTTACTTTGTTCAGGAGTGATCTGGGCGCAGAAGCCGAAATCAGCTGTCGAAACACACACACACACACACACACACACACACACACACACACACACACACACACACACGTAACAGTCAGAAGCAGATATTGATGACAGTATTCCAGCTGGGTTGTTTTGCCCTGGTGCATCGCCATGCCCATCATGTGAGTATCATGCCATGCAGCTATGTTGATATTTACATGCTTTTTTCCCCACAAGCGCCTGTTAATATTCCCCCCCCCCCCCCCCCCCCCCGTGACCCTGGCAACTACGAACATTTAGTCAGCAGGACTGATTTTATTTTTTTTTTCTTAATGGAACATCCGCGCACTGTGTGCATCAGCTCAACTGACCTTCTGTGAAGATTCATCAGCAAACCGGATTATATAATACAGTCGGCCCTCAAATTACGAAATTAATCCGTTCCAGAGCCGTTTTCGTAACGTGGGGATGTCGTCAGTAGGGGTCGCATTTTACATGTTAAACGCCTGATTCGTTCCAAGGCTCCAGTCTTTGGACTGGATAAACCCCATAAACCTTTTAAAAATTATAAAAGTACACCAATTTTGTATGAAATATGTGTTCAAAGTAAAAGAAAGTTATTTATTAAATCATTTAAACATTTTATTAACATACTAAACCATTTATTAACATATTTATGAATGAAACCATTATTAAACATTTTTATTAACACACACACACACACACACCTCTCTCTCTCTCTTTTTTTTTCTCTCTCTCTCTCTCTCTCTCTCTCTCTCTCTCTCTATCTGCGAGCGCTGCGGGCCACACCCACAAGACGTGGAATTCAAAGCGCATTCCCTGCTTGACAAACTCAACTTTAATTTGATTGGTTGAGGGATCGGAATTCCAGATGATCTCAAATGCCTCCACATTTATTAAACATTTACTGAATTAAAACAACTTAAAAAAACTCAACTAAAAACTAAAGAGTGAAGCTTCCTTCTGTCTCTATCTGGGAGGCCAGCGGGGCGGGATGTTGAGAGACAGCCAATGAGAGAGCAACTCGCGTGTCGATTGGCGCGTTTGAATTTTGAATTTCTTTTCGTGATCGGGGGGCTGTTTCGTATCTCCGGGACGGAAACTCAAGAAAATGGTTTTCATAACCCGGGGATTTCGTACACAGGGGTCTTCGTAAGTTGGGCGCCGACTGTACTACGTTTAATATTCATCAATGATTCCATTCGATTGAGATTCATGATGTAAATAAAAAATAAATTGATCAGTGTAATTTATAAGCAGAGCAATGCTGAATAAAACTTCACTCAAACTGCATCTTTCAAATTAAAGATTTCTCCTTTCTCATAATTATATTAATGTGTATAATTATAGTTGTGTTTAATTAATGCACTGAATTACATTAAAGTTTATAAAACATTTGTTTTTATGTTCAAGTGTGATTGTTTTTATGCTGAACTCTATTAATGTATGCGGCAAATGAATGTTCATTCATTTTCTGAATCACTGAATCGTAAATTAGGGTCACGAGAAGGTTTGGCACCTATCTCAACCGACTGCAGGCGGGAGCGTCTCGCCAGGCTATCAAAGGGCCAATACTCACACAGCCATTGACACATAGTGGAGATTTGGGCCATCCAATTAGCCTACCGTGGATGTTTTTTAAACAGTGGGAGGAAACTGGAGTACCCCGGAGAGAACCCCACATAATCAGCAGGGGGAGAACATGTAAACTACACACAGAAATGCCTAGGCTGGGAATTAAACTCAAACCTTCTTGCTCTGAGGCGGACGTGCGAACCACGACACCACTGTGCTGCCCTGATATGTAAACAATAATTACGAATATTAATTCATTGACACATAAAAAAGTTGCATATATGAATACATTAAGACCCATGTGGTGTGCCCTTTATTGCCCTATTGCAGCAACCAAACACAAAATCCAGTGAGATGAGATGAGATAGACTGATGCATGAGCACTGGTGTGACCTGAAGACCTCGCGACAGGATCTCAAAACATTTAAGCAACGGTGTTGACTGGATAAGTGTAGGCTTGGGAATGAGCATCAATACTGTGGGAAAATACTAAACTGTGAAAGGCTGGCGAGTTATATGTACCCATTGTGCCCCCTGCTGTCGAAAAATCTCAACAGCACCCTATCTGGGTGTGTTAATAGAAGCAAACTCATTCATTCATTCATTCATTCATTTATTTTCTGAACCATTTAATCCTAATTAGGGTCATGGGGAGGCTGGCGCCCATCTCAGCCGACTCTGCTAGTGCAGAAATAGTGTCTTAAACTGTCAAACACCACTTAATAATAATTAGGGTTGCAAGGAGGCTGAAACCCATCTTATCCAACACTGGGGAAAAGTGGAGTACACTCTGAACAGTTCGCCTGACCATTACAGGGCCATCAAACACACAGCCACTCACACTCACATCTAATGGAACACACTGCTGTCGCCCCCCCCCCCCCCCAGTGCAGCTAACTGGGTTATGAAAGGCCAGCCATGCCTCTCCCTGTCCGTCATGTAAAAGAAGCGTGGCCCACTGCATGTTACTGAACTGCCCTCGCATGGTGTCGGCTGAGATGGGCACCAGCTGATCCTAAATTAGGATAAAGTAGTTCAGAAAATGATGATGACGACGACGATTTAATGGAACAGCTCATGAGCCTCATCATGTGCACGTCTTTGGACTGTGGGATGAAACCTAAGTACCCAGATGAAACCCACACAAGCATGTGGAGAACATGCAAACTCCACACAGAAACGCCTTCACAAAGCCCGGGACTCAAACCCAGGACCTTCTTGCTGTGAGGGGGACGTTCTTACCACTATGCCATCGTGCCATCGTGCAACTCTGTCTTATACATGCGGTGTAAAATTCCTCCGGGAACAATCGAGAGATAACTGCTGGATACTAACTCAGTTTAACGGAGCCATCCATTCCCAGCAGGATATTATCACTCTTGATGTCTCTGTGGATCACCTGGTTGGAGTGCAGGAATTCTAGGGCTTGTAGACACTAGACACACACACACACACACACACACACACACACACACACACACACACACACACACAATTTAAATAAATTGGAACATCTGGAAGAGTCTGATAACTTGTGATGTCTCACAACAACAAACATCTCTTACTTGATGTAGAAGATATAATAACAGCAACCCAGGAAATCTAATTTTTTGGTCATATCCAAGTCCCACCCTTCAATGGCTTCCCTATCTCACAACCACCACCACCAATCAGAGCCTCTCTGATACATGCGATGGTACCACCTGCCTCTTTCTGAACTGCTGCGCATGCATTTCTGGGGGCGGCCGAACACTCTGAAATAAAGCGCTATCAATCCAATCGTTTGAATGAGCTCACAGATGCCCATGATTGGCTGGTGGTCACTGTGAGTGACAGAGAAGTAAGCATATTAAATTGTTCAGCCAATTAGCTCCCATGGCATCAATCTGGGTTTTACCTTGTAGCACCTTGTCGATGCGCCACATCTGGAGCAATTAACTCTTTTTGCAATAGTTACTTGTTTACTCTAGTCCCCACCCCCACTCACTTAGGACCTCACCTGTTCAGTTCAGTTCATCTTCTGTAACCATTTAATCCTAATTAGAGTCACGGGGAGGCTGGCGCGCATCCCAGCCGACTCCAGGTGAGGGCAGAGTACATCCTGGACAGCTCGCCAGGCCATCGCAGGGCAGAAACACGCTGACAGCTTTGTAGCTACTCTTGTCGAAAGTCAGCAACAGTTTTTTTACATGAACCTCACACCACAGACAGTGAGAGACATGGCCGGCCTTTGATAACCCGGTTAGCTGCACTGGGGGGGGGGACGACGACAACCTTGTGGAGAGTGGGAGTCGAACCCCCACTTTTAGGATCAGCGATCCAGTGCCCTACTCCACCAGGCCACCACTGCCCCGGACCTCACCTGTTTCGACCTTATTTATTTACATATGCTAGTTTGCAGGTATCGCCATCATGTGGTGGGTTGAATAGTTCATAGGTTGACCATGATGCAAAGGTCACCTTCAACCAAACGTAGTTTACTTTTCAGCAGTCGCCCCTGTGGTCAACACTCCTTCCATTAATGCTGTAAAGCTTGGATCTCTTTGGTATAGAACAGGGGTGTCAGATTCATTTTCACAGACGGACCCGTCCGTCAATTTTCAGGTAAGAATACGTTTACAATCGTTTTTTCAAATCATCTATACTACTTTACACTCGGTCCCTCTGAATACATTAATATTACTTTACACTTTTTAAATTGTCCACATTACACAAAATACTTTGCAGCATGTTGACATTCCTTTTATTTTCTGATTATTAGTACTGTATTAGTGATACGATGAGGCCATCCCAGCCAACTCTGGGCGAAGTCAAGGTACACCACAGACAGCTCGCCAGACCATTGCAGGGACAGAATACATTAACATTAATTTACGATAGTTTTTCCAAGTTTACAATGAATCCATTGGACGACATTAACAATACTTTACAGCAGGTCCACTACACACCAGGCCCCTCGATCTGTTTAGGTGTCGTCCCTTCCTCGCACAGTTCCTCCCACTAGTCCACTTAAGCTACAAACAAGTCTTTATGTGAGCGTATACTCTGGCTCTTTTAAACTACTTCATGTGAACTACTTTACACCACTCACCTCTCGGCACACGGCGGCGATCTGTGCCTCATCCATGCACGTCTCCGTCACCACGTCAGTTAGAGAGCCTCCAGCCAGATACTCCATCACCACCCATAACTCGTCGCCGACCAAGTAACTATGGCAACCAGACAGCACAACCATAACACACTGCATTAAAAAAATAACCATGACAACCACACAGCGAAAGCCTGGGGCAGTACATTACCGCTGAGATGGAATCACAACTTTAAACACGGCAAAATCCATCCACCTCCCCCCTGAGTAACATAATAGCTTAGGGAAGAGATGGTATCTATAGTAACGGGCAACGCTTCATAGACCTGCCATCACAATGATGTGGAAAGTTGAATATTGTTTGGGCACGAAAAATATATATATCGCACTATGACCTCGTTGAGAGTTGCTTTCTTATTGCCGAAAATATACTTTTTTGACTTAAACCAGGGGTCGACAACCTTTGCCATTTGGACCCGTTTTCCACATTAAAGAAAACACTGGGAGCCGCAAATTCTTTTTTGACATTTAAAATCAAATACCACTGCATATAATGTTTTCCCCCTTTTTCCTTCATGTTAATATAAAACAACAATGTGTTGCATTGATTTAAACGACTGCAAAGACAATTAAATTACAATTCTGCTTGCAACAAAAACATTTAGATTAAAAAAAAAAAAAAATCGCCCGCCCCCCCGCGACCAGAATTAGGATTAAGCGGTTCAGAGAATGAATGTATATGTTCGAGTCCTTCTTGTATTTTTATAAAGAAAAATAATATCTATCCCACGAAGGGCGGGACGGGGTGCCGCCAGATGTGTTAACGGGTTGGGTAGCCGACCTCACCATCACTCCCTTCGTGGGATCTTCTTTTTCTTTATTCGTTATATTCATGTTGTTTTGTCATAGTTTTAATTTACAAAAACAACAGCAACACAGAAAAGTATATGAAGACTTATTTTAAGAAGGAGCCTGCTCAACATTCCTTTAAATAATATCAATGCTTACTGCTGCACTGACCGACCCATTCTCAGAGCGCAGACTGAACCACACCCAGTCTTTTATTTTGTCACTAGGAGGAGAGTTATTTAATTCGAAGATTGCTGTGTATAAACCAAATCTCATCCACCGTCTCTTACTTCAGCTGTGATTTCCATTTCTTGATTACAAACCCCGGTGGCAGAAAAAATATCTGGCTCGCCGAGCTGCTGATGGTGAGAGCACTCCTTGCCATGAGCACAAGAATTTGGAAATCCACCAACACAACAGATCAAAAACACGGAGACTCTCAATGTAGCTGGTTAATATAACAAGAACCCTGACTTAAACACTGTGCGGAATTAATCATTTATTTATTAAATATTATTTTTGATCACTCACTCATCTGCTGCAATTTGGAGGCTGGAGCCTATCTCAGCCAACACTAGGTGAAAATAGAATACACTCCAAACTGCTTGCCCGACCATCACAGGGAAACACACACAACAGCTCACGTTCACACTCACACCTCGGGACAAGTTGAAATGGCCAGTTCGACTCATGTGCGTGTCTTTGGATTGTAGGAGGAAACTGGAGTATCCGGAGGAAACCCACACAAACACAATGAGAACACGCAAACTCCCTCGCCGAGCCCGGGACCTAATTGCTTTGAGGTGTATGTGCTAACCACTACACCACCATGCTGCCAATTTTCTGATCATAAGGAAGATAAAGTTTAAAATTGATAATTAAAAATATGAAAGCAACATTTTAAAATGTAAAAAAAAAAAAAAAAAAAATTAGAAAATGAAAACAAAAAAGGCGGAAAATTTTTAAAAATTACTTTATATTTTATAATTATTTAATAATGTAAAATAGAACAAATATATAGTATAAATATTATTAATCCTTTATTATATATCTTCAGTTCATTTTCTGCATCCGCTTAATGCTAATTAGGGTCGCAGGGGAAGCTGGCGCCCATCCCAGCCGACTCCGGACAAGGGCAGAGTACACCCTGGACAGCTCGCCAGGCCATTGCAGGGTGGAAACACGCGAACGGCTTTGCAGCTCCTCTTGTCGAAAGTCAGCAATGGTTCTTTTACATGACCCTCACACCATAGACAGTGAGAGACATGGCCGGCCTTTGATGGGGGTGATAGTGGCAACCTTGTGGAGAGTGGGACTCGAACCCCCAACCTTAGGATCAACGATCCAGCGCCCTATACCACCAGGGCACCACTGCCCTGTTATATATCTTACTAAAAAAAAAAAAAACAATGACCAGCCAAAATACTGCACAATATACCAAAAATGTTCTTTTTTTTTAAATAAATAAATCATTAATGAGATCTCACCTGTCCAGGTAATTAACGATATTGGGATTCTTGTTTTCCCTCATGACCAAGATCTCGTTGATGATGAGCTCCTTCTTGGGCTGCTGTTGCAAATTCATCTGCTTGATGGCCACCTAAAAGCCGCCAAAATAAAATAAAACCCTTTAACGCCGTGTTAAAGTGCTATTGGGTGGGAGGTGGGAGACGACAAAAAAAAGAAGGCATTCACACAGCCCATTAAATCTGTCTCTCTCACACACACACACACACACACACACACACACACACACACACACACACACACACTCTCTCTCATTCTCTCCTGAGAGTGGCCCTTGAGTAACAACCTGTTTTCATTTCATGAGATCCCACACACCAACATCTACTGAAAGCCACATTGTTCTTCATCTATAGCATTTCTGAATGTCTCCTTTTACCTCTTGTCCTGTGGCGATATCTATTGCCGTGTAGACCGTTCCAGACGCCCTGAGGTCGTGGAAAAAAAAAAAAGTCAGGGAAAGGTTGAGAGTTTTTTTTTCAAAAGGTGTTTTGTAAAAGTTTGCCACTGTTGATGATATAAATGTAAAAGAAGACTCACCCCTGTCCAATCTTCTCAAAGCGTGTGTATTTCTTCTTTGGATCCCCCACACTGACTATACTCCCTAAACACAGACACGGAGAAGCCTCATCAGACACACACATTCATGTTCATTCAGATTTATTACGTACTTAAGATACGTTAAATCATGTTGGAGGAGTTTTTCCACGTTTTCTCCTTAAAAAAAAAATCGCTTCACAAGAGACCCAGTAAACCAAAACTGTACGAATACAGAGAGTAAAAATTTCTTGGAGTATATTTTCAACCCATTGGCGTGCAGCGCCATGCAATTTCTCAGGTGTGCGTTTTTGTTAAATACATTATCATTAACTCGCAAAGTCTCTCGCCACATGCCACATCATCTACTCTCTACTTCTTGTGATTTATTCCATGATGTCATCGATATGCTCATTCATTCATTTTCTAGGCCACTATAATCCTATTAGGGAGGCTGGCGCCCATCTCAGCTGACTCTGGGCAAAGGCAGGGTACACCCTGAACAGCTTGCCAGACCATTGCAGGGGAACACACACACACACACACACACACACACCTATGGGTGATTTGGAACCACCAAATTCTAGTGTGCATGTTTTTGGCCTGTGGGAGGAAACCGGATTACCCAAAGGAAACAGATGCAGGCAGGGAAAGAACAAGCAAACTCTACACAGAAACACCCTGAAAGCAGAAATTGAACCCGGGCCCTTCTTGCTGTGAGGTGCCACCTTTGTATACACACACACACACACACACACACACACACACACACACACACACACACACACACACACACATTTTATGTGTATATATACATACACATGACACATGTATATTGGGGCAACTATCTGCCCCTTGTATAACCGAGCTCATAAGATGCCCATGTCAGGAAGGTGATCTCTGTGAAGGACAGGGAGGTGAGCATGTGCCATCTCACCCTCCCATGAGAGCTCGATCACGGACTCCTGGTCCTGAAAAATTGGTGGAGGGGTACACCTTGGAGAACATTGCCAGCCTAGCCGAATGTCCATGTCTTTGGACTGCTGGAGGAAACTGGAGTCCCAAGAGAAAAGCCATGCAAGTGAAAGACCAAACATGCCAGCTCCACACAGAGAAGACCCTAGCCCGGGACTCAAACCCAAGACATTCTCACTGCAAGGCAGATGAGCCAACAGCAACACCCTGGTGCCACCCTCCAAAAATTCGGACAATTCACTTAAGTAAAAAGCTCCAATTGAGTAAAAGGGTCACCTTGGGTGTTCTTCTCAGACTGGTCAAGACTTTGTCAAGTCGAAAGACATGTGCCAGAGGGTTTTACCATATATGGAAGGCGGCCTGACCTCAGGTGGGCGGGTAGTGATAGATGGGACATCATGTCATGGATGGGACATGATGGGACATGAAGTAGCCATAGCTACTTATATCACTTGTGCTTGTTCAACTGGTTTCCTTTAAGTATGTAAACGTGAGCGAAGGACCCACAGCTTTCCAATTATTCGTCCTCCCTGCAAATTGTTTGTTTCACAGCTACATAGAAGTATGAATTAGTATCAACTAAGTATTGCCGAATATTTGCCTGTTGTGTTTTGTCTGTTCAGTAGAAGTCAAGACATTTAGGACATTAACCAATTCCACTCCATCCAAATGATATGGTCCATAATGGATGGGAAGAGAAAGAAAACAAAAAAGCCACCATGTTTCCACAGACACATCAAAACCTGGTCGGATATGTGAACTTCCCAGTTCTGCCTCACATCACGGGGATTCATGTGCAAGCCATGGATGGCGTATATTCAAGCTGACCTCACTGGTATAGACAGAAAGCAAATCCAGAGTCATTGGTTCAATCGTCATAAGATGGGTTCATCGAACATGTTCACTTCCTCTCCAAATCCAGAACGCAATCGCCAATAAACAGCAGACAAACAGAATCATGCTGTGGTGCTTCAACAGAACTGGAGAGAAGAACAGGACATTGACAGCTGGGTGGGGGTGGGAGGGGGTTGTTGGTCAACTCCAGAGAGACAGTGTGTGGGAAAAAAAAAAAGATAAAAGGGGGGCAATGGGCAAAGGTTGCGGACAGAATGCTTTGATAAAGGTTGCGGATATTGTTTATGATGCATGGCACACAAGAACACACAATTGGAGTGTTTGTTAATTCAGTGGAAAAGCCTGGCAACCACAGATCAGGGGACTCTTCAAGAGTCCTGACTGAAGTAAGTGGGAGGAAAGACACATTGTAGGAGGGATGGGTGCTTAAGCAGACACATCCGTTTCTTACCAGCAGAGGGTGACGTGAGTGCCTCTGTAGCATTGTACTGTATTAATGAAATACAGATTCTTAAACAAAAACGTGAATCTTGCAGAAAAATATACAAATTAGTCATTCCGGAAGAGTTATTCAGTCATTGTGCGATCAAGTCAAACAACAGTGTAATAAAATCACTGATTTTTAATTATCACTAGATGGGCATTAAACTGCCTGCAAAAAGGAACTCACGATTCAGGACTCCCTCAACTATTTCTGGCAGGTTCTGATCCACAAATAGAGCGTGTATTATGCACCCATTCTTTATACAGAATTCTTAACTTATTAGTAGAAATGTAGCAGCGTGGGGTGGGTGGGGGCATAAACTGGACTTTGTGTCCGTCCGAAGTGGGGTTCCTGGACATTCCTGGAAAGAATTATTTCATGGTAAATGTCCAACCTAAGTGGGGTTCCTGGACATTTACCATGAAATAATTATTTTCTTTTATTCATCCTCATCCTCATCATCCTCATCATCATCATCATCAACATCAACATCATCCGCCACTTAATCCCGGGTCGGGTCATGGGGGCACCAGCCTAAGCAATGAGGCCAGACGTCCATCTCCGCAGCCACTTCCTCCAGCTCTTCCGGGGATAATATATACAATGCCGAGACGTTCCTAGACCAGCCGAGAAACATAACCCCTCCAGCATGTTCTAGTTCGACTTGAGGATTCTTCCCAGTTTGACATGCCTGAAACAGCACATCAGGGAAGCGTTCCTCCATGTTGAGAAGAGCCAGTTGAGATGGCTTGTACATCTGGTTAGAATTCCTCGTGAACTCCTCCCTGGTGTGCTGTTTCGGGCATGTCCAACCTAAGTGGGGTTCCTGGACATTTACCATGAAATAATTCTTTTCTTTTATTCATCCTCATCATCCTCATCATCATCATCATCATCATCATCATCATCATCATCCGCTGCTTAATCATGGGTTGGGTCATGGGGGCACCAGCCTAAGCAATGAGGCCAGACGTCCATCTCCCCAGCCACTTCCTCCAGCTCTTCCGGGGAGAATATATACAATGCCGAGACGTTCCTAGACCAGCCGAGAAACATAACCCCTCCAGCGTGTTGTAGTTCGACTCGAGATCTCTTCCCACTTGGACATGCCTGAAACAGCACACCAGGGAGGCGTTCAGGAGGCATTCTAACCAGATGCACAAGCCACCTCAACTGGCTCTTCTCAACACGGAGGAACAGCAGTTCTACTTCGAGCTCCACCCGGATGGCTGACCTTCTCACCTTATCTCTAAGGGACAGCTCCGCCACCCTGCAAACGAAGCACATTTCAACTACTTGTATCTGCAATCTTGTTCTTTCATTCACTACCCAAAGCTCGTGACCATAGGTGAGGTTTAGGACATAATTCGACTGGTAAATTGAGAGTGTTGCCTTATATGTCAGCTCCCGCTTCACCACGACAGACCGGTACAAGCTCCACATTACAGCAGAGGCTGCAGCGAGCAGCATGTCCAGCTCCTGCTCCATCCTTCCCTCACTCATGGACAAGACTCCAGGATACTTGAACTCCTCCACTTGGGGCAGGACCTCATTCCCGACCCAGAGGGTGCATTCCACACTTTTCCAGCTGAGAACCATGGCCTCGAACTGGAAGGTGCTGATTCTCATCCCAGCTGCTTTGCACTCACTAAGAATCGCTCCAATGAGAGTTGGAGTTCCTTGATTGATAAAGCAAAAAGGACATCATCATCCGTAAAACGCAGAGACGAGATCCTATGGCCACCAAACAAGGATCCCTCAATGCTGGGGCTGCGCCTAGAAATTCTGTCCATAAAAATTATGAACCAAAACCGTTGACAAAGGACAGCCTTGGCAGTCTCCAACCTTCATTGGGTACAAAATCAACCTGTTGTTACCAATGTGGATAAAGCCCATAGGAACGGGTTCAGTACACTGTACGCCCGAAGAACACCCCACAAAATTGCCTGAGGGACACAGTCATAAGCATTCTCTAAATCCACAAAACACATGTGGATAGACTGGGCAAATTCTCATGCCCCCTCCAGGATCTTGTAGCATGTATAGAGTTGATCAAGAGTGCCACAGCCAGGACAAAAACCACATTGGACAGATTCTTCCTGAATCCAAGGTTCAAGCATCGGTCTTCTCCAGTATTCCAACATAGACTTTCTGAGGAGGCTGACGAGGGTGATTCCACCATAATTGGAGCACACCCTCTAGGCCTCCTTTTTAAAAAGGGGGACTGCCACTCCAGTTTGACTATTGTATTCAGGGGTACGGCTCCCGATGACCACGCAATGTTGCAGAGACATATCAACAAAGACAGTCCCACAATATCCACAGCCCTGTGATATTCAGGGCAGATCTCATCCACCCCCAGAGCCTGACCACTGAGGAGCTTTTTGATCACCTTGCCAACCTCAGCCGAGTGAAGGGTGGACCCCCACCAAAACCCCAGGGTCTTCCTCCTGCACGGAGGGCATGTTGGTGTGATTGAGGGAGTCCTCGAAGTATTCTTTCCAACTCCTGAGAACATTACACTGTGAACAGTATGTACGGAGAACTGCATCCCCCCTCCAGAAGCGTCCAATGGTGCTCCTGAACCTTGAAAAAGCAATGCAATTGCAAGGTTGAATCGGCGACAGCTTGAGATGCAGCATATTTGGCCTACCAGTACCTGTTTCCTGCCTCGGGAGTCCCACAGGCCAATAAGACCCGATAGACCTCCATTATCAGCTCGATGGTCCCCTTCACAGCAAGTTTCATTAATTATTATTAAAGAAATAAAGATTTTCAAGATGAAAAAGGAATCAAATTTGGATAGCTTAACACTAAACTAATTTATAAATTTTAAATAGTAATCCTGAAAAGTGCAATGGCAGACACTTGGGGAACACTCGGTGTTAGCAAAAACCACCAAAACCACCAGAAAACAGGTGAGGGAGAAGTGGAAACAAGTGTAATAGCAGGAACCATTTGAAACAGTCAAACAAGTAGTGGAAACCATTGGAAATGGTTGCGAGACCAGCGGAAACCATCAGAAATAGCAGGAAACTTTTGAAATAGTTTAGGTAGTGGTGGAAACCATCGAAAATAGCGCGAAAGAACTGAAAGCGTTTGAGGTTGTAGTGGAAACCATTGGAAATAGTTGAGAAACTAGCAGAAACCATCTGAAATAGTCAAGGAAGTAGTGGAAACCACTGGAAATGGCAGGAAACATCTGGGTTTGTTATTCCTTCTTCTTCTTCTTTTTCTTTCGGCTGTTCCCTTCAGGGGTCGCCACAGCAAATGGTCTGCCTCCATCTCTCCCTATCCTCTGCATCTTCTACTCTTACTCCAACGACCTTCATGTCCTCCTTCACCACATCCATGAATCTTCTCTTTGGTCTTCCTCTGGGCCTTTTGCCTGGTAGTTCCAACCTCAGCATCCTACTACCAATATACTCACTATCCCTTCTCTGTACATGTCCAAACCATCTCAATCTAGCCTCTCTGACTTTTTCTCCAAAACATCTAACATGTGCTGTCCCTCTGATGTACTCATTCCTGATCCTATCCATCCTCGTTACTCTCAAAGAGAACCTCAACATTTTCATCTCTGCTACCTCCAACTCTGACTCCTGTCTTTTCCCCAGGGCCACTGTCTCTAAACCATACAACATCGCTGGCCTCACCGTCTTCCAACATATGAAAAAGACATTGATGGAGCTTCAAAAAAAACAAACAGATGTCATTAAAATCGTGAGTCACTAAAATTTAAAGTTTGAATGAAGCTAAAGCTAAACCATGTGTTAAAGCTTTAATTCGTTATATTTTTAAATAGCTATAATTTCCCAAAAGTTGTCCACGGTTAAATCTTTCTATCTACACAATGCTCCTTCACAGATGAGGTTTTTAACTTGCAAATTTATGTCAGTTAGTACACATTACCGCAACAATGCAACGGTAAAATATTCATGTATATGCTTTCATGGAACTACAAACAGGAAGTCGGTGCACTACAAAACAATTTGGTCTCTCGAGCCATGAGACGTTTTTAGCAGACTGAGGACCAAAAACACTTACGTAGTTTCTCAAGAATCTCCTCGTCCGACATCTTTTTCTTGCGGTTCTTGTCGGCAGTGCGCGTTGTGGTAGAGGAGGCCGCTGGAGTGGTACTGCCTGCCTCGGCAGGTGGAGGAGAGACGGGAGACGGGGGTGCATCTTTCGCGGGGACGGGAGGCAGTGGCTCAATTACTGAGCGGGTGTAAATCTGTGGAGAGGCAGCAAATAGCTTCAGGAGAGGCACTGCTGAGATTCAGTTTCATTTTATTTATTCATCAAACACCACACACACACACACACACACACACACACACACACACACACACACACACACACACACCCACACACACACACACACACATTTACAACCCTATCAAGTTACAGAAAGAAGACAAATCAAAGACAGAGACAGAAAGTCGTTAAGGTGAAATATTTACAGGCAGACATACACAGGATTAAATATTTAAAATGGTGCAGAGTAAAAGGCAAATCCAGCCACAGGAAATACGGAAATTATTCATTCGAGAATACACAGCAAGTCATGGATGAAGGATCTGGAAAAATGCTGGGAATTCTGGGAAAGCATTGCCTAACATGAAAGGGGTACATTGATCTGCCATAGCAGCACGTACAGATCTTTAGGGGACAAAAAGGACACACTTGTGGTTTGAAAACGGATCTAGTTTTAAACCTTTTTTGTGTCCCTGTTTGGTCTTTCTCCAAAATGCCGAAAACCAGACAGCATCTTTCAAAACTGCTTCTTACACTAAAGCTGGCCATACCCAGTCTCCTCAGGTGGACTCCTGGCCGAAGACAGCTATTGCAACATCAGGATTTAAACTTACACCCACTTGTTCACAGAGTGAATGCTTTTCTGATATTCCACTCTAGAGGTCAGAGCTGCATTGAAAATCGTGTTGTAAAGCTTTATTTTAATGGTGGGACCACTTTACCACGCCCATGTCACCACATCCAGATCAAAATATTAATGTACCCTGCCTGAGGTGACTGAACTGCTTTTATAAATCAGACAGGCTGGAAAGTAATTGGCGAATCTGTCTGATGTCTCTGTGCCTTCTTCTTCTGTGATCTTATTTTGACCTAGATCTTTTTTTAAGGAGTGCCATGTGGTTTCTCTTCTGATTCTGAGACCGGCACACCAAAAAAGTACCAAGAGGAGAGTCAGGTGCTGTCAGATGTTAGTGTACTGTGGCACCATGGCACCCTAGCAAACACGCCAACAACACACACTTAAAAACAGACCGAGGAACCACCAGTCCTAATGTTGAGTCCAAGCAAAACTCTTTACCCTTAATCTCAGAACAAAAGCCTGTGTGTTAGATCTAAATCAAATGCTGGCATGGTGTTCCTCATCTCTGACTTCAGCAGGAGATGAGTGGAGTATCAGCATGCTCATTACTCCAACTGCAGAGAAAACATGCAGCCCTTGTGTCTTTAATCCATTTAGAGTGGCTTCTTGTGTCTAGAAGAAACTCAAGCTTTACTCAGTGGTGTAAATGAGGAGAGACTGAATCAGTATGATATCATTCATATAGTAAGCTTCACCTCAGATCATGAACAAAGAGAAACTACAATAACATCGACAAATTATTTTTAAGGACATCACAGGACTATCTTTGAATGGATTCCACAGGGTGGAGGAAATATTCCGATGATCATACCTGACCAGAATCTCCAAGGTTCCCAATATACCTAAAAGGTTCTCTATTAGATTCAGATCCAGTAAATGTAAAGGCCGAGGACTATAATCATGGTTTGGCTCAGTGTATGTACCCCACACCATTACACTACCACCACCACCACCACCACCAGCCTCACCAGTTGCCACAAAGCAGGTCTTCTTCTTCTTCTTTTCCTTTTGGCTGTTCCCTTCAAGGCTCACCAGAGCGAATCATCTGTCTCCATCTCACTCTATCCTCTGCATCTTCTTCTCGTACACCAACTACCTTCATGTCCTCCTTCACCACATCCATAAATCTTTTCTTTGGTCTTCCTCTAGGCCTTCTGTCTGGTAGTTCCAACCTCAGCATCCTACTACCAATATACTCACTATCCCGCCTCTGTACATGTCCAAACCATCTCAATCTATCTCTCTCTGACTTTGTCTCCAAAACCTCTTACATGTGCTGTCCCTCTGATATGCTCATTCCTGATCCTATCCATCCTCGTTACTCCCAAAGAGAACCTGAACATTTTCATCTCTGCTACCTCCAGCTCTGCCTCCTGTCTTTTCCCCAGGGCCACTGTCTATTTAATCACAAAAGGTGTAAACTCAAGCTTCCTGTTATCCTTTTTGAATACATCAGCAGCTAAGGCTCATCACAATATGAAAGTAGCACTGATGAGATAACCATGGGCAAGAAATGTTAATGAAATTTTGCGACCTGTATCCAAGGCAGGTCAAATGATCGCTGCGACTGTCAAGTGGGAAAATATCGAGTTAGAAGCTAGAACACACCAAGTCGACATCCAGGATTAGTGGTTATAGAAGAGTGTAATGTCGTGTTGCCCCATGTGGCCTGAAATCTTGGCGAGAAAGTTGCTCATGTACTGTCCTGACTGCAAAAACTACAATCATCTGCCAGATAGCATGTACATTCTGCACACATGTAAGACTAAATAACTTGCCACACTTCTCAGTGGCAAGTGTCTATAGTTGCCCTGCAGGCGGGACAACAGAATAACAGTGTGGCGATTAAAGCCCAAACATGAAGTGTATGTTTACCATTCCCACTTTTCTGTCCATCCTTTCCTCCTTCCATCTTTCATCACTGCCCTCCTTCATATCATCCGACATCACCCTTATCTTACAGTCCACCCATAATTTCCCTTCATTCATTGTCCTCCCCTTTTTACTCCACCCTCCGAAACCTCCTCTCCTGTCAATCCTTCATCCCACTCCCCTGTGTTCATCAGTCTCTCCTGAAGTTTTGTCCTTTGCTTCCCTCCTTGTATTTTACTCAGTGCCCACCTACAAACCTCTCCTTTACTACCCTTCCCTTCGTATCACTCTCCTACCCTTTGACATCGCTTCCCTCTGTCTCCACATCACTCGTGTACTCTTCCACATAGCTCCCCTACCCGTCCCCGTTATTCCCTAACCCTTCCATGACATTTCTTCGCTCTTCAATATTGTTCTCCTATGCTTCCAAGTTGCTTTTATACAGGGGTGAAAGTAAGATAAGACTCTTGCAGGAACTTTGTGACTCAAAAAGAATTAAAAAAATTTAAGATTCTTAGCATCATACTAAAGATTCTAACACCGTATCTGACGTGATAAGCGCCCAGGGCGCTAAAAAAATTAAGTGGGTGGGCGCTTATTAAAATGTTACCAGTGGAGTGGAACTGTAAGTGCTTATTCGCATAAATAATAACAGAACAATAAAAGAGTTTTACTGGTATTTGTGTTCTTCATTTTGTGGTATCAACCAAACTACAGTGGTACCTCACCTTACGAAAGTCCCAACAAACGAAAAATCCAAGTTACGAAACGCAGTTATCTAAAATTGCCGTCGATGGATACGAAAAAAATTCACGTTACGAAACGCGCCATCTCAAAAATTCAAACAATACGCGAGTTGCCCTCCCATTGGCTATCTCCCAACACCCCGCCCCGCTGGCCTCCCATTGACTAGAAGGTTGCTGCATCTCCATAATACCCATGATGCTTTTCGTGTGCCTTCGAACCATTGTTCGTCACGGAGTTCTAACACGCGTAAAGGACAGTTAGTGTTGTTTAGTGCGTTTTTCGAGTGTGCTCATTGCAACTTAATTTTTCGTCATTCATCATGGGCCCCAAAAAAGTGATTCCCGGTGCGAGAGAAAAGAAGAAGTGGGCTCGTGGCATGCGGTTGAGTGATATCGCAAAGGAATATGGCCAAAACCCATAAAATGCTACTCAACTTACGAAAAAAATCAGGTTACAAAACGAGTTCTGGAACAGATTAATTTCGTAAGGTGAGGTACCAGTGTATTTACATGAAAGCTGAAAATAAACAGAAAACAGCATAAATTAACAAACAAACAAAAAAAAAGACTTTTCCTTCCCTTACTTTTCCCTCCCAGTGCTTTTCCTTTAAACATTTCCTTTAAACATTTTCCCGGAAGTAAAATTAGCCAATCAACACGAATGTCAACTTTAGCACATGGCACGTTGGACCAATCAACACGAACATAAACAAAATCAAATGTCCAGGAACATCTTTAAATTTAAGAAGTTAGTGAGCAAGGAGAATTGGGTGAAAAATACTCATCACCACTTTCTGATAGGTCCATATCTGGCTCATCGCTCCACTCATTCAGCGCATTCCATAGTTTTTCTGTAACAGTTTCTAATGGGTCATTTAACATTTTCAACATTTTCCTAAGTGTACAAAACATACGCCAGGGGGGAGGGGATAAGATGTCTGTGTACGCGTTAATATTATAAAAATGTCGATCAACAATAATACATGCGTTCGTGATTTTTTTTTTTCTGCATGTACGTTTGAAACTCTCAATGCGCGATTCGCCAACCACCTAAGAGTGGTACACGCACAACAACAACAATATAGTTTGATTCGCTCTGCTTGACATAACACCGTTGTTAACGCTTAAAGCTTTTAAAGTTTAAGGCTACGCAAGGGCATAGGCTGGGAGCGTGCAAAGAGTGCACGTGCACCCCCCTCACAGCAGGAGTTGAGTTCCGCTGGACAAGAAATTATGCGTATTCACAATCTTATAAATAAACTTAATGACTGTTATTGAAGAGAAAGTCGGGGATAAGTTCCGCATGACTAGAGTCAGGAAGTAAACCGGAAGTTAACGTGTAACGGGCACTGCGCATGTGCACGCCTGAGTTGACCAATCTACAAACATAATATTATCAGTAAGCAATAATAGCTAAACATGGTCAATCAAACAAAGTGCGAGTGTGAGAATAAAGCACAGTTTGTTAGTCCCGCCTCCGGTTCCCGCACATGTGTTAGAACACAAACATTGACGCACAGAGAATGAATGGCGAAAATAATCATAATCCATCCAGCCTGGATCTGCAGCCTAATGCTCAGTACTTTTATAAAATTAATAGTATGTTTTTGTGATGTAAATATGTATTAATATTTGTTTGTGCCTTAGATAAATAACTTTAGCTCAATTTGTAAATGAATTAAGCACATGTACTTGCAGATGTAGTTTGAAATATATTTGAGAATGTTTTCGGTTGAACTATAATATTTGATTCGTCTTCTGAGAATAATCGATGATTCGTCTTCTGCTGAAAAAATGTGCGTGTTGTTGGCGTGAGAGTCCATGTTGTTTATATCATATCATTTGCTGTGATATGCATGCACTATATTACATGTGGTACTTTGTACCAACCCAGTGACGTCACGGTGACTTTGTGTAGGCGGGCACTTAGCAATGGTGGCTTTCGGGTAGATAACTTATACGACAAGCACATAAAACAAAAGCGCTGTGTGCAATGGTTTATTTACGAATACTCCCGAACCCGGTATCAGCTGCTGAAACACCAGAAGGCAGCTGATCACAAACTGAAGCATGGTCGTCCAAAAGCCAATGACAAATAAAAAATGCAGACATTTTGAATTATATTTGAATATAAAATAATATTATTAAAAACAATATAATTTTTATTATTAACACCAAATATCTTAATATTAATATTAAAGCAGGTGTCATTAAAAATAATTCTTTAAAAGTAAATTTTTTATTGATTTAATTATTATTTGACTGGTGTATAAAAAAGATATTGATCAAGAAATTATATTGATTTATTTTATAAAAGAGGTTTGACAATTGTTTTGTGTAATATCTTATTAAAAATTCCTGCTGAGAGATCATCAACATTTATTTGTACACTTTCCTTTTCGGGGTGGGGGGGTGGGGGGTCAAAAAAAGAGTGCTCTCTGTACGTTTGGGAAAATGTTGAAAATGTTGAACCGCCCCTAATGGTTCATCTTGTTGGACATTTACCAAGATAACACAGCAAAATATTTTCCTGTTTTTTAAAGCATGGCGGAAAAATCAAATGTGTTGTTACTGATGAACATTACAGGCATTCCCCAGTGGCAGGGGGTCTTGAAATACCGTATAAACTCACTTTTACAGGCATTGAACATCTCATTTTACGGTTACAGAGACTGATTGAATAAAATTGGGAAGTTTGATCTATGATTTTGCTCTCAGTACACATCGGCGGTTATTAGACACAAGATCAAAAACACTGGAGGGAGGGGGGCTTATTGGAGCAGGGCGCTTATTACGTCGAATACGGTAACTTCTGCTCTTTTCTGACTTTGATTCCTAAATTCTGTGCACATCCTTGAGTGTGTAATGTAAGATGTAACAAACATAATATAATAAATGGCAAAATATTTATTTTCAGGGAGTATTTCTTTAGGGGGAGAGAACGTCAGAACAATAATAATAACAACACAACAACTTCAACATAATTAAAGTATTTTCAGAAGATGGCTTAAAGCCTCAGCCCACAGTAAATATAGACTACACACAAAAAAAAAAAAATTATACAGCTTACTGTTGTGTTCTGGTCTAGAAACATTGTCAGCCATTCATGGCCCATCTGTAGTCTACTGCATTACCTTTCTGCTCCATGTGCTTCCTCTGCACGTTCCGCTCTCTGATCCTCAACTTGCTCATCATCCCTCTTTGTCTTAAACATAAAATAAATTTTTCTTTGCATTTTTTTTTTACCTTCAAGTGCATTAGGCTGTGTTTAGATTCTGTTTCCTATCAAAAGGATGCATGTGACTTCCAGCTGACGTCCCACCACTGTCTGGGGTCCTTTCCATCACCTAGGTAACCAGCCATCCAATGAAAAAAACGCATTGAGTTTTCGCTCAACCATGTTTGTTTGTGGAAGGGAGTGGTGCTGCTCGCATGACAGAGAGACACAGAGTATTTCACAGCACATAAAACCTCACAATTAATTACTTGGGCATTTTTATTTTGTTTATTTTGCAAAAATGACTACCCTGCTGTCTTTTAAAACAAACAAACAAACAAACAAAAAAAAACAACACATAGCATGAGTGGACACTGGATTAAAGTTACGCTACAGTAAGTGACTGACTACTACAAGTTGCAACCTATCACTGTAAGTGAGTACCGCAGCCTACAGATTACAGACTGTTTTGTCCAGTGCACTAAAACCTAGTTCAGCACATCACAGAAGGCATAGTCTGGAGATGATTTTTTATGTATTCATGAATTTTACTGAAATAAATGCTTTTCCAAGGCTTTCCGGTGCATTCCGGTAGAAGAGGTCTGTATATTTCTTACCGGCACGGCATATTCCAGTGTGTTCCGGCTTACTTTCACCACTGCTCTCATACCTTTCCACGTCGCTCCCCTCCCGTTCAATACTGATCAATACTCATCCCTTACCCTTCAATTTTGATCTCCTCCCCCTCCCTGTTGCTTTCCTACATTTCCATATTAGTCTCTTACCGCTTCACGTCACTCTCTTACCCTTTAATACTTTCTACTTTACTTCCATAACGCAGGAGATTTACCCTAACCATAACCACTACCCTAAAATCACACGTCTTCAGCTTAAAATGTAATGATAATTATATCATGGGGACTTGTGTTTCGTCCCCATTACGAGAACAAGTCTGTATAATGTAACTATGGAAACAGATTTAGGTCCCCACATCATGAATAGTTAAGCCCGCTTACACAAACATCCAAGTACACACACACACACACACACACACACACACACACACACACACACACACACACACACACACACACACACACACACACACACACACAAGTTCTCAGCAGGAACAGACAAATCACCTGCAAAATTCCTGGTCTTGTTACATCAATATTGTGAAGACAAAGTACGCAGAGATGCTATATTTATTAAACGAATAAAAATAAACCTGAACATTCATAAATCTGTTCCTCCATTACTTTGCTTGGACACGCATTGCTGATCCAGACTGCTCATAATACAGTGTACTCAACCAGAGCTACATGAGCCATGAAGGAGGGAGAGAAAACAAGCAAGGGGGAAAAGAAACTCGAGTGAGCAGTGAGGGAGGGGAGGAGGTTGGAGAGAGTAAAAGAAAGGAGCGAGTGATGCGAGTGCAGGAAGATTAAAACAGGAACAAAAGTAGAAATCCGAACCCTGTTTGCAGGTTCTACTCACAGATTTGGTGTGTTCAGGTCGGGGGGCGATCACGGGTGGTGGTGTGGCCTCGTCCTCATCTTCGTCTTCGGATACGGTTGCCACTGCGGGGGTTTCTGATACAGCTTTGAAGTTCTGCAGAGGGAAAGGGAGGCTGAGGAGGCAGGCACTAAAAGCTAGCTTTACACCTTGACTTCTTTTTGAATTATTCTTTAAGAAAACAGACAAAGCGACACAAAACTGACCGATCATGCTGCTCCTCAAAAGCCCAGGCAACACTGTGTGCAAACCACACGGTCAGCAAAAAGAAAAGGACGCTGATTCACAGGGCAGAGTGTGTGCCATGGCTGCAGTTTGCATATGAATTTCAGGTCACCTTAAAATCATCACACCTCTGATTCAGTCTATTGTATACACTGACAGGCTTTAACTATTGTATCGTGTGGTGGGTACTCAGGTGTCCTGAGGTTGAATCATGTGGTTGGTACTTAGGTCTCCGAATGTTGTATCATGTGGTCGGTACTTTGGTGTCCTGATGTTGTATCATGTGGTCGGTTCTCAGGTGTCCTGATGTTGTATCATGTGGTCGGTTCTCAGGTGTCCTGATGTTGTATCATGTGGTCGGTACTAAAGTGCCCTGAGGTTGTATCATGTGATCGGTACTAAAGTGCTCTGATGTTGTATCATGTGGTCAGTTCTCAGGTGTCCTGATGTTGTATCATGTGGTCGGTACTCATTAGTCCTGATGTTGTATCATGTGGTTGGTACTTTGGTGTCCTGATGTAGTATCATGTGGTCGGTACTCAGGTGTCCTGATGTTGTATCATGTGGTCGGTACTCATTAGTCCTGCTGTTGTATCATGTGGTCAGTACTTTGGTGTCCTGATGTTGTATCATGTGGTCGGTACTAAAGTGCCCTGATGTTGTATCATGTGGTCAGTACTAAAGTGCCCTGATGTTGTATCATGTGGTCGGTACTCAGGTGTCCTGATGTTGTATCATGTGGTCGGTACTCATTAGTCCTGATGTTGTATCATGTGGTCGGTACTCAGGTGTCCTGATGTTGTATCATGTGGTCGGTACTCATTAGTCCTGATGTTGTATCATGTGGTCAGTACTTTGGTGTCCTGATGTTGTATCATGTGGTCGGTACTAAAGTGCTCTGATGTTGTATCATGTGGTCAGTTCTCAGGTGTCCTGATGTTGTATCATGTGGTCGATACTTCGGTGTCTTGATGTTGTGTCATGTGGTTGGTACTCAGGTGTCCTGATATTGTATCATGTGGTCGGTACTCATTAGTCCTGATATTGTATCATGTGGTCAGTACTCAGGTATCCTGATGTTGTATCATGTGGTCGGTACTCATTAGTCCTGATGTTGTATCATGTGGTCGCTACTGAGGTGTCTTCATGTTGTATCATGTGGTTGATAGTTAGGTGTCCTGATGTTGTATTATGTGGTCGGTACTTCGGTGTCCTGATGTTTTATCATGTGGATGGTTACTAAGGTATCGTAATGTCGTATCATGTGGTTGACACTTAGGCATCACAATATTTTGGGTGGCAGAATTGGTTTCTCGCTCTATCTTGACCATCTATCAGTTGTTTGTGTTTTATCCTGACCGCAATGAGCCATGATTCAATTCACTCATATTACTCACTTAGGGTTGTGGTGGGGAGGCTTGAACCTATCTCAACCAACACTGGATAAGGTCGGGGTATAGCTGAAAAATTCATCAGACCATCATTGGGCTAAAGCACTCGCAAGCATTCACACGCTCACACCTACAGGCAATTTGGAACAGCCAGTTATCCTAATGTACATGTATTTGGACTGAAGGAGGAAACTGAAGTACCTGGAGGAAACCCGTGGAAGCATGGAGAGGACATGAAAACCTCAGAGACAAATGCCGAAACGCAGGACCTGACAGAATACTGGAACTATACTGCAGCAGTGCGTTCTTATTCAGTGATGAAAAGGTTTACCCTGGATCAGTTTAAAGAAAAATGGTTAGTTTGTGGGTCTTCTGGAACACAAAACTGATGACACGCCCATATTTTTGGAACCGTAGGAATCTGTGTGTCTTGCTCTGATTGGCAATCTTCGGAAAACTGACACTGATGGCAAAATGACCAAAACCTCAAACCCATAGGAAACATTAGGGATTTTTCTGGAATTGCAGCCGAACCACCAAAATAAACTCTGCTGGAATGTGCGCGACTAGCACGATCATTAATGTGAGAATCAGTGTGAATAAAATCAGGCATAACACCCGGAGAGCTCAAAGATATGAAATTATCTGAGTTGGAATGTTTTCAAATAGCATTATACGGACATCATGGCGGTGTAGTGATTAACACGTCCACCTCACCACAAGAAGTTCCTGAGTCCGAGTCCTGGGTCTGGCGTTTCTGTGCAGGGTTTGTACGTCCTCCCCCGTGCTTGCATGGGTTTCCTCTGGGCACTTCGGTTTCCTCCCACAGTCCAAAGACATGCACATTAGGCTGGCTGTTCAAACTGCCCCGGTTGTGAACGTGAGTGTGAATGGCTGTGTGTGTGTTGGCCCTACAATAGTCTGGCAAGCTATTCAAGGTGAACCCTGTCTTCACCCAGAGTCAGCCAAGATAGGCTCCAGCCTGCCTTTGACCCTAATAAAAATAAACGGTTTGGTAAATGAGAGGTTTAATGTTATTATTTGACAGAGCTGAGTACGTAATCATTCGTGCACATGTCTGAGCAGCCAATGTGACTGATGTTCTTTCTGTGTGCCAGCATGAAATTGTGATAAACCTCATCCACACACACACACACACACACACACACACACACACACACACACACACACACACACACACACACACACACACATTCATGGTCACTAAAGACTTACAGCAACATTGGAGGAGTTGTAACTGTCCAAAGTCTTGTCTGAAGAAAAAAACAGACAGGAAAGAAATCCCATGAGTACAGAATAGAATTAACATTTATTTTGTTAGTCAGTGTGTGTGTGTGTGTGTTCATGTCTATTTGTGTGTATGTCTGTGTATATATATATATATATATATATATATATATATATATATATATATATATATATATATATATATGTGTGTGTGTGTGTGTGTGTATGTCTATTTGTGTGTATGTGTGAATATATATATATATATATATATATATATATATATATATATGTGTGTGTGTGTGTGTGTGTGTGTGTATGTATGTATGTGTATATGTGTGTGTGTGTGTGTGTGTATGTATGTGTGTATATGTATATATGTGTGTATGTCTATTTGTGTGTATGTGTGTGTATGTATGTATGTGTGTGTGTGTGTGTGTGTGTATGTCTATATATGTGTGTGTGTGTGTATATGTCTATTTGTGTATGTATATATATATATATATATATATATATATATATATATTTATGTATGTGTATGTGTATATATGTGTGTGTGTATGTCTATTTGTGTGTATGTGTGAATATATATATGTGTGTGTCAGTGTGTATGTATGCGTGTGTATGTATGTATGTGTGTGTGTGTATATATATATATATATATATATATATATATATATATATATATATATATATATGTGTGTGTGTATATGTCTATTTGTGTGTATGTGTGTGTATGTATGTGTGTATATGTATATACGTGTGTATATGTCTATTTGTGTGTATGTGTGTGTATGTGTGTATATATATATATATATATATATGTGTGTGTGTGTGTGTGTGGGGCCATAATCGTGCACAATAAAACTCTTACCGGTGAAGCTCATGTACTTCTGGCTGTTAGACGTCTCTTTCGAATCATAGAATTTCAAAACGTCCAGCACGGCCTGAGGGTTCTTCTTCTGCTCCAGCTTAGTGATGTTTGATGTCTGGAGCAGACGAGCCCACTGCTCGGGCATACCCTACACCGACACATAAAAATCTTCACTTAGTTTGCTTTCCTTTATGTTTCCATGTAGTATACTGTATATTCAACTGTGAAATAGAGATAAAGAGCTGTTACCCAGCTGCTGTGCACCTGGGTTCACGCCTAGCTCACGCATCTGTCGTGAGTGTTGAATTTAAAGACCTGAGCTCCTGAGTGGCGTATCAACAAGGTGCGTGACTATCAACCCAGAACTCAAGTCCGGATTGACGCCACAGCCATCTATGACTGGGAGTCCATAACTAGTGGGCTGAGCTTTTACAGGAGGGAGGGATGGCAAACGCTCACTTTCTGTCACTCACAGTGATTGCCAGCCAACCATAGGCATCTGTGAGCACATTTTTTTCAGGGTTGGATAGGGATCGTGGTTTCCCTCCGAGTGTGTTATGTCGTCCATTAATATGCATGGGTCGCAGTTGAAAAAGAGGCGAGTGGCAGCATTACACATCCAAAAGGGGCGTGTCCATGCTTATGCTCTTCCCTGATCAGTGGTGGTTTTGTGAAATGGAAGGTAATACTTCACAGGTGGGAATTGGATATGATAAAAAAAAAAAAAATAGCAGAAAATGAGGGTGACCGAGGGGGCTACACAAATAAAAAATTGGCAAAAATCGAATAAACAAATAAAAAATGGTACTATTCAGTGACATCCACCTTGCCTTCAGCAATGTCTCCGTTCACTGTGGTGGTGCCAGTGGTGTGATGTGCTATTGTGGTTTTGCTCTGTCTGCGTGTGCATGCATCCATCTATCTGAACTGTTGGGTGGGTAGATGCACAAATTTGTGAGAATGAAAATAAACTGCAATGAAATGTTAGGCTGCATAATTCTCAAGTGGTTCCAAGCTGTAACTGTCATATTTAGACAGTAGAGGGGGCAATAAGGTGCAATAAAGAGTACGTATTGCACATGACATCACAGAAGATGGAAGATCTCCACCCATGTTCCTGGAGAGCTCCAACCATAATCAGGCAAACCTGACTATCTGAATGCTATTTTTAAAAGTTTTTGATTGGCTCAAAGAGGTGTGTTCGATTTTGGATGGAGATAAAACCCACAGAAAGGAAGTTCTCCAGGAACTGGGTTGGACTCAATGACGTGGAGAAAAATTAGACTACGCACAGGCCCCTTTCACGTAGAAATTCGGCTTCAACTTCCGGCCGGGGCAAAAACGTTGCTTTGGGTTGTATTTCACGTGCAAGTTGACATCCTTTGGCATGCTTACAATTGTACGTTATGACACATAACAACATCGAATTTTATCGGAATACGTTAGGTTTAGCTTTTTTGGTGTAAATATGGTTAATTCTTGTTGCGCGATTGGATGTCAAAACCGTGCAGGCGGTCGCAAAGAAGCAACTTTTCACCGGTAAGTGTGTCTCAGTTTAACCTTCATTCGGCCGAAGGCTTGAAGCTGAAGTAACATTACTTACCCTAAAATTTATGAACGACTACTTTTTATTATTAGCCCCAGTGTAACTAGCATGAATGTAACTGGCCTGTTATTGTGTATAACAATACAAAGTGTATAAGTCTGTAATCAATACAAAGTGTATCATGTTGCCACTGCTCATTTATATGATGTAATATTACAGGTGTAGCTTAACTGTAAGTGTTTGTGGTTATAAATGTGTAATGCCGTTTTGTATATTTTCATCTCTCAAGTTCTGGGGACAGGCTGCAGGTTCCGATTCCTCTTGGGAGCGCTTTGTTCTAACATTAAGCGAATAAAACTACCGTACTGTCCATGCCTCAGATGATTGATTTCTGAACCTGGCGCTTTTCGTAAGAAGAGGTTGTTTCGTATACAGAGGAAGAAAATTTCGGAAAATGTTTGTCGTAACCTGGATTTTTCGTATTCAGAGGTTTTCGTAAGTAGAGGGCCGACTGCGTGTTTATTATACATTGCTATATATTTATCTATATAGATAAAGCAACCATGCAGTCAACCCTTACAGTGAATTCCCCGGTGACAGCATCGAAGCCCACATGGATGGTGTGCTCAAAGTCTGATGGAAGAGAAATCTCTGGACGCTCCTTCTTCTTATTTGCTGCAGAGGAAGTCAGAAAAAAGACAGAAAAGTTATCAAACACACGCTTTTTCAGAAACTCTCATGAGGATGACATGTTGGCATCTGCTGTGCTGTTTAATCAGGATAACATCAGCGAGCACGGTTAGCAGTGATGCTCAGATACTTCCCAAGGACTGTATATGACTACTCTGGGAAAAGTATCATATAAAGAACAGTTCTGCACATGGCATGTTGCAGTTCTGGTATGTGCTATTTGGTCACGTCAAGACTCCAGTGCTCCAGTATAATTTTGGTGACCTATCTATCCATTCATCCATTTTCCTTCCTTGATCTGGCGTCGGGGTCGTGGAGGCAACAGGTCTTGGATGAACACCCAGATGTTCTCATCCCTGCACCAGGACCTACGTGTCCGGATCACCTCAAAAGTGAAGCAACCAGGAAGCATCCTGATCAGACGCCCGAACCACCTCAACTGACTCTCCTCTGGATATCTAAGCTGAGCCGTGGTAACATCTGAAGGAAACTCATTTTGGTTGCGTGCATTAACAGTCTTGTTCAATCGATCACAATTTGAATCTCATCACCATACGTGAGGGTTGGAACGTGGACACACATGCACACCTTATTGCTATTTTAAATATTAAAGGCTTTCGTTTATGTTTGGGGGAAAAAAAAAAAAAAAAAAAAGGCCTAAAAATCATAAATGGTCATATAATCAAACAAAATATAATCACTCATATAGAAGGAAATTTGCTTCATGAGGGATAATCATCCTTTTGATTTGCAAATCTGATTTTGGACATTTATGGCATCTTCAGATGACTTTTCACACTTTAACTCCTTTAATACTAGCTGGTCACGCAGTGGTCAGGGTACTTACTGGACTCACGATCAGGAGGTCGTGGGTTCAATTCCCAATTAGACCCCAACCGTGCTAAGACCCCTGGGTAACTATTAACCGCAAGTGTTGGAATATAAGTTCACCCAGCAATATAAATGGGTACCAGTATAAATACTGGGAAGGTAACCTGTGATGGACTCGGGTCCCATCCTGGAAGAGTTGAACTCCTAGTCTCTTCATGCTCCAGAAACTGTGGGAAATGACCTCCGATGAGTCACTACGCGCAGGTGTAAACAGCCCAACAGATTTACTTTACTCATGTGTTGACTCGCTTAGTCCTATTAGGGTCAATATCTCAATCGACATTGGACGAAGGTGGGGTATACCACGAATAGTTTGAAAACCATCCCAGGGCAAAACAAGCAACCATTCATATTTATGTACATATCTGGGGTAATTTGGAACATGGAGTTAAATGTGCATGTCTTTTGGACTGTGGGAGGAAACCGGGGTACACCGAAGAAACCCACATAAAACAAACCCCCACACAGAAATGCTCGAGCTCGTGGCTTAAATACATGACCCTGTACAGGCTAATCACTATGCCACCATTTTCTTTGCTGTCTATTAATCAGTGTGTGTGTGTGTGTGTGTGTGTGTGTGTGTGTGTGTGCGCGCGCGAGTACCAGTCAGCTGCTATGTGCTGGGTGTTGTGTGCAGGTCAGGTTAATTATGCGAGGTTAACTACCTGCTAGCAGGAACTCATTAACGGCGCAGGTGGCAGGTGTGTTGAAATGCGATGTGCTCGGCCTGAAAAACTCCATACCCCTTAAACACTGGTTATTAATTAAATGGAGGTATATAATACTACGTTGGAGCCGGTGGCGTAGTGGTTACGGTGCTGCGCTCATGATCGGGAGGTTGTGTGTTCAAATCCCACTCAGACCCCCACTGTGCTAAGAACCCCTGGGCAAGGTCTTAATCACAAGTGTGCCTCTGTTCACCCAGCAGTATAAATGGGTACCAGTAAAATATACTGGGAAGGTAACCTGC
>CM045728.1:122759797-122782297 GCA_024760905.1 Plotosus lineatus | reverse complement strand
ACTTTCTATTGAAACTCCATTTATCACTACAGATCTGTTTCGAGGGGTGGTGAAACCATCCTCTCTCTTCAGGTGATTATAGAAGAATATATATATATATATATATATATATATATATATATATGAAATACGGCAGTGGTGTCCCAGTGGTAAGATGCTGGATTGCCAATCCTAAGGTTGGGGGTTCAAGTCCCACGGTCATCGGGTTGTCAATGCTGTCCCCCAAATGCAACTAACTGGGTAATTAAAGGCCGGCCATGTCTCTCACTGTCTGTGATGACAGCCTCATGTAAAAGAACCATTGCTGACTTTCGACAAGAGCGGCTGCATAGCTGTCAGCAGGTCTCTGCCCTGTGATGGCCTAGCGAGCTGTCCAAGGTGGACTCTGCCCTCGCCCAGAGTTGACTGAGATGATCACCAGCCTCCCCGCGAGTCTAATTAGGATTAAGTGGTTTTGAAAATGAATGAATGAATGAATAAATAAAATACCACTGCATTCCAAGAGGGAGGACGATGGAATGGTAACAAGAGAACACACAGACTTCTGTGCCAGAAGCTAACGACCGCATGTGAAGCGCAGAGTTTTAGCGGAGCCCTGTCATCACTTAAGCCTTTTTCCTCCTGCCTTCAGTGTGTGTGTGTGTGTGTGTGTGTGTGTGTGTGTGTGTGTGTGTGTGTGTACAGCCGTGCAGTTGACAGGTAAACACATCTCTGTGAGAAATGCTGACCCCGAACTGCCCCAACACATACGCACACAGTAAATGTACCAAACACACAACACTAATGACCGATGACAGCCCCATACGCCCCGACACAAAAGAGACGTCTCAGGTTTCATACCCAGCTGAGACTTTTAGGGGAGCCCTGTCATCACTTAAGCCTTTTTTAAGTGTGTGTGTGCGCGCGCGTGCACACACACACACACACACACACACACACACACACACACACACACACACACACACACACACACACACACACACACACACAGGACTGCACCTAAACAGCAAAGGTGGAAAAACCCATATGTTCAACATGGGTTGCTTTACTTATTCAAAAAAAAAACATTTTTTTTTTCTCAAACACACACACACACACAGACACACACACACACACACACACACACACACACACATACAGGTGTGTCAGGTGTTTTGGGTTGAAGAAGGTGTTGCTACTTTTGCTACATCCTTACAGTACACAGAAACTGTCAGACTGAGATTAACACAGGCCCCAAGGGAAGGAGGGTGGGAGAGACAGAGAGAGAGAGAGGGGGGATGTGGGGGTGGAGACAGAGCAAGAGCAAGAGAGGGAGAAGAGGTGGAGAGACAGAAAGAAATAGAAAGAGAGAAGGGAGAGGGTAGAAAGAGAGCAAGAGGGAGAAGAAAAGAGATGGAGAGGGGAGAGAGACTGACAGAGACAGGAGATAGAGGACAGAGAAGAAAGAGAGAGCAAGAGAGAAAAAGAGAGGGGAGAGATTTGAGATTGAGAGAGATAACAGAAAGCAAGAGAGAAAAACTGGGTTGAGAAAAGGAAGAGATGGAGAAAGAGGGGGAAAGGAGAGAGGAGGGAGATGGAGAGCAAGGAAGAGAGGGGGAAGGGAGCAAGGGAGAAAAAAGAAGAGAGAGCAAGAGAGGGAGAAAAAGAGAGAGGGGGAAGAGGCTGAGATGGACAGAGGGAGAGGGGAGAGACACAGAGAAAGGAAAGACAGGACAGAGAGGGAAAGAGAGTAGAGAAGCGGAGAGTGACAAAAGGTGAGGGAGAGAGAGAAGAGAGCAAGGGAAGAGAGAGATGGAGGGAGAGAGGGAGGAAAAAGTGAAGGGAGAGAAGAGAGAGAGAGAGAGAGAGAGAGAGAGAGAGAGAGAGAGAGAGAGAGAGAGAGGGGAGGGGGAGTGGAAAGGGGAGAGACAGGAGAGAGAACAAAGAGAAAGAGAGGGAAAGAACAAAATAAAGGTGAGAGATGGAGAAAGAGATGGAAGAGAGGAGAAGGGGAGAGAGAAATGAGAGAGACGAAGAGAGAAAAAGAGAGGAGAAGAGAGGGAGAACGAAAGAGGAGAGAGGTGGAAATGGAGAGAAGGAGAAGAGAAAGAGGGAGATGAAGAAGAAGATGGAGAGAGGAAGCGAAAGAGACTGAGAGCGAGAAAGAGGACAGAGTGAGGGAGGAGAGAAAGCGAGGGAGGAGAGAAGAGAGCAAGCAAGGGAGAGAAGTAGAAAGGAGAGTGAGGGAGAGAGAGAGGGGGGAGAGAGAGGGACAGAGAGAGAGAGAGAGAGAGAGAGAGAGAGAGAGCGAGAGAGAGAGAGAGAGAGAGTGTGAGGGAGAAGGGGGAGAGAGAGAGGGCATGAGACGGCGTGAGAGAACATGAGGGAGAGGGCGAGAGAGAGAGGGAGCGAGAGAGGGAGAGAGGGGAGAGAGAGGGGAGAGAGAGGGAGAAAGACGGCGAGAGAAAGGAGGCGAGAGGGAGAGAGAGTGTGAGGGAGAGAAAGTGAGGGAAAGAGAGTATGAGGAAGAGAGCGCGTGGGGAAGAGGGAGAGAGCGAGAGAGAGAGAGGGGAGGAGAGAGTGTGAGTGAGAGAGAGCATGAGAGAGAAGGAGAGAGAGAGAGAGAGGGAGAGAACACACACTTCAGACACTTCCTGAAACCAAACACAAGCTTCTGTCCACAAACAAACAGCAGACGAGTGTGTGGTGATGAGATGAGGACATGCCCAGTTTCCACACGTTCATGCTGCGGATCACTGACAGGATCAGGATCAGTTCAGGATCAACATCTCACCGCACGAAGGCTGAGTGGTGGGATCTACGCCATCACGTGTACGTATGTACAGATACATCAACTCTCTCTCCGACCGCACTGCAAGTTCTTAAACCGATGCACAGAGGACTGCGAGAGCGAATGACTGTTTGCAGGGTTCTTACTAACTGAAAAGCGTAAAGCAATTCTGGGTGTGCTCTAAAGCTTTACGTGGTTCTTTGGCTTTTTACACCCGAGCCTAGTGGCTCATCAGGGCGGCGCTTATCCCCGGTTTCCGTAGCATGAAGCGATTAGGAGTTCAACTCCTCCTGGATGGGACGCTAGTCCATCGCAGGTTACCTTCCCAGTATATTTTTACTGGTACCCATTTATACAGATGGGTGAACAGAGACAACACTTGTGGTTAAGACCTTGCCCAGGGGTCTTCGCACAGTGGGGGTCTAACTGGGATTCGAACACACAACCTCCCGATCATGAGCGTGGAGTGCATGGAGTGTTGAAGCGCAACTTTCGGATTTATCCGCTAGACTTAGAAGGCAGTCGTATTGTAAGTCCTGCTAAATCTAAACACCTATCACACTCAAGCCAGACTCCACCGCCGTCATTAGGACAAGTGCACCCTGGGTAGCTCGGCCTTGTGGCAGAGTAAGCCAACAGAGTCACTGGCGACTAGGAAGTGAAGTAACCTCTTTCTCCTAGTTAATTTAAGCGATTTTATAACAGTGCTTTAAAAGGTAATGATATCGAGTCTTCATAGATGGTGAAGACCGATTTCCTGCGACTGCTGGGTACCCGATTCCTAGCAAAAGCGCCCTAAGGTTTTCCACGACGCCACAGGGGAAACATGATGATGATGATGAGCGCAGCACCCTAACCACTACACTACCTTACGTGGTTCTTAGAGGGTCAAAAACCATAAGGGGAGGCCCTCCCCTTTTAGTAGAATTATTTAGTAGAAACCAGAGGACCCCGAGGAAACCCATACATGGACAGTAAGAATAGTCCTTTTCCCGTCTTCATGATTCACTCACTCCTATTGTTTATTCTTTGCACGAACCTTTAGGTTCAATCTGTACCAGTGAAGGAGGAGTCTTCGTGTTTGTCCCATCGAAGGTAGAGTGGTCGGTTTGTCCCAGTAAGGGAGGTGTGGCCTCTTTGCCTGTTCCAGAAAAGGCGGCTTGACAACTGCACCTCTATCCCACTGAACGAAATGTGGTCTGCAATAGTCACTCACAATGAAGGAGGCATGGTCTCTGTGACTGACCCAGAGAACGAGACATGGCCTGTGCCACTCTGTCCCAGGGAAGGAGGCGTGGCCTCCGTGTGTGTTTGTCTCAGGAAAGGATGTGTTGCCTCCGTGTCTGTCTCAGTGAAGGAGGCTAATTCTTTGTGTCCGTCTGTATCAGTGAAAGAGGTGTAGCCTCTGTGCTTGTTTCAGTGTAGGAGGCGGGGCCTCTCTGTGTGTTTCTCTCAATGAAGGAGGTGTGGCCTCTGTGTGTGTCTCAGTGAAGGAGATGTGGCCTTTCTGGTTTTGTCTCATGGAAGGCAGTGTAGCCTCTGTGTGTGTTACTCTTAGTAAAGGAGTCATGGCCTCTGTGTGGATGACGCTTCAAAAGTAGGCGTGGCTTCTGTGTTTGTCCCAGTGAGAAGGTGTGGCCTCTTGCATTTTGCCCAGTAAAGGAGGCGTGGCCTCTCTATGAATCTCATCTCTCTCGGTGAAAGAGGTGAGACCTCTCTGTACATTTGTTGAGATGAAGGAGGCATGGCCTCTCCATGTGTTTCTTACAGTGAAAGAGTTGAGACCTCTCTGTGTGTTAGTTCAAGTAAAGGAGGTGTGGCCTCGGTCAGTCCATCCCAGTGAAGAAGGCATGGATTCTGTGGATTCATCCGTGGATTCAGTCACTAGACAGCAGGCCCAAGGAGGTCACTCTGAGTCACAATTGTGTCTGCTTAGCTTTTCCTGAGTCACTCAAATTAATGTCACTGTAGACGTCTGCTAAAAATAGTACTTCTCCTGTCTCTCACGCTGAGTGTGTGCAAGAGCTGGCTGACGCGAACAGTCTGCTGTGCTTTGGACTCATAATTGGTGAAAGTAACACCCAATTACAAAAATATCCAAGCTGTAATGAAGGTATATACAGGCTGGATGGTTTCCTGATTAACACTTTTAGTTGTAGAGACACTGCATGATTAACAGTGTACTGGCTCATAATGGGGTCAGCAAGAATGTCTACCCTTCATCAGATGTACCAGCTCCAGCCAAAACTTGAATATGCTGAGAATTCAAGCTGAAGACAACACACCCACCTGAATGTCCCCCAATAGTTGTGCTGTTAACATGAATGCACGATGAGTAACATCGCCGTAGGAACGACAAAATCCTGAACTCCAATCCTGACCCTAAACCTAACCTCTATTCTAACCTTGAACTCGACTCTTAAAACAGTCCTTTTACAGAAGAAGTGAGAACCAGCCAAGATGTCCTCTCTTCTCAAAGAAGTCCTATTCTCTTATAAAAATTCCGGTCCTCAATATGGTGCAAATACAACTCCACAAGTCGAAGCCACATACCCAAAAACAGGAGTCGGGAACCGATGGCTTGCAAGCCAGATGTGGCTCTTTTGATGACTGCATCTGTCTCTCAGATAAACCAGGTTGCCTTTCTTAACAGAATAACGAATACATAATTTCACTGTAATTTAAATAAAAAAAAATACAGAAAAAAGCCATCAAATAAAACAAAAACAGATGAATAAATCTCGCTCATTTAAATCTATACATCTATTTTCAATGCCATGTCACTGTGGCGCGCAGCGAAGAGCCAATCCTTTCTGCACTCCCGTGTGTGGGCAGGTCCGATACCTTGAAACTCTAATTTTATTGGATTATAACAACAGACTGCGTGAGTTGTTTTTGAGTAAAGAGATAAATTTCTCTGGTTTTCGATTGGCTCATTTGCACGAAACCAAGCAGTGCTGGCAAGCAAACACAAATGGACAGACATGGAAAAACTTCAACCCGCAGATCAGCTGATTGCCAAAACTTGGGACGCGCTTCCTGTCACATACCAAACACTGCAGCGTGTGAGTCCTGTCATATTGACCATGTTTGGCTCCACATGCGCACGCGAGCAGTCCTTCTCACCTGAAAAACATTAAGACCAACCTGCGGTCACGTTAAATAGATGATATATATAGATATATATATATATATATGTCTGTCTTCCTTTCGGCTTTTTACCTTTTTTTTTACTTGGGAGTCGCCACAGCGAATCATCTTGATTCGCATGTTTGATTTGGCAGAGGTTTTTACGTCGGATGCCCTTCCTGTCACAACCCTTTTTAGCAAGGGACAGAAACACGCTGACAACTTTGCAGCTCCTCTTTACGAAAGTCAGCAATGGTTCTTTTACATGAACCTCTCACCATAGACAGTGAGAGACATGGCCTGCCTTTGATAACCCAGTTAGCCGCACTGGGGGGGACAGTGACAACCTTGCGGAGAGTGGGACTCGAACCCCCAACCTTTGGATCAGCGATCCAGCGCCCTAAACCACTAGACCACCACTGCACCTTTTATATATATATATATATATATATATATATATATATATACACACACACACACATATGGCTCTCAGAGGATTAGATCTTAAAATATGTCTTTTTCTTTGGCTCTCTTAGTCAGAAAGGTTCCCGACCCTGCCGTAGAACACAAGCACACTAATTAGCTGGCAAACAACCTGCCTTCATGATGAAAGAGTTCCTCAAATAAAGCAAATAAAGCAATTACTGGAGTCAGACTACAACAGCGCCTCAACACACTCAACCCTATTACATTCCTGACCTTTTAAATATCTTCTGCAGTGTAGTTTATTGTCTTCGGAACTAATAAAAAATAGTAAATTACTACTGGAACGGCCAGAATAAAACACCTGGTAGTAAGAATCGCGATGTGCAGCCTAAAAACCAAAAGGTACATCTGTTGGACAGTCTACTGGCTCATCATCCCGGTTTCTATGACATGAAGAGACTAGGAGTTCAATTCCTCTTGGATGGGACACTAATCCATCGCAGGGTACCGTCCCTGTATTTTTACTAGTACCTATTTATTCTGCTGGGTGGACAGGGGTCCTAGCACAGTGGTGGTCCAACAGGGATTCGATTCACCATCACAGGGCCAACACACTCACACACTTTGTAAGAGTTAGTTTGCCTAATGTACATTTCCTTGGACTGTTGGAAGAAACTGGAGTACGCAGAGGAAACTCACGCAAGAATAGGGTGACCCGCACAAACTCCACGAAGAAATACCCCTGCCGAGCCCCGGGCTCAAACCCAAGACCTCCTTGCAATGAACGCGGTGTTTTAGTTAAGGCCATCACTGCCTGCAGCAAACAAACACCCTCGCACCAACACTTTCATGGACAGTGCAAACGTTATCAATTCCGAAGTCGCGTTAACCGAGGAAGTTACTAGCGAGAAGAGAATACGCAAAATCAACATTCGCCAGTAAAAATAGCGTGAAAAAGCATAACTTTCAGAAACATAACAGGGCTGCATGGTTTCATCTTTGCACTCGCGATTATATATCAGCGCTTTAAGACAGCGTTGATTGACAGATGCCGGCAATACTTAAAAACCTTGTCCTGCTTGTTTCCATAGACGGGGTAAATAAAAAGTAAACAACAGGCAATTTCACTGCAGTTCTGCAGACCTTGCTTGGTGCTTGAAGCTATCAATCCGTATACATTTTGACAGTGAACTTGTCATCGATGATGAGATGTTGACCTTTTCGGTGCGCTTGAATACTATACGATAAAAATATTTCACTCTCTTCTCATTATAAAAGCCTCAGTATCTCTCAGTAACGTTATAGTTCACCACGCCAAAATTTCGCTTTAAACAAACATTTAAGCCGCGTGTGTCTGGTTCTGTGTTGCGCATCAACAAGGTGAGTGACATTCAACCTGGAAATCACAAGCTCGGATCCAGGTCAATGCCACGTCAGCTAATCCACTCACCAGTTAATCATGGGTGTCTGTGAGCTCATGTACCTCCGACTGTGCTTGGCTGCCCCCGAATGAGCATGTGCAACAGTTCGTAAAAGATGCAGGTGGAGCTATCATGTGTCACAGAGGTAGCATATACATGCTTACACCCATCTCTGGTTGTTGATGGTTTTACATTAAAGGACGGAAATATTTGATTGGAATTAGATACGTAAACATTAATAATTGAATCAATCAAATAGGAGTCTGTCGGACAAAGACAGAACATACAGGAATATATATTTTTTAAATAATTTAAAATTGGCAACATATCAGAAAACCATCCAATTTACCTTCAAATTTATTATGTCTCACAACAGCTGCCCCTGGACCCCTTCTGGCAGTTTGCCCAGCCGCCAGATCCTGCCACAGTCCTCGTTACCGCCTAGTGTTCAAAGATTACCTGCTATCAAAACAATTAGCAAGAGCCTTGCGACTGTATAAACAGTAGATAGCGAGATAAATAAAAGATAAATGGATAAATGAGCTGCACAGTAGTGTAGCGGTTAGCACATCCACCCTACAGCGAGAAGGTCCTGAGACCTGGGTGCATCTGTGTGGAATTTGCATGTTCTTCTCGTTCTTGTGTGGGTTTTTTTCTATGTACTCCAGTTTCCTTCCAGAGTCCAAAGACATGTACATTACGCTAACTGGTAGAACTGCGCAATAAAACCGGTTTATCCGTTTAAACCAGTTCTAACATGCAAACAATACGTATTGCGATACTCTGAAGCAAAGTCGGGGGTTTTTGACATGCATTCGGAAAACTTCGGAACAGTAAAAAAAAAAAAAAAAAAAAACTTCGGCTATTCCCGCTAATAGAACTGGAAGTAGTGCTGTTGTTGAAAAAATAAAATAGCGACCGCAGAGGTTCCGGCATGAAATCCTGACACAATCGTGTTTCCGTCCTCTTATCTACAGTCATTCAGTGTGTGGAGAGCCAGGTATAATGAGAGCCATGCTGTGATTGGGCAGTGCGGATGTCACGAAGGCCTTCAGCCAATAGAATTTGTTTTCATACAGGATACGGAAATTCCCGCTAAAAACAAAACCACGGTTCATGTTGCTAATTGCTCAGAAATATACTGACCTACTACATCTAGATTTTCACTTTAACATTTATTTTAAAATGAGCAAAAGAGGGAAGCGGTCCCCTGATCTCCAACAAGGCACAGTAACCATGCATGTTTTTTTTTTTTTTTCCCCCGGGGTTTTTTTGCTAAAAGCAGCAATAATATCTGTCGACTCTGAAAAAAAATGACGTCACACAACTTAGGGACTCGGCCTCAGGCTCAGCACGCTCTAAATCGGTCCCAGATTCCAGTAAATTACATTCCACTTCTCTCCAGCAGAATGATGATATTAATGTGATTTATATGATAAACGATATTGCATGTTATTATTGTAAAGTTCTAAAGTTTGACGAACTTTCCTGAGCCGTCAGTGTCCCTGTAAATGTGACACGTGCGACACGTGCCCAGCAGGCCTATGGGCATCGCTATGATGGCATTACTATACGAATATACATGCAATGTTAATACTGTTCTATATATAGGGTCACAGGTCTGATGAGGTCCCTCCCATCATGCATGATACAGTTCTGTGCATGCGCGGATGATACGCCACTCCACCTTTAATCCCGCCTTAAACATTTAATATGCATGCATTAATGATTAAGGGTTCACAATATGCTAATAAAAGCACTAGATGCACTTCTAATGTTTATGACCTGCGATGGTCTGGTGAGCTGTTCAGTACGGACGACACCGTCACCATTGTTGGATGAGGTAGGCTCCAGCCTCAGTGCAACCCGAATAAAATTAAGCGGCATTGCAAATAAGTAAGTGGGTGAATGAAAGGATAAACAGGCGTTGATGGATGGATGAATTAACAGTTGATCAGATTCTGGTATTTTTATTCCTGGTGTGAGCACGAGAGGAAAAAGCTGATCCCGGATGTCATCGAATCGACCACACTGGTACGATTTTACTTCATTTCACATGTGGGTTCTCGTCCACATGGGTGAGTCAGAGACACACACACACACACACACACACACACACACACACACACACACGCGCGCACACGTGAATCAGAAAGAAGAAAAACGAGAGTCAGGGTAGAGAGAGACTGCAGGACTCAAAGCTGCCGCTTACAGCTCAGTGTGGTTACGCCAAGTCAGTGATTTTATGGCCGTCACAAAGATCTATAGAGGGTCAGTACAGCTGATGTGTAATGTCATGTAATCGGACATGACGTGTAGAATAATACATAAAAACTCATTGGAACACACACACACACACACACACACACACACACACACACCAGCTCCAGGCTTCCTGGAAGCGTAATCAGCATGAGTTTAGCAAACAGCAGCATGTTACTGGAACTACTTTTAAATGTGGGGAGGGGGGAGAGAAAGGGAAAGCAAGAACTGGAGAAAGATACAGAGAGGGGGGATGGAGAGACAGAAAGAAAGAGAGCGAGGGGGGGGGAATAGACACAGAAAGAGAGAGAGAGAGAGAGATCTGTGTGAGAGAGGCTGACTGAAGAAATAATTGTTTCTGATATCAGTGAAAATCTTCTCAGGAGAAACTGCATGATGTCATCTCATTGTTTAATAAATAAAAAGTGTGAAAGGGAAAAGAAAATTTCCGTAGCGTTCTCTGCAAGAGGAAATCACTCCACTCCTGATGAATCAACAGCGTCTAATTCAATTGCAACGATTCTTTCCTCAGACCCCAGTCCAAACCCAATGAGAGTACAGTATACGACGCTTTGGCGAAGAAACGAATTCTTAAATTCGGTGTTTAGCGCCAAAGGTGCGCTGGTTTTTCGCCTGCTGTACAGACTGAATATGAACAGTCACTTCCTGCTCCTCAGTGAAAGGAGCTCGAGCGATTCTCATCCCTGCACTGAGTGACGTACTCCACCCGGCCCAGTCTGCTCATCCTGCCGCGACCAGATGTAAAAGAAAACGCAGCTGAAAGCCTTTGTCTGGCCCCTCGCCGCAGATGTAACACCGCCGCTGTTGTCGGCGAAAGAAGAACAAGGAAGAAACCTCAAAAGTAGCTGAGATTTAAGAAGGGAAGCGGTTTGTGTTTTTTCTTGGACACCTCACACGCGTAGACCTAAACATCTCCTGCAGACACAACAACCACGCCCCTTTCTCATGTTCAAAGGAGTAACGTCGAAATCTAAAGCACAAAGTGATGGAGACGAGACACTGGTGTGTAATTATTCCCAAGGAAATGACGCCCTACAACCACTCTACTGTGTGTGTGTGTGTGTGTGTGTGTGTGTGTGTGTGTGTGTGTGTAGACCAGGGGTCACCAACATTTTTGAAACTGAGAGCTACTTCACGGTTACTGAATCATACGAAGGGCTACCAGTTTGATACGCTCTTCTGAAATAACAAATTTGCTCAGTTTGCCTTTAGTTATACATTATTTATAATGATTAGTAATACTCACCTATGTAAAGACACTGATCATGTTAATGATTTCTAACAATGATTATCAAAAATGACAACAAGGTGGGAAACAGATATCAATATTCAACACTTTATCTCTATTAATCACAGTATTTGTTACATTTTCAGATGATCACTTACATCACTACATTTTAGCAAAAATATCCCATTTGCACAAGCCACTGACATGCCCTGTTAACAAATCATGAACTATGTTGCAACATGTTTCAAAAGTTAACAATTATGTAATGTTAAACAAAATCAACTTACATATTTTTAAATATGTAATACATTTTTATTTCACATTTTGAACTAATGGCCAAGTCTGTGTTATGTTTAACAAAATTATAACTTTTAAATGTCATGAACACACTTTTAAATTGAACACAATTCTTCAATATTTTAATTCAACTTTGCCATGGCACTACCATGTTGCCACTGACTACATCTGGTATCCGTCCTTGGTTAGTGGGAAGACTGGCATTGCATGCTGTTCACCAGTGTGTTGTAATCTGGTGTGTAACTTGACACTGCAACTGTGAGTGAGTCTCTCAGATGTGCATCAGTGAGGCGTGTTCTGTGTTTGTTTTTGATGAAGTTCATGTCAGAAAATGCTGATTCACAGAGATAGGTTGAGCCAAACAGGCTGGCAACCTTCATGGCTGCTGTGCATACTCCACTGTACTTCTCTGTGTCAACAAGGCGCCAAAAGTTTGGTGCAGCCTGGTAGGCTTTGAGATGGAGATCATTGTGCAATGTTATAATTTCAATCTCCACCTGTCCAGCATCCAAGTTGAACGTTGCACTTAACTGCTCAGCAAAGCATGTTGTGTCCCCATTCATGAAAGGGTTGAAATGAAGAACACACATGGTTCAAGCTGATGAAGGTCAAAAACCTATTCTCAAACTCTTGCCCAAGTCTGTTTATTACTTCAATGTACTTTTCTGCCACTTTTTCAAATGTCTCAGATGCAGAAGCATTGTCTTTCAGCACTGACTGCACAGAGGGAAAGTGCAGAACTTTTTCTCTGTAAATCTGCAGAGAATGCATTCATTTTGGCTTTAAATGCATTTAAAGCACTTATCATTATCGACAACAGTCTTACCTTTGCCTTGCAGCTGGCAGTTCAGGAGGTTTAGTTTCCCAGTAATGTCCACCAAAAATGCAAAGGTCAAGTGTCCCACTCTGTGTCCTCTAGCAGTGAGACATCTTACGCTTTGGACTGCATGAACTCTTTGATTTCACGCAAAAGAGACAAAAAACGATGCAAAACTCGCCCTCTGCTGAGCCATCTGATTTCTGTGTGTAGCAGTAGGTCCCCATATTCTGCTGACATCTCCTCTAATAGTACCTTGAAAATCCTGTGCTGCTTTGCTTTGGAGGCGGATGTTGTTTATGATTTTCTAGCGAAGTCATCACGTGCCCAAAGCCGATCACTTTCGCACTAACGCCTGCTGGTGAATGATGCAATGGTAATGCAGAAATTTGGGAAGTCTGGGTCACGTTTACAGTGGCGATGAAACCTGTCTGTCGGCCGACCATAGCAGGAGCCCCGTCTGTTGTCACCGCTACCAGCTTTTCCAATGGCACCTTTTCTTCACCTAAAAACTCCTTCACCGTGTTATAAATGTCAACTCCTCTCGTAGTTGTCTTTAAGGGCAGTAGTGTCAGGAGTTCTTCTTTTGTGGAGAAATCATTAAACACCATCGGATAAAACCAATAACTGCGCTTGTACTGCTGCTGTCCACGGACTCATCGCACTGGAGGCTAAACCACTTGCACTTCGCCAGATCCTGCTCCAACTGATCGACCAAGTTACTGGACATAGCTGATACTCGTCTTGCCATCGTAGATGCCCCAGTTGGACGTCGGAAGAGAGTGGAGATTAGGTAAGCTTCCATTTTCTCGTCTTTAAATACAGTGTTAGCAATTAATAACATCGCTTCTTTGACAACTTCTCCATCTGTAAATGCCTTTTTTCTTGATCAGAAAATGTGTAGCTCTAAACGAGGCTTCGGTTGCTTTTTGTGAGTTTTGGCGGCCTCAGTAAAAAAGACTGTTGCCACTCCAGAGCGGTCTTTAGCTCACGGGCTTTTTCTGCCCGTAGGGCGCTTTGCAGGTGGATATTTATCATGGTAGCTTTTGTGACACGTGTGAAATGTCTCTCCCACATTGTGCCGTTTGCTGTCGCCACGGTAGTCGCAAATCAGACACACGCATGAGTTTCTTTTACAGTCGTAAAAGAACTCCTCTTCCCATTCACTGTGAAAGAGATACGTTTTCTTTCTTTTTCTGCCATGTTTTGGGGAAAGTGCATACAGCGCCCGCTAGCTTACTCTCCACATCCCACAAGCTCTACTTTACTGCCCATAGGTAAATATTGTGCAGTTAACCTTAAAAGTATTTTTAAGATAGTATTTTTAAATCTATATACATACAAGTGTGATTAAAAAAATAATAGCAACAGAACAAAATTAATTTTTAGACGCAGCTCTCTATGAGATGTGCTATTTTTGGAACAGGCCCGCGGGCGACTCATGTGGTCCTTGCGGGCGACCGGGTGCCCGCGGGCACCGTGTTGGTGACACCTGGTGTAGACAGAACAAAGGTAGGTAACGTGAAAGCAAATACAAGGTGGTAAAAATAGACAGGAAAAACAGGAGGCGGTTAAAGGACAGGAGGACGAGAACATGTTAGTGCAAAGTCATATGTCCTCACCATGCTTGCCTGGTTTTCCCTCCAGGTCCTCCAGGTTTCCGACAATCCAGAGACACATATATTAGGCTAATAGGCTGTTCCAAAATTCCCCCAGGAGTGAATGTGGGTGTAAACGGTTGTGCGTGTATTGGCCCAGAGATGGTCTGGAAAACTGTTCAGGGGTTACCCAGGGTGAGATAGGCTTTAGCCTCCTTGTGACACTTAAAAGATTGTGTAGGTTGACAAATAAGTGAGTGTCAATAATCCTTCCAAATGAACCCGAGATCAGATCTCCAAGACCTGATAAGTCTTTTCCATTGGATCTGTGGGATGTCATGTGACCTTTTTAGCACGTCCCAAGTGGTGTGACCAAACATTGCAGGCAAAAGATGGATGGGAACTGCTATGCTTCCCCTGATGGCCATACAGTATTTCCAATACTTGTTTTGATTTTGGGTTTCAGTTTCACTGTCCACTTTATTGGGGACACCTGCACAGTCGTCATTTATCTAATCAGCCAATCAGGAGGCAACATCACCCTTTACATATATATATATATATATATATATATATATATATATATATATATATATATATATATACAACCACATCAGTTAACGTTCACATCGAACACCAGAATGTAAAAGAAAAAGTCATGCAACTTGTGGTCTCCTCAGCAAATGAATCAAACATCTGCTGTAAAATCTCATGTTCTGAACAACCCTCTTTTGGGGATTTCATAACAACATGGCAACCTCCAAGATACTGAAACTCCTCCACTTGGGGCAGGACCTCCACTTGGGGCAGGACCTCATTCCCGACCCGGAGGGTGCATTCCACCATTGTCCGACTGAGAACCATGGCCTCGGACTTGGAGGTACTGATCTTCATCCCGGCTGCTTCGCACTCAGCTGCGAATCGCTCCAATGAGAGCTGGAGGGCCCGACTTGATGAAGCCAAAAGGACAACATCATCCGCAAAAAGCAGAGACGATATCCGATGGCCACCAAACCAGAACCCCTCATCGCCTCGACTGCGCCTAGAAATTCTGTCCATAAAAATTATGAACAGAATCGGTGACAAAGGACAGCCTTGGCGGACTCCAACTCCCACTGGAAACGAATCCGACCTGCTGTTACCAATACGGACCAAACTCTGGCTCCGGTGATACAGCGACCGAATAGCTCGTAGCAACGGATCCGGAACGCCGTATTCTCGGAGCACGCCCCACAAGATCTTTCGAGGGACACGGTCGAAAGCCTTCTCCAAATCCACAAAAATCTCAGGAATGAGGTCCTGCCCCAAGTGGAGGAGTTTAAGTATCTTGGGGTCTTGTTTACGAGTGAGGGAAGGATGAAGCGAGAGATCGACAGACGGATCGCTGCAGCCTCTGCTGTTAAGCGGTGCCTGTACCGGTCCGTCGTGGTGAAAAAGGAGCTGAGCCGCAAGGCAAAGCTCTGAATTTACCAGTCGATCTACGTTCCAACCCTCACCTATGGTCACGAGCTTTGGGTAATGACCGAAAGAACAAGATCACGGATACAAGCGGTTGAAATGAGCTTCCTTCGCCGGGTGGCGGGGTTCTCCCTTAGAGATAGGGTGAGAAGCTCTGCCATCCGAGGAGAGCTCGGAGTAGATCCGCTGCTCCTCCGCATTGAGAGGGGCCAGTTGAGGTGACTCGGGCATCTGGTCAGAATGCCCCCCGGACGCCTCCCTGGTGTGGTGTTTCGGGCATGTCCAACCGGGAAGAGAACCCGGGGTCGATCTAGAACACGCTGGAGGGACTATGTCTCTCGGCTTGTCTGGGACCGCCTCGGTGTCCCCCCGGCAGAGTTGGAGGAAGTGGCTCGGGAGAGGGACGTCTGGACCTCTTTGCTTAGGTTGCTGCCCCCGCGACCCGACCCTGGACTAAGCGGAAGAAGATGATGATGATGATGATGGCAACCTCCTACCCTGAAGTGTTGCTGCAGGTTTTGATGGATGCCCACCAGAGAGCTAGCATTAGCTCACAGCACCAGCACATCACATTCGCTGTGCTATTGACAACGTTGTTAAAATTCCGAAACTGATGAATGTGATGAATCTCTGGCAACTTCTTGTGATGATTAATTCCCACCGCAAACCGTGACCCTTGGAGTGAATTCATGGACAATCTTGGGGTGCTGTCATGGCTATTTAACGAAAATACCCTAAATAGCATCAGTGGGAATAATAAGGTGAAATCATTTACAAAATGATACCAAGGGCACTTACCTTTCTAATTTGGGGACGCTGGCCACTCAGAGGGCACACACACACACACACACACACACACACACACACGGTTTTGGGACACTGCACACTCTGAGTGCACCTACAATTAAATTTGGGACACTGTCTGTTTGAAGGGAATGTCCTCTCTTGATTTTGGAACACTGACCACACAGAGTGCATCTACCCTCCTGATTTTGGGATGCTGCACACTCAAGAGGGCACCTACACGCTATTTCAAGGCCCGCCCACACGCAGGCCACGCACACCCAATGTCGAGTCGCTGCTTGTTCGAAGGGCAACTACCCTTCTGATACTGGGATGCTGACCACTCGGAAACCACCTACCCTGCTGATTTTGAGACATCGGTTGCATAATTACGTGACATTTTGAGGCAAATAAATTCAGGTAAAAAAAAAAAAAAAAAAAAAAAAATGACACAGCTCCTTTAATTCTCTTCTCTTTTGAAGAAAGTTAACTCAAATTTATTATTTTTTTTATTTTTTCATCTCGCCCACTTGGTTGCTAACTATAGCTTTCCTTCCTATCGCTGGCAGCTCATGTTTACGATCATAACCTAATTTTCCACTTCGATGCCAGTGTGAGCACAGGGCAGGGGCTCAGCTCTGGCTCTGGATGTATAAATGTTACTGGACAAAAATATCATTATTTAAAAATGATTATTCACACAATCATCTCTTCGCTTGTAAATGTGTGAATGCTGCTGCACCAAGGATCCAAAGCCTTTCACAAGCACACACACACACACACACACACACACACACACACACACACACACACACACACACGTGCACACATCCCCCAATCCTTTCATGAGTTATCAATTATAGCCTCTGAGGGACTCTAAAAGACTAAACACGCCGTAGGAAGGAACATAGGTCTGCATTTTCCCCCCATTCGATGCTACATAAAGGCCACGTGCATGCCTGTGTATCCAGGGCCATTGGTGACGCAGGAGTCCCATAGAGACCATCCCCACATCCCAGTACAGCAGATGGCACTAAAACTGGCACTGCTTATTTTACACTGAAAAAAACTGAGAGAGAGAGAGAGAGAGAGAGAGAGAGAGAGAGAGAGAGAGAGAGAGAGAGACACTGATACCGGGTGAGGGTGTGTCGGATGCTCTCCTACACTCGGGTCTAATAAATGATACATTGCCAATGTTGCAGCATCTGCAAACTGAGACATGTGAGATCGATGGAGGAGGAGAGGCAGATAACAATGATGGGGAGAAAGCTGAGAGAAGCCCGGGGTTCGGATAGATGGATGGAAAAATGGAAACATACGTAAAAGAAAAGAGAGACACACAGAGAGAGAGAGAGAGAGAGAGAGAGAGAGAGAGATACAGACAAAACAAAGACTGAGGATGTGAGAGAGTGAGAGAGACATGGGATGCAGGTGGAATGCCATCATTAAATTATTATATCACGGTGTATAATCATAGTCATCACACCTGGGTGAAAAGTACAAAAAAATAATAACTAGCTTTGTGTGTGTGTGTGTGTGTGTGCGCGCGAGAGAGAGCGAGAGAGAAAGAGAGAAAAGAATCATCCGTTTTCCTACCAAAGACAGAAGCAGATGACGCTAACAAAAACGAAAGCTCATTTTTCAGCGTTAGCGACATTAGCAACAGGACCGGGAGTGGATGAGTCAGCGGAAAGAGCTCACTAACTATTGCAGTGCTGCCAGGGCAGGCCAGATGGACAACAGACACACCCAGCCAAGCCTGGTCAAGAAGGGTTCAACACACACACACACACACACACACACACACACACACACACACACACACATACACAGCTGAGATCCCAATAAGATAACGTCACGCAGCTCGAGATTAAATCAATCAGACATGTGCAGCATACTTAAATCCAAAACACACACACACACACACACACACACACACACACACACACACATACACAAACACACACGCGCCAATATTACATTTACAAATCATATTAAATCATGAAACTCGAGATCAGGAGTGTTGTTAGATAATTATTATTACAATGATTTATGCATAAATTATAACTTATATAATATAAAGTGAGCAAATTCATTTTAACCAGACCCAAGTCATCGCAAAAACACAAAAGATGACACGGTGGAACCGTCTCCTGCCCTCGGAGGCCCTTACAAAGCGACACCCCCCATCACATGCACAAGCTCCGCCTGATTGCACGGTCGGGAGGAAAAGAAGCAGTTGATTGGATATTACTGGGTAATTTTAAATCATGATATAATTACACACTATTATACACCGAACTACGAAATCCTAATAGGGTCAATCCGATTGCCGCCAACACTGAGCAAAGGTGGTCCAACAAACCCAACCACTCAGACTCACATTCACACCGACAGGCAATCTGGAACAGCCAGTTAGACTATTGGCTATTGTAATGGTGCCTATCTTGAACTTGACGGCAGTGGGCGGGTCTCTTGGACCTGTGATGGGGTTCGGTGTTCCAGACACCAGTGTATGAGACAAGACAGTCAGTAAGAGTAAGTCCTGTCTACCTACACATGTGAAGACTGGATCCGGCAGATTTTGCAGAAGAAACCACCAAACTGGTTCAACGGACAAGAAAGCGGACCCAGAAAACCGTCATGGGGCACAACCAGGGCACAGTGAGACACACAGGACTCTGCGGGACATCCACTGCATCCTTACCCATCTCCAGCCGTCTCAACTATGTCGTGCCATTGGACTCAGATAGACTGAGAAAAGAGAGTGAGGCTGACGGTCTGCGCGACTCTCCCTCACTTAAATCCAAGTCAAGCGCAAGTCATGACTTCACCCGTACCGCAGATCACCAATCTGATATGAAGTTATGGTCGTCTTTGACCTCAAATGACGAACAACAACAACAACAACAACAAGAACATCTTTGAACTGTCGGAGAAATTGACGAACCTGAAAGTGGAACTGAAGTACATGGAGGAAACACATGCAGGTACAGGGAGAAACAGGAACACCCAAGCCAAGCCCGGGACTTGAACCCAGGACCTTCTTGGGATTACTACCATGCTGCACAGAAAATACATTTTTTCAATAAAAATACACATTTCATGGATTTGAAAACGACTCAAAATTCCATCTACTGATTAAAATTCTCCTGAGCCTTGCACGGCCCAAGTGGTAAGAGTCGTATGTTTGGTACTTCTCAACACCATAAAATCTTTATTTTGAAAGGAAAAAAAAGTGACTTTACTCATTTGATGAACTGCTTAATTCGACAGCGGCTGGAGGGAAGCTAGAGCATCTCCCAGCCGAAACTGGACAATACAGGGGATACCTCCTCACCAGACCATTCCAGGGAAAAAGAATGTTAACCTCATCTAATTAGCGGTGGACAATCTGTCTGCACCAGCCGAAAGCCCTGAATGGAAATTTATCTATTTTCAAAAATATGCGGACAGACAGACTCCTTATTCAACTCATCAAATTCTGCCCCCTCTTCAGGCCCTCTCAAAACCTGCCTTTTTCTCCCCCAAAATAACACAACGGGTTGAGTTAGACTCCGAGCTGGGGTGAAGCTATCCAGTAATATACAGGAGCTATTTGGAATTCTAGTTTTAAAAGGATCAATTGCTGTGCAGAGACCTATATAGTGAAGATCCTACAATGGTTTTCACAAAGCAAGAAAATTAGCATGAGCATGTAACATTTTTTAATATCTGACCGAAATGTTGCCAGGATCGTTAATACTTTACACACTGTTGGAAACATTCAGAATAAACGTCTCACTTGAATTGTTTCATCTGCAAATAACAACAGAGCAAAAGTAACTATTCGTGATAGGGGGCGTAGCTTCCCGAGGAGATTTTTCTTCAGTGATGTCATGTATTTCTAAGTGAAAAGACATACTCAGCGGGTGTGGTTGGGTTTTTTTTTATCCACTGGGAGTTTGATTGGCTTTGTTCCTAAACAAACATGGAGTCAGATCTCGACGCTTGCCTCTTTTTGGCAGGTGGAAGAGTTCACCTCCGTCGTCAACACACGGCTGATTTTTATCTTTTAGAGAGAGGAATATGTTTTTATATCAGACTTGAGGCATCTCTTTCCTGGTCTCTGGTTCAGTTCCATGTTCTGAGGTGATGTGAAGTTTCTAATGCACTCCCTGTGTCTGCGGAGTTTGTTTTGTATTTTTAACAGAGCTCTAGTTTCTAATTCCTTCTTGGTCTACTGGAGATGGAGATGTTCGCTATGTTCTCGTGTCCATAAGTGGGAAGGTATGTGCACATGGCATACCAGCAAAGGTGAATCCAAACCATTCACCTTAATTTCAATATATATATATATATATATATATATATATATATATATACACATATATGTAAAATCCACTCGGCTTTTTACACTCGAGCCTAGTGGCTCATCAGGCCGGTGCTTATCACCCGTTTCCATAGCATGAAGCAACCAGGAGTTCAACTCCTCCCGGATGGGACGCTAGTACATCACAGGTTACCTTCCCAGTATATTTTTACTGGTATCCATTTATACTGCTGGGTGAACAAAGGAACACTTGTGGTTGAGACCTTGCCCAGGGGTCTTAGCACAGTAGGGGTCAAATTGGGATTTGAACACACAAACGCCTGATCATGAGCACAGCACCTTAACTACTATGCCACCGGCCACACTATATTTTATATATATATATATATATATATATATATATATATATATATATATACATACATACATAAATACATACATTACTTATTTTTATTTATTTCTCCCTTTCGGCTTTTTCCCTTTTCTCGGGAGTCGCCACAGCGAATCATTTGTTTTGCACATTTGATTTGGCCTCGTTTTTTACGTCGGATACCCTTCCTGTCACAACCCTTTAGTAAGGGACAGAAACACGCTGATGGCTTTGCAGCCTACTCTTGTCGAAAGTCAGCAATAGTTCTTTTACATGCCTCTCACCATAGACAGTGAGAGACATGGCCCGCCTTTGACAACCCAGTTAGCAGTTAGCTGCACTGGGGGGACAGTGGCAACCTCGTGGGGACTCGAACCCCCAACCTTAGGATCAGCGATCCTGCGCCCTATCCACTAGACCACCACTGCCCCTACATACATACATTATATATATACTTGGACATTATATATATACACTTGGACATTTACCAAGAGAACACAGCAAAATATTTTCCTTTTTTTAAGGCATGGCGGAACAATGAAATGTGTCTTTTACAGGCAGTGAACGCCTCATTTTACGGTTACAGAGACTGATTGAATAAAATTGGTAAATTTTGTTACGATTTTGTGACCAGTACAAATGGGTGGTATTAGACTTAAGCTCAAAAACACCGAGGGGGCCTTATTGGTGCAGGATGCTTATTACGTTGAATACGGTGTGTGTGTGTGTGTGTGTATGTATATGTATGTGTGTGTGTATGTATATATATATATATATATATATATATATATATATATATATATATATACACATACATACATATACACACACACACACACACACAACTTGATTGCATTGGTGTATGATCCAAACATTTTAATGTTTGAGTATTTTTTTATATCCATTCTGTATTTAATTATAATAGGGGCAGTGATGGTCTAGTGGTATAGGGCACTGGATCGCTGATCCCAAGGTTGGGGGTTCGAGTCCCACTCTCCACAAGATTGTCACTGTCGCCCCCAGTGCAGCTAACTGGGTTATCAAAGGCGGGCCATGTCTCTTACTGTCTATGGTGTGAGGCATGTAAAAGAACCATTGCTGACTTTCGTAAAGAGAAGGCTGCAGAGCCGTTGGCGTGTTTCTGTCGCTTGCTAAAGGGTTGTGACAGGAAGGGCATCCCACGTAAAAACCTATGCCAAATCAAATGTGCGAATCAGATGATTCTCTGAGGCGACTACCGAGAAAGGGAAAAAGCCGAAAGAGAAGAAGATACTACACAGAAATGGTGAGATCTGATTGGTCCGCTATACTTATTCTTAGTGAATAATGCTTTACCATAAATGCCAGACACACACCACACAATGTTTACAGTCAATGAGGTTTCATGTGTTTAATAGTTAGTTAAAAAAGGGTTTTCAGAAGATACCAATATCAACAAACTGCTATAAGCGGTAAGTACATTTCAGTCTTAAATGTCCTTTATTGTTGACTTTAGAGTGGTTTGCACAGAAAAACAAATTTCAACAAGTTTAATGAGTTAAAAAAAGTGTTTAAAAGAAAATTAAAACCAAACTTAATGAGACACATACAATGGGGCACCACCGTAAT
>CM045728.1:122722297-122754797 GCA_024760905.1 Plotosus lineatus | reverse complement strand
ACACAATACAGTATATATTCACTGATAATCCTCCGTCCACCTCGCTCCAGTCCCCTCCTGAGATGAGTCACTCTCCTTCCTGGCATCCTTTGCATTCCTCCATCCCTCACTCATCCTTCTCGCATGCCGATGACAGAAGGCACCCAAGCCTTGAGTTCCTCTGTAGATAAATAAATCTGCCGGAGTTTCATGACTCACTGCTGGTCCTGACCCAATCGTCACCTAAATGCAGGGGTGTCAAACTCATGCCAGAAAGGGCCATATGGCTGCTGGTTTTTGTTTCAACCAAACAGCAGCACACCTGACTCGGTTCATTTAAACCAGGGGTCACCAACATGGTGCCCGCGAGCACCAGGTCGCCTGCAAGGTCAACATGAGGCGCCCGCGGGCCTGTTCACTGCTTTTTTTTAGAACAGGCCCGTGGCTCCATCGTGCCACTATCCATTGAGCTGCATCTAATTTTTTTGCCTTTTTTTTTTTTTTTAACCAAATCAATATCTTCACATAGATGAATGTTATTAATAATAACATATAATTAAAGGTAAACCGCAAATTTGTTATTTCAGAAATGTGTATCGACCTGGTAGCCCTTCGCATTAGTCGGTACCCAAGAAATAGCTCTCAGCTTTAAAAAGGTTGGTGACCCCTGATTTAAACAACTGATTTGAGTCTTCAGGCAGTTGATTGGTCAATCTGTGTGCTCTGTACAGAGACTGACCAATCAACTGCCTGAAGACTCGGATCAGTTGTTTAAATGAGCTGAGTCAGGTGTGCTGCTGCTGCATGGTTGAAATAAAAGCCTGCAGCCACACGGCACTTTGTGGGCCGAGTTTGACACCTGTGACCTAATACCTTCTACCTTTGAAGTGTCAGGAGCATAAATATTTTAATAACAAGTCTCACATTGCGTTCTTTATGCTTTTAAAATACAGGATCTTGCCTCCTGAGTGGCACACAGTGCCCTGTACACAATCTGTACGGTGCAAAACTATGAACCAGGAGATCGCAGGTTCGCATCCAGTGCGGCCATGTACGATCAGGGGTCCGTGAGTTCTCATGGCAGGGAGGGATGGCAACACACTCACTTCCCTGTAACACTCAGCGATCCCTTATTCTCAAATGTAGCTCAATTGTATGTGTGGTTGGTGGCATGTGCAATAGATTGCAAAAAGGCGGGTGACAGCATCTTCTGTCATGGTGAGGGCACTTTCATACTTCCACCCCGCCGTGGTAGGTGGCGGTTGTAAAATTTATTAGTTACTTTCTGTCCTTTTCTGAATCCTAATTAGGGTGGTGGGGAGGCTGGCGCCCATCCATGGGCGAGTCCATCACGGGGCAAAAACACGCTGACGGCTACACAGCCTACAAGAGTCAGCAATGGTTCCTGTACGTGCCTCTTACCATGGACAGTGACACTTGGACCAGGCCCTTGACATGTCCAATTAGCTGCACTGGGGGGGGGGGGGGGGGGTAAACAACAGTGACAACCCGCCGATAGTGGGACTTGAACCCCTACTATCCCTGAGAACCGTAAGCCAGCACACCATCACCAGGCAACCACTGCCCCTGGTTGTATGATGGGGAAGACAAAACATGATGGGTGGGATTTGGATACGAATGTATTCATGTGGAAAAACTATTGAAAATTCTCTCCCCGCCCCCAAAAAACAACATCTCCGACTGTCAGCTCACAAAGGCTTCACGATGATGCAACACATTAAAACTAGGAAAATGACATCTGCTAATTATCTGCTTCTCAATGTCCGAAATGTCAAAAATCACTCATCAGAAATCAGAATTTATTAATCTCTGAGAAAATTGAGCGCGCACAGTCACTCCATACAAGTAGAGTGAGATAAAGATAAGGTCCTGAGAAAGACAATTTAAGAAAAAGACAAAGACAAAATATTCATATTCATATATTCTCTTTCTCTCTCTCTCTCTCTCTCACACACACACACACACACACAAGATGCAGATTGAATCCTGTCAGTGAGTGATATGTACAGTATTATCAGTATGATAAACAGTATAATTTAAATACAGTCGCCCCCTACCTACGAAATGAATCCATTCCAGAGCCATTTTCGTAACGTGGGGATTTCGTCAGTAGGGGTCACATTTTTCATGTTAAACGCCTAATTCATTCCAAGGCTCCAGTCTATGGACTGGATAAACCCTTTAAAAATGATAAAAGTACACCAATTTTGTATGAAATGTGTGTTAAAATTAAAAGAAAATTATTTATTAAACCATTTAAACATTTTATTAACATATTAAACCATTTTAACATATGTATTAATTAAACCATTTATACTAAACTAAACATACTAAACATTTTTAACACACACACCTGTCTATCTCTGTCTCGCGCGCGCGCGCGTGCGCTGCAGGCCACACCCACAAGACAAGGAATTCAAAGCGCATTCCCTGCTTGAGAGTTGGAAGGTCCAAACTCAACTTTAACTTGATTCCTTGAGGTATCGGAATTCCAGATGAGCTTAAATGCGCCCACATTTATTAAACATTTACTGAATTAAACAACTTAAAAAACTAAACTAAAACTAAAGAGTTAAGCTTCCTTCTGTCTCTTGAAAGATCAGAGGTCCTCATTGTATTTCTGCTTTAAGGTCTCCTTCTGGTTCTGCGTCATCCCTCCTAGCCAATGGGAGGCCAGCGATGCAGGATGTTGAGAGACAGCCAATGAGAGAGCAACTCACGCATCATGTGAAATTTTGATTGGCGCGTTTGAATTTTGAATTTCTTTTCGTAAGAGAGGGTTGTTTTCGTATCCCGGGGACGGAAACTTAGGAAAATGATCTTCGTAACCCGGGGATTTCGTACCCAGGGGTCTTCGTAAGTAGGGGGCCGACTATATATAACTGGGTGTTGTTGCTATACGGAGGTGTTTGTACAGTGTCATGTTCACAGGTGCGAATGATTTCCTGTGTTGTTCAGTGGTGCATTTCGGCGGTTTCAGTCTCTCCGTGAACAGCACCTGTGACCGATCAGCAGGTTATCAAGGGGGTGGGAGGTGTTGTTCAATATTGTCTTTATTTTGAACAACATTCACCTCTCCAACACCACCGTCAGAGAGTCCAGTTCCTCCCCATAACGTGACCGGCCTTGTTGTATGTATATTTAGGAATGTCCTTACACACTCGGAGGAACAGCACTATCTGTCCCCTCATATGAATGACACATGTCACCGACGCCATGATTGGCTAGTGATCACTGTGAGTGTCAGGGAAGTAAATGTATGCCATTTCTCCCTCCAGTGAGAGCTCCCATGGGCACGCGGTCACTGATGGCTGTGGCATCAACCCAGATTAAGAAAATCTGTATTGATCTTATCATGGAAAAATGGAACCATGGAGCGTCTATGGATTTTTTTTTTTTTTAAGTTGATCCTCTGCAGGGGAAAATCACAGTAAATGTCGAGGGGACTCTGTGGGGGCGAGTTCCTAGGTAAATACGATTTCTTCCAATGGCATGGCATTTTATTTTGAAGTAAATGCAAGATAATTTACGATTTTCTTTCCACCATTATCCGGGAGATTGTAAAACAACTCGGCATCTCTTCATCCTGACCAGGCACAAGTTCGGTTGTCTTTCCACAGGAGAGCGCTTCAGTCATCTTTTAATGAGAGGAGAGAAAGGTATAGCTCAACGACCATGAGCAATCTGTACATCAGCATCATCTTGCATCCTGTAATCTCAGACACACCCGTAATGGGAGTCAGTGAGCGAGCAAACGAGAGAGAACGAGAGAGAGAGAGAGAGAGAGAGAGAGAGAGAGAGAGGTGTAAAGAGTGTAAACACATAACAATCTCAGCCCTGGTCTCATTGATGTCAAGCAGAGCCAAAATAATTGCCATTTTATTGCCATTATTTCTTTATTATTATGGCGGGCTGTCACTGCTGCATCAAATTCAATGGCATGTGTGGTTGTGTAAAAGAAAGCCAGAGACTGAGAGCAAGTGTGTGGGCATTAAAGCAGATGCATTGTAGGTCTAGCTCACTTCTATTCTGGTACTCAAACCCTAAAAAAAAAAAAAAAGAAAAAAAAAAGAAAATGAAAATCAGAGAAGAAGCAGCAGGCACATGTGACCTCGTCTGTGTCTCAAGCACGCATTTGCCTACCATAGATATTTGACCTGGGGGAAGGGGAGCGGCATTTTGGGGGATTTTGTCACATTTGGGTTTATCTTACTTGTACAGGCAGATTGCTTTAGTCAACAAAAAGAGAGAAAGAGAGAGAGAGCAATTCATGTAGCCTGAATTGGAAAGGGCCGCTCCATTATTCATTAAGTGCAGGGTGGGATCCTACCCAGACGACGAACCCCCCCAGTGCACACTACCCCTCCTCCCTCTGGCAGACCATCATGTACAGAGAGAACCAAGAGATGGAGAGACAGATACGTATCAACAAAGGGCGGGTTTGAAAACTGCATTTAAACGCAGGCTTGCGAGTCTGAACGTTGAACACAAACCTACAAATATGAAACACAAGATGCGATGGCGGTGCTCCGCGATGTGTGTACAGTACATGTACATCAAATGTTTTCACATCAAGTGTAGACTGTCTGAAAAAACAAAGGATTCAATTCAACACGGAAAAGCTTGAGGAAGCCTCTGTGAGCCGCTCACAAGTACTGTACGCCGACAAAAGCACAGGCATTATAAAGCGAAGCGGATGATTTTAGGGTGTGGCGCAGGATGGACCTAATAACAGGGCTGGACATTCCTCACCTGAACACTAATCGGAACGCTCCTGACTCGTCTTTTTGAAGAGAAAGAAAATTTGGTGGCGTTTCTAAATTCTAGATCATTGTCAGGTAACTGAGGAGTACAATCCTGATTAGAACTGCAAATGGAAAAGATTTTCGTTTTCATTGTACAGGGAATCCGTTATTCATCACGCCGATTCCTCGACACTCGCACATGATCCTGACAGTGAACCCAAATACAACTTACCACTCCCTGGATTGGTTAACGTTCATGCAAGGCATAAACAGTAATCATATTCTCGTTATAATTTAAATTTAAAAATTTAAATGGTCGAGTATGCGCCGCTATGCCTGCCGTCTTGGAAGCCAACGTCATGTTGGAATACAGTAGTGGAGTCCTGTGAAAAACTGACAACAAACCAACAACAAACAAACAAATAAATAAACTTGCATAATTTTTTTGGGCAGATAAACTGGTTGCTGGATGATGAACAAAATGTGAACACCGCGTCTGGGCCACGACCCTGGATTTTATACCAACGGACTGCTGAAAGCCTTCAAACCTTTGGATGTATTCCTGGCTGCGTTCAGGTTTTATATCATGGACATTAAACTGTTTGATGAATGGTAGGACATGTGATAAGCACTGCAGATGCGAGGTGCGGAGCGGAATTGAGTTTTGGTGAATAAAAATGCTGCTTGTGCAAGTCGCTACCGCTTCTCAGTCATTCAAGCGATTAAATTTTGAAAATACAAATAAAAAGAGCACGCTCACCTTATGGGCTGTACGGATCACTAGTAGGCATTAATCGCTATCAATGATAAAGTCCTTCGGGTTTTGTTATGCATACAATAGATGTTTTGAAAAAAATCTTCCGGAAAGCATGCGAGTTAGCAAGTCATGAAATTTAAGGCTCATTAACTCTGATTATAAGGAAATCGTAGTCCTTTAATCGTTAACTACTCTCATCCTGATGACGCCATGGTATGAGATCAACTTCACCCGTGCACCTTGACTTGTCAAATCCAAAAGATACGAGCCAATCTCTGGCAAGTGGCAAGTATATGGAAGAGGGCAGTAAAGCTGTGTCTACACAGGACCATGAGAAGTCAGTAAAGGTCGGCAAAATACAGTCAAATTTCCTCAAACGATAAGAAATGGGCGAGTACGGAGTTCAGCTGGGCTGAGTTTTTACACGATGCTGCTCGAGCAATAACAAGGGTTTAATGATTTCACCGACATCAACAAGGAAGAGCAGCTCATTATCGCTGTGTGCATCAACAAAACAAAAGTTATACAAGCAGAATACAGTCATCCCTTGAATATCGCGGATAATGTAGACTAGACCTGGCTGTGATATTTGAAATACCGCGAAGTAGGAACGCCCCGCCCCCTGCCCCCATTTCTACCATGTTGTCTCATTTCTATATGTTTTCGCGTCTATACAATATCAAGAAGTGTTTTTTAAACGTTACACAGTTATATGCATATATAAATACTGTAATGTATTAATATTTAAATAGAATTTATATATAAATACTTTAAGTACTGTACTCACCTCTGACAATACTGTAGCTCTTCTCCGCGGAGCAGGACGTTCACAAGCACTATACAGTAAGATCACAAAATCACAAAAAAATCCCGCGGGAATGTGTGAGGCAACAGCGTCACGCGGCTAAGCCAATCAGCTTGCGAGATTGAGTTGAGTGAGCGGGAGGCAATAGCGTCACGCGTCTAAGCCAATCAGCTTGCGAGATTGAGTTGAGTGGGCAAGAGGCAACAGCATCATGCGTCTAAGCCAATCAGCTTGTGAGATTGAGTTGAGTGGGCGGGAGGCAATAGCATCACGCATCTAAGCCAATCAGCTTGCGAGATTGAGTTGAGTGGGCGGGAGGCAACAGCATCACGCGTCTAAGCCAATCAGCTTGCGAGATTGAGTTGAGTGGGCGGGCCCTGCCTGAACTGGGGAGGAGGGGCACTTCAGTCTGTCGTTTGGAAACAATGGGCGCAGCCTGCCTTGGGTCCCTGCCTTCCGCTTGCTTACATGTGAGTTTCAGTGCGAATTTTGAATTTTTTATGAATATATATTTTTTATTATTATTAAAATACCGCGATGTACCAAGACCGCGGTGCTCAAATCGCGAAGTGGCAAGGGATGTCTGTAACTAGAAACACAATGTTTGGATCCATGTTTGTAAATGGTCCACCTTTCCCACAGATATTTATATGCGTTTAACTCTTCTAGATTCACGATATCCGAGAGTCTCAGGTTCTACATGCCCCACACAATATTACTAGTCACAAGCTATTATGATGATGTAAACAAAACATGTTAAAAAATTATATAAGCAAATGATATGAAATACAGTGGTACCTTGTCTAACTAATTTAATCCATTCCAAGGGTGAGCTTGTAAGCTGAAAATTTCGTTAGATGAAACAAATATTCCCATAAGAAATAACAGAAAACCAATTAACCTGTTCCAACCCCCTCCCAAACTCATATAACCTGCCACAAACACGTATATTTGACCTCATATATTAAACATAAATATGTAAAAACAATAAATATTTCATAATACATGTACATTAACAATAATTAATAATAATAAAACAAGAATAAAAAAATAAGTCAACTCACCCTTTTGATCATCGACTGCAATGATGATGTCATGTGGGCATGCAGGAGGTGGTGCATAACAGGAGGAGAATTTTATGACCGCATGCTACAAATGCCAGCGAGGAAAGGCTCGTGGTGAGCTCCCACAAGGCCAGTGCTTCACAAGTAGTGGGGCGCTCCTCCCTTGCTTGGGGAGGCACATATGACCCTGGGGAACATGCTTTTTTGCCATACTGTACTAGAATTACGTGTTATTGCACATCCACTACAGTAGTTGGCAGTGGCGCTCTCATTGTCATGTTATGGTGTAGGGAAAAGCACCGAGCAAACAATATGAAGAGCAGTAAACACTACGCGTGGGGGGAATGAAATGTTTTCTTTTCTTCCAAGAAAAGTCATCACAGATAATAATTGCGAAGCACTGCACAAGACATTCTTGGAGCGCGGAGGAATACATGCGAAAGAATACGATTCTAATCGGCGCGGAGAAGCCATTTTGAGAAGAGCTCGTAAAGTGAATTTTTGCTCGTTGGATGGAGCAGATTTTTAGAGGGTTCAAACCTCACATCATGGAAAAAATTCATTATAAGGGACACTTATATAGATGAGGTAGCACTGTATTGATTAGCGAACTGCCTCGATGCTGCTCACGGATCTACATTTCATATAGAATGTTTTTCACTTGTGTTGCATCGTGATTCACATTTCGCTCAAATATCTTATTCATCATTGTTTTCTGTGCAGATGCACTTAAGCAACATCACATACCAGACAAGGAAGATTTGGAAAATATTAACAGGCATACAAATGTGCTTTGTGATTTAAGAAAGATTACATAGTCCTTCGCAAGGCCTTTAATTAACATAAGCCGTGTTTATGCAAAGTAACGGGTTTACACAGTCAAGAGGTTTATAGAGGTTGACGGCACACAGATATATTCAAAAACAGTTTTTGTTCCTCCTGTCTTCCCCCCCCAGACACACACACCAAACTCCTTCATGTGTAAAGAGTTAAATTAAATTAAATTTTATTAAAATTAATTAAAATTAAAAAAAAAAGGAGAACGAGAAGATTATGAGGGAAGTCATTTACCATTGTGGGATTGTTATGATGTGAACTGTGCTTAGTCTTTATTCATATTTACACATATTCTAACTTCCTGATCAGCTTGTTACTTTATGGCTGTAATTTATTATTCAGTAACAGGTATGCGATTTGTTTAAATTACAGCCTCATGCAGGGATGCAAGAAAACAATGCTATCCGACAGTTAGCTAGATACATACATCCATATGTCTGTGTGAAATGTATCTACAATAGTACCCTTGTCTAACAAGTGTCCCTTATCACGATTTTTTGATGATACGGGCTTCGAAACCACCAAAAATGTGTTCCATCCAACAAGCAAAAATTCACTTTCCGAGCGCCCACATACAACTAGAAATAGTGTTTATTGCACTTCATATCATTTCCTCTGTGCTTTTCCCTCCACCATAGAACGACAATGAGAGCGTCACCGCCAACTACTGGAGTGGATGCACAATTACACTTAATTCTAGTACAGTGTGGCAAAAAAGCATGTTCCCCAGAGTGAAATGTGCTCCCCTGGCATCAACCCCCCCCCCCCAAGGGGGTCATGCCAAACTATTTGAGAGGCACTGGCCTGGCCTTTCGGGAGCTCATCACTACCCTTTCCTCGCTGACATTCATAGCATGCACACGCACAAAATTTCCCCCCTCCTGTGTTACGCACCACCTCCCTCCTGCCCACGTGACATCTTCACCGCAGTCGAAGATCAGAAGGGTGAGTTGACTTATTGTTAATTCTTGCTTTATTATTATCTATTATTAATTACTATTAATGTTAATGTACATACTGTATATTATTATGATGAAATATTTATTGTTTTTACATGTTTATCTTTAATATATTAAGCCAAATATACATGTTTGTGGCAGGTTATATGAGTTTGGGAGGGGGTTAGAACAGATTAATTGGTTTTCTGTTATTTCTTATGGGAATAATTGTTTCATCGAACGAACTTTTCAACTTACCATCTTGCCCTTGGAATGGACTAAATTCGTTAGCTGAAGTACCACTGTGTGTGTGTGCGCGCGCTTGTGTGTGTGTATGTATATATATATATATATATACACACACACACACACACATATATACACACAGGGATCCCTCGCTACAATTCATGCAGCTTCAGTGCATCACTCGTTTTTTTTTTTTAAAACATTCATCGATTTAAAAAAATAAGGAAATTAAGGAAGAATAGGGGGAAAGGGAAAATGCTGCAAAACAAGGCCAATTATGCAAAAAAAAAACAAAAAAAAAAACAAACAAAAAACACCACAACCCCCCCCCCATCAAAACTACTTACATTTTTAAGTGAGGTGCGCATCTGAATGCGTGCATGCGCATTTGCACGCGCACGCATCTGTGTGTGTGTGTATTTATATTTTATTTACATCTTATGCATTATTTTTGAATGTTTAATTATCATTATAAGCAATGTTAGTGTTGCATATGTATCTATTGATATTATATACACATATACATGTACGTATACGTCAGTCAGGGGGGGTTGATCCTACTTCGTGGAATTCAGCAGTCGCGGGAAGGGGCGATCCCAATTAACCGTGGAAAGTGATGTAGATGTATATATATATATATTTTTTTTTTATGGAGGGGAACAAAGTGTTTTCCAAAAAAATACTGACCTATGTGAAGACCGTGTTGTAAAAACACTAACGGAGAGTGTACGAGAGAGAAAAGCCAAGAGGGAGTTGTAGGGCAAATGCCAATGAAAACATTATCAAGGATTCAGCACAGCCCAGAATGAAACAGAGCTGCTCCGCAATACTTAAGAGGGAAGGCATGTGTAAAAATATGTGTCTCTCTAAAGGGATCTTAAGGGAACAAGAGAACATGAGTGAGGAAGAACTTCAGGGAATTTGAGGATGTCCAAGTGATTGATGGTGTGCGTGCGTGTGTGTCTGTATGTGTGTGAGAGAGATGGGGGGGGGGGGGTGCCGGCTCTAGTATGGACAAACATATCCACCATCAATCAATGTCAGAGTGCATAAGGCTGCCATTCAATGTGTCCCCCAAAGCCTGAGGAGGTCACTCACTTCACAGACACTTGGGAGCAATCAGCAACAGGTTCACTTCCTGTCCCACCACTGTGGAACAAATTGAGTAAACTTCAGTCCAACTTACAGCAGAGGATGTTGTAGGCCAAAGTACAAAACTCGTTATTTACAGCTCACGTTCTGCTTTTCCATGAACATCCCTTTTAGTTTTTTTGTCTCCTTTTGCAGTGAATCTGGAGTACAAATTGGAATCTAAACTACAACAACCTCCTCACGTTTGCGTGAGATTCCTCCTGGTTTCTTCCACAGTCCAAAAACATACACATGAAGTCAGCTGGGTTCTCTAAATCTCTCATGACCAGTAGACTGACGCCGTGTTCAATATGTATCCCACTTCTTTTTCGATATCCACTGGGATATGGCTTCAGTTCTCCCCACAGGCTTAACGGATAAATGGTAAACATAATGGGTAAATGGACGGTGGAATGGTTGGAAGGATAATTGAGTGAATAAATGGTTAGACAGTTGAATGATAGCATATTTTTGAATAATTGGACAGTTGAATGGTTGGATGGATGAGTAGCTAGATGGAGGGCTGAATGGAAAAATGCTTGAATGGATGGACAGTTGAGTGGTTGGATGGAAGGTTGAATAGTTGGAACATTGACTGGTTGGATGGATAAATGATGGTTGGATGAGCAGTTGGATGGACGGTTGAATGGTTGGACATAATTGAAAAGGCTGGATTAAAATATCATTCATTAAAATTTTCCTCAATAACTTTAATAATTAATCATCAAATTAACCCTTCATGAATATTTATGAAGACTGCATTTAGTGTCTGTAAAAAGCTAGCTCTGATTACTTCTTCAATTTAACTACATTCAGACACCAGCACTTTCCCAATTTACATCTTCATGTGTTTTCACAGTAACTGAGATGAACACCAAGGCTGCCACTCGGTGTTAATGTAGTAACCATAGTAACAGTGACATCATGTAAATACTCTCTTGTTGGATATTGTGCCCTTTGCTGTCTGAAGAATGGCATTATAAATAGAAAAAAGTAAGATTATCTACATTGATGCGAAATAAAAATAATAATACTGTATTTTCAGGGCTATAAGTCACTCCGGAGTACAAGGTGAATTGGCCAATAAATAGATAATAAAGAAGAAAAACATATAAGTCACACTGGAATATAAGTCGCATTTTTGGGGAAACTCAGGGAAACTGTTGACCTTGGCTTGGAAATCTGCTGGCAGTTTTTGTGACGGTGTGGTCCTCGGTCTGATAAAGAGGCGGTTGCTTTGCATGAAGCAGCAACACCAATTAGGTCCTTACACGTTTATATTCATCTCCTTGACAACTACCTGGACGTGGAGACGCAACTGCACTGTTGACAAGCCCCTCCCTGAGGCATGCTGCTCAAGCACCCATGTGCAAGCTTGTTCCGCTAGCTGTGGCCATCTAGCTTTTAGCCCGCAATTAGCTTTTTTAGTTTTCTTCATTGCAGTAATAGTAATCGCCGCTTTTCTCCCGTCCCTCACAAGATTCTTGTTCACTCCAAACTTTCTTTCTGCTGCTCGATTACCATTTTCTGCTGCATATTTCACTACTTGCAGCTTGTAATCCAGAGAATAGGATTTTCTTTCAGGGGACATTTCTTCAGTGGTGGATGAGCAGATACTGGTAGCCAAGCCTAGAGTGCCCTCTTGTGGTTGATAGTGTAAAAATAACAAACATGTGAAATTATGTTTATTATTATGACGAACCGAATTATATGTAACTATTCCACATATAAAATGCTCTGGAGTATAAGTCGCACCCTTAGCCAAACTATGAAAAAAGTGTGAATTATAGTCCGGAAAATATGGTAGTAGTAATAATAATAATAATAATAATAATACAGTACTTTATTTCCACAACTTAAATAAATAAATTACTCATACATCATGACATGCCTGCTGTTTTGTCATATTACTTTTTATTTTCTTCTTCAAAGGCATTTTTTGGTTAAAAATATAGCTTGAATAAATAAGCTGCCTTGTTTAGGTCTCCCATAACTGTATTTCATATGCACATCTCATCCATTGCCAAGGACATTTTACAGACCTGGCAATGGGTCAGGCTGATAAATATTAGCCTAGAAAAATATCCCCAGGGTTTCTCTTGTGTAATCATCTGATATGATTGTCATGTCAAGAATCTACATTCTGGGCTAGAAAGAAATCAGCCTGATCCTCATATCATCATATCAGTTTGGATTACTCTTATAGGCGTCAGCGTGCTGTTGCACACAACATAATTCCGTATAAGCATTCCTTAACAGGCAATAATCTGATACTGATACCAAATCTAATTTCCTTATAATGATTTTTTTGACAGACAGGAAGACCTCGGGCTTTTCTCAGACATTGCTCCTTTACTCTACAGGCAATAATTTAATTATTAAGCACCTTACTGGTCAGTCTTGCCGTTTGACGAACGAAAAACGATGGATCTTAAACAGAAGTGAAATTACTATCATAAATCATACACAAGTACAAAAAGCCGGACGTCCTATGGAAACTGACGGTACAATCAGCAACCTGCCACCCTCCATCAGGCTCAGGCTAAACCCTCATCCGTTATCCACCTTGGTTCCAACCACTCAGTCATGTTTCCAACGGCTGCATGTCTGGGATTCACTTCATCTGTGGTATAATTCAATCACGACTTGATGCTCGTTCACAGTTCACGTCAGAAGACCCTTCAACACTGAGTGCTGAAGTGAAAACTCATCTCGGCATGAACATCAATTCAATCCTCTGCATGAAGACGGGAAGATTTTTCTTTGATAGCGTGAGCATCAGAAGAGGAAACCGAGCATCTACGGGAATAAAATTGCACCTGGTGTAATTATTTGTAATTTGTAATAATTATCGAACAGATAATACAAGTAAACTGCAGGGCTGCTCCTCCTCCACATTGAAAGGAATCAGATGAGGTGGTTCAGGCGTCTGATAAAGATGCCTCCTGGTCGCCTCTCTTAAGACGTGTTCCATCCCATCCAACTCGGAACAGGCCCAATTAGTTCTGGAGGGATTATATATATATATATATATATATATATATATATATATATATATATATATATATATCCCAACTAGCCTGGGAATGCCTTGGGATCCCCCAGGAGGAACGAGAGAGTGTCGCTGATGCCTGGGTTTGCCCTCTAAGGCCTGTTCCCTCGGTAATGTGCCCTTGGATAAGCGGGGGTAATATTGATGGCAAGATAGATGGTGTATAACTTAAAAGATTTCCCTTAGGGTTCTTCTGTGGTTATTTTTGAAACCTTGACAAGCTGGGGGGGAAAAAAAAAAAAAAAAAAATGAAGGGAACACCGTGATGACAGACCAGTAACCACTATAAACATTAAAAAAAAGGATAAACGGATAAGGAATGTAAAACGACAAGATGTACATTCATACAATTATTCATTCGCCAAAATGCCTAATCCTGCCAAGGTGATTGGGAGGACGGAGTCTATCTCAGCCAATGGTGGGCGAAGGCAGGGTACTCCATTAACAACTCACCAATCCATCAAAGGACTAACAAAACACAGCCATTCACATCTGGGGCAATCTGGAACAGCCATTTTGTTTAATGTGCATGTTTTCGCACTGCTGGAGGAAAGCACAGGGAGAACATGTAATCTCCACATAGAAACACCCTCTCCGAGTCTGGGCTAGGACCCAGGACCTTCTTGCTGCGAGGTGGACAAGATAAACACTGTGCTGCAGTGTCACCATAAGTCTTGCATGTTGTCTTCTGAGATGTAACAGGAACTTGTTTTTTTTCCTGTGGATGACATCACACCACCGTGTGAACCTTTTTCCTAGAACAGCACTCATCGCTATTTTATTTTCAACTCGACTCTCAGGAGCCAATTTGCCTGCTTACATTATCGAGAATATCTAACAGTATTGACAGCCCGAGACACTGATTACATACCACACAATACACACACACACACACACACACACACCCCTCCTTGTGTACACAGTCAAGGTAATGGAGGTAAAAGTGTGTGTGTGTGTGTGTGTGTATACTCAGTTTTTATGACATCCCTACAGAACCACTCCCTCTCAGCCGAGATTCGTTACCAATAACACGCACACACACACACACACACACACACACACACACACACACACACTTGGCCAAACAAACTTCATTTTTTTTTTTTAATATCATAACTGCTCCCAAAGAAAACTCACACCTAGTTATGTACACTTAAAGCTCATGTATAGAGCTTGGACTTCATAAAGAAGATGAAAAGAACAAATACAAAGGAAAGGAAAAAAGGCAAACAACAAAACAGAATGAGAAAATAGAGGACGGTGAAGAAGGAGGAGCCAGGGATGGCGAGAGAGGAGGAGTCGCGGACAATGAAATGATGAAAAAGACTAGAAAGATGAGGAGGAGGACAATAAGAATGATGGCAAGGAAGAACACCATGACGACAATGCCGGAGAAGAAGAAGACTACAAGTACATGGTGGAAGAACAAAGAACAAAGAAAGAAAAAAAAGATAGCAATAAAACAAATAAAAATAAAAGATGAACACAACAGAGACAATCAAAAAGATGAAAGAAGACGACCAACTCATCAGATTTTTCAGAAAGATGAAGTAGAATAAGAAAACGTAAAATAACAGTGATGACGAAGACGAAAAACAAAGAACAAAATGGAAAAGAAAATGAAGAAGCTTTCACACAAACACACACACACACACACACAGCAAACATGAAGGGAATCCCTGACACAGCTGCCTCCGTCCACCAGCTGTCTGACTCCACCCACAAAATATCCTCATACTCAAGACAGACTCATCGCCATAGCAACATTCTAAATAATGCAGACTGCTAAGCATGATGGGAAATTACAGAGAACGCTGCAGCACTGCAGGGGAATGGGGCGTCTCGGCCCAGAGTAAATTATAGCACACATATACGTGCACACAGACACTGTAATGGATATCTTCTGAAATATGTTCAACCATAGACTGTGCATGTTGAATTGGATATTGTATCAGGCCTCAGGTTCTGAAGCCTGACACTATTGGGTATACGTACACACACACACACACACACACACACACACACACACACACACACACACACACACACACACACACACACACACACGTTTAGCTGCTCAGATTCCACCAAATATAAACAATTCATACTCAACCCTGGGTGTGGATAAGAAACAAACAAAGCATCACCTGTGAGCCACATGACACTACTCCAGCCAATCAGCAAAAAAGGTGCATTTGTGCTGTCCTTGAGCACGAGCATCTCTTGTTAAAAGCAAGAAAAGTCAGATCGGTTAGGACTCGGTGCAGTAGTGCGAGACAGAGGGTGAGTTCAGCCTGCCACAGTTTTCATGAAGCGCTTGTATGGCTTGTAACACAATCACAGTACTGCCTTTCCATCACAAAACAGCTGGCCTTGCAGATGTAATGGAATTCTTCACAACAACATAAATGTTGCCTAAAACATTTCAGAGCTTCCTTTCAAATTAAAATTTTGTTTTCACAATGAGAATATTGTGCTCATAAATATCATAATCTAACAAATAATGAATGACTGGCACGGGATTAACTCTCAGCAGCCAAGCTTGCCGAGAAGACCAAGACCAGGCCAACAAGAAAACATGTCCCCGGGTATTAATGAGACAAAATAATAATCATCACATTCAGTCTCCGAAGGCTATTGAGGGTAGCGTACTGATTTCCCGTACAAAATGTTGTGTAACTCCGATATCAATGACATTCGAACAGGAAATCAGGGCTCGTTCATGCACAGACAGCGAGACGGTCCAGTTTGGAAGCAGATGGTGTAGTAAAGTAACCTCCACTTGTCAAAGAACGAAAATACTTATTAAATAATTGGTATATGTCATGCCAAACATTTTTGCTTTGGCCACAGCCATCTGTGACCGGGAGTCAATGGGAGTTAATTGGCCGCGCTCTCACGGGAGGAAGGGATGGCATAAAGTCACTTCCCTGTCACTCAAAGCGGTTGCCAGCCAACCATGGGCACCTGTGCACTCATTCATATGAGGAGAAGCGCTTTCCCTCCAAGTGTGTTAGACCCCCCACCCCACCCCACCCCACCCCACCCCCAGATACACATGTGCCACAGTTCGAAAAAAGGTGGGTGGCTGGCATTGCATGTCACAGAGGGTGTGTGTGCATGCTTTCGCCCGTCCCTGGTCAGTGGTGGTCATGTGACAGGGAAGGTAACACTTGACAGGTGGGAATTGGATACAACTAAAATTAGAGCGAATAAAAAAGGGGGGGAATCTTTTTTTTTGGTACAACCCAATTTATTACATTTCCCTAGATGGCATTTTGGTCGACGCCCTTATCCAGTTGGCCCCTCCTCTTAACAGTTTGAAAAGATGCAGATGATATTGTGTCACGTAGGAGGCACGTACAGGACATTTTCCCCAAAGGATTATTATTCTGATTATTTGAAACACCCAGTACTTTCCATAACGTTCAGATACGTTTCACTTATTCGACATGATGGTGCAGGGGCAAGTGAGAGTACAGAAGTGAGAGTGTACTAGATAGTAAAGTTCCTCCTGTTCATTTCTCAGTACGCGTAACTACATCTGCATAGCGCTGATAACTTACAGTTCAAAGTCCAGCACTGCCGACCAAACTTGATGGCTATCATTTGTCCTTCAAGCGGCTTTAAGGCCTCAGTCTCAAACTGTCAATCATAACCACATTATTAAAAAAAATAAAAAAATAAATAAATAAAAAATTGCCTCACAATAGACTCTACTGTTGTGGTAGCACATATGAAATTAGATGAGGAAAAATACTGATAAGAAATGCAGATCTAGAAAAATAACTGAAAACAGAGCTTGAGAAAAAGACCACACCCTAAAATGTTTTATTTTTCACTGACTCAAGCTATTTGCAAATCAACTGCATTTTTTAAATGATTATAGAAGTAGTGATCCTTTAATTAGTTTATAACCATATAATGGAACTTTCACAAGACAATCTCACATTTGCTACCACGTGTAAAACGGACATGCTGCAACGTGTTCTTTTTTTCCCTCTGTTGAATAAGATATAAAAACGTACCTGCAGCTTGTCTTATGATAGTTAAAACCGCCTTCTGTTCTGAAGACGTTCCCATGAATTCAATCTAGAATTGTGAGGGAAACAATCCTTCAGAAACTTTCACAAAAACAGAACCAGACGCTTGCTTATTTTTTATTTGTTTATTTTTTTTATTTTTTTATTACCTGTGACAAGAACGGTGTAATCATCTGAAGTTTGTGCTATTATTAGTAAGAATACCCAAAAAGGTCCCCCAGTGCAGCTAACTGGGTTATCAAAGGCCGGACATGTCACTCACTGTCTATGGTGTGAGGAATGGAAAAGAACCGTTGCTGACGTTCGACAAGAGTAGGCTGCAAAGCCGTCAGCGTGTTTCTAATCGGGAGTCGGAGTCCCCAGAGACAGTTAGTTCACAGTAACGTTCTGGTAACTCCTGCAGTGGCACTGGAACCCAGTCTTATCGGCACTTGCTCTTCCATTGGATCCTTCCGGTGGTGCCGAGAGGGGGGACTTGCTGCTTGGGTAACAGCCTGTCCTCCATTACTCCCTACCCCAGCTCTGCGCACTGGAGAGTATCACCAGCCGGGATACCAGCCAGAGCACAGCCATAGTCCTTCAGTACTGACGGAGGCCTACTACCCAAAGGTTGATGCACAGGTTTTCATTAGATTTCTACCAGAGGTGGGGCTTTGGACAAGGAAGATTTTGTATGTTATTCTGATAACATAATTGCTTCAGGAATTGTTTTAAGAGTTCTTTAACATTGTAAGAGAAAAAATATTTTTCGGAAGTCTTGTACAGTCGGCCCTCAAATTACGAATACCCCTGTGTACGAAATCCCCGGATTACGAAAAACTAAAAAATTAATAAATGTGGGTGCATCCAGAGCACACACATACACACGCGTGTGATTCCTGGTGAAAGTGATTCACGATGTGAGTGAAAAGAAGAAGCGGGCTCGTGGCATGCGGTTGAGTGATATCGCAAAGAAATATGGCCGAAACCTGTCTACCATCGGTACGATATTGAAGCAGAAGGAGGCCTTAAAAGGTATACTTTTATCATTTTTAAAGGGTTTAGGGGGTAGTATTGGGGGCCTTGGAACGAATAAGGACTTTTACATGTAAAATACTTCTCAACGTACGAAAAAAAAAAAAAAAAAAATCAGGTTACGAAACCACTTCTGGAACAGATTAATTTCGTAAGGTGAGGTATGACTGTATTTGTTTATTCCTGAAATGAGTCATCCTACTCTTATAACACCAGCCTTGTATACCACAGACACGATATCTATCAGAAGTTCCACCATTAAGCAGTGCCTAAATCTAGACGATAAATTACTTGAAAAATACTTCCATCACACTTTTTGTATATCTACACCTCTACTTTGTGCAAGTCATGACCCAAGTTAATGCAGAACTCAAGAAAATCTCAAGAAAATCTCGACTCCCACTCATGATGTGTGAATATTAAAATATATTTTAATGAGTAGCAACACCATGATGTATATAACAGTGCAGGACTCTGCAGAGATCTTTGCTCGGACTTCTTATCATTTAGATACAAAGATACTGGTCGGAACAGAACGGGAAGTAAAGTTCACCAGAGGACTTTCGCTTGCTTGTGTGAAAGCAGGGCGAAGCAGTGATAAGTGGAAGCATCGACTAATAGCCCTCTCGGTTCCCTTGCACACTTCTGATAACGAATAGAGGCTTAAAGGTTAATAATGACTTGATTACAAGTGGATTTTAGTGAATTAAACAAAACAAAAACAAACAACAACAACAACAAAAAAAAAAAAACAGTTGTGGAATGCCTACAAAACATTAGCAGCTACCAACAGTCACTCCCTACGGATCAAAGCTACTGTCGGTCCTGAAGACTTTACCGTGGTGGAAAAACCCACTGAGTGTTACTAAGTGCTCACACTGGAGACTCTCACTCACGCATTTCCTGAACTGCTTAATCCTATTAGGGTCACGGGGAGGCTGGACACTATCCCAGCTGTCACTGGGCAAAGGTGAGGTACACCCTGAACAGCTCGTAGTCCATTGCAGAGCCAACACACAAGCATTCACAGTTAACACTGACACCTACGGTTAATTTGGAACAGCCAATTAGCATAATGTACATGTGTGTAGACTGCGGGAGGAAACCAGAATGTCCTGAGGAAGCCCATGCATGCACGAGACAGCATGAAACGCCACAAAGAAACACCTTTGCCAAGCTCAGGACTTAAAGACAGAAGCTTCTTGCTGTGAGGCGGATGTGCACCACAGTATCCTATTCATAACCAACTTCACAATAACATGGACTTAATAGACTGCTGATCAGGAGCAAAACATATGCCTGCAGTGAAAATTCCTCAGCAAATGTGTCTTTAATTACACTACAGATGGAGTCTAAACCAGCAGGTCATTTGGAATGCAATACCCTTATTAACAATTAGCTGTTCAATTAGTATACACAACATCAGAATGGCACAATCTGATTGGTTCACCAGCTGAGGATTACAAAACATTATCCCCAAATTGAATGAAAATGAAGGAAGCTTGCAGTTTGCCATGGCCACCTAGAGCAGGTGGCATCATTATCTTGCTTCGGAAATGGAAAAATAAACCATAAAAAAAATCTCATTTTAGTTTATTTTCCTTATGATTTCATTTCGTACATAATAAAAAGGTGAACCGAGTACTAGAACATGCTGTCACACAACTTGGTTTCCTTACTTTCCATGTCGTACATAGTACTACTACTATATACTGATCGGTCTCGGTCATGGTTAAAAAATGTTTAAAAAATAACCAGAATAATTTAGAGTTTATTTTTCATGTTCCTGCATTGTATATCCTGAAATAATTATTTGCCTCAGTCTCACAATATGAATACTTCTGCAAAATACTGTTCACTAGACCTCCAACAGGGAAAAAAGACAAAGAAAGCAGATATATTTACTTATTCAATCTAATTAAAGGAAAACATTCATTCATCCCAACTTAATCCTAATTAGGGTCACGAGGAAGCTGGCGCCAATCTCAGCCGATTTTGGGCGAGGGCAGAGTACAGAGAGTACACCCTGGACAATTCGCCAGACCATCGCAGGGCAGAAACACGCTGACGGGTATGTACAGCCTTACTCTTGACAAAAATCAGCAATGGTACAGGAAAACATAAATCATTAATCACAGTTAAGCAGCATGCACATTGAGAAGGAAACACAACCATGGAGGCGTCCATGTTGAAAAAGTGTGTTCTGAAATCTCAAAGCCGGCTTCTACGTCTGCCTCACACCAAGAAGGTTCTGGTTTGGAGTTTGTATGTTCTTCCCGCACTTGCATAGGTTTCCTCCTGCTAAGTGTCTGTTCCAAATTTTACATAAGTGCGGGTATGACTGTGAATCGTTGTGTGTGTGTGTGTGTGTGTGTTGGTCCTGTGATGGTCTGGTGAACCCACCTGTGCAGAACCCACCTCTAGCCTCCATGTGACTCATTCAAGATTAGGAAACAGGTTACTCTCTAAAAAAAATGTATTTCATTGCAGTCACAATATGAACACATGACAGTAAAATGTTAACATTTTAAGAATTCTCGTATTTGAGACGGAGGTAACGTCTGATTCGACCCGCTAGCTCTACAGCCACGGTTATCATAGGAAAACAGCAGCAAAAGTGATATGCTGACAAAAATGCTAATACTTGACACAGTTATTATTGTTTGACTTGCCTGGGGTCCACACATGACTGCTTTTGGGATCATTTGAACTAATTGGACTATTAAGCACAGACAGGATGTATGAGGAAGTGGGGACACAAGCAAAGGACAGACAAGGAAATAAGTAGCCTTAGCATGTCTTATGGAAGTGTACGTCAGACTGAAGACGCTGATGTGAAACGAAGGCTGTTGTGTAAGCATTTCAGCTAACAGGGCCACTGAGAAATAAAAAAGGAGCACAGAGAAAGAAAAACAAACCCATTCTGCAAAGATCAAATACGAGCATTATATGATATATGAGGTGGATACTTACAACAGATACGAGATAATCAGTCACAGTTTGGATCCTACACTATGTCACACTATTCATGACGTCTGAAAATGATGACCAGTGCTGAATCTGAATGGCTAATGCCGCACTCCAGAGATTTCTTTTCTTAGAAGACAGATGCAGAAACCACAATTCACTAATCTGATCCAGCTTTCAAAACTAAACGGACATTCACACATACCCCGTTTCCACCAACACAAACATGGTGCTAGTCCTGGGATGGTGCTAATGTAACGCAGCGTCCACGAAGACCCTGATGAGCGACAAGCAACGTGATTTGCGAAGCGCTTGTGACCAGCTCCAGTTGCCTAGGTAACCCTCTTGCATGTGTCCCCACTTCTAAATGCTTCCAATGAAACCATGAGGGGAATCTTACTAGTTTCCTACTTTAAGTAAAAATCCATGAGCATCCATAAAAACAGCGAATGTTATTTTAGCTTACACAGTGGAACCTCGGTGGTCGAACAAAATTCGTTCCAAAAATGTGGTCAGTTACCAATTTATTCAATAAATGAAACGATATTTCCCATAAAAAATAGTCAAAAATCAATTAATGCGTTCAGATGAATGTCTACTTCCACCAATACAGTTGTATATACTTTGAAAACGAGTGTGTTTATGAAATACATTAATATACAATACATACATTAATGTAAAGGGGAAGTGGTGGCCTGGTGGTAAGGTGCTGGATCACTGATCCTATGGTTGGGGGTTCAAGCCCCACCCTCAACAGGCTGTCACTGTCCCCTCAGTGCAGCTAACTGGGCAAGCAAAGGCTGGCCATGTCTCTCAATGTCCGTGGTGTGAGGTTCATGTAAAAGAACCATTGCTGACATAGCCGTCAGCGTGTTTCCACCCTGCGATGGCCTGGCGAGCGGGCGCCAGCATCTCCTCGTCTCTAATTAGGATTAAGCGGTTACAGAAAATGAATAAATGTCGTAAGTCTCATGACAGTGATGAGCTGCACTTCCATGTTGATGTCTGCGGAATCACTGGACTCGTGTTCACTGTTCCCCGAACTAAATGTTTTGCGAAAACTCCATTTTTGGTATCATCTCTCAAACAGTATCTTGAAGCTCTGATTAGTTATCACTCCAGTCTTGACACAGGAAAGTTACACTCGGTTGCCCTGCACTGGTCTGGCGAGCTGTCCAATCTGTACTCTGCCCGGCTGAAACGGGCACCAGCCTCCCTCTTAAACGCCTCAGAAAAAGAATGAATGAGTTCCTCTCAGTTTAACTCCGTACCCACCAACACAAAAAGATTTCGCCTCTGATGGCTCAATTCGCCATCTTCCACTGATGTTGCAGGGTCGATTTCAACTCATCACCTCCTGCATAGCCCCCCCATAAAAACCGGATCTTTTTTCAACATGCTACACGTCATTGCATTCATCTCTGTGCTGCCCTGCTTCGCCAATAACACTGGAATCAAACGCCCGTTGTTCTACAAAGGCTTCACTTTACTCTACAGACCAGTGCTGCCCTCCCAAGCCAGACCGCAGTATCTGCAAAATCATGAAACTGAGAAAATTGAGCCCACTAGGTGGAGCTGATTGCACTTAGTCAGAAAAACATAAAAGGCCAATTTGGCTAAAATTGCAGATACTGCGGTCTGGCTTGGGAGGGCAGAGTGGCTCTCAAATAGTGGGGCGATGCCAGGGGAAGGGGCGTGTGACCCCAGGGACCATGTTTTTATTTATTTTTTTTGCCGCACTAGAATAATGTGTAATTGTACATCCACTACAGTAGGTGGCAGTGGCTCTCTCACTGTCAGAGTGTGCCCAGAGAAAATTAGCTCAATGGTAAAATAAAAAGTGAAATGAATAAACCCACCATGGAAATTTTTAACAGGGATGGAAAGAGAGGCTAAGAGAGACGAGACAGTGAGAGAAATGAGTCTCCCGGAAGCTAAGTCGAGGAGGTATGATGAAGCGGATGAAGCACTCGGCTTCACTGTGACTCCGGTGAGAAACGAGGAAAGACCGCGGTGTTTACTGTTTCCGAAAACATTGGCAGCAGACAGCTTGAAGCCAAATAAATGAATGCGTCACTTAAAGACATCACACCCCGATCACGTGATAAGCCGCGTGAGTTTTTTTCAGTGAAAACGCGCCGAATATTGCCAACAACCATCCCGCTTTGTGAACGGTACTCCAGCGAGCTCTGTTAGCATCAGATAAGGTGGAGCACCAAACTGCTCAGTGCAGAAAAGCCCACAGCACAGCAGAGGAATTGATCCGACCTGCAGCACACACGGTCTCCGTCATGCTGGATGACGTCACTGCTGAGAAAATAAGTGCAGGTCCCAGTTCAGCATTGAGCAGGAGCCGAGAGTTCAGTATCGGGCTGTAAACCCGGCTTCGAAAAGCTGTGCACTGCGAAATGTGCTCATTGTACCATTAACCTGGACTTAATCATTTGGACAAAAAAAAAAAAAAAAAAATTGTTTTATTCATTCTTGTTTTGTACGTTAAAGTGTTTTATATATTATGCTCCTGAGTTAATATTGCTGATCAATTTGAATTTATTATTATTTATTGATTTTATTTAATTTTATTTTTCAGTATCGAATGGTTCAAATTGTTGGTCAAAAAATGATTACAGTTTAAATAAGGATACTTTTTTTTTATTTCAGGCAAATTGATGCACTTTAAATCATTTTGTTTAAAGACGAAAAAATTGTTAGTAAAATTATTCTTTGTTGGAAGTTGATCTATATTTCTTCCTTTTTTGTATTCCATAAATGATAATAAGGATACAGTGAAATGCAGAGGATTACTTATAACAATTTTATAGACAAATAAAACTATTTATATTGGGGGGAGGGGGGCGCGTGAAATGTTTCCCTCTTCCTAAGGAGGGCGCAAGAGAAAATAATTGAGAAGCCCTGCGCTATAGGTACAGTAATGGCTGCCTGAGTATATTTAGGGCCACTTTAGCCGAGAATGCCACTTTTGTCTTGAGAATGAAAAGCAGTGTCTTGCTGGAATAACGGGCCAGTTTTCAAAACTCATGACAGGAGCGCTATGCACATTGTCAATTTTACCATAGTAACATAGATCAGGTGATTACAGTCAGTATATTCAGCTTTGTAATAGTCCTTTAGCCTTTTTAACTGATTATTCTAACAACATTAATGATTTTCATAAAGTCTGTCACTGTTCAGTTAGGTCAAAAAAAAAAAATATATTATATATATATGGCACAAGTCACAAATTTGGTACAGTTTTCTCTGCACTACACCGCACTGGAGTTAAAATTAAGAGATGTACTTTTCCCACTTTCTCAGGCTGAGAAGTAATCAGACGAGCAATTTTATTTACAGGTGTGACCTGTTCTCCCAGTATTTCATGACTAATTAAACTCAAGACGTGATTCCAAATGTTAGATCTGCACGGGCAAGCTGTTCACCAGGACTCTCAAAATGAGATCCAAAAGGTGGCAAGGTGGCGCTGTGGTTAGCACGTCCGCCTCACAGCAAGAAGGTCCTGGGTTCGATTCCCAGCTCGGGTTTTTCTGTGTTGTGTGGAGTTTGCATGATCTCCCAGTGCTTGTGTACGTTTTGTCCAGGTACTCGGATTTCCTCCCACCGTCCAAAAATTTGTACAATCGGTGAGTTGGCTGTTCTAAGTTGCCCCTGAGTGTGAGTGTGAATGGTTGTACGAGTGATGGCCTGGCGACCTGTCCAGGGCGTGACCCCACCCTCACCCACAGTCGGCTGAGATAGGTGCCAGCCACCCTGTGACCCTAATTAGGATTAAGCGGCTTAGAAAATGAATGACATGAATAAACATGTTAACCCCAGTTTAAAAAAAAAAAAAAAAAAGACCATCATCAAACTAACAAAGCAAAATAAACCCATTGGATGGACAGCAGAAACTTGAGCATTATAATAATAATAATAATAATAATACAGTATGTTCCTTTTCTGTAACTGCTTAATCCTAATCAGGGTTGCGGAGAGGCTGCCGCCCATCCCAGCCGACTCTGGGCGAGGACAGAGTATACCCTGGACAGCTCGCCAGGCCATTGCAGGGTAGAAACACGCCAACGACTATTCAGCTCCTCTTTACAAATGTCAGCAATGGTTCTTTTACATGAACCTCACACCATAGACAGTGAGAGACATGGCCGGCCTTTGATAACCCAGTTAGCTGCACTGGGAGGGGGACAGTGACGACCTGTTGAGAGTGGAGCTTGAACCCACAACCTTAGGATCAGTGATCCAGCACCTCTACCACCAGGCCACCACTGACCTGTTAATAATAATAATAATAATAATAATAATAATAATTTGTTAAATTCTTAAAAATAAATAAAGGTGGCAGGCAGGATCACAGAAGACGGCAACACTGGATGATTGTAAAATTCTTTCCCTGATGGGAGAAAAAAAAAAAAAAAAACTCATTCACAACATCCAGCCAAGTCTACTCTATAATAAAGAGATGCCTTAATGGCTGTAAGTTCAGATGATGAAACCACTGAAAACACTCAAGCCTGTCCAGTTCTGGTCCAATACTGAGTAAACAGATACAACCAAAGATCAACTTGTTCCAGAACAAGTAAGGAACTACGTGCTTGTGATCAAAATTACATCATATAGTCTGTCAAACATGGCGGACATCGGCATGTTAGGCTGCCAGTGAAACTGGTCACTGTTGGATATTGTTGACGTGATTGCTGACAGAAGAAGCAGGATCGGTTCTCACGGGTATAGAACGACACATCTTCTGTAATAGGCCTCGCGACCTGGAAGCCAACAAGAAAGCACCGCGCCTGCACCATACTGGGAGCCCCATGGAGGCTGTGAATGTAGAACGCAGAGTAACTGCGCTGGAATCAGTTGCTCCAACCGCACAGGGAGGGAAAGAGACATGTGTTTGTTCTGTGTCCTGGCGACTATTAAAAGCCAAAACGACCATGCGAAAGAACTCGCCAGACAAATGCGTGCTGACTGGTTCGGGAACGTCTCCAGAGCAGATTGAAATGTAAAAGCTCCATGTTTGCAGTGACCGTTTTATTATAACCGGTGAGTGCACATGTAAGGCTAATATTTTGTGTCTTGTTTATCATCATGAGAAAACGACTCGTTACAAATAATTATATTAGAATCAAAGCACAGACTGAGAGAAGGTGTGTGCTGTTCGCTAGTTCGCTGGGTAGAAACAACGAGTCGAGACCATTCTGAGTGAAACCCAACTGTTAGCATGTGCTTCCTTCTTCTGGTACATAATGTGCAGCCATTTTATGTACGAATACAGTGATCACTCGCTACTTCGCGCGTCAATTCATGCGGCTTAAGTGCATCACGGGTTTTTTTAAAAATACTCATTGAATTAAAAAATGAGGAAATTAAGGAAAAATAGGGGGGGGGGAAGTTAAGGAAAATGCAGCAAAAACAAGGCCAATTATGCAAAAAAAAAAACGAAAAAAAAAAAAAAACAACCCAAAACCTCCCATCAAAACTAGTTACATTTTTGTGAGGTGTGCATCTGAGTGCATGCGTGCGCGCATCTGTATGTGTGTATTTATATTTTATTTACATCTTATGCATTAGTTTTTAATATGTAATTGTTATTGTAAGCATTTATAGCATTGAATATGTATTTATTGATATTATATACACATATACATCCCCAGTGTAGCTAACTGGGTTATCAAAAGCCGGCCATGTCTCTCACTGTCTATGGTGAGAGGTTCATGTAAAAGAACCATTGCTGACTTTCGTAAAGAGGAGTTGCAAAGCCGTCAGCGTGTTTCTGTCCCTTGGGTTGTGTTAGGAAGGGCATCCGACATAAAAACCTATTCTAAATCAAACGTGCGAATCAGCTGATTCGCTGTGGTGACCTCTGAAAAAGGGAAAATGCCAAAAAGAAAAGAAGAAGAAGATACACATATACATGTACGTATACGTCAGTCGGGTGTGTGTGTGTGTGATACTACTTCGCGGAATTCGGTGGTCGCTAGGGGATCTCGGTCCAGAAAGTGAGAAATCCCTGCATTTCATCACAAGCATTTCAGACTATGAAAGTTATTAGATGGAGATACTGCATCAGCCTGCATCCTTTGGTGTGGTCAATTGACTGGGTGGCCTCCAGTATGGGGACATCCTGTTTTAACCAGGGGCAATGCCTGGTCACGTGACCTTATTGAAGTCCACCAATACTTTCTGCTCAGATTCAGTAAAATACAGTGATACCTTAGCTCACGAACATAATTGGTTCCCAGAAAGTGTGTGTAAGGCGAAAAGTTCGTCTTCCGAACATTTATTTCCCATAAGAAACCATTAAAATAAGAATAATCCGTTCCCAGGTCCCCATAAAACATAATTTTCTACTAAATAAGCCTTAAAACTACACAAAAATATACCTTATTTTATGTATAATAAATGTGCTATTGTATTGTAATTAAAGAAATAAACTGTACTGTATAATAAAGTCGTTTTATTTACCTTTGTGATGGTAGTTGACGGCTTGATGGAATGGAGTGGGAGGAGGAGGAAGGGAGGGACTTACTGTTTGGAAGGAGAGTTTGGAAACGCCTACTGTTTGGAATCACCCTTAGCCACACACGCACCCTTAATAGCTTCCTTGTTCTTAAGGATGGGAGCAATGGTAGACTTAGCGTACTGGTACTGGGACGCTGAGTCACACAAACGCACACCTCGTTCGTGTTTTTCAATGATCTCCGCCTGTGGTGGGGTCTTTTTCGGTCCCATAATAGCAAAAGTACACTCAATATGGTCCAAAATGTCTATCAAACACAAACCACTTCCGCATTCAAAGAAAGGGGTGTGACGAACTGTGATGCCGTGAGCGTACGTCAGCTTCTCGTGGCCGCCACCGTGGCGCTGTTCGACCGCGTGGTTTGATTCGTCCGCCGAAAACTAGTTCGTCAGCAGAGACTATATGCTCGCAAATGTAATGTTCTTGAGGCGAAAAGTTCGTGAGCTTAAGCGTTCGTCAGCGGAGGTTTTACTGTACTGAAAAACTGATTCATATTATCAATACCATGACATCAAAACTCGTGGCCGTCTGGAAAGTAGTAAAGGATAAGCTGATTAAGATTTTTTTTTTTTTCCCCGAGCTTGCTGTACTTTTTTTTTTTTTTTTTTTAATTGTGAGAAACTAGAATTGTTTTCTTATCACAAAACAAAAGGAGAATCCCACACATGGTCAATATTAGACTTTATGTCATCATGGTTTTACTAAATTTGATTCTGGTGGTGAGGAAATCAGTACGAGGTCAAGTTGACCTAGATTTTACAAGGTTAACAGGGATGTCCCGAGGCATAACTGATATAAATAACAAACAATCCTGTGCTAAATTTTGCATATGCGACTATTTTACATGACCATGTTTATATTTCATATGGCCCATGTGACCTTGAATTTGTGCCGTGACCCAGCTTCAACAGACTTGAAGACTTTGACACCAAGTATAAACTGCTATGACCCAAAAACTGCTCTGACAAAACCTGCCCCCTCTAGAGCAGTGCTTCTCAAATAGTGGGGTGTGTTCCCCTTGGGTGGGACGCTGTGTGTTGCCAAGGGGGGTTATGACCCTGGGGAACATGCTTTTTTTTTTTGCCATACTGTACTAGAATTAAGTGTAATTGCACATCCACTACATTAGTTGGCAGTGGCGCTCTCATTGTTACGCTACGGTGTAGCAGGTTTTCATACCGAGCAAACGATATGAAGTGCAGTAAACAGTTTTTGTTTTGTTTTCAGCACTTTAAATAAGGATGTGGTTTTTTTTGTTTGTTTGTTTGTTTGTTTTTAGGCTCATTGGTGCGCTTTAAATCGTTTATGTCCAATGTTAGAGATTAAAAACAATGTTAAAGTTTTTATTTATTCTAAGTTGAACTATATTTATTTCTTTTTTTTGTTTTTTGTGCGAATAAAGACACAATGTCATGCAGACATGTAGTAATAATTTTATACACAAATAATACTATTTATAGTTATACGTTGGTGGTGGGGGGCAGAAAATGTTTTTTTCTTCCTAGAGGGGCCATCACTGCTCTAGAGTGTAAACGGGCAATTTTTTTTTAATAAAGTGACCTCTGCGAGTTTGAAAAAGAGGTCAAGGTGACCCAGTTTCAATAGGCTTGTAGGAAGTGGCGTATTGACCATTAGACATAAATATAAAATAAGTCCTTCAAGAACCAGCATTACTAGATTGTAAACAAACAAAAGCCGACTTCGGTTGCAGATGTGGGCGGCCCCTAAAAACACACAATCCCCCAATTATTACATACGGGCTTTTCTTGTATTTTTTCAGGCGCATGTCTGATATACATATAGTTAACCAATGGTGAATAGAATCTTGTCCACCTCAGTGAAATCGAACACCAAGGACCGCATTGACCGTGATGAAAAGCAGGAGCATGCGAGTAAGACAGAGGAAGGGGCGGGGCTTCCAGGTATAAATCCCTTCAGGTTATTACGTCCACCTGATCCATCTGTTTTATTGGCGAGGAGAAGGCAGATCCTGTGGCGTACTTTTAATTGGTAGCTTGCACCAGAACACCTGTTAAATGTGAGTGGGGTTTTTTTTTTTTTTTTAATTTCTCGGAAATGTGTCTCTGAATAGTGAGAGTAATGCCAAACAAATTCTTTGGTCAGCACAGATTACGCCATTATTACTTCAGGAAAATCAACATATCCATGGGGTATTTTTTTTTTTTTTTTTTTTAAATACGAGTTTCTACTATTGTCATGATAATAAAGAAAATAAGGCTGGGAAACTCTTTAGTTGTTTCTATATCAGTCTGTCTGTCTGTCTTCCTTTCGGCTTTTTCCCTTTTACTTGGGAGTCGCCACAGCGAATCATCTGATTCGTACGTTTGATTTGGCAGAGGTTTTTACGTCGGATGCCCTTCCTGTCACAACCCTTTTTAGCAAGGGACAGAAACACGCTGACGACTTTGCAGCTCCTCTTTACGAAAGTCAGCAATGGTTCTTTTACATGAACCTCTCACCATAGACAGTGACAAGACATGGCCCGCCTTTGATAACCCAGTTACAGTGACAACCCTGCGGAGAGTGGGACTCGAACCCCCAACCTTTGGATCAGCGATCCATCGCCCTATACCACTAGACCACCACTGCCCCAGTTGTTTCTATATCAGTATGTGAAAATATTGTTTTACATGAAACCGGTCGGGGCAGTGGTGGTCTAGTGGTATAAGGCGCCGGATCGCTGATCCAAAGGTTGGGGGTTCGAGTCCCACTCTCCACAAGGCTGTCACTGTCCCCTCCCAGTGCAGCTCACTGGGTTATCAAAGGCTGGACATGTCTCTCACTGTCTATGGTGTGAGGCATGTAAAAGAACCATTGCTGACTTTCAACAAGAGTAGCTGCAAAGCCGTCGGCGTGTTTCCGCCCTGCGATAGCCTGGTGAGCGAGCTGTCCAGGGTGTACTCTGCCCTCGCCCTGAGTTGGCTGGGATGGGCACCAACCTCCCCGCGACCCTAATTAGGATGAAGCGGTTACAGAAAATGATGATGATGATGATGAAACCGGTCCGTAGTGCAAAAAATCTTGGTGAACGCTGGTTTAGGTCATGGGTGACTGAGCCCCTACGTTCCCCTCCTCCATCGTCCGCGACGGCAGTGCATTTCGGACAAGGCCAAGCGCGTATCTGGAGGGTGTGTGAGAGCAGGATGGGGTGTGTTTGGGATAACGAGTGGGGGGTGTTTCGAGAAGCATATGGTTGAGGCTGTGCCCCAGGGATATCATCCTTACGAGACGCTGATAGACTTGTCGGTCCCTGCCCCCAAACTGCACCTCTGAGCCCTCACAGCAGGTGAACAACACAAAGTGCACATCTCAAACCGCACAGCACGCAACACATTCCTGATCAGATCAAGACTTCCGTGGAGAAAAGAAGGAAGAAAAAAAAAAAAAAAAAAAAACTTTATGCGTTTCAACCTGTTAAAATTCAGGGGCCTTTTTTTCGCTGGCTGTCAATCAGGTTTTCTTTCTCACCCTCGCCCTTACAGATGTTCGCCCTTCATGGTCATCTCTCACCATCTATTTATCTATTGATCTATCTTTCTGCATCTGAGAGTCACTGACTGATGATGTCATCAGTGAGCTGGTCCATTGAGCTAGATTCTTCTGGTTGGCTCGGAGTCTGACGGTTTCACTTCCCGTTTCTCTCCCTCCCCCATTTCTGTCTGTCTCCAGTACCCTCCATTTATCTGTCTATCAGTCCCTCCTGCCATATATAGGTTTGTCTGTCAGCCTGTCCGTATGTCAGTCCCTCCCCAGTCAGTCAGTCTGTCTGCCAATCTCTCCACCCCTCGGTCTATTGGTCAGTCTCTTCCTTCATCTGTCTGCCTCCTCCACAATCTGTCTGTCTGTCTGTCTCTCCCACCTTCTGTTTGTCTGTGCCTTTCTAGTCTGTCTGTATCTTCCGTCATCGGTCTGCTTGTCAGTCTTTTCCCCTGTCTGTCAGTCTCACTCTACTTGTCTGTTGGTCCAGCCCTCTCTCCCTCCATCTGTGAATAAGTATGTCAGTCTCTTGAACCATCTGTCTGTCTCCGAGTGTCTCTCTTTCCATCTGGCTTTCTGATAACCCCCTGACAAAGACCAATGCGTCTATCTGCCTGTCTGTCACACACGCCGACACAAACCAAATGGAAAAAGAGAATTTGATCGCTGCAGACTCGACCATGCCTGGACAAAAATACACAAGTGTGACGGTGAAGACTGGCCTCATCATGCCCGAGTGGAGGCGGTTTCCAGCGAGCTGGGAGAAATCTGACCGGAAACTTGCAGGTTCGACCACATGGAAAGGTTTGTGGGCACCTGACCATCATACCCATATAATGGTTTTCCCCAAACTGCTGGAAAAACACAACTG
>CM045728.1:122704797-122717297 GCA_024760905.1 Plotosus lineatus | reverse complement strand
TAAAAGTCATCATACACCCTCAGTTTCGCCGTTCACACCGCTACCTTCGCCTTACACTGCGTCTCCCTGTACTCCTGTTTACTCTCTTCAGTCCTCTAAATGTCCCACTTCTTCTTAGCTAACCTCTTCCTTTGTACACACTCCTGCACTTCCTCATTCCACCACCAAGTCTCCTTGTCTATCGTCCTTCCAGAGGATACACCAAGTATTCTCCTACATGTCTCACTGATCACATTAGCTGTAGTTGTCCAGTCAGCTGGAAGCACTTCCTGACCACCCAAAGCCTGTTTCAACTCTTCCTTGAAGACAACACGACACTCTTCCTTTTTCAGCTTCCACCACTCTGTCTTCGGCTCTGCCTTTGCCTTCTTCACCTTCCTCACCATCAGCGTCATTCTGCACACCACCACCCTATGCCGTCTGGCAACACTCTCACCCACTACTACTTTGCAGTCACTGACTTCCTTCAAATTACATCGCCTACATAAGATTCAATTTCTAACTTGAGGCTCATCACTCTGTCTGACACTCTTCACTTCTAGAACATTCCTGACAAACCCCTCCTTCAAGATGACTCCTCCTCCATTTCTCAAAACCCAAGTGAAGCGAACTAATTCAGAGCTTGCCATCATTCAGGTGGATTAACCAAAGAACTCCAACCGCTAGACATTGGTGTCAACAGGTCATAAGTTTGAGGTATCTGGGCTTTATGTCCAACTTAAACAACTGTTGAACTCTGATGAAGAATTTGATGGATTTGTGGAAGAGGAATGAACTGAAAAAGTGGATTTATTATTTCATATTGTTACAACTGAACAATGTTGAGAGTTTTGTGAATCAGTTGAATCAAGTTCGGCTTATCTGACTTTTGTTTCACTGAATGCACCTTATAATCTGTTGTGCTTTGCATATAAAAATTGTCCGTTTGTTGGTGTTGCGCCTTATAATCTGATGCGCCTTATAGCCCACACAATACAGCATACATATATTAGACTACAATTATTACACATTCAACTGTCTCTGGACAAAGGCGAAGTACACCATGAACAGCTCGCCAGATCATTGTAAGGCAACACACACACATACACAAACATTTACGCTCACACACACCTTGGAGAAATCTGGAACAGCCAATTCTCCAAATGTGCACGTCTTTGGATTGTAGGAAGAAACTGGACTACTCAGCAGAAACCCACACACGCACATGGAGAACATGGAAACTTACACAAAATGGAACCAGCTTTGGACTTGAACCCAGGACCTTCTTGCCACAAGGTGGATGTGCTAACCACTGCGCCATCCTGGGTTGACTGTTCCAAAAGTCTAATGTCAGCCTGTTTTATCTATTCAATAACCCTCTTTAATTATAACTGTCCTGTTAGAAGACCCAGTTTTAAGGTTTGAGGTTATTTTATAGTCGTGTTTTTCATGAATCCGTCCACTCACCCAGAAAAGTGCTACTGAGGTTGAATCCCTCACATCCACCATACCTCTGGGATTACAGCCAATGATTTATTGTATCCATTAATGGTCAGGTGCAGCTTTCATCATGCTTGAAAGTGTCAGGTTTCATAAGCGTACTACAGGACTGTACTTGATTGTGGACAGTGTTCCTGGTATTCCAGCAGCTTGGTGGTTCCTGACCAGCTGAGCCAATTTCCTACTGCTGAGAATGACCATAATAAATATGTGACGGAGGAATGAGAGTTGATTAAACTTTTTTGCAACAATTCTTTTATCAATTACTAAATCTATTTTTAAATGCTATTCATTTATTGTTTGAAATTAAGGTGGTAAAAATTGCTGTTCCCCTGAAGTCCTCCAGATGGCGCACTGTAACCCATTCGCACAGCATCCTGATTTATTTAATATGATTACCAAAAAAAAAAAAAAAAAAAAAAAAAACCTGATAGAATTGACCCATGTATGAGTGGAAACACACACTACTGTACAGGAGGTCTTTATACATGGGAACAGTTCTGTTTTTTTTTTTTTTTTAGAATGGCTCTATGAAGGGTGGCATAGTGGTCTGTAAGCACTAGGTCCTGAGTTCGAGTCCCAATATTAAATTAAATGCGATATTAAATGCAGGATTTAAAGTGAGACATCAGGTGTACAGTGGTGTAGTGGTCAGCATGTCCACCTTAGAGCAAGAAGGTCATGGGTTTGAGTCCCAGGTTTGGATGTTTCTGTATGGAGTTTGCATGTTCTCCAAGCGCTTGCATGGGTTTCCTCCAGGTACTTCAGTTTCTTCCCACAGTGCAAAGACATGCACAATAAGGCTAAATGGCTGTGTATGTAGGTTGGCCCTGTGATGGTGTGCTGAGTGAGCTGTTCAGGGTGTGCTCAACCTTCACCCAGAGTCGGCTGAGATAGGCCTTCAGCTGAAGGGGCAGTGGTGGTCTAGTGGTATAAGGCGCCGGATCGCTGATCCAAAGGTTGGGGGTTCGAGTCCCACTCTCCACAAGGTTGTCACTGTCCCCCCCCCCCCCCCCTGCAGCTAACTGGGTTATCAAAGGCTGGCCATGTCTCTCACTGTCTATGGTGTGAGGCATGTAAAAGAACCATTGCTGACTTTCGACAAGAGTAGACTGCAAAGCCGTCTGCGTGTTTCCGCCCTGCGATGGCCTGGCGAGCTGTCCAGGGTGTACTCTGCCCTCGCCCTGAGTCGGCTGGGATGGGCACCAGCCTCCCCGCGACCCTAATTAGGATGAAGCGGTTACAGAAAATGAACTGATGATGAGGCCTTCAGCTGCCCCCTGACCCTTATAGGCTGAAGCAATTAGGAAAACGAGTGAATGAAAAAATACTCTTAAAATGATTTTTCAATAAATAATAATAATAATAATAATAATATAATTACATTTGTAAAAGAAAATCTCGTAACATCATAGGAATGTGTAAATACTGTACATTCATTCATTCATTTTCTGAACCGCTTAATACTAATTAGGGTTGCAGGCGGGCTGGCGCCCATCTCAGCCGATTCTGGGCGAGGGCGGGACACACCCTGTGCAGCTCGACAAGCCATTGCAGGGCTGTGTAAATACATGCACAAGTAAAAAAACACATGTAGAAGTTCACCACTTAATTCTATTTAGGGTTATGGGGAGGCTGCCATCTCAGCCGTCTCCAGACGAGGGCAGAGTACACCCTGGACAGCTTGCCAGGACATTCCCAGGGCAGAAATACTACTCCTCAAGAAAGCCAGCAATGGTTCTTTTGCAGCCTCTGACTATAGACAGTGCGAGGGATGGCCAGCCTTTGATAACCCAGTTAGCTGCACTGGAGAGACAGTAGTGACAACTCTGTGATGGTGGGACTGTAGGAGGAAACCCATGCAAGCATGGAGAGAACCTGCAAACCCCACACAAAGACACCCTGGCCTAAGTGGAAATGAAAGCCTCAACACCACCGCTCATGTCTTTCTTTAAATCCCGTATTTACTATTGTATTTTTTTTTTCATCTTCACTGTATCTGGAAATGTGGACACTAAGGTTCTTATGTCTTTTATGGCCTTTATTAGTTAGCTTGCTTTAAAAGGGAACAGGCAATAATACAATCATTCTCGTGATTGGAAGTTCCACGTGGGGGACAGTGTGTTGCCAGATCCAGGATTTGGCACCTTGGTTGAGTTTGTTTGTGGACAGGTTTAAAAGTACCCGGAAAACTAACATTTCGAGATCACATAGGTGTGGTCTCCAGGAAAAATAATATATTCCTATTATTAGAGGGACAGCACATGTTCGAGGTTTTGGAGACAAAGTCAGAGAGGCTCGATTGAGATGGTTTGGACATGTACACAGGAGGGATAGTGAATATATTGGTAGTAGGATGCTGAGGTTGGAACTACCAGGCAGAAGGCCGAGAGGAAGACCAAGAAGAAGATTTATGGATGTGGTGAAGGAGGACATGAAGGTAGTTGGAGTAAGAGTAGAAGATGCAGAGGACAGGGTGAGATGGAGGCAGATGATTCGCTGTGGCGACCCCTGAAGGGAAAAGCAGAAAGGAAAAAAAGAAGAAGAAGCCATTGCTGACTTTCATCAAGAGTAGCTGCATAGCCTTCAGCGTGTTGCTCCCCTGAGATGGCCTGGTGAGCTGTCCAGAGTGTCCAGATTTGGCCGAGATGGGTGCCAACTGCCCTGCGAACCTAATCAGGATTAATCAATTCAGAAAATGAATGGATGAATAATAATGGGTAGAAGGATGGTGTAGTAGTTAGCACTTTCACATCAAGAAGATCCTGGGTTTGAGTCCTGCAGTTGAAGTAGATGGAGAAGCAGATGTTTCTTTGTGGAGTTTGCTTGTTCTCCCCATGCTTGGTTTGATTTCCTCTGAGTAAAATGCATATTATCGCAGAAGCAGAACATTATACTCCTTCAGCTATAATGCATATTAGGCTAATTTACTATCCCAAATTGCCCCTAGGTGTATGTGTGTTGTGTATGTTGCACTGCAAAGGACTGGAGAGCTGTTCGGGGTGTACCCCAACTTCACCTTGTGTCGGTTGAGATAGGCTCCAGCCTCCCAGTGACCCTAGGATGATGAAACGGTTTGAGAAACGAATAAACAACACTCTTTCACTCATCGTTTAATTCCATTTGGGACATGGGGAGGCTGGATACTATCTCAGCTGACCATGGCAAAGGTGGTGTACACACTGCACAGCTCCAAACCATCACAGGGTCAACACACACACACGCACACACACACACACACACACACACACACACACTGCATGGTTTTCTTCCAGGTACTCTGATTTGTGAGGAGGACGTGCTCATGGTAACACCACCTAAATCTTAAGCCCCACCCTCAACAGGCTGTTCACTGTCCCCCCCAGTGCAGCTAACTGGGTGAGCAAAGGCTGGCCATGTCTCTCAATGTCCGTGGTGTGAGTTTCATGTAAAACAACCATTGCTGACTCTCGACAAGAGTAGCTGCATAGACGTCAGCGTGTTTCCGCCCTGTGATGGCCCGGCGAGCTGTCCAGGGTGTACTCTTCCCTCGCCCCAAATCGGCTTGGATGGGTGCCAGCCTCCCCGTGACCCTAATTAGGTTTAAGCGATTACAGAAATGAATGATAGTCATAGGTGCATGAAATATACACCCTACAGATGTTATTCCACAGGGTAGTAGTTTAGTGATTATTGTGTCCATCTTTCAGAAAAAAAAAAAAAAAAAAAAAAAAAAAAAGTGGTGGGTTTGAGTCCTGGGCTAGTTGAGCATGGAGTTTGCATGCATTCATTTCCCCTGGGTGTCCTCCAACAGTCCAAAGGCATGTAGGTTAGGCTACCTGGCTGCTCCAAATAGGCCCTAGATGTGAGTGTGAATGTGTGTGTTGTCGCTTTGATGGACTGATGAGCTGTTCAGGGTGTGTCCAGGCTTTGCTTCGAATTGGCTGAGATAGGCTCCACTATCTTTATGGCCCTAGTAGGATTAAAGCAGTTCACTCACTGACGAGTCGAACCGTTATTCATACCATGGTTGTGAGGAGCCTATCTCAGCCGACACATTGAACAGCTTGGCAGAACATTTTTAGTAAAAAAAAAAAAAACAAACAAAAAAAAACATTGACATTGACATTCACACTTTGGGAAACCTGGAACAGCCAATGAGCTATGCATGCCATTGTACCGTTGGAGGAACTGGGCCCTCCGGTGCTTGTTCAGTGTAACCTGGCAACACAATGAAAGGGGGCGGGGTTATCATCAAGCTGAAAAGACGCACCGGTGGAGTTATTGACTGGGTCTGAAAATGAAAGAGATGTGACTTGGAGCGCAGGACATGGACATGGACACGGTGGTGGTGGTGTCTCTGTGCATGCTCGCGGGGATCGTGGTTCTGTGCGAGGCTGCACGGAGAGCGACTCGGAACCTGATCGACAGGAAGCGGACGGAGTGCAGAATCTACGCGAATGAGATTATTTCCACGATCCAGCTCTGCGCATGCGCTCACGAGTTAACGCTGCTGTCTGAGGATGAACCGAAAATCGCCCTGTGCCTCACTTACGTTATATCGGTGGTCCACGGGCTCACGTTCCGTGGTGCCAGTGGGAACCCCACCGGCACGCTCGAGAGCTACTGGTTCGATTCTCTGGGCGGCGCATGCGCCCTGGGGAGGACCACGTGTCAGTTTGCGGCGGCCGTGGCGGCGGGTTTGGGGATGCGCTACCCGTGGGCTTTGGGTTTCTCGGACCTGCACGCGCGCCACGCGCGATCCGGCTTCACTTGCACGAGCCCGATCGAAAGCGCGCACCTGGTGGACGCCGTGGCCGTGGAGTTCGCGTGCACCTTCTTTCTGCACGCCGCGGTGAGGACCACTTGTGGTGTGGAGGAGAACTGCAGGGTGTTCGCTGTAGCCGCGGTGATCACTACATTGGTGTATGCAGGTGGGTCTGAGTCTCAAGTTCATCACTTGCTCATTTGCCAAAGCATTTAATCCTCTACTATGGTCGCTGGGAGGCTGGTGCCTATATCAGCCGACGCTGGGCGAAGGCAGGGTACACCCTCAACAGCTCACCAGACCATTCCAGGGCAACACACACACACACACACACACACACACAGAGGGGCAATTTGGAATTAGTTAAACTAATGTGTTCGGATTGTAGGAGGAAACTGGAGTACCAGGAGGAAGCGCACATGCCCACACTGGGAGAACATGCTCGAACCCAGGAGTTTCTTGCTGTGAGATGGTCATACTCATAAACCTCCACACTACTGTACTACCCGCTCACTCATGAAATCTCAAAATACATTGCAGGACGTGATGCACAATGTTGGATCGAGATTCCATATTCAGTTCATCAGTTCATTTTCTGTAACCGCTTAATCCTAACTTGGGTCGCGGGGAGGCTGACGGCGTGGCGCCCATCTTGGCCAACTCTGGGCAAGGGCAGAGTACACCCTGGACAGCTCGCCAGGCCATCACAGACGGCTTTGCAGCCTACTCTTGTCGAAAGTCAGCAATGGTTCTTTTACATGAACCTCACACCATAGACAGTGACAGACATGGCCGGCCTTTGATAACCCAGTTAGCTGCACTGGGGGCCGGGGGGGCCGGGGGGGGCAGTGACAACCTTGTGGAGAGTGGGACTCGAACCCCCAACCTTCGGATCAGCGATCCAGCGCCCTATACCACTAGACCACCACTACCCAGATTTCATATTTAAAATAATTTTAAAGGCATGAACACGTCTTACTTACCAGCTTTACTGCTCATGGATGTCTTGCTCGTTCGCCGTTTATAAGCATCATCAAGTGCAGGGAATGTAAAAAGCTGGAGTGCATGATGGTCCCAGAACCAGAAAAAATGAATAAATGACACTTACAGGTGGATCTTATTCATTCATTCATTCATTCAGTTGCTGAACCGCTTAAGAGTGGCATGGTGGTGTACCGGTTCGCACATCCAACCCACAGCAAGAAGATCCTGGTTTCGATTCTCAAGCTCGTAGAGGGTGCTTCTGTGGGGGATTTTGCATGTTCTCCCTGTGGTTGTGTGGCTAATCTCTGACAGTCCAAAGATATGCACATTAGGCCAAATGGCTCCTTTGTGTGTGTTGCCCTGCGATGGTCTGATAAGTTGCTGAGAGTGTTGGCTGAGATGGGCTCCCCAGAGAAATGGTGGAATTAAAGGGTTATATATATTAAAGGGCTAATGAGTGCGCTTTGATCACAAGGATCACAAGGAGGGTAGAGCTTATCTCAACCATATCAAGGCAAAGTCTAGGTTGACCCGAAAAGGCTCGCCAGGCCATCAAAGGTATAATATATAATATACATATATATTGACACTCCCAGCTGGGGTAATTTGGAACAGATCGTTAACCAGTCAGCCTTGCCATCAGGCTAGCAGTGCCCTGGAGGATGTTGTATAACGAATAAAACGATTTGGGATGTATCATTCTCGGAAAATATGCAACACAATGTGGTGGTGTTGTGGTCTACAGTCATGGACAAATGTTTTAGCAGCGATGCAAATTTTGTTGGTTTTATCAAATAATGACTTTACCACAAAAAGCCCATTTTCACTGTACAGTGTTACTTCACCTTACGAAAGTCTCACCAAACGAAAAATGGAGGTTACGAAAAGCATTTTCCTAAAATTCTTGTCTCAGGATACGAAACAAGTTCACGTTACGAAAGCGCCATCTTAAAAATTCAAACGCGCCATTCAAACAATGCACGAGCTGCTCTCCCATCAATGACATTCAAACATCCTGCCCCGCTGGCCTCCCATTGGCTACTAACAACTGAGCTGTTGTTTATGTTGCCTCTGCTCAAGCGCCATCTTGGACAGGTCCACCTGACGCCATCTTGGACAGGGATCCCATTGCCTAGGAGGAATGACGCAGCTACCTCCCATTGCCTATTATAGAGCTGAATCCGCCATGATGCTTTTCGTGTAAAGGACAGAGTTACTGTTTTTATGCTTTAATTCTTCATTCAGGCTTTTAACCTTCCATAAACATTTGTAAGATTATAACTCTGCTAAGAAGACATGGTCAACACGTGCCCACACATGCGCACACGTGAGAAGAAGAAACGGGCTCGAGTGATATCACAAAGGAATATGGCCAAACCCGTCTACCATCGGTACGATATTGAAGCAGAAGGAGGTCTTAAAGGGTTTATGGGGTAGCATTGGGAGCCTTGGAACGAATCACGCGTTTTACATGTAAAATGTGTTTCAACTTACGAAAAATGCAGGTTACGAAAAAAGCTCTGGAACGGATTCATTTCATAAGGTGAGATACCACTTCAAGCAGACAACTTCATCTGCAGCAAAGAAGGCTTCAGAATGTCCCAGAGTGTCCAGCATGCGGCATGACCGTCTCCTCTTCAGGAGTCAGCTACGGAATCATGTTGCCACCAGTGCAGCGCTTGCTCACAATTGGCAGAGAGTACGTGTGACTGCATCTGCATGCACGGTGAGGCGAAGACTTTTGAACAAAGACCTGGTAACAAGAAGGGCAGCAAAGAAGCCAATTCTGTCCAAGAAAAACATCAACGACAGACAGAAATTCTGCTGGAAGTATAGTGAGGGGCAAGCAGAAGACTGGTGCAAAGATATGTTTTCTGATGAAACCTCCCTTTCGAAGATCTGGAACATTTGGAAAAGCAGCTGTCAGGATAAGAAAAGGTGAAGATTACCATGAGTCCTGTGTCGTGCCAACAGTGAAGCATCCTGAGAACATCCAAGTTTGGGTTTGCTTCCTATCCAAAGGAGTGGGCTCACTCTCAATCCTGCCTAAAAACACCGCCATAAATAAAGAATGGTATCCAAAACCCCCTCCAAGAGCAGCTCCTCCCAACGATCCAGGAGCATTTTGATGAGGATTTTTCAGCATGATGGCGCTCCATGTTATACGGCAAAAGTGATCACAAAGTGGCTCAAAGATCATAACGTTGATGTTTTGGATCCATGGCCAGGAAACTTCCCAGATCTTAATCCAATTGCGCGCCTGTGGCCCATCCTCAAAAAAAACCGGGTGAACCAGCAGAAGCCCAAAAATTGTGAGCAACTTCGAGCACTGATGAGGCAAGAATGGGCCACAATAAGTCAGGATGTTGTCCAGAATCTGATATCCAGCATGCCAAAGCAAATTGCTGAAGTTTTGAAGAAGGGTCAACACTGTAAATATTGGCTCTCGGTAAAAAAAATAGATGTATTTGCCAATAAAAGAATTTCAAACATGTAAAATCTGTGTAATTATTCCCAGGCATACCTTCAAAACTGATGTGTGGGAGGAATCTCGCAGAAACAAACAACAAAATTTGCGAAAACATAAAACTTGCATGACGACCAAAACCTTTGGCCATGACTGTACAAGTAAAACCACATGTAGAAGTTCACTGCTTCATTCTACTTAGGGTTGTGGAGAGGCTGATGCCCATCTCAGCAGAGTCTGGGTGAGGGCAGAATGGACCCTGAAAAGCTTGCCAGGCCATCGTAGGGCAGAAACACACTGACGGCTATGCAGCTGACTCTTGACAAAAGTCAGCAATGGTTCTTTTACATTCCCCTCATCACACAGTGAGAGACATGGCTTGCCTTTGATAACCCAGTTCGCCGCACTGGGGGGGACAGCAGTGACAACCCATTGACAGTAAAACCCCCCCCCCCCCCAACCTTGGGATCAGTAATCCCAGCACCCTTCTACCAGGCTACCGCTGCCCCCATAGGTATGAATGTGAGTGTGAATGGTTGTGTGTGTCCCCCAGTGCAGCGACCTGGGTTATCAAAGGAACCGAGTCCAGTTTCAGCCATGTATGCACTGTAGCCATTATTTCCCAGCTGTCCAGCAACACCAGCCAGATTGGTGAGCACATTATGTCTACCTATGTTGGTCACACTTTTTTTTTAAGCACATCACAGCTCTTTCAGACTCTCAACAGTGGAATATAAGGACATGTTAAGAGCAGTAGGGGTGGAAGGAACGTTTTGTTAGAATGAGGACATACACAGTCCTCACCTCCTTCTGTTTCTCATGATCTCACTCTTCCCTGTTTGTTTGGTTTTTTCAGGTGGCAGTACAACAGGAGCTATGTTTAACCCAGCCCTGGCTCTCTCGACATTGTTCCCTTGTGATGGGAGTACGTTTGTAAAGCATGTCCTCGTCTACTGCGTGGGGCCATTTTTAGGTGAGATTCTTTATATACGACCTTTTTTGTATCAAAAACAGCTTATTGTAAAATATATATTTATTTGAACGTAACCATTATTGTATACAGTCCGATATCGGTAGTCGTAAACATGAAGTGCGCGACTATCAACCTAGAGATCCAGGCCTAAATCCAGGTTGATGCCACAATCAGCCACTCCCAGGAATTGGGAATAGGAGGTCTCCATGACATACGCTCAGTTCACTGACACACCAAATGTGCACCGACCAATCAGTGATGTCTGCGAGGTCATTCGTATAAAAGAGCGGATAGAGCTTTCCCCTCCCCCCCCGAATGCACATGCACCACAGTTTGTAAAAGCTGTGCATGGCAGCATTGCATTTCATGGAAATGGCATCTGCATGTGCATGCCTACGTTCACGACGTATGTGAAAGAGAAGCAAAACTTGATGGGTGAGAATGGGATACAACTAAAGAATTGGACAAATATTTTCTGCAACACAAACACACCCATTTATGCCCTCATCGACACCTAGGGGCAATTTAGAACAGCCAAGAAGCCTAATATGCATGTATCTGGACTGTGGGAGGAAACCGGGGTACCAGGAGGAAACCCACACAAGCATGGGAAGAACACTCGAATTCCACATAGGATCATCCTCACCAAGCGTGGGTCTCAAACCTGGGATGTTTTTGGTGGGAAGAACTAACAAATAGCTGAAGCAAAACTGATATCATGATCCTCTACGCTGCTTTTCTATAGAACACCTCACGGTTAACAAAACATTGCATCTTACAGCCAGCAATGCATGAGACCGTAACGTAGATGTCTGTTTTCTCTTTTGTGTGTCTGTGTGTTTAGGTATGGTATGCTCTCGCCTGCTGTTTACTAAAATCGTTCAGGCTTTTACTGCAAAGGACACAAGAACTCGTAAGGACCAGAGCCTCGATGCTGCCAAGCAAAAGAAGAAGAGAAACTGAGCATAACCGAATCTGTGAACTCATTCCTTCAGTCACAAGAAAGCTTTAAATTACATTTTTACATCTATAGCACAAGACAGGATGTAACATTTGGTTGAAACTGGTTGTTTATAGTTTTTATTTAAAATATTTTGGGCTGGTGGCATGGTGGTGAAGTGGATAGCACATCCTTCTCATAGCAAGAAATCCTGGGTTTGATTCCCAGCTCGGACATTTCTGTGTGGAGTTTACATGTTTTCCCCCCCATGCTTGTCTGGGTTTCCTCCCACAGTCCGAACACAGGCACATTGGGCTAATTGGCTGTTCCAAATCTCCCCTAGGTATGAGTGTGAATGGTTGTAAGAATGTTGGCCCTGTGTTGGCCTGGCGAACTGTCCAGAGTCTACACCGCCCTCACTCGGAGTCGGCTAAGATGGGTGCCAGCTTCCCCATGATCATAATTAGAATTAACCACCTTCAGCAGCTGGATGTACAATTGTACATCTGCCTTTTTTGCCCTCTTAGAAGCACAGGTTCCACAATAGGCCATTTCTGTATCCAAGCACACAATTGTACATGTGTTGGCCTGCATGAAAACTGGTGAGACATCTGGTGGTTGATGTCTCTTTACATGTCTGCCTGCTTACTTGCAGCACGTGAAGGTAAAGGGCAAAGCGTTTTTATCAAATTACAGCAATATGTAAAACACCGGTCAAGAATAAAGTTCATATAGTAGTTTAGTAATGATCAGCACATTTTTGGGCCTGAATTACAGGCAGGTTCGTGCAGGGAATTTTTTCAAAAATGTACATTGTGTGTGGGATTTATTTTCTGAGCAAGATGCCCTCTAGGAATGTTCAAGGCAGCAATTTTTTTTTTTTTTTCCAAAATTACTGAAAGGCTCAGAA
>CM045728.1:122677297-122697297 GCA_024760905.1 Plotosus lineatus | reverse complement strand
AAATGGCAAATATTTGTGGATATAGTAAATGATGAGATTGAAAAAAAATATATACCAATGAAGACAATTAATAATAGTATACAAAAACTAATATGGTTTAATGTGAGGGTAAATCAAAACATTAGGATTAAAACATCAGGATTAAAAGAAATGCGTGGAATAAATATAAAAGTTGCAAAACGGAGGAAAATTACATGAAATACAAGAAGGTACGAAATTATACCAATAATGTTTTAAAACAGGAAAGCAAGAAGTTTGAATCTAAAATAGCTAATCAGATCAAAACAAACCAAAAATCTTTTTGGAACTACATTAAATCAAAGTCTAAACCAAAACAAAACATGGATAGACGAGTAGAGGAATACTTATTATATAACAATTTTGATGAACCATTGGAAATTGCAAATTGTCTAAATAGTTATTTTGCTAGTGTTTTTTCCAAAGATGATATTGATATAGGAAATAATATTGAACTCACACACAGGAATACACAGTGTCTTAATGAAATAAATTTGTCAGTTAAAAGAGTTGAGGAAGAACTTGAGAACTTAGGGCAGACAAAGCAGTAGGGCCAGACAATATATATCCAGAGTGTTAAAAGAACTTAAAGATCAAGTCAAAAAGCCACTATTTCACATTTTCAAAAGTAGTATTGAAGAAGGTTACCTACCTCAGGTATGGAAGGAAGCCATAGTAGTACCAATTTATGAAAAGGGAGAAAAAAGAACCCGGAAAATTATCGCCCTGTTAGTCTGACAAGTATTATATGCAAAATGTTAGAAGGCATTATTAGAGATGATATAATGAAATACATGTTGGAAAAGAACTTAATATCAGAAAATCAATATGGCTTCCTACCCGGTAGATCATGCACATTACAATTACTGTATGTTTTTAATAGTTGGCCAAATTTATTAGATAATAAAAGATCCATAGACATAGTGTATACAGATTTTCGTAAAGCATTTGACTCAGTTTCACACAAAAAAAATTTATATATAAATTAGGTGTTTTTGGTATTGGAGAAAAGATTAAAAACTGGATTGCTGACCTTCTTACTGATAGAAAATAGAACGTTAGAGTAGGAAATGTCACATCAGATTGGGAACCGGTAACAAGTGGTGTCCCGCAGGGTTCTGTTCTGGGGCCCTTACTTTTCTTGATCTACATCAATGATCTTGAGTATATGGTTAAAGAGGGAACAATCAAACTTTTTTCAGATGATGCTAAAATTTTAAGGCAGTTTCTGATGTAACTGGGGTAAGTTTGCTACAGGAAGACATTGATAATATGGTACAAAACTGGTCAAGAATGGGTGTAACACAAATGTAAGAAAAATTTTTTCCGAAAGGGTCATCGAAGAGTGGAACAGTTTGCCTAGCTATGTAGTGGAAGCTGACAATATAAATACCTTCAAGAGTAGACTTCAAGCTTTTTGGAGTTCCAGTCTACAAAGTTGCTCCATTCTTTTCTTTTATTGTTTAGTAATTTATACTATTTATGTATCTATTTATTTATTTACTTGTATAATATATGTATGTGTGTATGTTTGTACTTGTATCTATTTTTGCACCCCCTACTGATAGTACCTCAAGAGCCTGTAACAGTGAATTTCTCCATTGTGAGATTAATAAAGCTGTATCTTATCTTATCTTAACAAAGAAATTAAATATTGTCCTTCTTTTATGGTAAATTAAATGAGCTATTGTAACTAGATTAAAAATGTACTTGAATATATTGTAGATTAAACCAGACTGAGATAAAAAAAAATATGAGAACTATTCATCCCAGGGAAAGCAACTCCAACATGATGAGCAGTCACTGGGGTAATCCATCAGAAGGAAGTAATTTTGGGTGAGGTAGATTTGAAAGCTGTGTTCACATAAATATATATTTTATGTATAATTTCATATTATATATATATATATATATATATATGATCAAATGTGACATAAGAGCAGCATGGTGGGGTGTTGTTCGCAGCCTCCCTCGGCCCAGTACTGGCTGGGAAAGTATCCAGTCTCCCTGGGACCCTAATAGGATTAAGCGGTTATGCAAATGAGTGAATACAAACTGAAATAAGTTGCAGCTTTTATACACTTTAATCCAAAGTGAACACACACTGTTGCTCCTGTTGGTTTTCTAGCTCACTAAGCAACTCTATGTAATCGCAGAGGTTTGAGTCCTTCATCCTGATCAGCAGGGTCAGGCTCACAAAAGCTGTCTGACAACAGAGACTCAGGGAGAAGTTCATGAATGATTTACTGATTCATGAGCTGTGAACATGAAGTGGGACATGGAGAAACCTTTGTCCAGCTGATAACCTGCAGGCAAATTATTATAAAAACCAGACAGAAAGAAGTGAGTAGAAGTTAAATAAATAAAGAAATACCCTGAATAGTTGCTCTATTATTAAGCTATTTACTAGCAAACTACATTTACAGCATTTTGGCAGATGCTGTTATCTAGAGAAACTTACATTTGCACAACTAAGCAGATGTGGGTTAAGGGCCATGCTCAAGAGCCCAACCTTTTGATCAGTAACCCAAAGCCATAAATGCCTGAAAGCTGTTTCAGACATATAGCACTAGTGGTGTTGACAGCATTTCAATAGAATGTGGAAAAACCACACCAGGGAGGCGTTCAGGATGCTCTCTCACCAGATGCCTGAGCCACCTCAACTGGCTCCTCTCAACACAGAGGGGCAGCAGTTTAACTCGGAGCTCCTCCCTGATGCCAAGGTGTTTTCACCCTGCATGCGTTATATACAGTATACACAAATTAGCCATAACATAAACACCACCTAACTGGTCTACAGCCAGACAGCCCTGTACACACTGTGTGTTCCGACTCCTTTCTCTCATAGCCAGACTTAACCATTTTACCAGTTTGTGCTAAAAGCAAAATCACGGTTATATAGATATACACACGTACATACACACACACATACAGTATATAAAACTAAAAATTAATTATGGTTTTATTTTTATATTTTAAAGCACGAGTCACATTGCTTGCTGCATCACAAATCTTACACATGCCTCATTACAGAACATTTTTCATTTCCCAAATCACAGGTCTTGGGGAGTATCTTCTGGTGTGTAGTGAGCAGTACTCACCAAAAAATGTTACACGGAAGAGCAGCCCATAAACCAGTAAGTGAATTCACAGGAACTGATTTGGATAAACAAGTCCAAACCATGCAGGACCCACCTTCAACTTACAGGAAGAAAAGGATGTAGCGTGAGCCGCATTCCATCAGATACCACAGCACAGAGGTCTTGGGGAGTCCAGGCCATGATGAGTAAGAGTTATTCTGGCAACACATACCAGACCCATACAATCGTAGGCAGGTGGTTTTATTGTTGTGAATGAATGGCGAGAGCACACGTTTATATTCTTTGGAGAATCATGTCTTTTCTACTGACATTCAACTTTATGGGATACAAAACCTTATGCTTATACCCCCAGGAAACTCAAATCAGTTTCAACAGAATATAACAATTTGCGAACAGGCCCGAGGGGTGTCGTTATTTCCCGCACATCTCCTTTAGAGAGACATTATAGATTTAGTACAGTGTCCTATAAAGAATAATTCTGCATTGAAAACTAAACCCCAACGATCAAACTGTTGTCTTTGGAAATAAATATATCGGTGCTGAGGAGGATGGGAGTACAGCAGAACCCATGTTATATCCGCGAGTGGACATTTGATTGAAGATGTCTCGTCTTATTTACGCTAAAAATCTCATAGGCTTATACAGTTGTATTCAAAATAGTAGCAGCGTGTTTTAAAATGTGAATGAAGCTCAAAATCTTTATAATAGCTTTTGTTTACATACACACAAATGCATTGGGAACACGATATTCTATTCCAAATCAAAACATCAAATCTGTGTTATGCTTTTATAGAAATTGAAGAAAAGTGAATATTGGCTGTTCAAAAAAAAAAAAAATCAGTGTCTGCATTTTTTTTTTTTTTTTTTTTATAGACTCAAACATTCAGTGTATAAAATGAAAAATGCTGTAAGATTTTGTTTTCCTTTGAATCACTGAACTACATTTGGTTGTTTAAGAACTGCTGCATTTCCGTGTTGTGGAGTCAAACAACTTCTGGCTCCTGTGAGAAGGTTTTCCATTCCAGAATGATCGCACTACATGTCACAGTTCTTCTGTATTTCTTGTTTTTTCCTCAGAAACCGCATTGTTCTCACCCCACAAGGTTTCTCTTGGATTAAGGTCCGGGAATGGGGTCCATCACTCCATGACATCAATCTTGTTGATCTGGAACCAAGATGTTGTCTTGTTGGAACCCATTTCAAGGGCATTTCCTCTTCAGCATAAGGCAGCACAACCTCTTCGAGTGATCTATGATCCCTGGGATGTGATAAATAGGCCCGACACCGTAGTACGAGAAACATCTTCATGATGCTTGCGCCACCAGGTTTCACTGTCTTCGGTGTACTGTGGTTTAAAATTCAGTGTTTGGGGCCGTCAGGGGGACCACTAGACCCAAAAGAACAATCTTACTTACATCAGTCAATTAAATGTCATGCCATTTCTCTTTAGGCTGGTCAATGTGCTCTTTGGTAACCTCATTAGCACATTTTTTTCAGCAGTGGGACTTTGCAGGGCTTCTTGCCGATAGCTCAGCTTCATGTAGTCGTTTTCTTATTGCAACAGGACTCACAGGTCACGTTAGACCTTGTTTGATCTTCCTGGTGCTGATTGTTAGCCGAGTCCTTCCCATTTTGGCTTTTCTTCGATCTGTTCAAATGGCAGCTTTTTTCCCCCCTTTCTTCTACATGCTTCAGGTTTGGGTTGCCATTTTAAAGCATTTGGGATCATTTTATCCGAGCAGCCGATCATTTTCTTCACTTTATATTATGTTTTCTCTCTCCAATCCACTTTTGAATCAAGGTACACTGTTCTACTGAACAATATCTGGAACGACCCATTTTCTTCAGAATTTCAGAGAACTGTTCTATAACCAGCACGTACAACATTTACTGCCTTCCTTCCTTAAATAAGCACAATAATTGTCACCTGTTTTTACAGAATGAATGACATCACTGATCGAACTTCACACTGCTATTATTCTGAACACACCCCTTTCAATCAGTGATTAAATACCACGGGATCAGCATCATCCATGTCATGACTGTTGGATTCTATTAATTTACTACACCTGATAGTAAATTATGTGCCATAAATAAATGTTTATATAAAAAAAAAAAAAAAAAAAAAAAAAAAAAAAAAAAAAAACCACCACTCTGATCAGGTTAGTGATGTTGACCGCTATTATTTTGAACACAACTGTAAATGGTGCAGACTGGCATCTTGGCATCTTATAGGGAAAAGGTTCGTTTTAGAAGACGGACGTCAGACCTGCAGACCAAACCTGGCTCGCAAACACGTTTTATGTAGCCCATGACAGCATTCTAAGAACGATCATCATATAGTCAGAATCAACCATAACCATTAAATTAATATTCATCTAGCCACTTGGTGGCGGAAACCGACATCATGTAAACAGTTTAATAGTTGATTACAAAAAAAAAAAAAAAAGTCTTCAAAACTACATGAACTAGAGGTCCCTGAGAGGGGAAATGCACCTGCTGATAACTATATATCATTATAACCATACAACAGCCATGTTGCTGAACTTCACCTACAATGACATTTTGATATCATCATTTTGACCTATGGTCCCAATTACCCGTCTATTGTCAGGGAATGAATGATTGCTTAACATCCCACCAATTATTTTTCAGTTATATTCGAGATGAGAAACAATTTTTTTTTTTTATCCAACACATCTTAAAGCAGAACCATGCCGATGACAGCCCAACGGCCTGCTCTTTTAGAATGACAGTGATGGTTCTTTTACATGTCTCTCTCACACAGACAGCAAGAGCCATGACTGTCCGTTAATAACCCAGTCACCTTCACTAGGTGGACAGCAGTGACAACTCTATGACAGTGGAGCTTGAACCTCCACTCCTTTGCCCCATAAATCTGATAGCACTCTCGTGCGGATTTTGATAAGCAATGCGTAACAAATAAATAAAAGCTATAAAAGCACAAACTGAGAGAAATGAAAACGATACCAGATAGCTTTAATTAAACGATTTCCGATACAGACTTCATGGTTTCCCTTCCTGAAAAGATAGTCAGTGATTATTTCACTCTTGATGGGCCAGAAATTTAGTGATGTAGCCCTTGGTGAAAATACGTTTGACACCCCTGTTATAGACCCTCATTATCACAAGCTGCGGGAACACATCACATATGACACGAAAGACACAATGTACAAGTGCAGCTTGATGACGGATTGTTTCCCGGTTCAACACTGGTAGTTTCATGGGCAAAGAAAACAAAGAATTCTAAATCCAACAGGTTTACCATTCTGAAAAATGAACTTGGTCATGAAAAATCGAGGTGACGAACCACAAAATATCCATCCACCAGACCCATAAAAAAAAAAAAAAAAAAAAAGTTTAAGAAAATCAAGCATCTTTTACACAAAATTTATACAAAAGACTTTTATTCAATGAAATTTCATACAAACGTGACTTTTTTTTCAAAACACAATTTGGTCTGAAGGACAAACACGAAATATATCACAGACGGAGAGGTGGCGGCAGCACCAGGGGAACCAATGTTGAAAACCAGCAGCTCCACACAGTCTGAGACGCAGAGTGAAGAAAAAAATACTTGCTGAATGAGTCCTGGTCACGCAGAGCCCCTTAAGTGCTTCATTTAACAGCAGTGAATTATACCGTGTCTGCAGAGAACCAAATTACAGTAAGGAACAGATGGGGTTCCACTGATTCCTCATTGAACTGCTGGGCTTTGTCATTGGAGACTATATTCACATTTCTAATTTTGAACTGCTCCGCTCTACTCATCCATCTGGAAGTAAGTAAGGTCAAGTCTCTTACAGGCTGGAACACTATTTCTTTTCAAACTGCTCTGCCAATCCATCTTTAGATCGACCCATCATGCCCTCAACGGATGACACTTGTTTACAGCCAAAATTCTACTGAAATACATGGCGTCAAACTTTCCTAATCCTGTGCCGATGAGAATGAAATTGAAATTTGAAACTGTTGTTGGCTCAAGTTTTTCAGATGTGTTACTAGGTCACCACACTTGGAATCATGAAGGATGGCTGAGATATAAGGGGAAGGGACCAGAAGTCAGTAAATACAGCTTTGAATGAATGTAGGACTAAATGCCGGAACATTTACTTTACGTGCAGTAGGTTATGGGTTCGAGGGCTGGACATGATAGGAGTTTGACATTCCCTGAATTTTCCACCTAAAATTGCAGTTTTATTAATAACCATTTGGTCAATGTATCCGACAGCGATGGAATAACCAAATTATCCCTTTGCAGTAGTATTTGACAGCTTTCCACCAACCAGAAATAAGAATCTCTCAAATAAATAATAATGGCAAGCAAGTCAATTTCAATTCCATACAGCATTATAGATATGAATCATTCCACTGGCCAAGTACTCATGTGGACTTATTTATTTTTTATGAAATAACTAGTTCTTGCCACAGAACAACAGGAGTCCCCTAGTGGTCAACTGCACTCTCAAGTGTTATTGGGCATTTTTGATGAATTGACCAGGGTGACCTTGAAAAATAGGTCATGGTGACAGTTTCGACAGGCTAGTAGAACATGCTGTCGGAACAATCAACCAAAAAAAAAAAAAGTAAATCCACTTAAGAATCGACACTACTAGTGTGTTAACAAGACGTTACGGAGAATGAAATAAGTGATCAGACTTAAGTACATGAAGCCATCATAAATATACAGTTGTGTTCTTTTACAACCAGTTCCATCTGTGAATCAGATCACTGATTTTAGAGCTTATAGCCTACTATCTCAAAAACTGTCATTTTAACTTGATTTACAATTTTTCATAAAAAGATGAATTGTTTGTTATAAAAAGAGCCCTCTCATGCTCACCATTTTTATTAACTTTCCATTATTTCATTCATAATATTTAAACTACATACAATAATTATGAACAAACATTTATAAAGGTTGGAGCAAAGCATATCCTATAAAATTAAATAATCCTTTTTATTAATTGGGGGTGGATGAAGCCAAAAAATAGGCGGTTTCTATACAACCATTTGTGGCTATTCACTGACAGGACTGTAGTAAGAAAAACATTTTTACAGACTCCCTCTCTTTGGCTTTCAGAAGTCTGTAAAGGAATAGCTCTGATTTCATGGACTGGGTCTGTAGGATTTTTCTGTCTTTGTGTTCGAGCTGAACAACACTGGCCTTTGACCACATCAGAGTGGAGCTGTACTGACTTCCACCCATGATGATGTCACACGGACACCTCATTGCTGTTATACTCTGCCCTCTACTGTTTAAAAAACACAATGACAGCCAATAGATACTACAATAATCCAATGTAATAATACATTCATCCTATAAGATGATTTATCCGAATTAGGGTAGAGGGCAGAGTACTCTGGACAGCTTGCCAAGCCATTGCAGAACAATAACATCATGATTAATTGTTGCACTATATATTATTACGTGTCTAACAGATACTTACCAATGCTCAACATCAGCATCTTCAAACTGTCCGGCAACTGTAGAATTTGGGTCGACCTCCATTTCATCTGCTGAACAAACACAAAGACAGAAAGATTATAACTGGGGTGTTTACTAGTCTATCAGTTACTCATGACTGCATCAGACCCAGAACAGCAGCACAACTTCCACAATTATTCACTTTCACAAATATACTGGGTGAAGGTAGAACAGTCTAGCTCCTTATCATGGTGACTTGGTTCAGGATACAGTTGCATTTAATGTAATCTATAATCATAAACCTCTCACAGTTCAACGAATGTGTCCAGAACTACCAAAAGCACTCAATAGAATGATAAACATTAATCATTTAGAAACACTACATATAAAAGGTCTATGAAGAAGTTTAGCCACTGTAGAAGAAAGAGTCAAAAGGTATCAGGCACCGATGGCGCGCTGTGTTTTTGGACCTGCTGAGGGAGGCCTATGGGTTTCCAGTTTAAAATGTATCCATTCTCAGAATAACTTTCTTTGTGTGAATGATATCCTTTTATTTTCCTCAATGCTAAATAAACACCTGACAAATTCATTTGGATCTCTTGCATCATGAACTGGACGATTTTGGCACAACACCATGTACAGGGAGACACAAAAGAGGTTTCATTCCTTCGAGGCTACCTAAAATGTACCGTTATTGTTAATCCTTACAGCATAATTAATGTGTACGTAATGTGTTTAAGTGACACAGACGCTTATTTTAATACAACCGACCATAAAACATACTAAACTGGGTGATTTTATCCTGCGGATTACTAGCAGGAACTAAAGTGCAGGGATTAGCAGCATTAGCATTCATTCTCGACCCCCCCCCCCCCAAAAAAAAAGTGACATCAACACGTTGAGCAGGGTGGGTTGATGTCTCTTGTGCACACAGTCAGACCTCAAATTCGAGTGATTCTGAAGGAGAGAATTCTGCTCGGGATCAGTGTGATGGTAAATCCAAAATGGCTCACGCAGCTAATGTTTTGCTGACTTGGCTCTCCTGTCATCAGTTGGTCAAGGAACAAAATGAAAGGTTTTCCGCCATTTCTGCACTGCTTGTTTGTGTGCAGCTCATCACTGGACCATAATGTGTCATTATGCACGAGTCAGCGACTCCGCTCCACCAATCCGAGTTCTCGCCACTACCAGGCTGGAACAGCCAATCAGTCATAACACTCATGCACACAGGTAAGTTTTAAATCATGTGTATACTCATTGACCCATTAAGTTTCCTATTCAGAAGGAGTTCGCTGCTGTTCCATCCAACATGACCGGTCAAGTCACAGCAGCCTTCAGAAATACCCTTCAAGTGTGTATAATCAATGACAGCTATCAATTGGAAAAATAGTCTTTAAAACATGAAGAAAAACTGGACTGAATAAAGTTTCATGAGTGCACATAATATATTATTGTTAATGATTTTCTTTTTTTCTGTTCACCTTTGAAATTTGGAAGTTTTTTGTATCGCCCTGTATTATATAGAAAATGTGAAGCAGGACATGAAGGTAGCTGGTATAAAAGAAGATGCAAAGGATAGAGTGAGATGGAGGCAGATGATTCGCTGTGGCGACCCCTGAAGGGAAAAGCCGAAAGGACAAGAAGAAGAGGGGGTTGTTTATTAAACAGGCTTTGGTCTGCTACGGACACCTAGTGGTTACTTAACGCTTATACAGGCTGAACACCTGACATGTTTATTTAGCGTTACTGCCAACATCAGTGGGGCTGGTAGTATAGTGATTAGGGTACTGCACTTATGACCGGGAGGTTGTGTGTTCAAATCCCAGTTAGACCCCACCGTGCTAAGACCCCTGAGCAAAGTCTTAACCACAAGTGTGCCTCTGTTCACCCAGCAGTATAAATGGGTCCCAGTAAAAAATAAAATAAAACAAAGCAAAAAAAAATAAAAAAAAAAATACTGGGAATGTAACCTGCAATGGACGAGCATCCTATCCAGGAGGAGTTGAACTCCTGGTCGCTTCACGCCACAGAAACCGGGAATAAGCCACTTGGCTCGGGTGTAAAAAGCCCAACAGACTTTACTTACCTTTTTTTACTTCCAAAATCACCTCGACTTGCAACTGAAAACACAACCTGGAGAGAGCACATACCTCCGAACTCAGTCGATGGCTCATCGGTGCGAACGCCGGCCATGTGAAACTGCTCTGTGACCGATTGAGCGAGCATCCCTTCAAGTCTTTGCAACGTGGCTTGACCCTCTACTGTCAGATGTGCCAAACCCTCTTCATATGTATAAAACGAGGGTATGTTACTCGAGCCTTGACAGACAGAAAGACAGACTTTCAATACGTCTTAAAATGTTTGATCTATAATAACTCATTTTTAAAATAGTGTTGTTACCGATCCCGCTCTCTTCCTCTTCATACTCCTCCCCGTCAAAGTCCTCATTGTCAGACTCTGCGTCCTCGGGGTCAGGATGCAAAGCTTGGCAGTCGCACATGGTGGAAAACATCGACTCCACTGCAACACAAGAACAGAGTTCAGTTCAGTTATAGGACTTCCTGCCACACATTTTCCCTGCTGGTGCGAGAAACGAGCCAGTGACCTTTCAGTCCCAAAATCACTTCTCCAAATATTAGGCTATAGCTGCAACAAATGGCTTGATAAACATTTATAAACCACAGCAATGAGGGGGAGGTGTGATTCTCTTGTAAATACAACCTTTATGCCTCGGTCTCACTGAGGGCTGAATGCTGACAAATTCAGTAAATCTTGAGTTTCTTCGGGGTTTATAAAAATGGTTGGTAAAGTTCACTCGCAGTGTTTAGAGTTGCATAGAATTGTATTTTTCCACCAATGGTTGTAACCTGGTACTGCTCTGAACGTTAACCCGCCCTCCGTATCTCAGATTTTTAAAATATCTTACGAACTGACTTGATCATCTCAACCCTCCTTTGAAAGTAAACCAAGAACAGAAACACATGCACTCACAAGCTGCTTTATCGCTGGGCACAAATCGGATCTCTGTGATGACCGGATCTTCATCGCTATCATCACTGTCCTCTTCACTGCCGGGATCTTTTTCCTGCATCTCAGCATCGGTCTCATCTGGCAATTCAGTCATACCCATTAGAATCCTTTCAGAGAGCCAAAGCTATAACAACCGGTGTTAATTAAGCAATAACATAACCTTATACCATAGATGTCAAATATTACTCACAAAGGGCCAGCATGGGACACCTTCCACCTGTTTCAAATCACTGACATCTTGAAGAAAACAAAACAAAACAAAAAACAAAACAAAACAAAACAAACAAACAAAAAAAAAAAAAACACGCGCGCGCGCGCACACAATCCCGTACATGGATAAAGACACAGTTCCCCTTGCCTGGACGTGACTCACCAGCCGATCCCCTGGAGTTTGGCCTGGACGGTGCACAAAGACATGCGCCTATTGCCCGGGCCCATCCCGGAGAGGAGACATGGGTCTGCCCTCCCATAGACCCACCACCTGTGAGAGGCGCTATAGGGGTCGGGTACAGTGCGAGTTAGGTGGCAGCCGAAGCCATAGTTTCTGTGGGGTTGATCTTTGGCTACCGAGTTACTTTTATGACATGGAGTGTCACCTCTCTGGTGGGGAAGGAGCCTGAGCTGGTATGTGAGATTAAGAGATACTGACTAGATGTAGTCGGACCCACCTCGACGCATGGTTTGGACTTTGAAAACACCCATTTGAAGAGGGGCTGGACCATATCCCATATCATGGACCATATCATGGCTCCGGATGCTGTAGGACTGTCTTGGTTGACATGTCTCAAATATCACGTGGTCATCGGGGGCTATACCTCTGGACTGGGAAACTGGGGTGGTAATCCCCATTTCAATAAGTGGGACCAGAGGGTGTGATTCCAATAATCATGGAATCACACGCCTCAGTCTACACAGGAAGGTCAATGCAGGAGGACTGGAGAAAAGGATCCAGCCGATGGTTGAGCCTTCGATTTAGGAGAAACAACAGGGTTTTCGTCCTGGCTGCAGCACTCTTGACCAGCTCAAAACACTCTATAGGATCCTGGAGAGAGCATGGAAGTTTGCCTACACTACACTTGTCTACACTTCACTGCACCATAGAAAGCATCCTGACCAACTGCATTACAGTTTGTTGCTGACTGCAAGGCACTGGAAGCGGGTGGTGAAAACCGCCCAACACATCACGCAGCAATCTTAGGGATTCCTCTCATCCTGTTAACAGACTCTTTCAGCTTCTCCTATCCCAAAAGCGCTTCAGGAGCCTTCGGACAAAAACCAACAGGTTTAGGAACAGCTTCTTCCCAACAACTGTCTCTCTCCTGGACTCAGTCCCCTGCTGAACCTTCCCTTCCGCACTACACCACAGCAGCACCATTCATGCACATGTACATGCTTACATTATCATGTATTCACAGTGCTTTTCTTCCACTCGTATACATTCATAGCACACTGTACATATGTCTATTTATACACAGTAGCACAACTGTATATCATCCATATTACATCTGTGTGTATGTGTCCACAGTGATCCCTCGCTACTTCGTGCTTCAGTGCGTCGCAGGTTTTTCAAAAATATTCATCGAAAAATAAAAAAATAAGGAAATTAAGGAAAAACGCCACAAAACAGGGCCAATTATGCGACAAAAAAAACCCAAACAAACAAAACCCATCCATCAAAACTACTTACATATTTATGTGAAGTGCGCATCTGTGTGCGCGCACGCGTCTGTATGTGTGTATATTTACATCTGAATTATTTTTGAATATTTAATTGTCATTACAGGCAGTTATACCGTTGAATATGTATTTATTGATATTCTATACACATACATGTATGTATACGTCAGTCAGGGGTGGGGGGGGATGCACTGCATACTGCACATTCTGTATATATTGCACTTGCTGCTCTCTGCATTTCTCATTTGATGCTAAACTGTATTTCATTACCCTTTATTTATACATGTATAGTGACAAAGTTGAATATAATCTAATGTGGTTTGTGGATTTAGAGACGGCTTTCGACCAGGTGCTGCTTGGGGGGGGGGGGGTGCTCTGGGAGTACAGTGTCCCGGACCCTTTGCTAGGGGCCATTCAGTCTCTGTATCACCGGAGCCAGAGCTTGCTTTGCCTTGGAAACAACAGTTCAAATTCATATCTGGTGAGGATTGGAGTCCACCAAGGCTATCCTTTGTGGCCAGGATGAGAGTCAGCACCTTCAAGTCCGAGTTCTCAGCCGGAAAAGGATGGACTGCACCCTCCAGGTCAAGAATGAGGTCCTGCCCAAGTGGAGGAGTATCTCAGGGTCTTGTTCACATGTGAGGGAAGGATGGAGCAGGAGATGGACAGGTGGATCACTGCCGCCTCTGCTGTAAAGTGAAGTTTGTACTGGGCCATTGTAGTGAAAAGCGAACTCAGCCGCAAGGCAAAGATCACAATTTACTAGTCGATCGATGGTCCAGCCCTCAACTATGGTCACGAGCTTTGGGATAGTGATCGAAAGAACAAGATCACGGATACAAGCGGCCGAAATGAGCTCCTTTGCAGAGTAGCAGGACGCTCCCTAAGAGATAGGGTGAGAAGCTAAGCCATCTGGGAGCAGCTTGGAGAAGGCCGCTGCTCCTCTGTGTCGAGAAGAGCCAGTTGAGGCATCTGATTGGGCATATGATTGGAATGCTTCCCGAACGCCTCCAAGGTGTGATGCTGTGGGCATGTCCAAACAAGAAGGGACCCAAGGTTTGACCCAGAACAGGCTGGATGGACTTCTCGGCTGGTCTGGGAACACCTCAGCACCCCCCCCCCCCCCCCCCCGAAAGTGGACCTTTTTACTCAACTCTAAATTACTTGGAGAGTGAATTGCATGCCCTTCAATTACACCCCTTAAATTTGTGAGGAGCTCAGCCAAGTTTTACAGACATGCTGCACAAACCTTTCTACTCCGTTTAATGTAACTACTGTAAATGTTCTGCATTTCTTTTTCTCATACTCTCGCTAGTAATCAGTGGTCAGAGGACCTTCTGCTGTGCCAGCACTCACAGCTGTGACCATACAATGCAAGATCAACCAATCATTGTGAAAAGGGTGATCTCGGTGATGGGTATTCAGGTCAAGCTGTGTCTGTCCTAAAACCACCTCTGTGGATTCTCATGAGTTCACAGGCATTGTGGGAGAAACATGGTTGGTAAATGTGAGGAGTGCCATTTTTTGCTCCCCTAAATCTACTTGAAGGGGTGTGAACATGACCCTTAATTTTATATTTTATATATATATATATATATATATATATATATATATATATATATATATATAAATAAAATTTAAAAATAAATAAATAAATAAATGAGTGTGAGAGCGCATCACATTTATTTAAAAAAAAGAAGAAAAAAACCACACATCTCGTTAGTTGTCCACAAACAGCATGAAAAGATGCCGAGTTAACCCAAGATGAGCTGTTAATTAAACATAAATATATATGTATGTATGTATGTATGCATGTATGCAAGATCAGTGACTGGAACAGGCGGAGGGTGTGGCTACTCCTTGGTTTTGAGGATAATACTTGACCCCCACTGCTTTGAACTTGCAAACCCCCACCACCACCACCATCAAAAAATTAAAAAAATAAATAAAAAAAAAGTTAACAGTCACAAGCTGGCCACAAGTAAAGGAGCATGTAATTAAAGGAGATCTGACAGTTGTGCAAAGTCCAGAAAATCATTTACCTACCATTGAGTTTTTTGTTGACCATCACATACAGATGCTCCTGCGGATACACATTCAGGTCTCGAGAGATGGCGTGTAGACTGATGGAGGGATATTCCAGAGAAAAACCCATTCCGGAGCCATTGAACCATGACAGACACCTGACAAGGAAGCACAGCGGTTCAAGTCAGTGGTTCTTCAGATACTTTTATCATCTCAGATCCAGTCTAAAGTTGCGTTCACACAAAATGCAGGACGAGGGGCAAAGTTTTACGAAGCATCACAAAGCAAGCAGGTGTGGAAATCAAGTTTCATGCAATAAAAATCTAGCGATAAATAACCCTGCTTGTTAGCCACATTAAGCTCATCATGTCAAACTGCTTGTGTGGGTTTCCTCCACGTAGTCTAAATTCCTCCTGCAGTCCAAAAACATACACATTAGACTAACTTGCTGTTCAATTGTCCCTAAATGTGAATGGATGTGTGTGTGTGTGTATGTTGGTCTTGAGATGATCTGGTCAGTGTGCAGAGGTTGCCAACTTTCAGCAGAATCAATCACTACAGACCACAACCCAACAGAACACCTTTGGGATGAATTAGAGCAGAGACTATGAGCAAAGCCTTCCTGTTCTCTGTGTTACAGCAAAGAGCAATACACCAATGTGATAAAATACATCTTTGAACGTAAGAGAGCAACTGTGATTCAATCGCCGTGTTAATGTCCAATACTCTGTGTTCAACAGTGTGGCGGGACAGTTGGATGTCCAATACCATGTGTTTTAGTTTGTCGTTTTCAGGAGACAAGATTTCAACAGCATCACTGCAGCATTTTTTTTTTTTTAACCAAACTACCCTTCACTGTATGGATTCTTAGCCTGTGCAATGTTCTAAGCCAGTTGATATGATGCAAAGGTTATGGTCTCAGAGCACTTTGTAAAAATTATCTATTTTTCTGCCTCACTTTTCAAAGTAAACAACTGGTGTTTGCCAAGTTCAGTCCCTTTTGGAAATTCCTGGTCAAACTTGGCATGGCATGATTAAACCCTTTGGATTAAGAATGGGATATATCTCAAGTTCATATGCGTGTGAAGGTGGATGAGTGGATATTTTCAGCGATGACATGTATGTCATTACCCTGCAGTGACTGCCTACTGTAAACGGCGCTGGATCGCTGGTCCTAAGGTTGGGGGTTCGAGTCCCACTCTCCACAGGGTTGTCACTGCCCCCCCCCTCAAGTGCAGCTAACTGGGTTATCAAAGGCCATGTCTCTCACTGTCTATGGTGAGAGGTTCTTGTAAAAGAACTTGACTTTTGCTGACTTTTGTAAAGAGGAACTGCATAGCCGTCAGCATGTTTCTGCCTTTGCTGGGTTGTGCCAGGATGAGCATCCGACATAAAAGCCTATGCCAAATCAAACATGTGAATCAGATGATTCGCTGTGGTCTGTCTGTCTGTCTGTCTTCCTTTCGGCATTTTCCCTTTTACTCAGGAGTCGCCACAGCGAATCATGTGATTCGCACATTTGACTTGGCAGAGGTTTTTACGTCGGATGCCCTTCCTGTCACAACCCTTTTTAGCAAGGGACAGAAACACGCTGACGACTTTGCAGCCTACTCTTTTACGAAAGTCAGCAATGGTTCTTTTACATGCCTCTCACCATAGACAGTGAGAGACATGGCCCGCCTTTGATAACCCAGTTAGCCGCACTGGGGGGGACAGTGACAACCTTGTGGAGAGTGGGACTCGAACCCCCAACCGTTGGATCAGCGATCCAGCGCCCTATCCCACTAGACCACCACTGCCCTAGTAGGCTGCATAGCAGTCAGCATGTTCTGTCAGGAAGGGCATCCAACTAAAAAACAGATGATCCACTGTGGTGAGCCCTGAAAAAGGGAAAAGGCTGAAAAAAAGACGAAGATGTATGTAGCAATTGTTCTTTTACATGAACCTCTCACCATAGACAGGGAGAGACATGCCTGGCCTTTGACAACCCAGTTAGCTGCACTGGGGGGACAGTGACAACCTTGTGGAGAGTGGGACTCGAACTCCCAAGCTTAGGATCAACGATCCAGCGCCATTTACCACCAGTCCACCACTGCCCCAGTAGGCTGCATAGCAGTCAGCATGTTCTGTCAGGAAGGGCATCCAACTAAAAAACAGATGATCCACTGTGGTGACACCTGAAAAAAGGAAAAAGCCGAAAGAAAAAGAAAGTATGTAGGGCATCCTGCTTTCACCCAGTGTTTGCTGAGATAAGCTCCAGCCTTTGCACCAGCTTGATGGTATTAAGGGGTTCATCCAGTGAATGAGTGAGAACATGAACATGTGTAATAGATGCGTATGTGTGCGCCTTTCTCACACACACACACACACACACACACACACACAGAATAAGACAATAAAAGAATACAGTGGCACAGAGTAGCATAGAACAGGTTAGCACTTCCGCTGAACAAGAAGGTTCTAGGGTTGCGTATCCAGGCCTGGCCATGGTGTTTCTGTGTTGAATTTGCATGTTCTCCCTTTGCTTGCCTGGGTTTCATCTGGGTACTCCAGTTTCCTCCCATAATCCAAAAACATGCATGCACATTAGGCTAAATCAGGGGTCAGGAACCTCTGGCTCACGAACCAGATCTGGCTCTTTTGATGACTGCATCTGGCTCTCAGATAAATAAGGCGGCCTTTCTTAACAGAATAACGGATACAGAATTTCAGTCATTTAAATGTAAATACAGAAAAAATCCATCAAATAAAACAAAAACCGCTGAATAAATCTCGCACATTTAAATGTTTACATCTATTTTCAATGCCAAGTCACTGTGGTGCGCAGCGGAGAGCCAATCCTTTCTGTACACCAGTGTGTGGGTGGGTCCAATACCTTGAAACTCTAATTTTATTGGATTATAACAACAGCCACAGACTGCACGTGTTGTTTTTGAGTAAAGGGATAAATTTCCACGTTTTTGATCAGCTCATTTGCACGAAGCCAAGCACAGCTGGCAAGCAAACACAAATGGACAGACATGGAAAAAACTTCAACCTGCAGGCCGGCTGATTGCCAAAACTTGGGACGCACTTCCTATCACATAAAAGCGACAGTATATATGGCTCTCAGAGGATTACATTTTTAAAATGTCTTTTTTTTTTGGCTCTTTTGGTCAAAAAAAGGTTCCCGACCCCTGGGCTCAGTGGTTGCTCAAAAATACAGTATCCCTGGGTGTGAATGTGAAGACTGCACAGTAGTTGGGTGTGTTGGTCCTGCAAACTGTTCAGGGTGCAATCCCGCCTTCAATTAAATCGGTGAACCCAATAAGGTTAAGCAGCTCAGCAAATGAGTGAGAAAAAAAAAAGAAAAAAGTAAAAGAGTCGTGATGTTATTGTTGTTACTTACGATTCGGCGACATACAGCGTCCCTGTGCCTAGTCCTTTACCGTCTAAAACCGCTGAAGTCTCGGCCTGCTGGTGCCGAATTCCCTCAGCAGGAGGAGACAAACTTTTTAACAAAACCATTTTTTTTTTTTTTTTTTAATTGAACCGAGTTTAAAAAACCGTCTCCTGTCCTCTTGCACTGGTTTCTCAAATCTCTCGAGCTCGCCTCAGTGACCTGAATGCTAAAAACAACGACAAGCTTCTAGGTAGGTAGCTGCTACTGCTAACCATAAAATAGTAACGGACGAATTTTTTTCCCCTTTTTTTTTAGTCAAAAAATGTCCAAGCTTCACTTTTGCTCAACACTTTCCAATAACACTAATTAGAACGAGAAAAAAAAACTATTCAGAAATAAACTCTTTATGGTTACATCAGTAGCACGACGCTAGTGCATCGTTTCCACGCGCGCGACATGAGCTTCTGGGTGCGTCTCAAATCACAACCGACTGCCCTACATATGTCTGTACAGTTACGTCAGGCAATACCTGAGGGAGGCACAACCATTCGCACTCAGATCGACACCTAATGACGTCATTGCCGACGCCCAAAAGGCAATTTGGATCAGCTTCAAGTGCATGCCTTCTGTGGAAACCTGTGCAAGCACACGAAAACGAACATGATGGGACTCGAACCCAGGACCTTCTCGCTGTGGGTAGCCGTGCTAACCACTTACACTATCATAACAGTTACATGATGTATAGTTGCTTGAAATTGTTTTTAGATTGTGATATTGATGTTTCACATGGGTGGTGTAGTGGTTAGGATATCTGTCAGTAACACGGTCCTGGGTTTGAGTCCCAAGGTTTGTGCGTGAAGTTTGTATAGTCTCCGTGTGTTTATTAGGGATTTCTCGGTATAAATAGCAGAGACGAGCAGATACTGTAGTCGGTTTGAGACACACCCACCGCAGTTTCTCTCCCGTTGACAACAGGAAGAAGAAAAGACTGCACTTCCTGTAGAGTTTAAACCCTAAAAGGATCTCTACTGCCCCCTTCAGCTCCAGATGAAGGGTCCAAGATAAAGCTGACTGGAAATGGAAATGTAGTAATAATAATAATAATAATAATGATGATAATGATAATACAGTAATATTGTTATAATAATAATTATTAATAATAATAATAATGATAATACAGTAATATTGTTATTAATAATAATAATAATAATGATAATACAGTAATATTGTTATAATAATAATAATTATTATTAATAATAATAATAATACAGTAATATTGTTATTAATATTATTAATAATAATAATAATAATAAGGACC
>CM045728.1:122647297-122672297 GCA_024760905.1 Plotosus lineatus | reverse complement strand
CACACACACACACCATTCTCACTCACACCTAGGAGTGATTTGGAGCAGACAATTGGCCAACTGTCCATTTCTGTAGATTATATGAAAGAAACTGGAGTACCTGGAGGAAACCCGCACCACAGCAACAGGCAGAACGCCACAAAAAAACGCCTCCACCTCACACAGAGCCTTCATGATTTGAGGCAGACATGCTAACCACTACGTCACTGGACCGAGCACACCCCCACCCCCCGCAAATTTCTGCAAGAATTAAAGTAAATCCAGACCTGATAAGGAATCTTTATGCTCCGTTATGGTTGTGTTGAGTCGAAATTAGTTCGGAATATCACACTGTTTAATTAAAACATGACTGGGATCCAATAAGAACAACAAGGTTAGCGCACGTTAGAAACCCTAATGCAGCCGTGTCATGTGATCAAGTTTGCAACTGGTTGTTCAAACGCAACTTTAAAACTATACACTTTCTACTCATAAAAATCAGGATGTGCACCGAGACCCTGCTCTACGTCAGACATGTGCGTGATGTATGTAAGTAAAGTGTGTCCAGACAGCACAGGAAAACTGCTCTGGAAGCTTGGATTGGTCCAGTACACTCAAAAACACACACACACACACACACACACACACACACACACACACACACAAAATAAAAAGCAATGAGAAAAATAATATCTGAAATTTCTTCATCACATCACGATAACTGTTCGCTGTCAAAAACAAAGTTAACAAAGTCTGTAGGGGCGGTGAGGTCGTCCTCCTCATCCTCGTCTTCCTCCTCCTCCTCCTCATCTTCCTCCAGTGCTGAAGATCTTGGAGGAAGCAGGCCGTTGTGCTTCAGCATCGAGTCCTTCAAACCTCTTCTATGTGCCCTCGTGCTCTCCTCCCTGCAGCAGTCTGTAACTCCGCCTCCCTGCTTTCCACCCGCCTTTCTCACTGGTCTTTTCTCTGTGCCGTCCTCTTCTTCCTCGTCCGATTCGATACGGTTCAGGCTTTTACGAGGCAGCCTCCTTTCCTCGTCGGCCACGCCGGCGTCTCCTTCCTCGTCCGATTCCTGCTCTTCTTCGCTTGTACTTTTTGCTCGTTTTAGTTTGAGCTGTTTGTGCCTCTGTTTGGAGTCTTCCCTCGTTGACTGTCTCTTTCTGCCTTGATGTCTGCTCCTTGAGTCAGACTCTTCGTCAGGCTCAGAGTCCTTCGAAGCTGAAATTAAAAATAAATAAATAAAAACCCACAACATTAAAAGCTTTAACTGACACATGCTTGATACATTATTTATGTGGACACAAACCACATCCGAAATTTATTTGCGCCTCATGTTTAATTCGGTAATCTGATTGGTCAGAAGGTGTTGAATAATTAATCTGCTCGTTTCTTATCGAGGCAGCATAGTGAAGTAGAGGTTCGCACTTCCCCCTCACTGCAAGAAGGTTCTGGGTTCGAGCCTGGGAGCAAGTCGGCTGACATAGGCCTCAGCTAACCCCTGGTCCAAGAAGGATTAAGCAGTTCAGCAGCAAATGTATGGATGAAAAGTGCCTCCGAGTCAGCCACACAACACTCTCCCAGCCAGTCAGCATTTGCTCATACAGAGCATAAACGCTGTCTATTGGTGATTAGCGAGAGGTGAGATGGAGCGTTGCTGCCTTAGCAATGCACGTGAATGAATATAGGGGGTGGAGCTTCCGAAAGAGCATTGCAGGGAGGTATTTGTCTGGCTGTTCAGTTACAGTAAGCCATTGCCCATTCGCGGTTCAGCGCTCACGGCCCCGTATAGTCGCGGATTAGCGGCAAACCCAGATGTTACTGGCACGTGATTAAAAAAAAATGTAGCCAATGGCTGAGATCTTTTGTTTCTTCCTCCTTCTGATTGGTTGCAGATGATGTGTACACCTCTTTTTTTCTCTCCTTTGTGCACAGGTTATCAACGTGATTGCCTGAAGTGTGAACTCGTGTTTTTTTATTGTGTTTTTAATGATTATTTAAAAGTTCTATGATGTCACTCAAACGGCCTGCATCTTCTCTAGCTTCTGGTAAGGAGCCGAAGCGCTTTATTCATTAATAAATGCAGGGATCCCTCACTTTCCGTGGTTAATTGGGACTGAGATCCCCATGCGACCATCGAAATCCGTGAAGAAGTATCCCCCCCCCCCCCCCCCCCCCCGACTGACGTATACATACATGTATATGTGTATATAATATCAATAAATACATATTCAATACTATGAATACTTATAATAACAATTAAACATGGAAAAAAAAAAAACAAGATGTAAATAAAATATAAATACCTGTAAACACACATACAGATGGTATTCCATGAGAAGATGACGACACACGTACATACGCGCGCGCGGGCATGCGTGCACACACAGATGCAACAATATAAGGAATTTTGATGGGAGATTTTGGGTTGTTTTTTGTTTAGGGTTTTTTTTTTTTTCATAATTAGCCTTGTTTTTGAGGCACTTTCCTTAACTTTTCCTCCTATTCTTCCTTAATTTCCTTATTTTGAAATTTTATGAACATTTATTTTTTAAAAGCCACGATGCACTAAAGCCGCATGATTGAAGCGCGAAGTAGCGAGAGAGCCCTGGATTATCACAGTACAAAATTTAAAAGTTTTTACATAATCATTACAACATTTTACTGCATTATTACTGTATTAATGAGTACGACTGTCTATAGAATGTGTTTAAGAAGCACATTTTAGCGCATGCAATATCATACATAGGGTTTTAAAACCGCGTCAATAACTCGCGGATTTTCATGATCTGTAGGAAGGGGTGGAACGCAACCCCCACGAATAACGGGGGGTTACTGTACATCAAATATCAATAATCTTTCTCCAAAATTGATGAGGGCACCTTAAAGTGTATCTGTGATGAATGTGTATTACTATTACTACAATTACAGGATACAGGGCGAATTATTAGTGCACAAAGTAATAAAAAAAAAAAAAAAATTTACAGCTGTAAGAGTAAACCTTCTCTCTGCCAATCAGTACGGTTCAGACCTGAAGTTCCGGTAGAAAAACAGAGTGAAAGGCTGACTCACTATTAGAACTGGAGATTCGGCGGCGACGTGGTGCCTGGACAGTTTTCAGTTCGGATGCTTTATGCGATCCCTCGGACTCCGACGTCTCACAGTAGTTGATCTGGGCTTTTCGACTGCGTCGTGACCTCCTTCTGCTCAGATTCACATCGCTGTCACTGACCTCACTGGAACCTTCGGTATCTACAGCAGAGAAAAGAGAAACATATGCTGTCAGTGCAACTATAAAAAGTCCAATGTTTACTTCAAACCACACTTAACACTGGATGGGATTTACAACCGAGAACAACAGGAATTCCAGTGAGGTTTAGGAAAAAATAGAGGAAACGGGTTCAGAAATATAGGAAATTAAATATTTCAGCTGGGGGTCAAGGGGGCTGCAGGGCCCCTTGCGGGGTACTGGGGCAGAACATGTCATGTAAAAAAAATCATGCAAACAAGTTAATCATTGTTTTGTAACACAAACACAAAACAAAGCAGCCTAAATAATGTAAAAAAAAAAAAACTAAAAGTTACTGCCAACTAGTGGAGTGGAGGTACAATTACACTTCATTCTCATACACAATTCCAAAAACGCATATGCATCACACCCACCCCCACTGGCATTATACCACACGCCCCACTATTTGAGAAGCACTGGTGTAGATGAACACACATGATTCAAGTAGCATAGCCCTATGGCTCGTCATTCATGTGTATTATAATTTATGTGACATTAACATACGAGAGCACTATAATACAAAATGTCACAACATTGACTCTGCACCAGTAAACAGTCTTACACTGTACTTATTGCATAAATTTATAAAAATGACTCACCAGGCAGTTTGTAAGTTTTGCTTTCTCAATTTTTTTCTTTTCGGCACGTTTACTCCCCTCACAATGCTGTTTCAATACCAACCAAGCTTTACCTCCATAATTGATCACTTTCCCGTCGCACAGACCGCAAAGTGATTTCCCTGTATCTTTATTCTTGTGAATGAATTCCGATAGCGGCATCCGTCTACTACTTTTTGCAGCCACGACCAATTCCATGAATTTTTGATCCCAGCATCGAACCCATTTCACTCTCTCTCTTATGGAGAATGCCTCTCTTCCACAGCATGTTGAAATCGTCCAAAAATCCGGCAAGAAAGCCGCCATATATGTTTTTTCATTATTTTGCGTACATTCTCGCGGTACTTTACTTCCTAGTTTTATCAAACGTCAACGAAAACAACTGACATTGACCAAAACATATCTAAAGCAAGCCAACTCGATTGGCACAAATTCCGCTAATCTATTAACCATCCACGCAATTTTTTTTAGAGAAATTATACAAGAATAAAAATAATTATCACTTTGGCAAGTAAAACTAGCGGAATTCCACTCAATAGTGGACATCTGGTATCCCTGTAACAACCCGAACTTATCCTCAATTGGTTGGCATGGAGTTTGTTTTTTGCATGTGAATTGTTGTATGTGTTGCCCTGTTATTGTCGGGAAAAATACTTGGTCTGACCGTCTTCACTCAGTGTCAGTTGAGTTTGGCTCCACTCTTCCACGCCCTATGTAGAATTAACCAGTGCAGCAAATGAGTGATGATTCTAGACGTGCTGGGAATATCATCAAGTGTGCAAATTACATACACATATGTCTCAATGCAATGAATTATCTGTTCATTAGAGTTGCTCGCAAAGCATACTGGGAGTCTCGACTCATGATACCTGATGCGAGAATTCATTTGGATATAAAGATGTAAGCGCGATCTCGAAGGCAAACACAAAATTATGCATAATATTCTAAGATTCAGGATTTTTATTTGCCATTTGTGCTTTTACACACATAGGAATTCTTGTGCGGTCGTGCAAAGAGTCAAGTTATAAAACAAGAAGGAAGGCTCAAATAAAAAAAAACACATACTTCTATAAAATAAATACATAAAATCCTATATTTAAACAGGACCTTACACAGGCCCCATAAACAATATAATAATAGTAATAAAAATAAAATTATAATAATGATAATACCATAAATAAATAAGTCAGTAGATACAACAATAAATTAAATTGCACTAAATTATATTATATTGCACTATGCCCATTATTTTGTTTGGGGGAAAAAAATGATCCCTCTGCGTTGCAATCCGAGCGTGCAGCTCGTCCATCCTGTTTCGCAGAGACTGAACATTTGCAAGCAGCATAACCGGGAGGGCTAACCTTCCGCTGCTAACCTTCCTCTGCTAACCAAGAGCTACAGTTGTTGTTCGGCCCCTCCCCGCCTGTCACATCTCCGCCTGGGCTTATTGTTATCCGGGATCCGGCTAGCATTGAGCTGCCGTAGCATATTAGCTCAGTTGAGCGTATTCAGTTCAAAATGTCCGAAAAGACTGCACTCTCATAGCTGTAGTAGGGTCGCCCGGTCATAGACGAGCATAGTGCAAAAAATAAACAACCAAAACAAATCAAAACAAAGAAACAACTTGACTCTGAGAACTCCGCGACGTCGCTCTCTCTCATCTTGGAAGGTCACTAAGGAACTTCATTAGAGTCACTCACAAAGCATGCTGGGAGTCTCGACTCATGATACCAGATGTGAGAATTAATTTAGATATAAAAGATATAAGCGTGGCAAACACATAAAATTATACTTAATATTTAAAGATACGATTTTATGTCTGATTAAGATTTGATATTTTTTTACACCAGCATATAATACAGAGATTGGCGGGGAAAAAATAATAAATTGAAAAAGTTAAAAATTATTTTTTTTTATCGGCACTTTTGCCAGTACTTTGGCGGATCCGTCAATCAGATAAAAAAAATGAGTGGCCGAACTGAGAATTTTTTTCCTTCAATGCTATTACTACAATAGATAATAATAATAATAATAATAATAATAAATTGCCAATAAGAAAAATCCTAGCAAATTACTCATATGTTGGTGTCAAAAAAAACAAAGGCCCTGATTGTAGCATATTTAAAATACAGTAAGTGGGAGGGATGTGAAAACCAAAAAACATACAAATAAATATTTGATTGGAAATTCATAAATACGCTTATTCCTACTCGGATCACGAGGAGACTGAAGCCTATCACAGAAAACACTGGGTGAAGGTGGGGTACAGAAGGAACGTTCGCCTACACACACACACACATGCTCTCACACCTAGGGGCTATTTGGAATGGCCAATTAGACTAATGTGCATGTCTTTGGACTCTGGGAGGAAACTGGAGTACGTGGAAGAAACTCACACAAGCATGAGGAGGACATGCAAACTTCACACAGAAACATTCGCTCTAAGCCCGGGACTCGAACCTAGAACCTTCTTGATGTGAAACATATGTACTAACCACTACGCCACTATGACACATAATCATCATCATCATCATCATCATCATCTTCCACTGAACCCGGGTTCAGGTCGCAGGAGCAGCAGCCGAAGCGGAGAAATCACTCAAACATTATACAGTGGTACCTCACCTTACGAAATTAATCCGTTCCAGAGCCTTTTTCGTAACCTGCGTTTTTCGTAAATTGAACCGCATTTTACATGTAAAGCGCGTGATTCGTTCCAAGGCTCTCAATACTACCCCTAAACCCTTTAAAAATTATAAAAGCATACCTTTTCAGACCTCATTCTGCTTTAATATCGTACTGATGGTAGACGGGTTTGGCCATATTCCTTTGCGATATCACTCGAGCCCGTTTCTTCTTCTCACTCGCACCAGAAATCACACGCGTGCGTGTGTGTGTGTGTGTGTGTGTGTGTGTGTGTGTGTTGACCGTGTCTTCTTAGCAGAGTTATAATCTTACAAATGTTTATGGAAGGTTAAAAGCCTGAGTCAAGAAATAAAGCATAAAACAACAGTAACTCTGTCCTTTACACAAAAAGCATCATGGCGGATTCAGCTCTATAATAGGTAATGGGAGGTAGATGCGTCATTCCTCCTAGGCAATGGGATCCCTGTCCAAGATGGCGTCAGGTGGACCTGTCCAAGATGGCGCTAGAGTGAAGGCGACATGAACGACAGCTCAGTTGTTAGCCAATGGGAGGCCAGCGGGGCGGGATGTTTGAACGTCATTGATGGGAGAGCAGCTCGTGCATTGTTTGAATGTTTGAATGGCGCGTTTGAATTTTTAAGATGCCACTTTCGTAACGTGAACTTGTTTCGTATCCTGAGACAAAAATTTTAGGAAAATGCTTTTCGTAACCTGAATTTTTCGTTTGGTGAGACTTTCGTAAGGTGAGGTACCACCGTACATGCCAAGTTCCTGATACCATTGTCTTCCTTTTGGCTTTTTCCCTTTTACTCAGGAGTCGCCACAGCGAATTATCTGATTCGCACATTTTGATTTGGCAGAGGTTTTTACGTCGGATGCCCTTCCTGTCACGACCCTTTTAACAAGGGACAAGTTCCTGATACCATAAAATCAAAAATTAAGAATACACACCCATTTCTTCCTCCTCTTCTTCTTCCTCGTCTTCCTCCTCCTCCTCCGAAGAGCCTTGGCGACGTCGTACTGATCTGCGCGTCATCCTCTTGGTTCTCTGTGTTCGGACATGCTTGACCGTTCTCTTGGTTCGAGGAAGATGGTCTACACTGCTGGAGATGCTTGCTCTCTCACTCCCATCCCATGACGCGGCATCAGCGTCGCTGGCTCCGTCATCTCCCGACACTACGAAATCATCCTCCTCCATACTGGGCTCAAGGAAAGGAGACAGAAGAAATAGTGCAGAATGTCGTGATTACTAAATCATGTCAATGCGTTGTGATGTCTCTCTCATGATAGAAATCCTCACCTATCACTGATCTGAAACTCGTCTTCGCTTTCTTCCTCATCCGGTGTGCTTTCACTGTCTAAATCGTTCAGTCTCCGGCGGCGTTTCTTCTTGCATGGAGCAGGAGTCTTCACCGGCTGTCGGATCTCTTTGGTTACCTCCTTTTCTTCCTGCTCTGTAAACGCACCTATATCCTTCGCCAGATCCGCATCTATATGGCAAATGACACAAAATAAGATAAGATAAGATAAGATACAGCTTTATTAATCTCACAATGGAGAAATTCACTGTTACAGGCTCTTGAGGTACTATCAGTAGGGGGTGCAAAAATAGGTACAAGTACGAACATACACACATACATATATATTATATAAGTAAATAAATAAATAGATACATAAATAGTATAAATTACTAAACAATAAAAGAAAAGAAAAGAATGGAGCAACTTTATAGATTGGCCTATATTAAAGTGTAATGTATCTGAGGGCAGAGATGGGTTGATATGGTTCACAGTCAGTGGGGTAGATGTGGCTGATTAAAGTACACGGGGGTTTTTATTGCACATAACCGGTATTTTCACAGACAGTTACAAAGTGGCGTTGTACAGTCTGATAGCGGTGGGAATGAACGACCTGCGGTAGCGCTCCTTCCTGCACTGAGGATGCCTCAGTCGTACACTGAAGGAGCTGCTTAGCTCCTCGACAGTCTGGTGCAGTGGGTGAGAGCTGTTGGACAGGATGGATGTGAGCTTTGCTACCATCCTCCTCTCACTCACCTCCTCCACAGAGGAGTAAATACAACACAACACAACACAACAAATACAACTTGTTCACAGAATAATAAACAGACTGATATCATTCTGCCTGTGTATGTATGCGCATTTATTTCCCCACCTCCTCCGTCTGAATTCTGCACGTCTTCCTCGATGGCTTCATCGATCGCTTCGTCAAAATCGTCAAACCTGAAGATTAGAAATAAATAACTCCGATGGGATATAAAAGCAAGAAGGACTCTCGTGGTGGATTTCAGCATCACAACCAAATCACCTGTAACTGATGGACTTTCTCTTCCGTGTCGATCTCCGCTCCAGGTTCTTACACTTCTTTGCACCTTTTTTCTTTTCCGGTTTTTCTTCCCCTGCTTCAGCATCCTGTGGGAACGACCAAGAAATGGATTATGAATCTGGCTGCTCAGGCTATTGCCCAGATTACTGGTATGAGGCAGAACTAACATTAGCAGAAGCAACAGCATGGCGCAGAAAGCAACTATGAAGTTACATCGAAATGGATATCCAACTGAATTGTGTCCAAACCTTTGATTTGTACTGTACAGTATATACATTTTATAAGTGTATTTTAGAAGTACACCCAAAATAGTGGCGCCTCAGGTGGTTAAGGGTCTGGATTATAATTGGGTTTACATCGAGGCCATGACCTCCACGATTAAAAAAAAAAGCTTGGAACTCCATGATTTATAAGAATGAATGGAGCATGATTGGGGTATAAAAAGAAGGCAAGGAGCATCGAATATAGTAAACCTGAAGGACTCATGTTTCCAAAATCATCAAGATCCTCTATGGTGGCACACCAAGGTCTGATACGCTCAATTAAAGTCTGATATGATGTACTACAATTACCATGTACAACTGCAATAATTCCTTCAAGATCAACACAATTCTACCAAGTTCGCTCAAAAACATCACGACTTCACTAAGTTCAATAATGACTCCACCAAGTTCCATCATGATTCCACCAAGTTGAGTCCTTGACCATTACGACGCCACCAAGTTACCTCACGACCATCACGATTCCACCAAATTCCCTCAAGATCATCATGATTCCACCAAGTTTCCTCACAATCACCACAATTACACCAAATTATCTGAAGATAATCATGATTCTGCCAAGTTCCCTCAAGATCTTCACTATTCCGCCAAGTTCCCTCAAGATCATCAAGATTCTGCCAAATTTTCTCAAGACCATTACAATTCCACCAAGCTTCCTCAAGATTATCAGAATTCCACCATATTATCCCAATATCAATGTGATTCTACCAAATTTCCTCAAGACCATCATGATTCCACCAAGTTCCCTTAAGATCATCAACTCCCTCAAACAGGATAACAGATCCAAAGATCAGGGGTTCAAGCTCCAATATCACCAAGCTGACATTGTTTGGCCCCTGAGAAAGGCTCTCAACCCTCAATTGGTCAGTTATATATAAATTATAAATGTAAGTCACTCTGGATAAGGGTGTCTGCCAAATGCTGTTCATGTAAGGTCAATGTAAACAAAGTACTTACTGGATTGGGTATGATGTTCTCCACACTGATTCCCACATAAACCAGACGCTCCCGTCTACAGACACAAAAACAAAAGGGATTTTGTGTTTGCAATTTGTAGCTTTGAGTATACAAGTGCACTCCCTGACAAAATACAGGAAATTCCCCAGAAGCCAACAGGGAGGGGGATACACACCTCCTCTCAGCCCTTTCCCGCTTCTTCAGCGCAGTGTCCAGATTCTGCAACTGTTCCTCCAGTCTCTCACACAGCAGCTTCTGAAATATAACAGAACTATAGCAGCTAATCATACACTAATCTGTACAACTACAATAAAGTACCTTTGTACCACTGTTATTTGTTTATTTTTTTAAAGGTTGAATATTTAGTCCTGTGATCTGATGTACAAAGGTCTTGTTTGTGCAAAAGCTCATGCATACAAAATGGTACAGCTGGCACAGTTTTTAAAATGTGTTTGTTTTTATTTTCCCTGCTTTTCCTCTTCACTTTGGCCACCAGCCGATTCCCACACATTCTCCAGCTCGATTCTATCACGCCAAAACTTCCGGAGAGGGTAAAGGCTAACGCGGGATTACCTCAGCGACATGTAATGCCAGCCAAACTCATCTGTTTCAACTGATGCTCATTCACAACGCATCACAGGTCAGTGTTACACACTCACACATCCATTTCTACATACATTAGCTCAAAGACACCCATGATTGACAACTATCACTGTGATTGACAATGAGAGAACATGCCATCCTTTCTAGGAATAATTTTGCCCTCTTAACTTCTACCTATGGATGGGCATCTTAAAATCAGAACTTTATCGTATTTCTGGTGTCCCACCAGGAATCCCTCTTTGTTTTTTTTTAAAACGACATGACTGTCTTAAATGTGACTGTTGAAAAGTCATAGTTTTCTTATTTGATATCTAGCTAGTAGATTTTCTGAGTTTAAAAAAAAAAAAAAAAAAAAAAAAAAAAGCATTGTTTGGCAATACCGTGTGTGTCTGAAATGTCAGATATTCATTCATTCAATCGTTTTCTGAGGCACTTAATCCTAATTATGGTCCCGAGGAGGCTAACACCCATCTCAGCCAGCTCTGGGCGAGGGCAGAGTGAACCCTGGACAACTCGTCAGGCCATCGAAGATGTCAATTACTTTAAATTAATTTTTCCTGTTGTCTGGGGGGTTATTTTGCCTTTGTTGGTGCAATAGCACACACCCCCCCCCCCCCAGCACAGGTACAACTTGCCAACTACACACAAAAACATAATCACTGAGTCTGGGACCCAGGACATTCTTGTTGTGGGGCGAACATGCTAATCACCACACGGCTATCCCACCTGTTATTACAATTATGAAAAATTATATTAAAACTTGCAGGCTTGTGTATTCTTGAGGTTCACCCATGCATTCTCAACATAATCCCCTTGTGTCTGGCGGGAGTACTTTACCCTCTATCTGTTCCCATCTAGTTATTTATAAAACTGTTCTATAAAAGCAACATAACGTTCCTGGTCATGCTGTTAGGATAAATCCCAGCCATTCCAGTATTCACCATAACTGTTTCTGAATAGAGTACATTATGGAAAGCCTGGAACTGAAAAGCACAGAATTTGTGTCACTACTTACATGCTGACATGGAGGGCAGAACCACTCTCCGTCAGGGATAATCATCAGAGGAGGTCGCAGGCAGGCCGTGTGGTAGCCACTATCGCACCGGTCACAGAGCAGAATCTAAAGAAACATTGCGGTTAGAAGGCTCTATGGAATCAGTGTGTTTGATGGACATGATGAGCACCATTTGCTGCACTTTTGTTGATTGCTATTGTACGGGGGGGGGGGTCCTTCAAGCTTACTTTACATAAAAATGATGAAACAAAAAACTTTCCAAACTCTCCTGCTACTCATAAAATATAAATATTTTCATTACATTTTCAAAGTTTTAATCTGGTATGTTCAATAGTTTGCATTAGCCAGTTTGATAAGTTTGTTGAGTGCTAAATCGAGAAAATAGGATGTAGATATGCCAGTTCCAATAAAGCAAGACAATGGCAAAAATAACAGTATACAGGTATTAATCTAACAATCCATCACTCCATTCTCTTTCACTTCTACAAGCTGGAGTTGTGAAGGAAGCAGCTCAAGGAGGGAAGCACAGGCCTAACTCTCCCCAGCTCCTCCTGTGGGATCCCAAGGCGTTCACAGACCAGATGGGCTATATAATACAGCTACTTCTGGGTCTACCTTGGGGCCCTCCCCACAGTTATGCACGCACCTGTAGGCGACTACGAGGCATAATAATCAGACTCTCGAGTCATGTGTATCTGTGTTGCACTGTGTGAGGCAAATGGTGGTCACGCCAGATACCACTGGTTTTCTGACCCCCTAATATAGTAAAACAGTACCTTATATAGTGGCCTTTTATTGTGACCAGCCTAAGGCACACCCGTACAATATTCGTGCTGTCTAAGCAGCATCCTGATATGCCTCACCTGTGAGGTGGATGGATTATCATGACAAAAGAGAAGCTCTCACTAACACAGATTTAGGCATATTTGTGATCAATATTTGAGAGAAATAAGCCTTTTGTGTTCTTCTTCTTCTCTTCTTTTCGGCTGTTCCCTTCAGGAGTCGCCACAGCAAATCATCTGCCTCCATCTCACCCTGTCCTCTGCATCTTCTTCTCTTACGCAAACAACCTTCATCTCCTCCTTCACCACATCCATAAATCTCTTTTTTTGGTCTTCCTCTAGGCCTTCTGCCTGGTAATGGCAATCTCAGCATCCTACTACCAATATATTCACTATCCCTTCTTTGTACATGTCCAAATCATCTCAATCTAGCCTCTCTGACTTTGTCTCCAAAACCTTTAACATGTGCTGTCCCTCTGATGCACTCATTCCTGACCCTATCCATCCTCATTACTCTTCTCTACCTCTCTGGATTGTTGAGCCTAGGTACTTAAAATCCTCCACATTCTTTATCTCTGCTCCCCGTAACCTCACCGTTCTTCTTGGGTCCTTGTCGTTCACACACATGTATTCTGTCTTACTGAGGCTAACCTTCATTCCTCTCCTTTCCAGGGCATACCTCCACCTCTCTAGATTTTCCTCCACTTGTTCTCTGCTCTCACTACAGATCACAATGTCATCTGCAAACATCATAGTCCATGGAGATTCTTGTCTAACCTTGTCTGTCAACCTGTCCATCACCATAGCAAACAAGAAGGGGCTCAGAGCTAATCCTTGATGCAGTCCCACCTCCACCTTGAATTCTTTGGTCACGCCAACAGCACACCTCACCACTGTCTTACATCCCTCATACATGTCCTGCACCACTCGAACATACTTCTTTGCCACTCCAGACTTCCTCTTGCAATACCACAGTTCTTCTCTTGGCATCCGGTCATATGCTTTCTCCATATCCACAAAGGCACAATGCAGCTCCCTCTGACCTTCTCTGTACTTCTCTATTAACATCCTCAAAGCATCCTCAAATGCCCTTCCTGACAAAACCCTCTGCATTTATCCGGGCTTGGGACCGGCACTGTCTTGTGCCCCACTCACGGCTGCATTGCCCCCCCTCACAGCTGCATTACGGTTGTTCATAACTTGCAAATTGTTCAAACTCTTTTCCATCAAGCTAGAATTTGCTGGTGTTCACTGTGTAACTAAAAAAAAAAGTTCCTTTAAAAAGTTGCACCCTTGCTATTTACTCTGGAACAGCATGGATGTGATCTACCAATTCAGGATGGTTGGGGAGGCTGCAGTGTTTACAGGCATCTTCAGGTGGTGCTTCCTCAGACTGCTGTGAATCCAGCTCACTCTTCTCATCTCTCTCAGATTTGCGCTCGCATACCAGGTCTCCTCCAACAGTGACTTCGGTTTTACGTGTTTTCGTAGGTTTTGACCAACGAGGTCGTCGGTGTCGTCGTTTCACCTGAAATACACACGAGACACATTTAAAAAAAAAATAATAATAAATTCCTATTTTCCCCCTAATTTAGCCATATCCAATATCCACCCATCAGGTATTGGTGTCCCTATCACACAGCCACCACTAATCAGGGAGGGGCAAAACATGCACAAGCTCCTCAGTGGCATGCAATGCTAGCCATCTGCCTCTTTTTGAAATGCTGCACATGCGTATTTTGGGGCGGTCTAACACATTCAGAGGAAAAACGCTATCTGCCCCCTCTTAAGAATTAGCTTACAGACACCCATGATTAGCTGGTGATCGCTATGAGTGACAGGGACGTAATCGTATGTTGTCCCTCCCTCCTTCTCATGAGACCTCGACGAATTAGCTCCCATGTCATGGATGGCTGTGGCATGAACCTGGATTCGAATTTGTGATCTCTGGGTTAATACCACCTTGTCAATGTGCCACTCGGGAGCCCCAGGCACGAGACATCGACTGAAATCTGCACACGTTGAGCACAGTTTTAATCATTCATAGAAGGCATTATCATGCTTTAAAATGGAAAAATAAAATAAACCATAAACATTTTGTTTTTCTTGTTTTCTGTCGCGCATATACTAAAACACCTTTGGAGAGCACAAGTAAATTATATATATATAAAAAAAAATTTTTCCCTAAATTTTTTTTCTGTCTCATATGTACTGATCCTTGAATGAGGATGCTAAACAGTTGTTCTCAGCTATACATTGTTTAGTCAAGTTCTGTTAGGAACATGCAGAGCTCACCTGGCCTGCCTCTGTGAGGGTCGATATATGCAAAACTTGAACTATAAAAATCTAATTTTAATTTACTTTTTTGGTACACGTTGACATACTAAAAGTCTGAAAGAATTAAAGGGTACCTGTGGAAAATTTGTATTACTAGCTTTTTATTGATTACATAGAACATCAGTGCTTCCATCAAGTAATGTCGTTCCTTAATTTTTGTCAAGTACGCAAGTGATGCCACACTGCTATTACGACTAGGCATGAGCAGCGACATGATTCCTTCTTCATTGGATGTTCCAGACCTGGTAGTGATGCAAATGCATAGTTTTGCTCCTATTGGCTGGTCTAGGTGCAGCAGACTAATAGTCTAATATAACACATTATGGGCCAATGCTGTACTGTGTCTACATGAAAATAGCGGAGTGCAAAGCGTACAGCTGCACAAACAACAAACATAGAAATCATGGACAACATCACATCACATCCGCAGGGGCCTACACTGAAAACATTTCCTATCGGACCCAATTCAGTAGCCCATGAAGACCACTTCAACCCAATCTGCTATCGGCGTGACCTCCAGGCAGGAATACTTGGCACGAAGCCCAAGCTTTTAGGTCTAAATCCAGACGCTGTTCCTATGCAATTCTTTCATTTAAAAAAAAAAAAAAAAAAAAAAAAAAAAAATCAATAGATGATAACGGACAGGAGCAGCGACACGCCATAACCTGTAAAGAGTCGGTAAAATGTAAGAGCCTTTAGTATGAGGTGAGTTTTGTCACCTAAAATGTGGTCCGCTGCATGTTTACTTGTACTGGATGACGCCTGCTAGTAATCCACGGGAAGAAAAAAATTACCCAAGTTTAGTGCTTTTTATGGCCCTTTATGTTAATATAAGCTTTGTATCACTAAAGCTTATTACACACTAGCCATGCTGGAAGGATCACCAACAATGGCACACGTTCAGGAGAGACCGCTGCACAGCTCTTCTGCAGCTGCTTGCGGTCTCGCTCATGATTTAAGCCTTAAAAAATAAACTATAAAAATCTCGTTTTAGTTTACTTTTGTTTATGTTTCTACATACTATATAGGAAAAATTCTGAAAAAGAGGTCAAGAGACACTGTTACACAGATCTTATGCATCTGCTCGATTTAAAAGACTTTTAAACTGTTAAATTCTTGTTTTGGTGCACTTTTTTAGCTTATGTTTCTGTGTAGTAAATACCAAAACAATTATCCCCCTCAGAGTCGATGAGCAGTAAATATTAAATGACACAAACTCCGCCTTCAGAGAATGGTTGCTATCGGACCTGTGTATAGCACGTTACCTTAGCAGATTTTATCTGCCCGTCTGAGGTAATTTTCTTATGCAACTCCCTCTTGTCCCTCGCTTTCTCCTCTTCTGGATCCATGGTCTCTTCCACATCTCGACCAGAAGGGGGCAGGTGTTTCCGCTCCTGAATCTCCGCCAGCTTAGGACTGGGCTTGCAGATCCGAGCCGACCTGCGGAGCTCGGGAGTTCGTCTGTGTAGCGGGATCTTGATCTTCAGCCGGATTCCTTCCTTCTGCAGCTCAGAGGACACTTCCTCCTCACCGCGTTTACTCCAATCCTCCCCGGTTTGCAACCTGAACTTGGCTTTATCCGAGCGCTTTTTTCTGGAACTTTTAAATCCCGTGCTGTTGTTTTCTTCTGCAGTTTTAAGACGGCCCTTCCTATCAGTCGTTCCTCCATCAGGGAGAGCTGTTGCTTTAGCATTCCTGCTTCCCGCCATTTCTTGTTTCTCACTAGCTTCGTCTTCCGGCTTTGCTCCAGTTTCCTGCTCAGTGTTAGATCTTATTCCAGACTTCCCGTCACTACAATCCTTTTCAAGGTCTGTTGGTAAAGCTAACAATAATGTAGCTCGGTCCTTAGCGTCCGCTCCGAGAGCTTTTATTTTAGCGTCGCTTTCGGCATGCTCCACCCGTAGCGTCATCTCTTCACTCATGCTCGATATATGAGTGGCCTGGGAAAGAGCTGGCTTTCGAACTAGGACTGACTGCCTCATGTTCTGGGTATGTGTCCGTTCCGTCTTCGAATCCTGATCCTCATGCAGTCCGTTTCTATCCTTTGTAGGATTTCCTGTTCCATCGGGCGCGGCAAATGTTTGCGTTCTCTCGATCGGGCCCATAATCACGCCAAAACTGACATACTGTTCTCTTTTACTTGGAGATAAAACCTTGTCATGGGCAGATTCGTTGCTTTGTACCTGGGAGTTTTCTGAAAAAAGAGGAGGTGCTGGTTTTTTTTCTCCAGTGTGCTCCGTCACTGCTGGGTTGCGTACAATTATGCCACCAACAGACATGCTTCCATTGCTGCTGCTGTTATTGTTTGTGTGACTGTAATGACTACCGTCATAGTTGTCGCTTCTTTTCAGCTCTCTCTTCTTCAACGGTATCTTCGCCTGCTGGTCATTTTTCATGGCCCTCTCATAATCCTCCGCCGTTCTGTCTTTGTTGTCTTTATAGGAATCAGTCTTCACTGGAAGTTCCTGTTTGACAGAGCCAGGCGCCATGACAACAGAGATGGCGTTCCAGTGTCGAGGTGAATTCCTCGGTTCATCCTTGATGAGGCTCTTTATTGTGCTCACTCTATTGTCTATGACAGGAGTCTGGTCCAATTTGGGTGTTTCAGTACCAAACACTTTCAGCTCCATCTCTTCCTTTCGCTCTTGTTCTAATTTAAGTGGTCCAGCGGATCCTTGTTTTTTAATTTCACACCCTGTTTGACTTTCGTCTTTGAGAGATTTGTTTGAATTTACATTAGCGTTTAAAATAACTGGCTTGCTTTCTTCTTCAGATCCACACTCCACCTTAGCACTCTCGTTCATGGCCTTCGGGTCACCTTAGCGGAAAGTCACACAACGACAAATGGAAATAAGTCAAAATATGACCTAAAGAATAAAATATGACCTAAACAAAGCACAGTATTAACACTGTTACACAGAACAGTACCATTATTATTCAGTAGGTACAAGAACACAGAGTACTGTGGGATATTTTATTACCTCCACAGCATTTCTCATCTCCTGGGTTGCCAGAAGTGCCATCATGTCGCTCCTCATCCGTCACCGCCGGTTCTGTCTTCGCTTTAAGGAGCTCCAAAATATCTGCTAAATCATTCCTATTCCTGTTAAGACAAAAGATATTGCTCAACCAATGACTCAGCTTTAAATAAAGTGTCGAGAAGTGAGTGCTCACAATATGGCTGTCCTGAGGTAGACATATCTTTAAAGTATATAAAATTGGATTTGTTTCATAAAAGGCAGAACTTGAAATATTATTAAAAATAATGGTGCATACTTTGTTACAATTGGATGCATGTGAGTGGAGAAATCTTTAAATCAGTATGATTAAGAGAAAAAAATTGTGCAGATTATCATTACAATCATTACCAGGTCTGCACTAAATATTCCCCCATTGTTTCTTAATTACCGTATTTTCTGGACTGCAAGTCGCACTTTTTTTCATGAACTTTTGCTGAAGATGCGAAATTATTACATATAATTCTGTTCGTCATAATAACAAACATAATTACACGTTTGTTATTTTTACACTCACAACCACAAGAGGGCACTCTAGGCTTGGATACCAGTACCTGCTCATCCACCACTGAAGAAATGTCCCCAAAAAGAAAATCTTATTCTGCGAATTACAAGCTGCAAGTAGTGAAATATGCAGCAGAAAATGGTAATCGAGCAGCAGAAAGAAAGTTTGGAGAGAACAAGAAACTTGTGAGGGACTGGAGAAAAGTGGAGATTATTATTACTGCAATGAAGAAAAGAAAAAAGGCTAATCGAGTGCTAAAAGCTAGATAGCCCGCCACAGTTAGAAAAATGAGCTCTCACATGGGTGCTTGAACAATGTGCTTCAGGGAGAGGCTTGTCAACAGTGCAGTTACATCTCCACGTCCAGGTAGTGAAATTATTACATATAATTATGTTCATCAAAATAATAATGGACATAATTTCACATGTTTATTTTTACACTCACAATTTCAAGAAGGCAACAAGAGGGCAGAAAAGCGGAGATTATTATTACTGCAATGAAGAAAACAAAACAAAAAAAAAAAGCTACAGCTAGAGGAACGAGCTCGCACATGGGGGTTCGAGCAACGTGCTACAGGGAGAGGCTTGTCAACAGTGCAGTTGGGTCTCCACATCCAGGTAGTTGTCAAGGAGATGAATAGAAATTACTTTACATGAGGACTTTCTTGGTGTTACCGCTTCATGCAATGCCAACCCCTCTCTAGCAGAGCAAGGACCACAACGTCACATAAACTGCCAGCAGATTTCCAAGCCAAGATAGGCAGTTTCCATGAGTTTGCGACTTATAGTCCAGTGCGACTTATATACGTTTTGTTTTTGTATTTTTTTCCTTCTTCTTCTTTATTCTGCATTTTTTTGGCCAATGCGACTTGTACTCCGGAGCGAGGTATAGTCCGGAAAACACCGTACCAGGTTTTATTATACCAGCCTCCCCATGATAATAGTAACAGGATTACGCGGTTGAGAAAATGAGTGGGCAAGTGATGACTGCATCATTAGGATCATATTAATCATCAACACAAGGATTCTGTCCTTACGGAAATCAAGGAAAAAACCTGCAAGGTATGTATTCTGGCACAAAGCTTGTGCTACCTTCGAACCGTGCATGCACAAAATGCACTTAATATTGACAGTGATCAGTGACAGATTGACAGCAAATCATATGCAAATTAGTCTCTGTAGGTGTTCTCAGCATTGAGAATATCAGTAAATTTTAAATCATAAATTTGTGACCACTCACATTAAATTCAAGCATAAGACCGTGACAGTAGATTCAGCAATTGAAAGCACATTCAAAATTACAAATGGTGGACAAAATATCATCGCCAAGTTCACAAATTACTTGTAATAAATAAGCACCGCTTAAATGTCCAAGTGCCTACCTGAGGAAAAAAATGAACACGAAACTACTGCAGGATTATAGTTTAAATGCACGACTCTCTCTAAATACATATGACCACTTTTTTCTTCACCCTGGGGTCACAATATCCATGAATTAAATAAAGAGCAGTGCTCCTTGATTTATTGTGTTTTTCCTACGATCTCAGTTATGATCTGCAATGTCCTGTTACAAAGTCAACATGATTCTGGTCAAGCTCGGTCACGATTTTCATCACATTCCCGTAAGTTCTCTTTCAAATCACCACAATATGCTCTCATATTCTGTTAGGTTCTGTTTAAATCATAAATGTTCGTCAAGTTTTCTTATGATGTCATACAATTTATAAGCACGATTCGGATACTAAAAGGAAGCAGGGTACATCCAAGATCAGTAACTTGAAGAAATTGTGTTTCCAAGTTCATCAAGATTCCCTACAATGGCGCATCAAGGTCTGTTAAGCTCTACTGTGCTCAACGGCGATCTGTCCCAATTGGCATCGTAAAAATCGCAGAAAAATTATCAATAGTCAAAAATTTTGTCACGATCATCAAGATTGCACCGAGTTCACTCAAAGATTGTCAACGAGTCAATCCCAAAATGCCCCGTGCTCATCACGATTCTCTGAAATCATGGAAATGATTGACATCATCCCAGTGACCTCAGAAAACCCAATTTTACTCCAGATGTGACTGATGGGCCAAGAAATTTTTATTTACTGTTTATTTCCTGAAGCTTCCCACTGCAGCTATGAAGTATAACGTAGCGTACAACGAGGGGGACATATTCCGGACTCAAACTTTTATTTTAAAAACTTTCATATACAAATTCTTCATATAAAGAAAAATACACAGTAGGGCATGCTATTATAAAAAATAATCAATAGTGGGCTGAGGTAATCTGTTAGTTTTGATTTGCATTACAGCTTTTACTGTTTCTGACCAATCAGAATCAAGAATTCTGAGGTATAAATCTTTAAAGTCCAAATTTACACTAGAGAAGCACTCAGTGTAAAATATCTCTACCGTGCAGCATGGATAATAGTAAATGAGTAAGGTAAAGTCTTTTGGGCTTTTAAACCCGAGCCTACGGACTAATCACACCCGGAGCTTAGCCCACTTTCTGTAAGCGTCAATCGATTCAGAATTCAACTGGTCCTGGATGTGATGCCAATTCTTTACAACTATTTTTACTGCCATTTTTTGATATACTGCTGGGTGGACAGAGGCACACTTGCGCGAGGGTCTACACACAGTGGGGGTATAACAGGAAATCGATCCCATGACCCCTTGATCATGTGCCCATCTTGTGATATGCTCAACAGTATGCAGATGTGACCAAGGAAAAAGTCTCTCAATTAAAGGTTTTATGACGTGTCCAGAGTTTGACCTTTGAATGTCACTAATGGTCAAAATTAATGGTCTGCTTTGTGATTCCGCACATGATTTCCGATTAGTGTTTCATAATAACTGCCACTTCTATCTGCACTCCTTTTCAAGTTCTAAGCGCGCTATCTCAAACTTTGTGGCAATGTTTTGGCCTTGACCTCGACATTCCAAAATGAAATGATACCTACAACTCGGATTAGGTGGTGTCTACACCAAGTTTGGTGAAAATCTGTGCATATATGTGCACAGAATTCTGTTCTCAATTAAATGGACAAACAGATATTTACGACATGATATTTCGATGAACAAACGGGGATTTTGCAATATTACATAAAAAATTACATTGCAATACTCCACATGAAGAATATTTATAAAACAGGAATATACAATGTAATGTCTCCAATGTAGTATACAATGTAGTCTCTCCAATGTAGTGTCTCCAATGTACTATAAAATATAGTGTCTCCAAAGTAGTATACAATGTAGTGTATAATGTAGTGTCTCCAATGTAGTATCTCCAATGTAGTATACAATGTAGTGTCTCCAATGTAGTATACAATGTAGTGTCTCCAATGTAGTATACAATGTAGTGTCTCCAATGTAGTATACAATGCAGAGTCCCCAATGTAGTATACAATGCAGAGTCCCCAATGTAGTGTCCCCAAGGTGGTGTCTCCACCAAGTTAGGTGAAAATCTGAGCAAACAGAGATTTTACCAAATTCCCTAAAAATTACATTTCTTCTTTTTCTTTCGGCTGTTCAGGGGTCGCCACAGTGAATCAGCTGCCTTCATCCTCATGGAAGTGATATTAATGATTTGCATGTTTGATTTGGCATAGGTTTTTACATCGGATGCCCTTCCTGACACAACCCTTAGCAAGGGACAGAAACACGCTGATGGCTATGCAGCTGTTCTTGACGAAAGTCATCAATGGTTCATGAACCTCTCACCATAGACAGCGAGAGACATGGCCGGCCTTTGATAACCCAGTTGGCTGCACTGGGCGGGCGAACAGTGACAACCTTGTGGAGAGTGGGACTTGAACCCCCAACCCATGAATCAGTGATTCAGCACGCTTTACCTCCAGGCCACCATGCCCCCAAGTGATATTTATTGATATACTGTATGTGCTAATTAGCCATAACATAAAGACCACCGGACTGGTCGGCAACTAGGCATCCAAAAACATAGCACTGTGCATTAACAAGCATTATCAGTTAGTGCTACAGTACCCCTTCTGTGGGATAAGACCAGACGTACTAGCTTTCCCTCCCCACACGCATCAATGAGCCTTGGATATCCATAAACACTCATGCCAGCTCACTCAATATCCTTCTTTGGACCAGCTTTGTTAGGTATTTACCACTGCACACCAGGAACATCACACCACTCTGGAGATGAACAGACCCAGTTGTTTAACCATTTTAAAATCTCTCAAATCCTAAGGTCCGCTAATTGTTTCTGCTGTCAAGACACCAACTTTTGGAACGGACTGTTCATATATGCCTAATACATCCCACTGATTGGCAGGTGACACTCCAATGAGACAATCAATATTATTCTCTTCACCTATCATTGTCAGGATGTTTTTAATGTTATGGCTTATCAGTGTTCATTATGCAATGAAAATGTAAAAAGTGTTGCCAAGCATAAAGAAAGTGAGGAGAGCTCAGATGCACATGTACTCCTGCAATCCGATCAGAATCACAGGACACCAATCCAGAGGACACTCACTCAAGAACTTCAATGCTGCTCTTGAGCACGTTTTATTACTCTCGGAGCTGAAACTCCACTCAGATTTATAGTGCATTTGTTCTTGGTTTTTGACCTTGTTTTCTCATACGTTTCTTTCTGCAATTTTTCCAATTTTGAGACACAAATGCTGAAATATCCTTTGGACAATACTAGTCTGCTGATTTTTCACTGCTGACTAAGTGCTTATACACCAAAGTTCAGTTCAGTTCATTTTCTGTAACCGCTTAATCCTAGGCTGGTGCCCATCCGACTCCAGGCTAGGGCAGAGTACACCCTGGACAGCTCGCAAAGCCATCACAGGGCGGAAACACACTGACGGCTTTGCAGCCTACTCTTGTCGAAAGTCAGCAATGGTTCTTTTACATCAACCTCACACCATCGACAGTGAGAGACATGGCCGGCCTTTGATAACCCAGTTGGCTGCACTGGGGGGGCAGTGACAACCTACTGGGCTTGAACCCACAACCTTAGGATCAGTGATTCAGCACCTATAACACTAGGCCACCCCTGCACCAAAGTTAAGTTTGGTATTGGTTTGTACATCAGGATATCATCCCCCAGTGCAGCTAACTGGGTTCAAGGTTGGCCGTGTCTCTCACTGTCTATGGTGTAAGGTTCATGTAAAAGAACCATTGCTGACTTTTGACAAAAGTAGTTGCATAGCTATCAGCATGTTTCTGCCCTGTGATGGCCTGGCGAGCCGTCCAGGGTGTCCTCTGCCCTCACCCAGAGTCAACTGAGATGGACGCCAGCCTCCCCACGACCCTATTTAGGATTAAGCGGTTCAGAAAATTAATGACTGAATCAGGACATCATCGGTTCTGTTTCCTGAGTGTCATTTGTCTATTTGGTAATAAAGTAACCTTGTGATGTCTCTGGATTCTTGTTTCATCGCTTCTTACCTGACGATGCATTTCCAGGACGACCCATCCAAATCATCCTGCTCCTCCACGTAGAGCCGCACGTTTTGTTCTTGGTCCAATTGGAACCAATACATAAGCCCTTCCTGGTCTCTGCCGATCGGCTGCATGCGCATCTGCTCAGGGTCTTCTTCGTTCACTGCCGTCTTAAACTTGAGGTTGTCATCAAACTGACTTTCACACAAATACTGTAGAGGCAACAAAAACAAGTAATGTAGTGTAATTATATAGATATAGGCACTGCCTAAAATTGTAGTTGTTTCTATTTATACTTGATGTCTTGTTAGCTTAATTGTCCGTTTAACAAGTTGATGTTCTGTCAAGCTTCTGATTTCTGCCTTTGCTCCATGAACATTTATTTACCTGCAAGTTTGTCTTCCTACCTGAGATAGATTGAATGCTTTTTATTGTATGCGAGTCTGAGTAGTAGTGTATGAGCCTCTATTTTTAGGGTTTCAGCTTCATTATCAATAATACTTCTGGGGTGTTTTTTTTATATCATCATGCAAGTCAGAACAGCCACTCAGCATTAACTCAGCAAACGTATCAAGTTTCATCAAGGGTATGAGCAGAAACACGGGACAGACACGGGGATAACCAGTCAAACCATATTTCATGACCGCAGTGCTCTGTTCAAGAGCTCCAATACTACATCCGAGCCTGACATTGTTACTATATATACACACTTTTTTATTGATGAGTATAATACTCAATTCTGAGTTCAGGTTACACCATACTGTATGTTTATTTCTGTTTTCCAATTTCCTCGTTTCCCAAAAACATGCTGGTTACTTAATGGACTACAGTAATCCCCCACCACTTCGCGTTTCCTACTTCACGTCCCTGCAATATCGTGGGATTTTCCAACGAGAAATTTAAAAAAATAATATTAAATTAAAGAAAAATTCAAAATTCACACGCACCACATCACATGTACATTCACTATGCTACACAACATGCTCTGTTCTCCTGCTTGACTTGAGTGTTCTCTGATTGGCTCAGGCCGTGAATCCAGCAAGCTGATTGGTTGAGATTATATTTCCCAGCATCCAACATACCTTTGCTCCCTCTTGAAACAATGACTTTTATTGAGCTCACGGTAAGCAATGGGGTGCGGGGAAAATCGCGTTCACCGTCGTGGTGAGGGAAAAAACACAAAACCCAAAATCACTGGGAGAGTATCAACACAGA
>CM045728.1:122609797-122644797 GCA_024760905.1 Plotosus lineatus | reverse complement strand
CTGCCCAGTACATTCATCATATAAGTCAGGATATAATCAATCATTGTTATCAGCATTCAAATATAAATTATATAAGTATATAATAAGTTGACAATTTTTTTTTCCTCACAGGGAGAAATCATTTGTAAATAATGCAATTATTTCCTAGACGTTCATAGATTCTATCTCGTTTATTAGCAGCACCTTAAGAATGTCAGCCTTGCAGTCCATGGACATTTCTGGGTATCCTTTCCTGTCCAACTCCCACGCCCAGGTACTGTTGAACTCCTGACACACCTACGTTAAATAAAATATTGAGAAGGTAAGATTTAATACAAAATGTAAAAGAGAAAAATAAAAGTCTGGACCGTACACACATACCGTATTCTCCGAGCCATAGCGCGCACCGAATAATTCATTCATTCATTTTCTAAACCGCTTAATACCACTTAGGGTCGCAGGGAGGGAACAGGGAGTCCATCCCATCCAACTCCAGGCTAGGGCAGAGTACACCCTGGACGGCTCGCCAGGCCATCGCAGGGCAGAAACACTCTGACGGCTATGCAGTTACTCTTGTCGAAAGAGAGCAATGGTTCTTTTACATGAACCTCTCACCATAGACAGTGAGAGACATGGCCGGCCTTTGATAACCCAGTTAGCTGCACCAGGGGCGCACTGGATTATAAGGCGCAATAGCAACGAACGCAGATTGAACGACCCATTGTAACACGGAAGGCACACTGGATCACAAGATGCATCATCAATGACTGCAGATCGAACGGCCCATTTTCATATGTAAGGCGCACTGGGTTATAAGGCGCATTAAGTGAAATAAAAGTCAGATAAGTCAAACTTTATTCAACTCTTTCACAATAACTCTACATTGTTCAGTTGTAACATATAAAACAATAAACTCACTTTTTCAGTTCATTCCTCTTCCACAAATCCATCAAATTCTTCATCGTCAGTGTCGGAGTTTAACAGTTAACAGTTGTGCGAGTTGGACATAAAGCCCAGATCCCCAACTTACGACCTTTGACACCAATATCTAGCGGTCAGTGTTCTTTGGTTAATCCACCAGAATGATGGTAAGCTCTGAATTAGTTTTCATCACTTGGGTTTTGATGATATCAGTGAGATGCCATACACAAGACGCACCGGATTATAAGGCGCACCGTTAAAAAATAAATAAATTTGGGGGGAGGGGGGTTTGTAAAGGATTTTAAGTGCGCTTTACGGTCCAAAGAAATACGGTACCTTGAAGGTGTACGTATTAATGGCTACGTAGGAAAAAAGTTTCACTTACCCTCACAAGATACTTCTCCCATCTGTCTGAAGTCACCGACTTGCCAAGTTTGCGAAGTAATTTGACATGGAGTTCCACGAGAGGTGGCGGAACTACAAAAGTTCCAGAAAGACGATCAACAAATCAATAACACCATCTATGAGTGACATGTAAATTCATACATGCTGCTGAATGCAAAACTTTTTATACCCTTAAGCCAAATCCATTTAGCATAATCATTTTAATGCTACTAAAAAACTGCAAATTTTACTTCAGGTACACAGTCCAGAACCTCTTTTGCATTCCTGAGCAAGAAACCCAACTGTGTTAGCAATTACATAATCATTTAACCGTTGTATTTCAGGATCGTCTTCTGAAGGAAGTAACTGGGGAGCCTGCTTCACACATGTGTGCAGTTTTGGAAGGTGGAAATTGTAAATTTGTTGCTGATAACTTAGAAATATGTAGATGTGATTAAACTTCAGGCGGCACGGCGGTGTATTGGTTCGTACACCCGTCTCCAAGCAAGAAGGTCCTGGGAAGTGTGGGGTTCGCACCTTATCCCTGTGATTACACGGGTTTCTTTTAACAGTCCAAAAAGCTTTCATAAACTGCCCCTCGGCGTGAATGTAAACGGTTATGTGTGTTGGAATTGTGATGGTCTGGAGAGCTGTCTATGGTGTCACTCTCATTCATTCAAAGTAAGCTCAGATAGGCTCCAGTCTCCCAGCGACACTTGTAGGATTAAGCGATTAAGCAAACGAATGATTGAAACGATGAGAGTAAAAATTTACATCGTGTCATTCGTCATTGGAGGTGTACAGATGTCTGTCGTTATTAGTTTTTTTTTTTTTTTTTAATTATGGGAGGTTGTTAACCTATATTATTATTATTATTAATACTGTATTATTGATGTACGACATCATACATGAAATGATTAGTGTAATAAATATGTTATAAAGCAATAATACACTTATCATCATCATTGTTGTTAATTTTCTGTAACCGCTTAATCCTAATAAGGGTCACAGAGAGGCTGGCACCCATCCCAGCCAACTCCGGGCGAGGGTAGACTACATACACCCTGGACAGCTTGCCAGGCCATCGCAGTGCAGAAACACACTGGCGGCTATGCAGCCTATTCTTGGGCAGCATGGTGGTGTAGTGGTTAGCACATCCGCCTCACAGCAAGAAGGCCTGGGTTCAAATTCCCGGCCTGGGCGTTTCTGTGCAGTTTGCATGTTCTCCCCGTGCTTGTGTGGGTTTCCTCCGGGTACTCCGGTTTCCTCCCACAGTCAAAAAACATGCACAGTATGTGAATTGGCTGTTTCAAATTGCCCGTAGGTGCGAGTGAGTCCGTATGTGGCCTGACAAACCATGCGGAAGATCATTGTAATCACAGCCATGACAATCTCTGTATGAGCATCATTCAAGCTTCAGGGATCGGTGTCCACTCCTCGTGATTGAATGGAGAGAAAGAGAGCCTACTCTTGTCGAAAGTCAGCAATACGTAGTTCTTTTACAGCCTCACATCATAGACAGTGAGAGACATGGCCGGCCTTTGATAACAGTTCGCTGCACTGGGGGTGTGTGGGGGGGTGACAACCTGTTGAAAGTGGGGCTTGAACCTCCAACCTTAGGATCAGTGATCCAGCACCTTCACCACCAGGCCATCACCACCCTAAATTATATTATATAGTATAAAAAACTACAGTGTATATATATAAAAAAAAACAATGTGTGATATTTTATGAGTGCTTATCTTACAAAACCAATTTCAATATAAGCCTAAAAAGTAAAATTATTATTTCTGCAAATAATATCAATAATGATAATAATAATCACAATATCAATAATGATAATAGTAGTGTAGTACAGTAGTTTGAGTAAGAAGTTCTGCGCATGCGCAGGAAAGACGGCCGGTGGCCCGGTCCTGTTTGTTCCTCGCTAAAAAAAAATGACTGTAGGCAGATATAAACCCGATTTTAAAAGTATTTACACTCATTACAACCCGAAAATGTTCTTATTTCATCACGTTGCAGTTATAAAACCACAGTTCGCGAATGTCAGTGTGTATTTTGATGAAATATTTGCTCCAGGTCTGGATGTACAGTTAAAAATATCAGAGGAAGCAGCAACAACAGCAACAAACCTGAGAGAGAAAAAAATCCACCTGACTGTCAGCTAGCATAACTGAGGGACTAGCTCACGTGTAAATAAACTTATAAACATACCCTCCCTGAAAACACGTGAACCAAGAATGGTTATATTGTGATTTTGGAGGTTTTATTCTGAGGTAACATCCCAGATATTGGCCTTCTACTAGCTTGTTATCACGAAAGAGCAAATCCAGAAACTAGCATGCTAGCATAAAGCTGTATTTCAGCCCTTCAGCTAGCTACTGTAGTACAGTTTCCTGTTCGAATACACCTGATATCCCAGCACTTTAATAACTCCTTCGCGTTGTTAGAATGTGTGGGAAGATAAAATGTAGAGTCAGTACGGTGCAGGATAATAACACACTGAACTACAGCACCATGAAGATGAAGATGATGATGATGATGGAGACCCTCTGTATACCCATCCTCAACGTCGCAGTAAAATGTCCTTTCTTTCCCCCCCCCTCCCCTCACCTGATGATGATGTATCCTGCAGGTATTCCTCCATCTGCGGGAAAGTCATCTCCGGCAGATCCAGAGCAGCGCCGTACCGCTCTAGAAACGAGCACACGACGGCAAAGCTCGGACATGAACCCGGAGGAAGACCCGTTGGAGCTCCCGGAGCAGCCATTTTCCCGGGTTACAGTATGGAGTGAGATTAAAAGCTAGGGAGGACCGAGGCCTGCCCACAATTCACCGCGACGGAGAAAACATCATTGCCGGATCACGTTCTTGGATCACTCAATGGTGACAACTTTCAGAAAAATGCGTCATGCATAAACCGATTTGGTGATGTAAAGTGTTGTGGCGACCAAAAATCCAGTAATCAAGGCAGCACCGGTAACGCGGAATCAGTGCTGCGCCGATGAAATACCATCAATTCCATCACCACGTTTCTGCATTTTTTTTTTTAAACAAGTGAACAGAATTAATTAATCAATAATTACTCTCAAGAACCCTTGCGTACAAGGAAGAGGATGGAAACCATGCCGTCTCCAAGTGGGCGTATCTTTCTCCCACCGGTATCATGATAAACCCAGCCTTCCTGTGCTGCCATCGGCTTGCTCTGAATCTGTCCAATCAGCGGCCTTCTGCGTCATGAGTACCAACCAATAGACGCTATAGGTGTGTCCCAACGTCATCATCATTGCCGGAAGTAAATTTCCAATGTGATGAATGAAATACGGAGTGTCATGGATACTCAAACAAAACGCACGAAATGTTTTCCACTCGATAAGTTCTGAAATACGATCTTAAAAATTAATATAAATATAAAGAAATTACTGCCGTGAGGTCTGAAAACGCGACGGATTTGATATTTGTGGTCCGTTTAAGTATACGAACTACAAGCCCCGTGGAGCTTAGAGAGCTGTGTTGCGATGTTGTCACATCCGGGAACTTTGTTTATACGACGTCACTTGTTTGGTTTATACAATCAACAACAAAATTGTAACGTTATATCTCAGGGCATTTAATTGTAAATTTAGCAACATACCAGCAAAAGCAGTAATACTCCAAAAGACTAAGTAGCACCCGATTGGATACTGATCAAGACGTAACTCGAGTGGGCGTGTCACGGATTCCCAGCCATATTTATTAGTAGTACTGTATACAGTATTCGGTCGTCCAAAGAAGTTAAAGTTAAAGCAAGAGAGTTATTCTGTCAAAGGTGAACCGCTATCTTTCGGGGTGGACAGTACCTTTGTCTGTTTTTTCGCTGTTGTAATAGTAGTAAATACGTAATGCAAGTATTATAATTTGATAGCTCAAAGCATAAACGCTTATTTATTTACAGAAGCAAGACAGGGAGGATCATGTCATCCCCAGAAATTGCATTTCTGTCCTGGGGCCACATGAAAGTCAAAGGTTGCACCTCTTCTTACAAAGATTGCAAGGTGTGGCCAGGTGGGAGTCGGGAATGGGACTGGAGAGAGACTGGAACAAACGTGAGTCTCACTTCACTTCAGGAAACACGACACAACAGATTGCGCTGCTTCCGCATGTGGACAGAAAACAGACGCATGTCATGACGTCATATCTGGGAACAGGGGGGAAACGGTAATGTGGTGAAAAACGGTAAAATGATAATAAAGGGCATCGTTTTTTATTACAATTCATGTAGAAGATTGTTGGCTCCAAAATAATACCAGTATGAGACAGTACCTACTCTAAGCAAGCCACTGCTAAAGAATAAAAAAAGTACAGGAGTACTTTGGATGATCCTCAACATGTTTCATGCTGGGAATTGTGGAACCAAAATAAAGTAATCAGTTCGAAATGCTGAGCGATGAAATGTTCAGGAACAGAAAAATAAATAAATATATGTGTGTGTGTGTGTGTATATATATATATATATATATATATACATACACACACACACATATTTACACACACACATACACACACACACTATATATATATATATACACTGTATATGATTTTTGGAAGGGGAGTGATGAAGCAGAATAATGGTGACAAATGAGAGCATCAGGGGTTGACTAGCTTTTTGTTTGTTTAAAAAAACAAAGGTGATGACATGATAATAATCTGAGTTAAAACAGGGGCAGTGGTGGTCTAGTGGTTTCAGGCACTGGATCGCTGATCCAAAGGTTGGGGGTTCGAGTCCCACACTCCACAAGGTTGTCACTGTCCCCCCCAGTGCAGCTAACTGGATTATTAAAGGCCGGCCATGTCTCTCACTGTCTATGGTGTTCAGTTCATTTTCTGTACCCCCTTAATCCTAATTTGGGTCACGGGGAGGCTGGTGCCCATCCCAGCCAACTTCAGGCGAGGGCAGAGTACACCCTGGACAGCTCGCCAGGCCATCACAGGGCAGAAACACACTGATGGCTTTGCAGCCTACTCTTGACGAAAGTCAGCAATGGTTCTTTTACATGCCTCACACCATAGAGTGGGAGACATGGCCGGCCTTTGATAACCCAGTTAGCTGCACTAGGGGGGGGGGGGGGGGGGGCAGGGACAACCTTGTGGAGAGTGGGACACGAACCCCCAACCTTTGGATCAGCGATCCAGCACCCTATACCACTAGACCACCACTGCCCTGTCTATGGTGTGAGGCATGTAAAAGAACCATTGCTGACTTTCAACGTGAACGTCGGCGTGTTTCCGCCCTGCCATGGCCTGGCTAGCTGTCCAGGGTGTACTCTGCCCTCGCCTGGAGTTGGCTGGGATGGGCACCAGCCTCCCCGCGACCCTAATTAGGATGAAGCGGTTACAGAAAATGAACTGATGAACCGAGTTAAAACAATAGAGGTCCACAGCCTCTGCTCGTGAACTCCTAATACCGTAATTTGTATACCATATGGTTTCATCAGCTTTATCTCTCTTTAAAGCTGGCATGTTTACAAATGTATATTTGTACATGTCAGCCTATCATTGATGTTAATAATTACGTTTAAAGAACAGCACTGAAATGGGAAGGCACCATTTTAAATGCCATACGTCTCTCAGCATCATCCAGGTGTCCAGCCAGCCGACCTGGAGGAAATCCTGAGGAAAGGAGTTCAGACCCTAGTTATAGGAAGAGGAATGAGTGAAGCATTACAGGTGATTTCAGTGGGGTTTTAAACAATATATACTAATGCATAAAGATAGAGAGATTAAAACGTACCTGAGATTTTTTCCCTGCACCCCTGGATGGTTTGAGTAAGAACTGGATTAACAGTTTTTGTCTTGCTGCCACAGGTGCCTCCCTCGACAGTGGAACATGTGAAGAAACAGGGTGTGGATGTGAAGGTACTGCAGACCGAAAAGGCTGTGAAAGAGTACAACATCCTTGCAGGACAGGGGGTTAAAGTGGGAGGAGTGTTCCATTCCACCTGCTGAAGATCCCAATCCACCTGTACAGAGCCTTACGTCTCAACTGCACATTAAAACTCAAGCAGTACATTGACTTTTGGGGGGTTTTTCGGTTGCCATCGTCAATCTTTAAAACTAACAGCTAATTTCAACATACAAAAGACAAGATAAAGACAAGACTTTATTGCATGGAAAAAAAAAAACTTGCACATCAATATTTTCTGCCAAAATAAATCAGTGTGAGACAAACCAAAAAAAAAACAAAAACAAATGCTGTTGGTCCAGTTGTGGTCAGATTTGGTCCAGTAGGAATCCTTCGGTTTTGTCGCTTTAAGTCACAGGTCAACGGCGTGCAGGTTTTGGCATGATGAAGACCTTGACGGGCTTGCTGAGGTTAATGGTGCCTTCAATTGAGCTTTCGGTTGTTGGTAGGCCTTCGGTGTTCTCGTCCCAGGCTGGTGTGGGCATGGCCAGTTTACTGCTGTAGGCTAGGAGCAACCGTACCTCGATCTGAGACGGCTCTGATAGAATCAGAAGAGCAGCAGAATATAAAAAAGAAGGAAATTACTACATTCGTTTATCTCAAGAAAACATTTTATCCAATAGTGTGCTAACACACACACACACACACACACACACACACACACACACACACACACAGGTCCCATGTAATAAAATAGCCACACTACGTAGCAGTGCCCACTCAGTGGCCACACTCCATGTCCCATCACAATGTCCCGTCAGTGTGCCACAGGAACAACATGCTCTGTAAAGATGCCACAGACTGGGTATTTATAATAAAGGACACGAAACCCCCCCCACACACACACACACACAGGCAACCCTGGGATTTCCCCACTTGCAAAGCTTTATGCACTGCTTCGAATCCAGGCAGCCAATCTGTTGACCTGCTGGTTTTTGGAAGAGAGGGACACATCTCGAACATAAAAGGAGTATGAAAATATATTACAGTAATCCCCCCCTCCCCCCGCCCATTCGCGGTTCACTGGTCGTGCCCCCACATACTCACGGATTCGAGGCCGCCCCGGAAATTACTGGTACGCGATTCAAATTTATCCAATGGCTGAGAGCTTTTGTTTCTCCCTCCTGCTGATTGGTTGCAGATGAGCTGCACACCTCTTTTTTTCCCCTCATTCGCGCACAAGTTATCAACGTGATTTCCTGAATTGCAAAGTAAATTTTATTTTGTGCGTTTATAATGATTATTTAAAGCCCAGTGATGTCACTCAAACGCCCTGCATCTTCTCTAGCTTCTGGTCAGGAGCCTAAGTACAATTGGCTATTGAATATGTTTAACAAGCAGATTTTAGTGTGTGTAATATACATAGGGTTTTAAAACCACGTCAATAATTCGCGGATTTTCAGGATCCGCGGGTGGGGGCGGAACGCAACCCCCACAAATAACAGGGCCTTGCTGTACCTAAAGTCGATTTTAACAAAAAAAAAAAAAAGAAATAAAAATAAATAAATAAAAAGAAATATTTTCCCACTCGGTGCATTAGAGGAACGGCTCGACTCCTACACCTTCAAAATGATTTGAGTGAGAACGACATACGGCCGAGATGCAATTCTATTTATATCAATGTGGCTACTAGGATTTCATTTCGAATGCCATGATAATCTAACAGCAGAAAAGAAATCTCTGCTGCATATACTTATTTTGAGAAATTAGCTTCATGACTGACTGTTAACCAGGGTCATAATCAGGTGCTTCACAGGTTAACAATAAATGCTTTATTACACATTTTATGACAAAGCCAGGTCTCTCGCTGTCGAAAATAAAGAGTAAGCCATTGGACAGATCTCCACCAATATCTAAAGCAGGCTTCCTTGTCCGAAGCCCGAGCTCCGGTAGACATTTCTGATAATCTGCTGATAACTTTTTCGTACAATCCTTCCAACACACAAACACATCGTCTGAGGATAAAACAAAATCCTTGTTGGTTGTTCAAAAATATAGATCAGCCTGAGATAAAAACCTTTGACAAGAACAAAGTACCCAGCAATCATGACAAAATTCCAGGGAAGTAATCAAGCTGTGGAAGTGAAAAGAGAAAAAAAAAAAAAAAAAAAAACTCTCACCTGTCCAGGCTGAATGGGACAGGTACACCTGAGTGATGAGTCGTGTCCTTCCTGGTCCTGGAGTCCTAAAGTCTCCAGGTTTAGGATGAATTATATGTGACTGTCCATCTGGGTAAAGTACCTGTGAAAAGATTTCAGCTTTCTAACACTGTTAACCAGGATTTGAAATAATACACAAATATTTACACCTGGTGCTTTCAAAATATTGACTCGGCAATGAAAGAATCCTGACCTGCACTTTAACTGTAGCTTGTGGCTCTTGCACGTGTTCTAGAGTGGCATCGATATCCAACGCCAGCACTAAGCCGGAAGTAAACCGCAACGGGTTGTCCGACTCTCCTGTCGGCTCAATAATAGTAGCCGAAGCTCTGTGGATCTGGAAAAACCCAAAGCAATAGAGATATAGAAACACACCGGAAGGCTGTGTGGAAATATTATCCACATGCAATTAATATCCACAACAATTCATTTAATTTGAAACCTGAAAAGAAACACTTTGATGTGAATGGTTGGACCTGCTCAGGGAGTTTGAGGTGAGTGAATCTGCTTTGTCTCAGTGTGGTCTGGAGGATCTTTACTAAATCCAGTGATTTGCAGGCTACAAGTCGGGGCATGAGTTCCAGAAGCTTCTCCACAAAACTGTCCTGAAGGTGGGGCAGCTCAGTCATGAAGCGTCTGAGGAGGCAAAACGGAAGAGCAAAGAAAAAGCAACAGAAACACAAGATGTTCTGAGAAGCATTAAACCGACAACGCAAATACAAGTCTCACATTAAAAGGGCTGTTCTTTCATTTTCTGAACTGCTTAGTCTTAATTATGGTCGCCGGGAGGCTGATGCCCATCTCAGCCAACTCGTGGCAAGTGCAGAGTACACCCCAGGCAGCTGGCCAGGCCATCGCAGGGCAGAAACACACCGACAGCTATGCAGCTAGTCTTGATGAAAGTCAGCAATGGTTCCTTTACATGAACCTCTCACCATAGACAGTGAGAGACATGGCCGGCCTTTGATGACCCAGTTAGCTGACCGGGTTGTGTTGTGTTTTTGTTTGGGTGGGTTTTTTTGCATAACAGCCTTGTTTTGTAGCATTTTCCCTATTTTTCCTTAATTTTCTTTTTTGATGAATATTTTTGAAAAACCCGCGATGCACTGAACCCGCAGAAACTGAAGCACAAAGTAGCGAGGGATCACAGTGTATATTTATGTGTGTGTGTGTGTACACACACAAAAACTACAGGATTGACACCATTTGACCCAATTCCATACTTCTAGCTAAAAATGCACTGAAAGTAAAGACCAAGGTAGGTGGATAAGCTCACTCTTCTTTAAATATGTTATTGTGGCCAATGATGTAGAATTACAGTGCCCCCCTGTGGCCTGTTTCACAATTTTTTTTTTAAACCCGTTTGAGTATTTATTTCTGTGTCACCACGTTATAAATGCTTTCTGCCTCTTTGCTAAAATACCATCCTGGGACTCCCGAGTGGCACATCAACAAAGGTGAGCGACCATCAACCCGGAGATCGCAAGTTGATGCCACAGCCATCTGCAACTGCGGGTCCATGAGAGCTATTGGCTAAGCTCTCCCAAGAGGGAAGAATGGCTTGCACTCACTTAATCAAAAGTTATGCTTTCTCTGGGTGTAATAAACACTCATGCACAGCAGTTTGAAAAGAGGCAGATGGTAGCATTGCATGTAACGAAGGAGGGATGTGCACATTTATACCCCTTCCTGCTTGGTGATGGTCGTGTGACAGGGAAAGCAATACTTTAAGGTTGGAAACTGAATACAACCAAATTAGAGGAGAAACCATCCTGGATCCAGATCACAGACAAAATTTAATCAGTTTCTTGTTAGTCCTCGACCCACATTTTGTTAAAATTTTGTGGATTGTCATGGTCACACACAGACAGACACATGAGACCAATCCCATATCCTTCCACTTGTTTGAATAATTATCTCTCTAAAGTTTAGAGTCTAAACATTCTATTATCTGTGGTTATAATACAGGTGGCTTCTGTAGGTATATAAGGTACCTGTGGTTTCATAGAATTTTCACACCCTAGCTCACCAATCAGTGCCGAGAATGGATAGAGAATAAATCTAGAGCTGTGTACAACTGGGATATGAAATATGTCCAGCATGGACTATACCTCTGAAATGACTCCACTTCCTGTAGGAACTTCTCAGACAGTCCGATAAGAGGGTCAACCCTAGGAAGGAAATGTATACTTTATATTGTCCCATGTAGAAGTATTATAAGTGCTGGACTGTCCACACAATATTTTCTAACTTCCTCAATTAATAAAGTGACAGACAGGATGCTCTATATTACGTCAATATTCTACTACATGATTGTACATGTGAGTAAGAGTGCATGTATCTGTTGTATAAATCTAGATAAATCTGTATTGTTATGGGGAGTGTGTGCATTGTGTGTATGGGGTGAGTGAGAGAGAGAGAGAGAGAGAGAGAGAGAGAGAGCGAGAGAGAGAACATTGTATTTCAGGTGTTCACACAGAAAGTAATACTTTCTCTTGGTGTAATAACAATAAAGTATTCTGATGGTGCCTGGTAACCCAAATAATGACCAAGAGAGTTTAATAAAGATGAAAGAGCGATTTACATTTATGGCAGGGGTGTCAAACTCAAGGCCGCAGGCCAAATCCGACCAGACAATTCATTCAATGTGGCCTACAAGAACTTTCAAAAAATAATGATTATCATATATTTTTTGCATTGACCATTACCATGAAACCCAATTCCTCATCCAGCCACGAAGTGGCAGTAGCCTATTTCAAGTAAACAGCTAGTCATTCATGATTAAGCAAGACCGCGTGCTAACTTGTCACCGTTCAGCATTGTCAGAAAATGTGCGTTAATAAAGGAAACGGGGACAAATGCCTAAACCAATCGTTTCGCCACAAAGATTTCATGGTTGCCCTTTTCGATCAAACCTTCAGTGATTATTTGGCCCTTGACCTCCTTTGAATTTAGTGATTTGGTCCTCAGTATAAATAAAAGTTGACACCCCTGATTTATGGCATTTGGTGGACATACTTTCCAGAGCGACCTACTTGTTTTATTTATTTTAATTTCATTTTACACAAAACCGAGGAATTTAGGGTTAAGGGACTCAACACTGGCAGATTGGTGGTACTGGGCCTTGAGCCCCGGATGCTCGGATTAGTATCCCAGAGCCTTGACCAAAGAACCACTACTACTCACGTGAACAGATTCAGTGCATGTCAGCTTATCCTTTCCAGTAAAGATAGGGCGGTCTCTCAGGCCTCAAAACTAATTCGATATCTTTTTGTCTTTTGGAAAACGTTATAACTTTAAATCATAACGTTCATGTAAAAACTATAGATCACACATAGAAATGTACAACACATCACATTCTATCAGAAGGGAGGTGTATGTGTGAGAGCGCAGCGCTTACCCTCGTTTTGTACGGGCAGTAAGAATGAGTTGCAGCGCTTTGGCTTGCAGTCGCACATTATGAATAACTGCCACCTGATGGGTCTCCAGTCCAGTGTATAGGAATTCCAACTTGTACGTCTCTTCCAGGATCTACCACGTAAAGGAGAGAGAGTCTGAGAGTGAGCTTCACGGAAGACAAACAAAATTATGACAGTATAGGCCAGGTGTGTCAAACTCATTTTCACTGAGGGCCACTTCACAAAATTTCTATTTCACCAAGGATTGAATAATCACTCAACATTCATTTTTTAAATGGCATGAAAGGAAACCTGCATGGCAAAACAATTAGTTTCAGTATTTGTCCTCTTTTCACTTTCCCTCTCTCACGAAACAATCTTTCTTGAGTTACTAATGACTAGCTGTTTATTCGCAATAGGTTGCTGCCCCTAGTGGAATGATGATGAATAACATGTCATGGTAATGGTTGATGAAAAGAATGTATGATATTCATATTCTTCAAAATCTCTCCTGAGTCACGTAGAATGAGCTGGCGGGCCTTTGCTTTGACTCCTGAGGTATAGGCGAATAATCCTAAACGTACCCTTTCACTGCCGAGATAAATTAACTGAAAGTGAAACACAGTGTTATCACCTGGAAATAAAATTAAATTGCTCGTAAAGACTTTCTGAAATCGCTTGCTTTCACCTGTACATGAGTGATAATATACCCTCAGGTGTGAGGTTCTGACGAAGTAAACATAAAAACACACGCCATCTGAAGGTGAGAGTGCGGAACCATCAGCAAAACAAGATGAGTACAATTAACACCAACACGAATGATTCGATCAGTCAGTATCATGATCAATGATTCGATCAGTCAAATCAGCATGTTTGAAGTAACTTTAAACATGGCACCAGCCTCCCTGCAACCATGGAAGGATTAAGTCAGTCATAATGACGTAATGATACATTAAACTCGCCTCTTATTTGCAGTGTGTGTGCGGGGGGGGGGGGGGGGGGGCGCTACCTGCTGTGCAGCTGTTGATGCCATAGCATTCTGTTTCAGACACAGAGGAACTGCCATGTTCCACAGTTTCTCCTGTAGAGCCTGGCGCAAAAAATGCAATATACATACATTTAAAAAATATTATACACAAGGTCCAAGTATAATTCACACATACATTTACTTATCTATGAATGGTTTTACAGTATATATATATGTCCTTAATTGCATTGGCATTACATCCTATGGTGTAGGGAACACAGTGAGAGTGCCACTGCCATCTACTGTAGAGGATGCACAATTACACTAGGTGTCAGTAGCGCTCTCACTGTGTTCCCTATGGAGTAGGAAAATAGCACCGAGCAAACTATATGAAGTACAGTAAACGCGCATGGGGCGTGAAATGGTTTTTTTCTTCCTATAGGGGGTATCACAAAAAATAATTGAGAAGCAGAGTTATAAAAGACACTCGTAAGTTAAGGTACCACTGTATACTGTTCTATTTATCAGACTTTTACTTACACAGAGGTCATGGTACAAGAGAATAAAATGCTTTAAATGTCAAGTTATAAAATTATTTCTCAGGTTCGCAAGTGTGACTGTTAACCTGGAAATCGCAATGACGAATCCAGGTTGATGCGACCGGAAATCCATGGGAGCTAATTAGCAGAGCTCTCATTTGAGGGAGGGATGGCATATGCTCCCGTGTCATTCAGTGTGATCACTAGCCAATCATAGGAGTCTATGAGCTCTTTTGACGAGACGCTTTCCCTCCGTGTGTGTTAAAGTGCCCCCAATACACATGTGCAGTATTTCGTAAAGAGGCGGGTGGCAACATTGCATGTCATGAAGGGAGCATTACATCATTTCCTGGTTGGTGGAGGTGGTCATATGACAGGTGGGAATTGGAAACGACTAAAATTAGTGGAGAAATGGGGGTAAAATAATAATAATAACAATAATAATCATGTCTGTCTTCCTTTCGGCTTTTTCCCTTTTACTCGGGAGTCGCCACAGCGAATCATCTGATTCGCACGTTTTGATTTGGCAGAGGTTTTTACGTCGGATGCCCTTCCTGTCACAACCCTTTTTAGCAAGGGACAGAAACACGCTGACGACTTTGCAGCTACTCTTTACGAAAGTCAGCAATGGTTCTTTTACATGCCTCTCACCATAGACCGTGCCAGACATGGCCCGCCTTTGATAACCCAGTTAGCCGTACTGGGGGGGGACAGTGACAACCTTGTGGAGAGTGGGACTTGAACCCCCAACCTTTGGAGCAGCGATCCAGCACCCTATCCCACTAGACCACCACTGCCCCTTAATAATAATAATAATAATAATAATAATAATAATGATAATAGCTTCTTCGGGAGATTAAGTCAGATTTTAAATCAGGCCCAGAAATCCAGAGCTCAATTTATCTAATTCTTGCGACATGACAAACCCACCTTCATTAATAGAAGCTGACAGCGCAGATACGTCGCGCAAAAATCTGCAGATCCAGCCAGCTCTGTCTGCAGCATCCCGAGCCCCTGCAGGTCTCTATGTGAGAAATAAACTTAATTAGAAAGAAACATCAGCATGCGCATCATCAAAAGAGCCATACAGGGCAGACAGCGGAACCCTGCATTTCGAACCTGATGGTAAAGCGGAGCAGGTCCTGAGCTCCCAATGAGTCCAGGTTCTGCAGGATGCTGACTCGAGCCAGGCTCTCCTGGAGGAACTGCTGTGCCGAATCCAGGCTGCAGGATTCCATTCCTGAGGAATCAGCGCCCAGTGCCGCCATCTGCTTCCTGCCTGGTAACTGAAGGTAGAGGTGAGATTACAGAAAATGCATAAATGGAGAAAAACAACATGGAAACACTTAGAATTTTATTATATTAATCCTATTTTAAAAAATAAAATAAATTAAAAATTCACCCTAAGTTGAGGCACTAGGTGTGATAAGCTGTCCCGGAGGTAGGCATAGTGCCGGAACGTGTGGTCCGAGAACAGGGCTGGCATGGTGGGACAAGACTTTGCTGCATTAAACACGAGCACCAACACCGCAATGTCTGATGAAACTTGTATCAGGAAAAAAAAAAAAATCACCATGTCAAAGCCGGACATTATGTTTCAGTTCAATTTTTTCGAGAGCAATGGTAGCTGAATGGTTAAGACTCTGGGTTACTGAAAAGAAGGTCATAGAGTTCAAGCTATATTATATTATATTATCTATTATTCCCTCACGCATGGAGTCAGATCAAGAAAGAGGGCGATTAGGTGGGAAAAACCACTCACGTATTACTCAGCGAGTCACCCGACTACAATAGCAGTAATGCCGGTATTTGAACATAAAAGCCCGGATCCCTCTAACCTACGACCTGCTGACACCGATATCTAGGTTGGAGTTCTTTGGTTAATCCATCGGAATGATGGGAAGCTCTGAATTAGTTTACTTCACTTGGGTTTTGTCGGTGTCAATGAGATGGAGATTGTGGCTTCATCCATACATAACGTGCACCGTATTATAAAGCGCACAGTCAAATTTTTTGAGGATTGAAGGCTATCAGGTATGCCTTATGGTCCGAAAAATACAATAAATAATGCAAATAAATTACAAAAAACAATGCATTAGTAAATAAAAAGGAAACATAAATAATAAAATAAAGTAAAAGTGGTGTTTGGCGATTGGAGACGATACGAACAGGAGCAGAGGAAGACCAAGACTGAGAATGTAGACACTTAGCCTAAACTAAATCTATAAATGTTAACACTCACGTTTTTTTTAAATGTTTTTGTTTTACTTTTTAATTTTATACTTTTTTTTCCTATGATTTTGTGTTTGATTTCCATCGATATCATACACTTTTTCCGTTGACTACGACCCTTATCACTTCCTTTCTTCGGCTCCCCAGTGCTTTCGGAACACGCTGAACATGTGAACGGAGTAAGTAACCCTGTAGTGAGTGGTGTGACGCTGCAAGGTGCTGCCAACTAGCGATAGCATAGGTGCGTCTCGTATTTCGAAGTTTTCCCTCATATGTGGGGTGCCATACACTCAAATTTTTGCTGGTTTCTTCGAATACTCAAATAAAATCACTCGAGAATCACATGAGAAATTTTGCCTTTACACTTAACCAATCCAAAATCAGTTTGCACACGCATACACACACACACACACACACACACACACACACACACAGGGGTGGAGAGAAGTTGAGGTAAAGGTATGCAGGTGAGGGAAAGGGAGGTACACCCCCCACCCCCACCCACCCCGCAACACACACACACACTTTTCTTCTGCTGATTCGAGAATTGAACCAGCAACCTTTCAGTCCCATAGACCGAACAAAGAGAATAGAGCTGAAGTAAGAAGGATACATGCAGGATCGTCCATGTCCGGCTCCGGAGTGTCGAAATACGGGTGCGTGCTCAGGAGTTCTGGGACAATGGGCAACACCAGTGTGGGATGACGCGCTCCGAGGAATTTCAGACACCTTTAGTGGTGTTTAATGAAGAAAGATCACATATGTGACTCAAAGGAGGCAAAAACCAGTCCATCGTTCGTATTAATAGCTATTGAACTTCAGAAATAGTCTGTTCACTCACTTCCACACGGAGTTGCGGTCGGTCGGATACTTGGTGAGGTTCTTCAGCAGTTCCAGCAGAGCCAGTTGGATGCACTCTTTAGTCGAGACGTTTGTGTAACAGAGTAACTCGTGGAGGGCTTCTCTGATGTCGCGGGATGAATCCTGGAGACGTAATATAACATGAAGATAATGTTCCTTAATGCTATAAATCAGACACAGATCAGCTATTTCTGATAATAACAACTTACACAGAGACTTAACAATATAATTACATAGTGTAAACCCAGCACTACAGTGTCTAACATGTCTGCTTCACAGCAAGAAGGTCCTGGGTTTGAATCCCAGTCTCGAGCGTTTCTGTTTCATGCCTGCGTGAGTTTCCTCCCAGTCTAAAGGCACGCACATTATTCTAACTGCATGTTCCAAACTGCCAATAGGTGCGATTGCAAACTATAAGTTGCACTTTTGTTTCATACTTTGGCTGAAGGCGCAACATACACTCCAGAGCGACTTATACATGAAATTATTACATATAATTCTATTCGTCATAATAACAGAAATAATTTCACATGTTTGTTATTTTTACACTAACAACCACAAGAAGGCACTCTAGACTTGGGTACCAGTATCTGCTTATCCATCACTGAACAAATGTCCCCAAAAAAAAAAAACTATTCTGCGGATTACAAGCTGCAAGTAGTAAAATATGCAGTAGAAAATGATAATCAAGCAGCAGAAAGAAAGTCTTTTGGCCAATGCGACTCCAGTGCGACGTATAGTACAGACAATACGGTAATATTCATTCACTGAAGACAAGGTGGGTGTTACTGAATAGTCTCTGAAACAAAACACTGAGGGGACCGATTGACCGACCACCACACCCACTCGCCAAACTGACTCATCCTTATTAGGCTAGAAGGGTAAAAGTGATGGAATATCCTGAACAGCTTTCCAGAGCCTCAAAAGGGCAACACACACAACAAATTGCACTCATCTCCACACCTGTGGCAATTTGATGTAAACAATTAGCGTGCATGTTTTCGGACTGTCTACTAGAAGCTGGAGCATGCCCAGATCATGGGGAGGTCATGCAAACTCCACACAGAAACGCCCTCCCTATGCTCGGGACTTTGAACCACGTGAGGGTCATATTACACATTTTCCTACGAGTTTCTGAAAATGGTTTTCTGATTCAGGATTTAGTTCACGCCAAGCTTGCAAGGTGAATAATTAACAATCACACTTATGTAAGACTTTTCAATTCAGCGACATCCATTGAGCCTGAGGTATATTAAGTTTCAGCATATACCGTATATTTCGGACCATAAGGGGCACTTAAAAGCCTTTAATCTTCAAAAAAAATGTTTGCTACTGTGATGACGTCGTTGCTTTAAGCAAGAGTGGCTGAGAGACGTTTAGGTCATGACTCGGAAGACTTTTCCACCTAATCTCCGTCGCTATTGATCTGTGACTCCATGCGTAGATAATAAAATATTATAATATAATAATAAAGGGATCCAGGCTTTATGTCCAACTCGCACAGCTGTTAAACTATGACACTGAAGATGAAAAATTTGATGGATTTGTGGAAGGGGAATGAACTGAAAAAATGAGTTTACTGTTACCTATTATTACAGCTGAACAGTGTTGAGTTATTGTGAAATGTATTATTTTATATTTTGTGTGTTACAGCTGAACAATATTGAGAGTTATTTGTGGGAGTTGAATCAAGTTTAACTTATCAGACTTTTGTTTTGCTTAATGCGCCTTATCGTCCGGTGCGCCTTGTGTGTGGGCAGAGGCTGTTCGTGGGCCGCTCGCTGGTGTTGCGCCTTATAATCCGGTGCGCCCTCTGGCCCGGGAAATGCGATGCTGTGTGGTATAATGTTGGGACAAAGGATTTTACTCCCTAGACAGCCAGCCAATCAGATCTCGCCATTCCAGTGTAGACTTTACTAACAGTCATTACCCCAAGATTGCAAACCGATTATATTTCATCGTCCCTGTGTAGTTAACACTGATGAAACTTACCTAGCTCACAAACTACTAACATGAACAAGTAACCTTTGGCAAATTTATGCAACACAAAATGTGCAGTCAACTATGCATCAGATGATCTTAATTCCTGTAAATATTCAGAAAGCACGCTATTATTATGTGTATTAATTTGTGGTACCTCAAGAACGGCAAGCACTGTGTCTAGCTGGTCCTCACGCAGCGTGATGTGAGTAGAGATCTGTCGCAACACGTGGATGGACTGCAGTCTTACTTCCTCGATTTCATCATTAAACATGTCCACCAGGAAGTCCAGGCACTTCTCGGCAAAGCTGGGAGAGGACAAGGCCAGGGAGCACAGGGCCTCCACGGCTGCAATCCGCACCTCTGTTCAGAAAACACACATCAGCGTTTACATTCATCCAGCACATTCAGCACATGATGTGGTGTAGCGCACTTCAGGGAAAGAATACGCACCGTACATCTCATCCTCCAGTCCATGTACAAAAGCTCCACAAGCTCCAGAGTCAATCAGGTTCACGCCTGATGTGTCCACTTTCTCTCGAGGAGTGTCGTCAGCCCATCTCCGGCCTGAAGAGAACTCTCCAGAAGCATAGAGCTCTTTAGCTCGCTCATGTGCTGTGCGCTTTTTCTAAAATAGGAAGAGCGCATGCTCATAATTAGCAATTTCAACTGTATATTCCAGTAGCCCTGCGATCCACTTGGAAGGAGGATACGGCAGCGTATCAGATCCTGTATCTTGTGAAACACAGTGATAATTCTATTTCGAATGCTTTGATCGCACTGACCATGCAAAACCTGTGTAATTATTCATGCTAGCACCAAATGTATAGCTTATCATTATGTCGTTCTCTCATGCTACACAGTGAGAAAACACTGATCCTCACCATCCAGCAAGATTAGAAACAATGCGTCCAATGGTTGACCCGTTCAGAATTTAAGTACATACTCGGTAGAAACTAAATGCATTCGGATTTTCTACATGGAAACATGATTAAACATACTCCATAGAAATCTTGTTTTGGTTTATGTTCTATTTTAAAGCATGAAATGATGACACCAAGAAACCAAGCCAAACTGTGAGGGTCCATCATTTTGATTCAAGCATTATCCACTCAGGATAACAATTTTGAATCCTGATTAGCAAGCCAATCAAGACTGTGCCATTCCTGAGACTATTTTATCATGTCTAATATATAAATACAGTCCGTCCCTACTTACAAAAACCCCTGGGTACGAAAATTCCGGGTTACGAAAAGCATTTTCCTAAGTTTTCATCACCGGGATACGAAGACAGCCTCCTCTTAAGAAATTGCCAGCTGCGCCATTCAAAATTCAAACACGCCAATCAAAATTTCACACGATGCTCGAGTTTCTCTCTCATTGGCTGTCTCCCAACATCCCGCCCCACTGGCCTCCCATTGGCTAGGAGGGATGACGCAGCGAACATGACCCATACTTCCTATTTGTCACACGCATGAAGGAGAGTTGACTGTTGGCTTGTTTTGAGATTGATCATGCAGCGTTATATTTCGTAATCGCCGAAAACCCTCTACAATCGGGACGATATTGAACCAGAAGGAGACCATAAAGCGGAAATACAGTGACGGAGGCGATTATTTTGGCACGATATTAAAACAGAGTGCTCCGTGGGAGAAGACCTCCGATCTCACAAGGAAGCAAGTTAACATTGAATGAGGACCTCTGATCTTTCAAACAGGTACTGTAATTCCGCTTTAAATACAACATCCCGTCCATTTAAACATTTTAAATAGAACTGTTCCGTCAGCTGCGCGTTGAGTGTGGGCGTGACCCGAGTTTGGACCTCCAATCTGTCAAGCAGGGAATGCGCTTTGAATTCCACAACATAAAATGGTGTCCTGCTTGGGCGCGTGGCCTGCAGCGCCACAATAAACATTTAATGCATATACAATACACATTTATTGCGTACTGTATTGTGTGTGTGTGTGTGTGTGTGTGTGTGTGAGAGAGAGAGAGAGAGAGAGAGAGAGATAGACAGGTGTGTGTGTGTGTGTGTATGTTTAATAATGGTTCAATTAATAAACATGTTAATGAAATGGTTTAATATGTTAATAAAATGTTTAAATGGTTTAATAAATAATTTTCTTTTACTTTTAACATATATTTCATACAAAATTGGTGTACTTTTATCATTTTTAAAGGGTTTATGGGGTAGTCTTGGGAGCCATGGAACGAATCAGGCGTTTAACATGTAAAATCCGAGACTCCCGCGTTCCGAAAAAGGCTCTGGAACGGATTGATTTCGTAAGTAGGGGGCAGACTGTATACGCCCTGCTAAAAGCCGAGCTCTTGATAGAAGACTATTGATTGGTATCCGAGCCTCGGTCCGCTTCTCATATTATTTATTATATATTAATTCTGTGAGTTGTGGTGTTTGAGCCTCTTTTGGTTAAAAGTTTCCGTAATGATTGGAGATTTTATATATAAAATTTCCCCTCCTATTTTTCTCCCTAATTTAGTCATATCCTCTCATTCATCAAGTTTTTGCCTTCCCCATGAGCACCACCAATCAGGGGCAAAAGCATAGATACTCCACCTCCGTGGCATGCAGGGCTAGCCATTAGTCTCTTTTTAGAACTGTTGCGCATGTGTATTTTGGGGGTGGTCAAAGGGAAAGCGCTATCCGCCCCCTCGTACAAATGAGTTCAGAGACACCTATATGCCATCTTTCCCTCCCGTGAGAGCTCGGCCAATTAGCACCCATGGACTCCCGGTCACGGATGGCTGTAGCATCAACCTGGATTCAAACTCTGAGTCAATAATCACGCACCTTGTCAATGAACCAATTTTGAGTCTCCCCCCTCTTTTTAAATGCTCAGGTTACGCAAGTCAGCGATACACAACAGCCACTGTATGGACATGGGACTACCACTACAATTATTGGATATGGCTCAAATGGTTGACCCGTGTCCGTGCAGTGGCTGTTCTGTATATTAAATCTGCAGCACCAATAACAAAATCTCAAGGCAGGGATTAAGAACATCTGCATGGACAATGGAGAACACAATACAACTACTTCTGGAACATAAATACAAATGTAAAATGCTACAAATACAAATATTCAAATGTATTTATCATAACAGGAAGGAAAGATACTGTAATACTATAAACCTGCTCATACCCGGAGATCTGACATCAGCTTCTTGTCCAGTGTCTGCTCCAGGAAGTGTGGGCTCACCTGCTTCATGGAACCCTGTAGAAACAAAACAAATAGCTTACAAACCAAATGTTCAGTGATTGCGAAAAAATTTTCACTAAACTGTCAATCAAAAAAATCCCACCAGCAACTTAGCAGCCTGCACTCGCACCACCCAGGAGCCATCGCTGACCATGTGGCAGATCTTCCCGAAAGAATCATCAATCAGCCGGATCTCCTCATTGGATGAGGGAATGGGTACGATACTGAGCAAATGTCAGGGGGGGGGGGGGGGGGGGGGAAGACACTTACAGAAAACAGCACAAACAAAAGTGCATGACTCTCCATGAATCATGTGACAGTTTAAAAATATATATATTTTCACCTCTCAGGATAAAGCTGGCTTAGCACCCACACCATCTGCACGGCAGCTGAGCGCACTTGCTCATAGTCATCACTCAAGAGCTTGCAGGCCTGTGAGACAAAAAATAAATCAGTTCCAAGGCGATATGCATAGCAAACCCTGAATAAACTATTAATAGATTTTTACCTGGTTGTATATTGTCTGCTGGAGTTTCATTCCTCTTTCATGTAGCTGCAGCTGAGGACACATAACAAGAAGAACTCTTTCAAATACAACAGAGACCTCAATTTACTTAGCCTGGACTCTAACAAATATACCTGAATGTGAATTTTATACGTTTAAAAATATACACCAAGCACCCATAACATTAACACCATCTGCAATGCACTGTGTGTTTTAACGCCTTTCGACCATAGCCAGCATGAACAACTTCAATAGGTTGTGCTCCAGTAGCTCTTCTGTGGGATCAGACCAGACGTTCTGCCCTTCGCACCTCACATGTGTCAATGAGCCTTAAACAACCATGACGCACTTTCCGAATCATTGGTAATCCTTCTTCGGCCCACCTTAATTAAATAGGTATTTACCATATAGTTATCCATATAACAGGTTTTGTCTCTGATTTCGGCATTTGTTCCATGAACATTTATTTACCTGCCTATATGATATTACATAATACGTCTGTTGGCCTATCGGAGTTAGATTGTGTTTTTATTGTGTGCGAGTCTGAGCGCTGGTGTATGAGCTTTTATTTTATAGCCTTCATTTGTTTTTGGTGGTATGGTGGTATAATGGTGAGCACATCTGCCTCACAGCAAGAATGTGCCTGGGTTCAAATCTTGGGCTTGAGCATTACTGTGTGGAGTTTGCATGTCCTCTTCATGCTTGCATGGGTTTCCTCCGGTACTCCAGCGTCCCATAGTCCAAAGACATGTACGTTAGGCTAATTGGCTGTTCCAAATTGCCCCAAGGTTTGAGAGTGTGTCTGACACCCTGCGATGGTCGCACAAGCTGCTCAGTGTGGGCCGCACATTCGCCAAGTGTCGGCAGAGAAAGGCTCCAGCCTCCCCGCAACCCATGTAGGAATAAATGATTCAGCAAATGAGGGATGAGAAATTAATATTTATTATATAAAAATATACTAATATTTTTAAATTAAGAATATTATAACAAACACTGCTACTACAACTGATATTAATAATAATAATAATAATAATAATATGAGGCAATGATTGGCCCAGTGGTACAGTGCTGGATTACTGATCTCAAGTTCAGGGATTCCGGGATAAGTTCCACTATCACCGGGTTGTCACTGCCGTTGCCCCAGTGCAGCAAACTGGTTTATCAAATCTCACTATCTGTGGGGAGGTTCAGGTAAAAAAAACATTGCTAATTTTCATCAAGAGTAGGCTGCCATAGCTTAAGCTGTTTCTGCCCTGCAATGGCCTAGCAAGCTGTCCAAGGTGTACTCTGCCCTCGCTCAGAGTCGACTAAAATGGGCACCAGCCTCTCTGTGACCCTAATTAAGCTTAAACAGTTCAGAAAATGAATGAATGAATATGTTGTTAATTCAAAAAACCTAAACGGGTGCCTGAGAGAGTTTCAGTTTTAGTAATGCAGTCAGTCAGTCAATGCTTTAACAGTGATTAAACCCAATGTTTTGTCATTCACAGCCTCAGAATTATACAGTGAGGCGAAGACACATTGGGTCGGAGTCAAGTTTCTGACCTTCTGATGAGCTCCTCACTCCAATGCACATGACTTCAAACACAGTTGCAGTAAATTAAGCAGCAGTGATTAATCTCACGTAATTAACTGTTCTGAGCATGTTAACCAACATCGGTCCGAACAAAAGCTGAGCACACAATTGAAATCATTACTCCAAAAGCATCGAGGGGTTACCTCGCATTCTCATTTAAATATAAAACACATATTAAACACTGTCATTGCTTCCAAACCTCAAGAGAACTTTTATTTATTGCTCCTGTGCTTGTAGTGTCCAAAGTGCAGAAGAACTAACTCAACGCTTATGGGGCTCACCATCGCTTTAATGGCCGCCGTGCGAACTCGGGGGTCCTGATCACTGAAATAATCGCTGAGGAGACTCTGGACATCCCGTAGGGGTGCAGTGGAAGTGCCCGGTATCGCCTCAGTCTCCTTATTCAGAGGTTTGTCGACAGAACCCAAACAGCCAAGGAGTTGTAGACACTTATTACGTACCCCAAAATAAGTGCTTTGAAGGTGCTGTTAAAGGAAAGGAAATTATAAAAATGTTTTTTATTTTTAAATAACACACTTGTTAAATACTGTGTATTTAAAATACTTTTTAAACCCCCCCCCCATTTTCTTCCCCAAATTTAATTGTGTCCAATTTTCACGCATCAAGTATTGCCCTCCCCATCACATATGAACACCACCAATCAGAGTGGGGCGTAAACATGCCCACGTCCCCCTTGTGTCATAAAATGCTGCCAACCGCGTCTTTTGCTAACCGCTGCCCATGCACATTCAGGGGCAGCCTAACAAACTCAGAAGGGAAGTGCTCTCCATCGCTTTGTATGAATGAGCTCATCGATGCTTATGATTGGTTGGTGATCACTGTGAGTGACAGGGAGGTGAGCGTAGGCCCTGTGAGTGCTCAGCCAATTAACTCCTACAGACATGGTCGCTACAGCATCAATCTGGATTTGAACCTGTGATCTCCAGGTTGATTGCCGATGCACCACTCAGGATCCTGATCATGGGTATTTTCTTACCTTGCATGCCACTTCGAATAGTCTCAGAGTGACTGGTGTGTTGTTTCGAAGCTGTGTGCCAATGACCAGAAGAGTGTCGAGTAGCTGTGCCAGCACCTGGTTGGACTCTAAAACCAAAACAGATGGTCAAGATTTGGGGCAAAACCCAATAAATTACAGTGAAAATCTTGTGAAATTCCTTATGCCAGAACAGTATATATCAGATGGAACATGTAGCCTACAATCCATTGTTCTGCAGCCTTCTCTCAAGAGTATGGCAAGTATTAGAATTATACCACGTCACAATCCTACAGGAGACTAAAGCCACATCATTTCCAAATCCATATTGGTGCTTGTGCAAAGTACACTAATGGAAAGAACTGAAGTCTTCATGGATGGGTGTCTGAGGCTGTTATAAGAATAGTTTGGGAAAATAAACGAATAAATCTCTCCTATATTTTCCAACTACAGTCAGCAGCGAAAGCAGGAAATGTTAACACAGATTTTTCCCATTGCCTTTCACCCACTGATTGCCGCATTCTTTTGTACCACCTGTGTAATCAGTTTAATTATCTGTTTAATGAGTTCATATTACATACTTTTAGTAATGTTCGGTGCTGTTTTTCCTGGCTTAAGTTTGTCCACGTTCCCAAGTTAGACTGCGTGTTTTTTTGTTTCTGTGCAAGTCTGAGCAGTTGTGTATGAGCCTCTCTTCTTAAGTTTCAGTTTTGTTATTATTAATAATAAATCAATTTTTTGGGTGATGCAGCAGCCTGATTGAGTTTCCTGTGGTTGTCCAAACATTGGATAACCATGCAAGTCCATGCCTATGTGGCGCCACTATAAATCGATAAATGAAGAAACAAAACCAGTGACAAAAAAGTGCTCTCCAAAATCACTGGCACCCCTTGAAAAGATTTGTATAAAGGCTTGAAAAAGATCTTTAAGTCACTTCATCGCACACTAAAAAAAAAATTAAATTAAATCCACCCTTAACATAAAATTAATTTATTTAAAAGAAAACAAATCTCCTTGTGGTCTATTGTTTAGGCAGGGGTGTCCAATCTTATCCATAAAGGACCAGTGGGTGGCTGGCTTTCATTCTAACCAAGCAGGAACCACACCTTGCATCTGTTTAGAACATCCATCTAAAATGAATAAATAAATAAATACCATATTATGCATCTTGTTTTGCAATTTTTACACAGCAAAAACTGAAACCGGCATGTTGCCATTTTGGTGAGACCACCGTTATAGAGTTATACTCGAATGGAATGAAAGGATGGGAAGATATAACTATTTCTATCTGCGATGTACATGTCATTGAAAGAACATTTGCTAAAATTCAGCTATGCAGATTTGTCAAAAAAAAAGATTAATTCCCAGTATTGATGAGATTATTGGTTAAGATATTTGAAACCTACTCCTGACCTTCTCCAGGTTTTTGAGCCCGATTGGTTTCCAATTCCATATTCAGGTCTTCTTGTAAGGTGTTCTCACCATCCAACTTTAACATTGAAAAGATCAGTGGTTTAAACAGGGGGAACGCGTGCCTGCTGCTTGGTTGGAATGAAAACTCTCACCCACACCTGCGCTTTGTGGAAACGACCGGACAGTCCCGGTTTAGGCGTTCCGGCTGGTTTTCCTCTAGTTATTTTAAAAATAAATCCCATTTCATTTTCCTCCATTTCTCCGCGTTTATTTTCATTTACTCTTTTCTATGTCTACTGCAGGGAGTTTTTATCCTGATGGTTTGACATCTTCCTGGGTCAAACTGTATGTTTTACAGACGCTCCCTGACTTATGTTTTGCTTTTTTTCAAAAAAAAAAAAAAAAAAAAAAGTAAAAAACATTTTGAGTTTAGACGTACCTACGTAATATGGTGATGTAATGACGCAATGACACTGCGTCCATTGTTTACAGACGACAGACTGAACATGCCCCTCCTTCTTCCCAGTTCAGTTGTTATATTATATATCAGTTATATAGCGTGTTACCCTTTTGTTAAGACGTCATCTCTGTGATCTTTGTGTTTACACTGTTTTGCGGACTTTTGTAACCCTAAGCAAATATAGTTGGTCAGAAGCGTAAGCCGGCTAGCATGGGTGCAAGTCTCATACACAGAGATGAATTAACTATCTGCTCGAATCGGCACAATCTACCATGCATACTTAGTTAAGCAAAGAGAGTACACTACTTTCAGTTTTGAGCGCCTCACATATCGTAAGCGTTGATTGGCTGTTTTAAGCTTCATGTAAAGTGAGTCGGCTCAGCTTCATGTAAAAGTGACCATCGGAACCATTTACAAGCAGAAAGATCGCATTATAGAGAATGTTAAAGGTTATATTTGATACTGTATTTGATATTTGATGATTGAATTTGATTAAAATTTATCTATTTGAAATTATTTTGCCTGAATTTAATTTATTTTAAATTCATGTTGATATTTTACAATGTTATGTTTATCATAATTAATTTAGGGTTTTTTTATGCGATACGGTAATGGTATTTATGGATGTATCGTACAGTATGAGCGTCATACGTCACTGTAACAACTTGCGTTCACTTTCAACTGCCGTTCAGCCATTTGGAACCAATTAAAAACTTAAGTCGGGGAGTGTCTGTACTTTGCAACCTTATCAATATTGTTTATACCTGCATCCAATTTTAACAATGAACATCTTTTGCCACAAGTCGGAGCTGGATTTCCTTCTTGAGGAAGTTTTATAATCAGTTTGACTGTATTAACTGACAGGTCTCATGTTAAGGTCATGCTTCCTTTCAATTAGCTGAGTATTACAAGATTATCTGCTTACTCCATCAACTGAAGACTAATTAACATTTCAGATATGTCCCGGCACTTGTTTTACAATGAGAAAGGCTTCAGCCTCCCTGCAACCCTAGTAGGATTAAATTAAGGATTAATATCTCATTAAAAACAATTTTTTTTTTTTATTCCAGCTGGTTTTTAGGGAGGTTGTGTTTTTGACATGGGCTTTGCTAGCAGGATTTTTTTTTTTTTTTTTAGCACAGGTGTCTGTTAGCAACATGACAAAACTTTGTTTGAATTTTCATGAAATTTCGACCACAAGCGGGGTTTTGGACATTCGATATTAAAGATGATACGGATCAAATCCTGGATTTTTTTTTTTCTTTTTTCTTGAAAGTGTACCGGTGTTGGTGACCCTTACAGCGTAGTTGGTGTATAATGTAATACATTTAAGTGATATGAAGCTCATGCTAACATAAAAGACCATAAAAAGCAATAAACAGTCATTTTATCCCATGGATTACTAGCAGGGGCTAAACCAATGATACAGCAAATTATTTTTTCAGCTTGGTGGAGGTTTATGGTCACTAAATGTGGTTTTCTTCTTCAAGTTAGAATATCCGGCTATCAAACAATACCATAACTGTGACTCATACATTTACTATCAAGCAAAATTTGACGTGTCGGGACCGCATACGTTACAGGCAGTAATCTCTACAAAATCATTTAACTGATCTGAAAGACCCCCCCCCCCCCCACCCACACACACACACACACACACACCCCAGAAAAACCATCTGAAACTCCCTGCTGAATGTAACCTGAGCTCAGGTACTGGAATCTTTCACAAGTAGCAAACAATGTCTCTGTTCTTCAACTAAAGTAGTCGGGTTACTGAAGCCTCGCTGAAATTTGTGTGGAATGAAGCAGAAAGCCAGAAACCTTGTACTCAGAGACGCAGTACAGAATTAATTCCTGCTTCCGACACATACAGATGCGTGTGCACGAACTCAGATGCGCACCTAACATAAAAATGTGAGTAGTTTTGTTGGGGGGTTTCGGGTTATTATTTGTTTTTGTTTTGATTTTTTGCATAATTGGCCTTGTTTTGTGGTATTTTCCTCAACTTTTTAACTCCTTTTCTTCCTTAATTTAAAAAATGTCATGCACTGAAGCCGCATGAATTCAAGCGCGAAATAGCAAGGGATCCCTGTACTCAATTTTCCACTGCGGTCAATCAAAAACAGTAAGATGAAACTATCAACGGCAAAGACACAACAAGGGTACTCAGAGCGCAAACCCTGCCACCAAGCACACATGCAAAGCAAAATGTCAAAAATTCTCCTCTCATGTGGGATTAAAGGTACAGTGTGTAAAATTTAGTGTAAAGCATCACCTCTTTAATCTCAGAATGCACCAATACTCATCCAATAGACTAACAATTCTCATACAAACAGGACTCAAGTACATACTATATAATTATAACAGTATACAATCGGCCCCCTACCTACGAAATTAATCCGTTCCAGAGCCTTTTTCGGATTGCGGGGATTTTGTCAGTCGGGGTCGCATTTTACATGTTAAATACCTAATTCTTTCCAAGGCTCCAGTCTTTGGACTGGATAAACCCTTTAAAAATGATAAAAGTACACCAATTTTGTATGAAATGTGTTAAAAAGTAAAAAAATTATTTATTAAACAAACCATTATTAAACATTTTTATTAACCATTTTTTTTATTAATGAAACCAAACGATATTAAACAGAAACATTTATTAAACACTTTTTGTCTGTTTGGGCTCACTTTCACCTTCGGCAGTGCTTGTTGAAGGACGTTTGATGAAATATTGATCCAACGACGTTTGCTTTTGGCGACTTTTCATAATATTCCTAAAATGCACAAGGCAAACGTCGTCAAAGTTGGAGATTGCACGAGTCGAGACTGGATAATGTTTTTCTACGAAATCTGAGATGTAATGAAATTTCGCCAGCACATCTCTTATTAGTGCTGATGGAATTATTTCTGCCTCCTCCTTGTCCTCCTCTGTGCTGTACTCCTCGCGCATTGCCGAATGTCGCATCACCTCCAGCTCCTTCAGCTCCTCTTGATGCTCCGCGACCAAGTCGTCAATATCCTCCTCATCGACGTCCAGCCCCATTGCCTTTCCCAGCGTCACGATCTTGTCCACTTCAAGCTCAGGTTGAGGCTCGCTCTCCACCTCGAAGTCTCCCAGATCAATGGCATGCCACCACAACTTCTTCCACACAGCATTAAATGGTCCACGTGGTCACCCCCTGCCAAGCCATGTTGATCAATTTTAAGCACACCACGATGTTGAAGTGGTGCTTCCAAACTCACGAAGGTTGAGCTGTGTATTCTCAGTCACGTCAAAACACGTTTTAAAAAGAAATTTAGTGTAAAGTTTTTTGAAATTTGAAATGACTTGCTGGTCCATGGGTTAGAGCAGAGGGGTGGTGTTTGGAGGAAGGAACAGCACCTTGATGAATGCAAATTCGTCCAGGATATCATCTTCGAGGCCGGGTGGGTGGGCGGGGGCATTATCAAGGACAAGCAGACACTTGAGGGGGAGGTTGTTTTCCTCGAGGAACTTCTTCACGGAAGGGCCAAACACCAAGTTCACCCAATCAAAAAAATAAATAAATAAATAATTGTCGGGTGACCCAGGCCTTGGCCCTCCACATGACATTCAGTCTCTCCTTGAGAATTTTGTTAGCTTTGAAGGCTCTGGGATTTTCCGAATGGTAGGAGGGGCTTAATCTTACAATCTCCGGTTGCATTAGAACAAAGAGCAAGCGTAAGGCAGTCCTTCATGGGCTTGTGGCCTGGCATTGTCTTCTCCTCAGCTGTGATGAAGGTCTGGCGAGGCATCTTCTTCCAGAAGAGTCCAGTCTCATCGCAGTTAAAAACTTGCTGTGGAATGTAGCCTTCTTTCACGACAAGTTTTTCGAATTCTTTTATAAATTCTTCTGCCGCCTTCTGGTCTGAACTCGATGCCTTGCCATGCCGTATAACCGAGTGGATTCCAGTCCTTCTCTTAAATCTATCGAGCCACCCATGCAACGCTTTAAAGTCCGGGGGTTGCTGGTTCGAAGAACCCTCACCTCCACCCTACTTCACGAGATCACTAAATATGGCGGTTGCGTTTTCAGAGATTATTGCCTGCGTTACTGTGTCCCCAGCAATTTCTCTCTCTTTTCAGTGACGATCTCCTTTTCGATATCACAGAGAGACCTATCAAAAGGGGTCGTCGCTTTTAAGCTCTCCTTCTGCTTCAGTATTGTCCCGATTGTAAAAGGGTTTCGGCCATACTCCTTTGCGATTTCGCTCAATCGCACCCCCCTTTCGTATTTTTTTTTTTTTTATCATCTCCTGCTTCATTTCAATCGACAATGGAGCCCTCTTCTTCTCATAATGGAATAAAATAAAACGGTTGGAAAACGGATAAAATGATCACTCGACAAAAAACCGAGCCAACAGTCCTCTTCAACTCTTCTCACCTGTGTGGCGGAAAGAAGGGATGGGTACAGTAAAAGGTACAGTACAGGTCCCTTCCTGGCCAATGGGAGGCCAGCGGGGCAGGATGTTGGGAGACTGCCAATGAGAGAGCAACTCGCGCATGGTTTGAATTTTGATTGGCGCGTTTGAATTTTGATTGCCGAGTTTGAATTATGAACGGCGCCTTTCGTAAGAGAGGGGGTTGTTTTCGTATCCCGGGGACAGAAACTTAGGAAAATGATCTTCGTAACCCGGGGATTTCGTATCCAGGGGGCTTCGTAAGTAGGGGGGCCGACTGTATATGTACTATCGAAGCATAACCAGGATCATTTCTGAGATGACTTACTGTCATGATTGAGCATGCTAATGACATCATCAACAATGCAGTCAGGGGAGAATCCGGTTGTTTTGGAAAGCAGACCAAGCAGTGAAGCAATCTTCACTCTGACAGAGTTATCAACCTCCTGTGAAACAACATATTGAAAATTTTAAGTGTGACATTAACACTATTTATATAAATAAATAAGCAAACCTATAACGCTATATGTGCTTCTTTACAACACCAGCCTAGTGGGTCATCAGAGCCAGTGCTTGTCCATGGAATCTGTAGAGTGACGTGACGAGAAGTTCAACTCTTCCTGGATGGGACACTATTCCAATCGCAGGTTACCTTCCTAGTACATTTTTTTACTGGTACTCAGTTATACTGCTGGGTGAATACAGGCACACTTGTGATTAAGACCTTGCCCTCTTAGCATGGTTTTAGTGGTGGCATAGTGGTTAGGGTGCTGTGCTCATGATCGGGAGGTTGTGTGTTCAAATCCCAGTTAGACCCCCCCCCCACTGTGTGAAGAACCCTGGGCAAGGTCTTAACCACAAGTGTGCCTCTGTTCACCCAGCAGTATAAATGGGTACCAGTAAAAATATACAGTGGTACCTCGGTACTCGAACGCTTTTATACGGGATATTTTTCTTGTCCCGGAAGTCGACCAAAATCCACGAATCAAACGCTACAAAAGCACAAGAAAAAAACGAGACCGAGAATGAGGTGAAATGCACGCTTTTTCGGGAAGTTGTTGATAAAGCTAAAGCTAGCAGTGCTGTGAACACCTTTAACGATGAGGTCATGAGCCACTTCCGTCAGGTTTTGAAAAGAAGGCAGAAACAAGCCACATAAGAAATGTTCAAGAAAAGAAAGGGACATCCTGAAGAAGAGTCATCCACGTCAAAGCGGTAGCAAGAGAAAAAAAAAAACAAAACAAACAAAAAAACACCTTTGGCTGATTCACCTGAAGCTGTTAGTTATGGAAGGGGATCCTCTGCCTCTCTCACTCTCAGTTATGGAAGGGGATCCGCCGCCTCTCTCCCTCTCCGACATTTACGAATGCCAACTGCTGGTCTGTGTAGTGAGAGACTCTGGTTTTGGCAGCTCTTTCTCTCTCTCTCTTTATGCATGCAAGTGCTGGAGAGGGGCGTGGCTGTCACATGTGGGTGGAGCGCTAAACAGACACACACACACACCTGATTCCACTCAGCAATTGCCGGGCTATAAAGACATGCAGCGCGCTCCTCCCGGTGCTAGAAGATTGTCCCTCTTTGCAGCCCCATTTCCCCGTGATCTCTCTGGCTCCTGGTTCTCAGCTAGGTGCTCGACTAGTTTTAACCGTGCTCTAGTACCTTCCCTGTGAAAAATGAAGCTCTTCTGTTTTCATCACACTCTGTTTCCTGCATTTTTGGGTCTGGATGAATGTTCCTGGCATCACAGAATAGCCAGAAGATCTGTGACGTCAGGAACATTCAGCTGGACCCAAAAATGCAGGAGACAGAGTGTAATGAAAATGGAGGAGCATTACTGTTCACAGGGAAGGCACTAGAGCACGGGGAAATCGCAGTCCCTGTTAGAGGCGGAGAAAACGGAAATCAGAAACTAAGGGAACTGGTCGAGCATGGGGCTAAGAGTCAGAGAGATCACAGGGAAGAGGGACAATCTTCGAGCACCGAGAGGAGCACGCTGCTCGTCTTTATAGCCCAGTGATTGCTGAGTGGAGTCAAATGTGTATGTGTTTAGCGCTCCACCCGCGTGTGACAGCCACACCCCTCTCCAGCGCCTGCATGCATAGAGAGAGAGCGTTCGAGCAGCCAAAACCAGAGTCTCTCACAACATTACATAGTGTGCTGTATTCAATAATTTTTTTCACTTAATTTGCAGACCTATGGTACGAGTTACAAGAAGAAAATCTAAATGGATTTGACATGTGCTGTGGAAAGACCAGCAGTCTATAGCAAGAACGGCATTGCACTGGACCCCAGATGGAAAGAGGAAGAGAGGGAGACCAAGAGTGATGTGGAAGAGGACAGTGGCAAGTGAGATGGAAGCCATGAAGCATTCTTGGGTTTTTTTTGAAAAGGATGGCTCAGGACAGGCAGGGGTGGAAGAACTTTGTTGCTGCCCTACACACCACTGGGTGTAATGGTTAAATGAAATAAAAATTATATGAGTTATGGTAATGTTAACTTCTGTTCAAAAGACGACGGAACAGATTAAGACCATTTACATTATTTGTAATGGGAAAAATATATCCGGAATTCGACCAAATCAGAATTCGACCAACCGTCTGGAATGAATTGTGGTTGAGAACCGAGGTTCCACTGTACTGGGAAGGTAACCTGCGATGCACTCGCATCCCATCCAGGAGGAGTTCACTCTACAGAAACCGGGGATAAGCATCGGCCTGATGAGCCACTAGGCTCGGGTGTCTGTCTGTCTTCCTTTCGGCTTTTCCCCTTTTACTCGGGAGTCGCCACAGCGAATCATTTGATTCGCACATTTGATTTGGCGGAGGTTTTTATATCGGATGCCCTTCCTGTCACAACCCTTTTGGCAAGGGACAGAAACACGCTGACGGCTTTGCAGCTACTCTTTACGAAAGTCAGCAATGGTTCTTTTACATGCCTCTCACCATAGACAGTGAGAGACATGGCCCGCCTTTGATAACCCAGTTAGCTGCACTGGGGGGACAGTGACGGACTCAAACCCCCAACCTTCGGATCAGCGATCCCACGCCCTATCCACTAGACC
>CM045728.1:122562297-122604797 GCA_024760905.1 Plotosus lineatus | reverse complement strand
GAGCCCAGGACTCGTACCTGGGACTTTCTTGCTTAGAGTTGGATGCCCTGGGCTTCCCAACTGCAAACTATCAAATGCATTTTAACTTCTCAAGCTGTGAATATCATGAGGGCCAAACAAAATATCCTGTATAATGTCTAATTAGAAAGTATGATGGTTCAGTGTTTAGCGCCGTCACTTCATATGCATACAAAAAAAAAAACCCAGCTGCATCCTTCAAAATTACATCTGTATTACTGAGACTGGCTGATGACTGAAGGCTGCAGAAGAACAACTGATGGACTTTGCTGTATGTGACTTTTCTTTCCTAATACTTGGTTATACGGGGCAGTGGTGACCCGGTGGTAGGGTTCTGGCTGAATGATCCAAATGTTGGGGAGGCTGAGCGCTATGACCCTGGGGAACACGCGTTTCTGGAATACTGTACTTGAATTAAGTGTAATTGCACCTCCACTCCAGTAGTTGGCAGTGCTGCTCTCATTTTCACACAAGCAAACGATATGAAGTGCAGTTAACAACCTCTCCAGAAATAACACCGAAAATATTTAGGAAAGAAGAGAAAGGTGGAGAAAGCTGGAGATATTAAGACATAAGTATGTTCAATGAGTTTAAGTAAAGGTGTATTTTTTCAATTTCAGGCACATTTTGTTCACTTTTAATCTTCTGTTTCGGATGAAAAAATGTTAATGAAGTTTTTCTTTATTGTTTTTAATGTTAAAGATACAATGTTATGTAGAGGTGTACTAATAACAATTTTATAAACAAATAATACTACTACATTATTTATAGTCGCTTGTGGGACGGTGGGGGGGCGTGAAATGTTTTTTTTTCTTCCTAGAGGGGGCGCCACCGAAAATAATTCAGGGAGGCTGAAGGCTGACTTCTGTACAAAAGGTGAATGCGCATATGAATGTGGTTATCACATGTGCCTCAGAACAGGGTTCGAGTTTTTTTTTATTTTTTTATCTCAATCTCACGAACAATGTTTTTATTGATTTATTTTCAATCAAAAATCTCCAAGAATTTGACGTAAATTGCACTTTATCGCTGGCACTAAATTCAACAGGTATTCCTACTTCACAGGAGTGGTACTGGTACTAAAGTGTTCATCAAGTCATTCATTTTCTGAACCATTGAATCCTAACTAGGGTCACAGGGAGGCTGGCACCAATCTTGGCTGAGTCTGTGCAAGGGCATGGTACCCCTGGACAGCTCACCAGACCATCACAGGGCAGAAGAAACACATGATGGCTAATGCAGCCTACTCTTGATGAGAGTCAGCAATAGTTCTTTTACAGCCTCTCACCACAGACAGTCAGAGACATGTCTGGTCTTTGATAACCCAGTTAGCTGCACTGGGGGGACAGCAGTGACAACCCGGTTATAGTGAGGCTTGAACCCCCAACCTTGGGTTCAGTAATCCAGCACCCTTGCACCAAGCCACCATTTCCTCATTATTAAAAAATATTAACAACAACAAGATTATTATTATTATTGTTATTATTATTATTATTATTATTATTATTATTATTATACATTATTGTTATTAGTAGTATTTTGTCTAAACAGTCTTCTTCTAATGCACCAGCTTGGAAATGAAGCCTTGAATTGAATCTCGGAGACACAGACCAGTTACCCGGATTGCTCTCAATATATTCAACAGCAGAATCTCGATTCATTCATAAAAGATCGACTTTATTTGAAGACACATTCATTCTTTAGACCAGGTACCTGCTGTAAAGGGTCGAATGCCATTTTCCGTGTTGATTTAATGTCGGGAAGACTCATTTTTCTGAAGATCCGAGCTCCTCTGTTTCACCTGCGAGATTCCAGCAGCAGGTAGGTGGGCGTGGCTATGAGACACGGGGAAAGGGGGCGTGTCTGTCAACTTAAAGAGTACACTGTACTCTTAATACACAACTAAATACCTTCTACACACACACACACATTATCCATCACCCTGTGTATATATGTATGTATATATGTATATGTATGTATATATATATATATATATATATATATATATAATATATATGTACGTGTATATATATATAAAATATATATATTATATATATATGTATATACATACATATATACACAGGGTGATGGATAATGTGTGTGTGTGTATATTTTACTGGTACCCATTACCCCAGTATATTTTACTGGTACACATTTATACTGCTGAGTGAACAGAGGCACACTTGTGGTTGAGACCTTGCCCAGGGTTCTTAGCACAGTGGGGGTCGAACTGGGATTTGAACACACAACCTCCCGATCATGAGTGCAGCACCCTAACCACTACACCACCAGCCCCACCACAGCAAGAAGGCCTGGGTTCAATTCTCAGGATGTTCTCTCTGTGCTTTTATGGGTTTCCGCCCACAGTCCAAAAAGATACACACTCGATGAATCTCTCTTCGGTGTGAGTGTTGGCCCTGCGACAGCCTGGCGAGGTGTCCAGGGTGTGCCCTCGCCCAGAGTTGGCTGAGATGGGCACCAGCCTCCTCACGACCCTAATTTGGGTTCAGTGGCTTAAAAAAAAAAAATGAATGAATGAAAGTGAACAAAGGACAACTAACGGACTACACGGAGTTATACATGAGCGTATACCTGAAATACACCTATACGTATATCCATCCACATATTCTCACATATACACACACACATGGACCAGTGCATGGTAGTCAAAGGTGCATGATGTACATGGGGTAAGAGGTAGAGCTCTTAATTATATTTTATATAACTGTATAATAATTTTAATTGTATATACACATTGCATGGTGCTGAAATGTTATATGATGTCCGAGGCCTGCTCTAAACATGAGTATTACACTGTGCAGGAAGAGGAAGACCATCTTCCCAGACCAATGATTTCAGTCAGTGTGTGTGACAGTGGTGTTTTTTTTTTTTTTTTAATGTCCTATATCTTTTTCCACAGAGGAGAAGAGAGAATAGGGGGTGGGTGTCCAGGGTCCCTGATCGTTCCACTGTATCTCCTCTGAAGTCTGTCGGCATAAATATCACTGGGGGGAGGGGCAGTGTCCTTCTAATTACCTGCTCTGCCACCCTCACCACACATTGCAAGGCCTTCCCGTCCTCTGCAGTACAGCTGCTGAACTATACTGTACTAGGACAGGAGGCTCGATGGCAGAGCTGGGAAAAGTTCGTCATTCAGGGTTGGGGTAGACATGCTTGTTGAGGATTTCTGAGGGGGGTAAAGCCTTATTCGTTCTTTCCCAACCTGACGTGAGATGTTTGTGGTCCACATTAAGTCAGCGGAATCTGTCAACGTCTAGTATAATTTCCTCGGAATTAGATGTGCGTCGTTCCAGATCATTGTTGTCGCACCTTTGCCAGATATTCCGGACCTCATTCCCATAGGATGACTTATCTGTTCAGAGCTATGATGGTGGTTGCTGGAGTGAGTGCGGGCCAAGAACACACCCCTGTGGTGTGCCAATGATCAGGATGAGCGCGGAGGAAATGTATTCATTATAAAGAACATTGAAGTCTGCTGCTAAGAAAGTCCAGTATCCACATGTATAGTGAGCAACCCAGGTCCAGCTTGCCCACATTCTAAATTTCAAAAGGGAAATAAGAAGTCTTTACACTGTCGAAGATTTCCGAAGACTTGTCATGACGTGATGGGTCACGTTGGGTGGAACAGCGATGAGCTGCTGAATAGAAACCTTTATGGCTTCAAGAGTTTGGGGTGGATGAGTGTCCACTTGCAATTTAAGGCATGGGGACAACAGGAATGAGCCGCCACCTGATGTCACCACACAACATCGCCCGATATTAAAACATTTCCCCTAGGCATTGCTAATGATGGCTGAGCTATGAGCCATTGTTCCATCTTATTGAAACCAGACATCCACTTCAACCTGTGTTCAAGCTGGAGTTGGGCCTTGAACAAACATCAGCACCACCTGTCCTGCATCACCAAGTTGCACCTAAGCAAATAAAATTGACTACACACACACACTAAATAGAAATGCAGTCACAGAACACTAGATGCATCCCTCATACGGGCAACAGTACCCTCAGGAGTTTTAACGGAACGGACATTTTTAATGAATAGACCTCAGTGACTTTTGAAACTGGGTGATCTTGACCCATTTTTCATCGGCTGGTCGGGACCATTCACAAGTATAAAATAAATCCATAAAGAGCCGGCACTGCAACAGGGCAGCAGCAAATGTGGACATCCCCTAAAAACACAGCATCCTCTACGCCTCACAAGGGACACAACTAAAGACAACTCAAAGAAGTCTTAGGAAAAACCATACAGTACTTCTATTAAAAAAAAAGTCGAAGACCCGGGTTACTCGCTGGTTCTGTAGGAAAAGTTGCCCTTCAAGAATTTCAATTTAAAGAACCACGGGCTTTAAGATTCGTTTACACCTAATAACTTTGATACATAATACAATCTGAATAAGTGACTGAGCATTACATTACTGTACAGTACTATGTAAAGATAAATAAGGACACAAAGGCCATAAATGTATTTATAATTTTATTTTTTTTACAGAAAACCTCATCATCCAACGGTGAACACCTAGAAGAGAGAAAAAGAAACAATCATTAACGTGGTCCAAATCATCTTGCCCCCCCCAAAAAAAGTATTGGATCCCGCATCACTCAAGAGCCCTTCTCAGACAAATGCCTCAATGTCTTCAAGCAAAAGGGTGCTTCTGCTGAAACAGTACAAGCTCAGAGGCACAGAACATGACTCTGGACCCAGAACCATTAAAGCGGAGCAAAATCCCATTCGGACTCGTCATCGTTTCATCACTGAAGGGATAAGTGGCAGCTGAGCTCCATATGCGATGCACCCACGCATACATATTGACACATGGCTCCAGCCAAATGGCAGAATTCCCAATGAGACAGCAGCATTTCATAAACTTCACATCTTCCAAAATACCAAACACACACGTAACCAAGCAAAACACATCCAACATGTCCAGTGCATTTTTTTTTTTTTTAACTGGATGTCACCAGCCTTTAAATACAGAATAAACTATAATAAAAGAACATGTGATGAGCATTAATGCTTCCCTTCAGAAACCATGTGCTGCTTTACATGATCATGACAAAGTCCTGGCCCCCCTCAGTTCCTCTTACCCTCTATGCTGTGGCTACTGGAGCCCCCTGTGGCATGACTGGGACTTCAGGCTTGGCTCCCTTCTGTTCGGACACAGGGGTGGTGGGCAGGATCTCATCTTTAGGCTCCACGATGCTGACGTGGTCCGGGAGAGGCTTCTTGGGGCCGATCTTACCGCTGGGGTCCCAGGGAAGCATGATCTTAACCTTAATACCAAGCACACCTACACACAGAAACCACATCCGAGTCAACTCAAACACCAGTATTTTATTTATTAAATGCATGGGGATTTTCTTCATTTTTATCCCAGCGTATTTCGAATAAACACCACCAAGAACATCAAAATTCCCTTCTCAGACAAATGCCTCCATGTCTTCAAGTGAAATGAACACGGCACTCTAAGGACCTGGAGTTTGGATCACAGAACGTGACCACCAACCCAGAGTCCAGAGAGACGACCAGCGTCCGGTTCCGACTCGTCATCGTATCATCACTGAAGGGGAATCTCGAAACAGACGAGAAGCAAACCAGAGCGGCTTTTCCATCATCGGGGGAAACATAATTGAGAAAGTCAAATATTCATAAAGCCACATAACGTGCTCACTCGATCTGGTAGTGTTGGGAACGAGAACGGTACAAATCCCTCAAGTCAGCAGTGGTCATAGTTAGAGAGTTATTGAGCCGCCTGGGGGAATTTCAGGACGATTATGTGGTCTGCAGACAGAAATATGAATGCTTCCCTGAAGGCCATGCATGTGCAACACACAATAATCACAACATGTCAGTAAATAACAATAAACATGACATGTGAGCTGTAACATTTATATCCATGTCTAGTACATCTAGAAAGAGAAAGGCCTTTAAAAAAATTAAAATGAAGAATATTTACACCCGATCAATCACTTTCACAATCATCAACACAATTGTGTAAGAGCTAATATCTGAATCCACAGTACAGACTTATTCATATGCAAATAGGGTCCCATTGCACCCCAATCCTCATATTACAGGAGACTGTATTTTTGCTAATATTTTATCAAATATGCAGGTGTGAACTCTGCCATCGCTCAATGCAGAAATGCTTTCATAGCTAGAATATGGTCAATTTCATTATATATCTGTCATATGTTACGCACGGATAAATATACAGTTGCTCAATGTTCAATATTGAATAAATAAATAGAAATTTCACCAATGTTCTAGTGCCTGAAACGCACGATCAGCCGAGAGAAATTTAATCTTTTTGGTACAACACACAATAATATTAGGGTAAAAATTTGTTTTGGGCTCAGTTGTGCTGCATACAGTGAAAAACCACCATTGTAAATAATAGTCCAGTTTATCATCCATGCAGACTTGTATGCCTGAAATCCCTTAACAGCTTCAAACGTTAGCAAAAAATTTTTTTTTTTGGTCTTGGAAGTTGAACTCGGAAAAATGCACGAGAAAAAACGAGTGACTTCCGGAAATCGGTCTCTTTTGACTCTACTCGACCACTGAGTGCGTGCGAATGTGCTTGCTCCTGTTCTACAAAGTACAGTATACCATGTTTTTTTTTTGTTTAGAAGAACATGTCTCCAAAGAAAGCTACTGCGAAAAGGTCAGTTGTGCAGAAAACTGAGTTTAAGAAAGAGCTGAGAACTCAGCATGAAACAGGCGTGCGTGTTACTGACCTTGCTAAAGAATATGGCACGGCTAAATCAACGATATGCACAATCCTGAGGAACAAAGAGAGTGTTAAAGCCAGTGATGTGGCGAAAGGCTCGACAGTTATCAGCAAACAAAGACTGCAAGTGCTAGAGGACGGAGAAAAATTCCTGCTCCTATACATAAACGAGCAGCAGTTAGCAGGAGATAGTGTTAGCGAGTATGTGATCTGCTGCAAAGCTCATGAAACCTACGATGATTTGGTGAAAAAAGACCCGAGCTCAAATCCTGAAGGGTTCCACTTTAAAGCAAGTTGAGGCTGGTTCGAAAATAAACAAAAAACAAAATAAATTAATCTATTAAGAATTGTGTGTTTGTCCTGTTGTTTCACATTTAATATACTACAGTGGTACCTCACCTTACGATAGTCCCAGCAAATGAAAAATCCAGGTCACGAAAAACATTTTCCAAAATTTTTTTTTGTCTCTGTATACGAAACAAGTTCGACTTACGAAACATGCCATTCAACAATGCACGAACTGCTCTCCAATCAATGACATTCAAACATCCTGCCCTGCTGGCCTCCCATTGGCTAGAAGGGATGACGCAGCTACATCCCATTGGCTATTATGGAGCTGCATCTCCCATATTGCTTTTCATGTAAAAGACATTAAGTTTAAAAAAAGGTCGTTTTCTTGTGTCTTGGAGCGGATTAAAACTGCTTACATTATTTGCAATGGGAAAAGCGGACTTGGAATTCGAACAGCCTTCTGGAACGGATTAAGTTTGAGAACCCAGGTACCACTATAGAAAAAAAAAAAAAAAAAAAACATCCCTCCATTTGGAACTGATGAGAGCGAGTGTGATGCACTACATCCCGTCGGCTGTCACTACTCAGTCAGGCCAAGCATCACCTCAGAGATCAGTTGGTGGCTGGAGACTCATTACGTTATAACCGAGTAGACTTGGTGCAAGCTGGTCTCTATGGCTAAGGGAGTGCACGAGACAAATGTTGACCCAAGTGATTTATTTGCAATGCCACATGTACATTTCATTAACCAGTGAATAAGACGTAAAAATAAGTCATGCTCATTTAACCACCAGTTTTTCACCCAGGTTAAGCGCTTACCTTGGCGGAGCAGGACGTGACGGACAGCAGTGTCCACGTAATAATTGACGGGATCACCACTGTGAATCATCAGACCATCCACAAACTTCATGGACTTGGCCCTCTGACCCCTGAGTTTGCCAGACACGACAACCTCGCAGCCCTTGGCTCCACTTTCCATGATGAAGCGGAGAACACCGTAGCAGGCCCTGAAGAAGACAACGGCATATCATTACCGAGCCATGTCACTACATCATTTGTATCAAAGCACTGAATTTTTTATTCTTCTCAGACAAATGCCTCGATGTCTTCAACCGAAAGAAACACGGCACTCTAAGGAACTTAGGTCAAGGACACAGAACGTGACCGCTGACCCAGAATCCAGAGAGAAAGCCTGTGTCCCGTTCCGACTCGTCATCGTATCATCACCGAAGAACATCAGCCACAAAATACATTCTTGGTGCACGAACAGTACCTGAGGAGTGCGTGTGTGAGGTTTGAAGGGTTAGTGTACTACCACATCTTGTTGGTAGAGTGGACAAGACAGTGAGCTGAAGAGGTGAATGGTGACTAAAAACTAAAACGCCAATTCCTCAGATAGGCAGAATGACTTCTTGGTGGACAATTCCGGCCTTCAAGAGGTCAAACATTATCTGTGAAATCACTCGAGCCAGGGAGCCACGTTAAGAACCAGGATTGCATGGCTTTCACCCCTGGAAGGTTCGGGTGTGTTGAGACGAGGAGTTCAAGAATGGGACCTGTCAACAAGCTGCCATGTGTTTGTTGGCAAAACTTTCTTCACATTCGCAACGAGCCTCCTCCAAAAACCCACCAGCAATGCCACAAACCCCCAGTTCATGTTCTCACATTATCTGGCTATGATGCACCTGAGTGTCACACTCTCCTGATCAAGTCTGATGTTCCACAAGGTGCTTGCAAATATATATTTTATTTCAACACGACTAACCATAAGTGTGAGATACACAACATAATTAAACAACTATTTTTGGTCTATGTTTTGTGTGATGGCAACAGTTTCTAGAAACACCAGTCATGCATCAGTGTATCTTGCTTTGAAGTCTTGGTATGTGACAATCACGGATTACAATTCACAACTTCCTCAAATAAACAAACGGCACAAATTAATGTCCCGGTGAAGACTTTTATATATATATTAAAAAAAAAAGTTTACACCATCATTAACCTCTTCCATTGGTCCCAAGTAACCACAACAAGTTCAATGTATTTAAAAAGTGGGGCACATCCCATTTATTAGCATTCAGAGCATCTTACCTGCGGACAGCGAGACCTCCGAGCAGCTTGTAGCGCAGAGATTCTGCCTGAGCAATGGCACACAGACCCCTGGTAGCAACCTTCTCAGCATAGAGCTGAAACACAAAATAGTTTAGCACCTGAAGATTTTATATACAAAACATTCTCTATAGCAGAACACAGCCACTCAAAACTCCTCTCTCAAAAACCAACCATACCTCCACACTGCCCTCGGGGAAGCCAAACCTCTTCTGAACGACAGCAGTCAGTTCCCTAATACGGCGGCCTTTCTCCCCCAAGACATTCTGGGTCCTACACACAGATTAAAAAAAAAAAAAAAAAAAAAGTACAACTTGTTTCATGACCAGAATGAGAATCTTCTTACGACCTTAACAATGATAATATAATCCTAAAATATGCACGTCACATCACTGATGTTTCACCTTGTGGCAAGAATGATGATCTCCGTCCTTGTCGGAGTGACCCGGACCTCCACACCGGAGTACCCATCCTCAGCGAGCTCTCGGGTCAGGAACTCGTTCAGCTCGGCTTTGAAGATGCCATCTGAGACAAACTAAAAAAAAAGAAACTGTAAACATTAGGAACAGCAAAGCATATCTGATCACTTTTGACAGATTTATATAAAAAAAAAAGATTCTCACATAAAACTTGCAAAAAAAAACAAAACAAAATCCAAAACTATCTAGATGTAGACATCAGACATCAAGAGGAAAGTGAAGTCTGAGTAACAAATCCAAAACACATGCTCCTTCTCAGAGGGATTTGTAGGGGAATGGTCTGTATGGGGGACTCCAACTGTCAATTTAAATCAACTTCTCTTTAAAACAATAATTTTTTTTTACTCGTTAAACAAAAAAAAAAACAAAAAAAATAGATTATTAGCAGGCTTAAATATTTAATATCTCCACTACAAGTGCAGTGGAGATCAGAACTTCGTTGTACATGAATTGTGCAATAGCAACAAAATATAAAGTATTTATTAAAACTTAAAATAACAATAATTATCAGTAGATCGTAGACTTGTATTTTGAAATTAAATGCACAGAAACACTGACTGTAGCTAAACTGTAACTACGATGCACGGATGTGATATATTAGCTTCTTAGCTTCAGCGAACCAAACACAAAGTTCAATAAAACCTACAGCCGCAATATTAAGACGTTAAAGACTAAACGAAAAAACCACACAGAAATAAACTATGCCACATTTTCTCGTCTGATTTCAGTGGCCGGTTGAAGGCGGCAGCTCCTGCCATGTTTCACCTCACAGCCGCGGTGAGATGCATCCGAGGTAATCCGAGTGTAAAATACAAATATAACAGCCAGCTCAAAATAAATAACGATCATTAAGCACCATTTTAATAATATAGAATAATTATTACTACTAATATATGCTAAGTTTAACGGACATAGGGGTAAAAAGCTTGCTCACCTTTCTCTTCTTAGAGATTTGAACCGCCATCTTGCCGAAGGCCGTAGACAGGAAAGGAATGATTCGCAAGCCGGAAATTAATTTATACTAATGCTTTACTTCCGCTTGACCTCAGTGCTCATGGGAGTTGTAGTCTTTTGAGTACTTTCTGGACTGTATTGGTTAACGTTGCGCAGAAAATGACAGAATGTGTACATCTAATTCTTGTTGTTATTATTATTATTATTATTATTATTATTATTATTATTATTCATATTGGTGCTGTCCGTCACATCCACATGCATATGTATATGTATGTATATATAAATAAAATATTTAATATTACTCTCCTCATATGCTGAACCGTTTAATCTGCCTACTAGGGTCACAGGAAGGCTGTGCCTATCTCAGCTGATGCTGCTCAAAGGCTTGAAACACATTGAACCAGACCATCACAATGCCACTACACACAATCATTTAACGTAGAGGAGACGAGGAACAGCCAATTATATTATATGCATGAGAAAACGCCTCAAACCCTGGACCTTCTTGTTGTGAAGCAGACATGCTGGCATGTCTATGTAACAGCAAGAAGACCCTGTGCTGGAGTTTCGAGGACAGCATTTTTACATAGAATTTACATATTCCTCCATGTTTGTGTGGGCTTCCACTGGGTTATATTGGCTTCCTTCTCCAGTTCAAAGACACACACATTATTTCTTTCAAATTTCTATTAGCTCTGAGTGTAAAGGTAAGTGGTTGTGTGCGTGTGCATGTGTGTGTGTGTGTGTGTGTGTGTTGGCCCTGCAGTGAACTGTCAATCTATTTAGGGTGTATGCCACATTCTCCGAGCGTCGGCTGAGACAGGCTCCATTCCCCCGTAACCCAAGTGCTGTTAAAAGGTTCAGCAATGGTCAAATGATTGAATCAAGATGACTAATTCTGATTAAACCATTTATATATGTATAAAATGAACTGTCTTATATATTTTGACTTTGCTTGACAGCACTGACGACCAGAACTTCCTGTTTCTAGTAGGAAAGAAGCTTGTGAAGTGTGTTTCAGTATCATTCACCATCAGAACTTCAGAATGATAATTATTTCATTTTATGCATCGTGGACACTGTTCAAACCTTTGGAGGCAGTGGTATGATCTGGGGTTGTTTCAGTGGTGGCCTGGTGGTAAAAGGTGCTGGATCACTGATCCTAAGGTTGGGGTGTTCAAGCCCCACTCACCATGAGGTTGTCACTGCCCCCCCCGTGCAGCTAACTGGGTTATCAGAGGCTGGCCATGTCTCTCACTGTCTATGGTGCATGTGAAAGAACCATTGCTGACTTTCATCAAGAGTAGGCTGCAGAGCCGTCAGCATGTTTCTGCCCAGTGATGGCCGGTGAGCTGTCCAGGAGGGATTCTGCCCTCGCTAAGAAAGAGCGGATACATGCAAGGGCCAGTGATGTCAGAAGCATGTCAACACACCAGAAACCACAATCCTGACTTTTAAGCTCAGTGAACGTGTTTGGAATGTGCTGGAAAAGAATTTACCCAGTGGCTCAACGCGACAATCATGAACAACATGATTTTTTGTTAAAAATTAATACAAGTCTGGAGTGAAATAAACGTTGTGACATCAAATAAATTTATTGATACAATGGGAATGCAAAACAGCTAAAATCCAACCAACCATGCAAGTTTAAATTTATACTATGCACAAGGAGTTGGTCCATAGACATAGTTTGGAGTCACTATGTTACAATCTGAAGTCAGTTTGAAATGTTATATAGACATTTCATTCAAAAGACAATATATTACTACATAAAATCCAGGCACATCTTGCTCATAGTTTTTACACTGTTATTAAAATAGCAATATTAAACACATTTACAATAATTCAGCCCAAGTAAGATTGGCATTTTCCAATGGCAACCAAACCACGGGTTTATCAAATGGACAGCTGAGTTTGGTGTTCTGGCATTTAGTGTTGGAATTGATGTAACCTACTTCGGGGTCATTAATAGCATACACTCCAACAGCGCCATCTTCAAAGCCAATATACACACACAACTTCTCAGACAGTGTAAGAGCAGTAGCAATTTTACATAGGTAGAACTTGCCCAATTTTTTTCCATCTGTTACCCGGATGACAACTAAGATCTGCTTACTATGAAGGTCACAAGAGTAATTTTGACACTTCAGTGAAGGGCTGCAGATATATACTGCATATTTACCCAAAATGTCGACAAATGATTGTAAGACTGGACCCTCAGCATTCAATGAGCACAGTTTACCTTGGCAAACATCCAAGATGTTTATCTTAGATCCAACTACAGAAATGATGCCATAACTTCCATCCGATGAAAGCTTAAAGAACTGGGGTGGACACTCAAAATACTCTGAAAATTGGAACTGTTGGCAAATTGTCTCTTCTGTTAATCTCCACGAGTATAAAGTTCCTGAGTTGGTGAGAACAATCACATAATCTGGATAGTCTGACAGCATTTGGAAAGCAGTGATATTTTGCCTGTCAGAACAGGAGAATCGTTTACTGACATAACCAGACCAGAGACTGACAGCAAGGAGATCTTTCTTATCAATGCCCAGAAGGAAAGTACTTTCTGGGGTGATGACAGCATCTCTGAGATGATGGTAAATGGTACAAACCACATGTCCATTACACAAATTCCAGACCTTTGAAAGTCCTGTTTTTGAGAGTGAAACTGCGAGAGTACCTGTTGGTGGTAACAGTATGCGAGATGCTTGACTTCCATGTATTCTGTAAATATTCTTATGTGTACTGGTGTTCCAAACATAAATATCACCAGAGGCAATGGTGACCATGTAAACACCGTCTGATGATAGAGTCATGTTCTCGACAGGACCATGGTGAAGCATGTGGCACTCCACTTTCCCACCCAACACTGTCCACTTCCACACCAACTCAGACCTATCTGCAGTGTAAAAGTGCTTCTCATCTGGTTCCACAACGACTTTCACCACTTTCTGACCAGATTTTGGAGTGGAGGCTGCTACTGAAATAAGATCCATGTCCCAACTAACAATGCCAGTACTTGTAACAGTGGTAAGGTAAGAATCCCTAAACTTTACAAGTTTGAAAGCATAGCTACCTCTAATATCAAGGTTTAACAGACATTGACCTGAGATCCAATTCCAAACCAAAAGAAAGGGGCAATTCTCCATCAAGGCAATGACAAAGTGTGCATCATGATCCAGAATTGCTTGCACAAATTTTTTACCTGTTGGTGCATTAAAACTCTCTTCAACAGCTAATAAATGTCCTTGAATTATTTCAAGCTGTTCACTTTTACAGATCAGAAGGTAACTTTGTACATGATCTACGTTTAACACCTCTTTGTTGTTGCTGCTTAGCCTTGCTGTAATAAACACAGGCTTCTTAATGTTCTTGAGGTCCCATACAAACACACTTCCTGTACAGTCAATACATGTTACGGTCGCTTCAATCTTGTGAAGAATGAGTTCACAAATAGCCATGCCTAATGAACACATAAAGGAGGATAAAAGATTGCCACTCTGGGAGTCAAATATACTGACAGTACCTTGGTTTTGTCCACAATAAAGCACGTGACCATCACAAGAGGCCATGCATGTTATCCCATGAGAGCAATGGACTGGAGCAACTTCTGCTCCCTCAGCAAAGACACTGACAGATTTTATTTCCTTTGAGAATACAAAGATCTTGTTGCCACATATCATTATACCCTCAATGCCCTTGGATAGTTGTTCTATATGTTGAGTTTGAAGTTGCTGGAGGTACAATGGTGCATTCATGTCCAGTGATAGGAGGTGACCATTCTCTGTGGAGAGAATAAATATGTTTGAAGAACATCTGACATCTGTAAACTGTAGGCCAGAAAATTGGGAAATTCTGTAACCTTCTGAATCAGTCCCATTCCAGATCCAAGCAGAACCACTTTTCTGAATTGCTACTACACAGCCAGAGTGAGATACAGCTGCTCTTGTAATTGGAGATACTTCCACTGCTGGCAGTACCCAATGCATCGCAGGTACAGTTGGTGTAGGACATAATATCATATTTACTCCCTGGTATCCTATTGTACCACAATGTTCTGCCTGGTTGACAGTTTCCTTTAATTCCGGAAGATGCCTGAAGAAAGGGGAAAGTTTTGCCTGCATTACCAAAGCCAAGTCAGAGGCACAGTTGCTTAGCAAACAGGTTGAACCTTTCAGTATCGAAATCAGGAGTCTGAGTTCCTTGGAAAAGACAATTTGAGATGTCTTCTCGAGCCATGATATTAATTCATCTACTAACATTGCAGAGAACATTACATAAAGAAACTCTTGCGACATCATGACGTTCAGAAGCTCTTCAATATTTCCACTTTTCAGTAGGTGGTAAGGAAGTTCATGCAATTTCCGTAGATTGTGATACACACCTCCGGCAGATCCAGACATGGTCACGGTGGACGTGGATGACTGAAATGTCCATGGTTGACCAGGGACATGCCTATCAGTATCAATCTTCACTGGCATGGCATTGTGGCTCGGACTTCCAGCAGTCAACAATGACTTAGATGTGCCAAATGCCCATCGACCACTGAAATAGTTTGCCATGAAAGAATGCATGTTCTGTTGATCGGCTAAGCCCAGGTACCTCTTACGGACAACTAAGATAAAGTGTCTGTTGACCCAGAACAGAGGTTTGGCACCTAATATGTTTTGTGTTTTCAAAAATCCCCTCAGATCTAACAGTAATCTTTCGACCACAACCTCCGGGACTCTGAACTTGTGAGATGTTGGGAGGAATGGAAGTAGAACTTCATCATCACAAGAGAGAATATCAGTGAGTTCAGCCTCCGTCAAACCAAATCTGGACAAGGTAAGATATTCCAGACTTCTTGCGACTAACACTTTTCCATGCTTATCCTCTAGGTGGTCCAAAAACCGACCAATATTTGCATGAATCCCTGGAATCAATGTATTTGGTGTGACATCTAAATCTGAGCCCCAATTACACACCTGCCTGTATAGGAGCTCCACAAACAATGGGAGGCAACATTTTTTGAGAGCTTGATTTACATACATCTGTTGCCCAGATGTTATCCTTCTGTTACTTGCCAAAAGGAGTGATGTTAGCATTTGGCTGCAGCTCTTGCTATTGACTGGCTGTAGGTTAAAAAACAGTGAGGATTCTGGGTAATAAGACTTTATTGCAGAAAGAAACCCTGATTTTGTTGATGTAGATGAGATGAGGAGTTTAATATTGGAAGGTAGTTCCTTGGGAAGCCAGGTTATGTCCAGTGGTCCATGTGTATTAGACATTTGGTCAAGTCCATCCATAATGAGAATGAGATGATTTGTATGATGTGTATTGGTGGTTAGGAGGTTGTTAAAAGTTTCTTTCAATTCAGAGAGGTCTTTGAGAAAAGTGTTGTACTGTCGTCTGTGGCATGAAGCGATTTGCCGACAGAAGTGACTGAGAATTTTTTTCAGAGAGCTATTAACATCTACAAAATATGCAATGACGACCGGGTTATGGTCCTTCAGCCATGTTTTTATCTGAAAGAGAACGTTTTACTATTAGTTATACTGTGTACTGCACAGAGACGTATCAAAAGTAAATAGATATTTAACTCATTGAACTAATTTTTAATATTATTGAACTCATTTCAGAGTTTTATCTGTGAAACTAATTTGATCAAACTTGTTAATATATTCTTCTTCTTATATTTTATATTATTCACTCAGTTGCTTAAAGTTTCAGCTAGGATTTTGTGAAGGCATGGCAGAATTGGGCAATAGAGGGCGCACCGCACTGTGTAATTACTAGTGGGGGAATCTTAATTTAAAATTCTGTACTTAAAAATGAATAATTTCATAGAAACTTACATGTTACTGTCATTAGTCTATTTGCGAAAGAATCTTTACAAGGTAATATCTGGACAATTCCTTCGCCTGTCTTTAACATTTTGGCATTGTTTTTTTCCATAGATGTAACCTAAATATGTTTTAAGTAGATATATAGATTTGTCAAAGACAGATCCTGGATGCTAGATGAATGTTAATATCATCGAAGACAAGCAGAGCTGATGCACACTATGCATGGATGTTCAGTTAAGAAAAAAAAAGAATGAACTAAATTCTGCTGACTAAATGTTTCTGGTTGCCAGGGTTGTGTAGACAGGGAAGAATAACCGCGGTGCATGGCGATTACGTGAGAGGCATAGAACTGTGCCATGCTAAAACAACCTAGCTGGGACATTGTTACTCATTTGCGAAATTGCTTAATTCTATTTCGGTAGCAGGGAGGCTGGAACCTAGCAGACTCTTGGCGAAGGTGTGCACTCTGAACATCTCGCCAGGCCATTTGTAGAGATAACACACACCACACACCTAGCAGAAATTTGGAACAGTCAATTAGAATAAGGTGCGTATCTTTGGACTGTGGGAGGAAGCTGGAATACCCAGAGTAAACCTAGGCCAGCACGGGAGAACATCCAAACTCCACAGTAAACCCGGGACTTAGTCTCGGGGCCTTCTTGTTGTGAGGCGGACGTGCTAAACACTACACATAGTGCCATCCTATTTTAGATTACACCAGTGTTTCCCAACCTTTTTGAGCCAAGGCACACCTTTTACATTAGAAAAATCACGAGGCACACCATGGAACAAAAATGATACTGCCCTCTAGCAGAACAGCACAGTTACTACACACTAAGTGAAATTGGTTAATCTTCCGCGGCACACCTGATGATTTCTCACGGCACACTAATGTGCCGCGGAACAGGGGTTGGGAAACACTGGATTACACTATAATGTGTATATGTTGCTTTGTTGTCCATAGATAATAGTCCATAGATAGTCCAGTTGGCTCTATCAAATTGACCCTAGGTGTAAATGTGAATGGTTGTGTGTGTTGGCCCTGAGATGAACCGGTAAGCCATTCAGGGTGTATCCCACCTTCACCCAGAGTTGACTGAGATAAGCTGCAGCCTCCCCACCACCTTATTAAGATTAAGTGGTTTCGCAAATGAATGTATAGCTGGTGATACTGCAGAGAAAATACAATTGATGCGGAGTACAACCTTCCTATTGGTTGTATTTATATTTGTTGTACAGTATGTATAATTTTTTTTGGTGTCGAATTACTTTTAACGTGTCACTGTACATTCTACATAATTAAAATTTATATAACTGAAAAATTACCTGACTTGCACAGTGGGCCAAAAGTACACTTTTGCCTGTGCATGGTCCACCAATTAGGATGAATGGATCTCGTGTCTCCTGCTTCAAGTAAGTTCTTATGTGACTGATTTCTGTGCGCTCAATTCTGTATAAAGTGGAAAGGATGTGACAGAGGTTTCTCTGCTGGGAGAATGGACCATGGCTTTGATCTTTTTCCTTGACAGTCGATTGGTCTATAAGACCAATGAGATCTAAATAAAGCTGGTGGCTAAGCTTTTTGGCATAGCTCTGTTTATCATCACATCCACCATTGTTGATCGTGCTGGTGTATATCAAGGCCTGCTGGGTTCTAACCAGGCTTGGTAGGAACGTATCACAGAGCTGGGACAGTCGGAACAATTGATCTTGATGCTCCGAATGTAGTTCTTCCCCTTTCTTTCTCTGGTCCGGCTGTTTACCATTTTTATAAATGTAACAAAGACACCTTTTGATACCAGAACCAGGTTGTTCATCCAAGGCAAAACGTAGGTCGTTTTCAAGCCCTGAAAGTATCATAAACAAATTTCGCTGTCTTTGCATTCCAATAATAATAATAATAATAATAATAATAATAATAATAATAATACTTACCTGACCGAAAATACTTCTGAGTATTTTCTTCATTAATACTGCCCTCCAGACGACACTGGATGATAACATCACGTAAGATCTTCCTTGTTTTTGGAAGTACATCACTCCAAGAATTCTTGTCAATTTTCTGCGATGAAAATGGAAAGTACTTGCAACATTTGCATAAATAATTAATTTAAGAATTATTTTGTTGCACTTTATGTCATAATACTCATTTAGACTTTAACCTGAGAGTTAATTTTTTGATGCTCATGTTGACTGAGCAGGCAGAATGATGGCGGTATGGTGTTCTCATCTCTTTGGTAGCATTTATCCAGGACTTCCAAGTTGAATCCCATCTCCTGACCAACCCGTAGCACTGTGAGAAACTCTGAAAGCTCCACCTGTTCTGGTAAACCTGCAGCTCCATATTGTGTCCCCACCAGGCCCTGAAAATCAGAGGCAGAATAAATGATAAGTACAGTATAATTACTGTACGTATTAGATTTGTATATCACCACCGGGGGGCACTGTTGTGGAATGGTTAGCATGTCTGCCCCAAAACAAGAAGATTTAATGGTTTGAGTCCTTGGCTTGTTGAGTTTTCATGTTTTCCTCATGCTTGTGTCGGTATTCTCCAGGTACATGGTTTGCGAAGGTGGATGTTGAAGAAATTGAGTGGTCTACACAGAGCTCTGACCGCATCCTATTGAACAATTTTGAGATGAACTCCAGTTCTCAACTTTACTAATGTAAAAATAACCACAATATTGATAAACTACATGTATTGACAGAGGCATTAGCTAGATCCGGATTCATGTTTGCTAAAGTGGTCAGCAATTTGTTCACACGATATATGATATAATATTATATAAAATAATAGAATATAATAACACGCTGGAGGGATTTTGTCTCTCGGCTGGTCTGGGAACGCCTTGGTGTCCCCTCGGAAGAGCTGGAGGAAGTGGCTGGGGAGAGGGACATCCGGACCTCATTGCTTAGGCTGCTGGTCCTGTGACCCGACCCTGGATTAAGTGGAAAAACGATGAAGATGAAGATGAAGATGAAGAAATATAATAGAATATATATGAGGGCGGTACAGTTGCGTAGTTGTTTGCACATTTGTTTGTAATCGTTTGCTTTGGGCGTTTCTCTGCGGCGTTTCCATGTTTTCTTTGGGCTTGTGGAGGTTTCCTCTGGGTAAATCAGTTTTCTCCAACAGTCTGAAGACATGTGCATGAGGCTCATTGACTGTTGCAAATTGCCCCTAAGGTGTGAATGTTTGTGTATTGCCCTGTGATGCAATAATTCTGTTTATACCCCAATTTTGCCCAGAGATACATTTACATTTATGGCATTTGGCAGACACCCTAATAAAGTGTGATAAGCAATGGAGGGTGAAAGATCTTGCTCAAGGAGCCAACAGTGATAGGTTGGTGATACTGGAGCTTGACCCGCCAGCCTTCACTGTTCCAGCCTCCATGTGGCACAAACCAAATTAAGCATTTCTGCAAATGATTGAGCCAAAAAAAAAAAAAAAAAACCCACTTTAATGAACACAGATTATGAAAGCATATAAGAAACCTTTCTGGCTTTAAAACAGAAAGAGTCTGAAGGGTTAACGTTCAATCAATACAGTAACGTTATAATGGTACGTAATGAAGTTTCTGTCACAAGGCCAACTTTTATTCCTTTGATTTCTGCATTTCCTAAAAGTGGAAAACAGAATATAGTGTAGATTCACTATCTGTAAAGCATCATCTACCAAAGTGTATTTAGAAAACATGAAACACATATTTTAAATTTTTCATATTAATTTCTTTATTTACATCATGACCCTCATAAAAACAGCTATATAAATATAAAAAAAGAAATTCAGATTCATCACATCACAAAAATAAAGATTTGTGCTACAATGACACATCAGAAAGATATGGTAACGTGAAGAAAACCTGCCACTATTACAGCTATTAAATTCACAAAATACAACAAGATGTGATTTTTAAAAACAGCAGGAAACGCAGCACATTATTTGAGAATAATATCTTGAGAGGGACAGTGTAACTGCAAAGCTTCATTGACAGAAATGTTGTAATGTAGGCCCAATATTTTTTAAACAAATTTTTAAAACCTTGGAAAATGTGAAGAATGTTTGTCAGGCTTGTCCTCCTACAGAAACCATATTTAAAAAAAAAAATAGCTTTTAGCTTTTTCCATTTCAGACATTTGAAAAAGCTCCAGGGAGCCACTAGGGCGGCGCTATAGAGCTGTATGCGGCTTGTGAGCCACTGGTTGCCGAAACCTGCTCTAGGAGAATTAAGTGGTATGACAAATGAGTGAGGGATTGAATGAATAATCCATTTTTGTAGGAAAAGTCTGTTGGACCCTTTACATCCGGACTCTGGCTCATAAGGCTTGAGCTTATTCGTGGTTTCTGTAGCAACTAGAAGTTCATCTCCTCCTGAATGGGAAGCTAGTCCATCGCAGGTTACCATCCCAATATTTTGCCCCTGTGGTTAAGACGTTGGCAAAGGGCTTTAGCGCAGCTGGGGTCAAACAGGGATTCAATATTACCTTTCAATCATGAGCCCAGCACCCTAACCACTACAGCACCAGCCCCCACCTATTAATCGTATTCACAGTGAGGTTAGAAATGATAAATAAGTGCATATTACCACAAAGAACGGGCCCAAAGAATTCCGCCGACACTCCTCGATTAATTGCAACCTCACATGCTGTGTTGGCCATGTATCTGGGTTTGAATCTTCATAAGGGTCAATAACCTGCAAAAAATGAGTCTATGAGTAATGCTTCATAACAACTTATCATATAATACTTTCTTTGTTTCTCTTTATTTGCTTGCCTTTAGCAGCATACGGTGCATAAACAATATTGTGTAAATTATTAATGTTCATGACATCATATAAATATACCGTATGTACGATCGCTCAGGACCTGTTTGACTTAATTGAAAAGTATGAGTGACTGGATGTAATTGGACTCTGCTTCCAGGGGAAAAAAAACACACCATCAACTTTGTTTATTTAGCCATAATGATATTGCATATACTCGTCACGTGTGCGGAGGAGTACTGGTCCTTTTAAGAGTTAAACGCAACACACAGAAAGCCAGTTTCTGTGAAAAGAACATAAAAATAAGTGGATAAAAAATGACTTGCCCTGAAGTCGATTCCATGTGTATGCCTGCAGTGATCCCTTATTTTCGGGAACACCTGTTCTCTCAGCACCTCTCTTTCTGTTACAGAATCTGAAACAAACAGTCATCTTATAGAAAAGTCCTGATGTGATATGTTACTATATATGATGTGTGTATATATATATATATATACACACACACACACACACACACACACACACACACACACACACACACGCACACACACACGCACACATATATATATATATATATATATATATATATATATATATATATACACATACATATATATAACAAAAACTTTCTAAGTCTTTGTCGTGTCCTTTTATTTTTGTTATTTGCTCTACCAAAAAGTATTGAGCACTCTCCTACGGAAGGATCTACTCAGAAAATCCTCTACATATATATATGTATATAAACCATCCTCTCTCTTCAGGTGATTATAGAAGAATTTATAGAATTTATAGAAGAATCTATAATCACCTGAAGAGAGAGGATGGTTTCACCACCCCTCGAAACAGATCTGTAGTGATAAATGGAGTTTCAATAGAAAGTCTTTGTCCTGTCCTTTTATTTTATTATATATATATATATATATATATATATATATACACACACACACACACACACACATATATATATATATATATATATATATATATATATATATATATAGAGAGAGAGAGAAAATATATATAGTATACATATATATATATATATATATATATATATATATATATATATATACATACACACACACATACACACAGTGTATATAATATATATATATATATATATATATATATATATATATATATATATCTCCATATTTCATATCATACTCGCACATCCTTTTCTATTTCATGACTAATTTCTACACTGTAATAAAGTAAAAAATGAAAGGTGCACATACCATGAGGGTTGGAACACAAGTAAATTTTCACACAAGCCATTAAAATGATTGATTCAGGAATTCATGCCAGAAAGAGGAAGCACATGTGGCACGGACAGATCAAGTCTTCATGTCACATCGTGGGCTGGAATATGGACTGGGTAAGAGGAGGTGGGAAGGCACTTCTGCTGTCACTCTGAAGCTCCTCCTTCAATTCCTGGGGGTGGGGAGGGGGGGGGTGATTCATTTCACTTCATGTTCTAATCTAAACCACTTCATTCTTTTATTAGGATCATGGTGAGATGTGAAAGCCCATTCCAGCCAATTTACAATGAATGTGTGGTACTCAGGTACAAAAAAAAAAAAAAAAAAAATCGCCAACCAGCGCATGGTCAACGTAGGAATAATAATGTTCGAATATTATATGGAAATGGACTTCCACTAATTGTCCACTTTATAATGGTTTTCACATTGTTTTCAATCACAGGAGAACCACTAAAGGTAGCACGAACCTCTGTCTACATGATGTCATCATTGCTATTGACCAACATTAAAAAAAAGACACAGAATGAGACACAGAAAGATCCATCATGAGATAAAAAAAATATATAAAGCCTGCCCTTAAAATGTAAGTAGTAATTGGTAGATGACTTACAATTAACTTTTTTTTTTAATTTATAACTGAGGGTTAAGGGCCTTGCTCAAGGGCCACCAACCTTTGGCTCATTATCCCATTGCCATAACCACAAGGCCACCAGCTCTCCTTTTTTCACACTTTACATATACTGTACCCTCTATTTGATCAGCTCGAGTCCAGTGGGTCCGGTTGAATTAGCTGTGTACAGTATTCCAACATGAGCTGTCATTTCCGCTCTGAGCTCCAGTTTGGCTTGTTGGACAGCCGCTATTTTCGCCTCAACTATTGGTTCAACCACTTTCCGTGGTTAATTGGGACCGAGATTCCCACACGACCGTCGAATTCCGCGAAGTAGGACCGATGCCCCCTGACTGATGTATACGTACATATTAAATGCTATAAATGCTTATAATAACAATTAAACATTCAAAAATAATGCACAAGATGTAAATAACATCAAACATCAGAATGAAGTAAAGGTACGATTTCTGTGACCAAATGGGCGGATTGAGGATTTGATGAGATATCTCAGCTACATCTTGAATATGTCCTACACATAATATTACGTATACAATATGTGGGGCCGGTGGTGTAGTGGTTAGGGTGCTGCGCTCATGATCGGGAGGTTGTGAGTTCGAATCCCACTGAGACCCTCACTGTGCCAAGACCCCTGGGCAAGGTCTCAGCCACAAGTGTGCCTCTGTTCACCCAGCAGTATAGATGGGTACACCTGGGAAGGTAACCTGTGATGGACTAGCGTCCCATCCAGGAGGAGAACTCCTGGTTGCTTGATGCTACAGAAACCGGGGATAAGCACCGGCCTGATGCGCCACTAGGCTCGGGTGTAAAAACCCAATACGATGGCGCTATTCATTATGCTTACACCTATGGGCAATTATAAACATGCAGGTAGGCTGATAATATGCATGTCTTTTGAACTGTAGCAGGAAACCAGCACTAACATGTGGAGAACATAGAAACTCCACACAGAAATGACCTTCCAACAAAAAGGGCTTGAACCCAGGACCTTCTTGCTGTGAGGTAGACCTGCTAACTACTACGCCACTGTGCTGCCACTGTTCAAATAATCCCGCCTGCATCTATCTTCTTCACTTATGCCTTAACATCCGAGGATATCGTTGGGGCACCTTCATGGCGAGACTTGGGTGAGATGGAGGCAGATGATTCGCTGTGGCGACCCCTGAAGGGAAAAGCCGAAAGGAAAAGAAGTTATGGTTGTGTTGGATCCTGACCAATGCTTTCCTCAGTGTATGTAATCACTCCCTCACTCATTTGCTTACTCCTACTAGCTGGAGCATGTCTAACTCGACACTGGGCAAATGTGAAGCACACCCTGAACTATCGCCGGGCGAACACACAACTATCCACTCTGAAAGTTATGGGGATTTGGGAGAAGATAATTAGTCTGATGTGGATGTCTTTGGTCTGCAGGAGGAAACCCCGAGAGAACCCATGCATGCACCGTGAGAACATGCAAACGCTACACAGAAATACCCACGTTACTCTCACTCACCAATTTACCAAGCAGCTTAATAATATTAGGTTTACGGGGAGGCTGGAGTCTATCTCAGCCATCACTGCGTGACATTGGGGTACACCATGAACAGCTCACCAGACCATCGGTCTCATTGGTCTCATCAGACCAATTAACCTAGCATGTCTTTGGCCTGCAGATGGAAACCCACATAAGCACAGGGTAAACAAACTCGACATAGAAACACCATTGCCGAGTTCGGGATTGAAACCCTGGACCTTATTACATTGAATCGTGTGTGCTGACCACTATGCAACTGTGTCTCTCCTTCTTCTTCTTTTACTTTCGGCTGTTCCCTTCAGGGGTCGCCACAGCAAATGATCTGCCTCCATCTCACCCTGTCCTCTGCATCTTCTTCTCTTACTCCAACTACCTTCATGTCCTCCTTCACCACATCCATGAATCGTCTCTTTGGTCTTCCTTTAGGCCTTCTGCCTGGTAGGTCCAACATCAGCATCCTACTACCAATATACTCACTATCTCTCCTCTGCACATGTCCAAACCATCTCAACCTAGCCTCTCTGACTTTGTCTCCAAAACCTCCAATACCATATTAATCCCACAAGGGAAATTTTGGTTGTGTGTTTGTCTCATCTAAAGTGAGCACACATTTACATATTTGGAGCAGTGGACTGCCACATGTTGGGGGACATGCTGCCTTGTTCAAGGGCACTTCAGTCATGAATGTGGAGAAAGGGAAAGTGCAGCTCACTTCCCCACCACTGCCACAGGTTTTTTCATCTGGTTGGGGATTGAACCTACGACCTTTATGTCCCCAATCCTCTTCTCGAACTATTAGGTCATGGTTTAAACCCCATGTAAGGTACTCTGGATAAGGGTGTCGTCCAAATGTCATAACAGTGGGTTATGTTCATGGTGGGATTTGGTTGTGATGGGCTCTACCAATGCATTTTAAATGCATTGCTCAATCTATGTAGTCTACAGCTAAAACAAAATATATATCTCTTATACCCAGCAACACCGGGGACAGACAGAGACCAAAATATTTATCATTGCATATTGTCACAAAGATGATAAATACACCTCCGGGAAAGCAGACATTATTTTCTCATTTTTTTATTTAACATTTGTACACAATAAATACAAATTACTTTACAGCTAATATGCAGAAAGAAATGTTTTGACCTGTTCTCTGATACTTCAACTGCAGCAACAGTCCAACATTATTACATCTTTCAAGCAAGTGTCTTTCAAATAAAATACAACCAAAGCATTTAAAAATAAAATAATGTGTGTATGTGGGTGATGTTTTCGCAAAAAAAAAAAAAAAAAAAAAAAAGCAGAAACTGAGAAAGTTTAAAAAAAAAAAAAAAAAAAGGGAAGGAAAAGGAAGCCAATCTCTGAGAGGTACTTTCTGATAGGATGGGCCTTAAACTTCAAAACAAGTTTGATAACATTCAAAAAATCTCAACGAGATCAAAAACAAAACAGGCTGCAACAAACAAAAGACTTGATATCAGAGCAGATACGCCAATTTTGTCCACTCTGTTCAAAGGAAATTCGAAATATACACATACAACCCCCCTGCCCCGCCCGTCCCCTCCCCGAAATTCTTCACGAGGTGATATTATTTACTTTAATTAAGGTGATATTATTGACTGGTATTAACACTAGGAATGCTAACATCTAGGAAAAAAGGGGAATTTCTTACTCTTGGAGGAAGAGAATAAATAACAGGACTATTTTTTTTCTCAAAAAAAAAAAAAAAAAAAACCCGCCGGGGTATAAAACACTGAATTAAAAAAGTATTAAACAACCCCCCCCCCCAACACACATTTCAGCAGCTATGCTACACGAGGGTCCATTGATAAGATGCCGACACAAAAGTTGAAGACACAAAGTCATACAAGCTTTGGAAAAGTGCTGAGGTACACGCTATTCTGTTGAACATAGGCATGTGCTGATACCCTGGACGAATGTAAACAACCTCCCCTCCCCCTCCCGCAACCCAGTAGGGTCCCAGAGTACATACCTGGTCCTCCTCTAATGCATTAGTCTGATTCAACTCCCACCTATCAAGTAATGCCACCATCAATAACCAGGGAGAGGTGCAAGTACACAAATGCCTCCTCCGTGACCTAACACGCTTGCAGGGAAAGCGCTATATACGTCCCTTATGTACGGATGAGCTCACAGACGCCCATGAATTGGCTGGTGATCGCAGTGAGTGCCAATTGGCTCCCAAGGATTCTGGGTAGGTCCTCAAAATGTTTTACGACTGCACTCAAAAAAGTGCACTCATAAATCAGTTAGCATTTTTCTCCCAGCCAGCTACAGCAAACCTGGATACATTTAGAACATTTACGAAAACCCTGTCAGGTTAGCGCGTAGCATGCTAACAAGGGCTACATGTGAATATGAATTCCAGTCTTTTCAGAACCTGCATCAGAGTAATACAGCAGCGTATATTGCTGGCACTCGGCTAAAAGAAAAGAAGATCAGTGTAATGTTACAACCTCAAACTTTTCAGGTCATCGAAACATAATTTTATTGTTATTCTGACATCAAATTATCACATTGCAAAAAAAAAAAAAAAAAAAAAAAACACAAAAAAACCCACAAAAAACAAACAAACAAAAAAAAATGCTGAATCCTATATTCTGTCAGGTTGAGTGGAGGCTGGAGCGCATCTCAGCCAACATTGGACGAGGGCAGGGTACACCCTAAACAGCTCGCCAGACCAGCGCAGGGCCAACACATATATAGCCGTTCACACTCCCTCCTAGGGACAATTTAGAAGAGCCAGTTAGCCTAAACTGCATGTCTTTGGACTGTGGGAAGAAACCAGAGAACCCAGAGGAAACCCACGCAAGCACGGGGAGCACGTACAGACGCAGAAATTCCTGTTCCCGAGCCCAGGATTCGATCCCGGACCTTCTCGCAGTGAGGCAGATGTGTTCATCACTACAAAACAAAAAAATACTTGATTTACTCTGTCACTCACTCTTCTGTCGAATTGCTTAATCCTATCAGGATTGCAAGGAGGTGGGATCCTAACTCAGCCTGCAGTGGGTGAAGGTAGGGTACACCCTGAACAGCTCGCCAAGTCCATTGCAGGACAGTTAGCTGCACTGGGGGGGGGGGGGGGGGGGGGGACCTTAAGTTAAGCAATCCAGCACCTTTACCATGAGGCCACCACTGCCCCGCAAAAAGGAGTCTGGCAATTAACTTCGAATGTAAGATTAAATGAGGCAGCATGGTGGTGGAGTGGTTTGCACATCTACCTCACTACAACAAGGTCTTGGGTTCGATTCCCAGGCTCGGTTGTTTCTGTGTTGAGTTTTCATGGTCTCCCTGTGCTTCCGTGAGGTTCCTTTGAGTACTTTGGTTTCCTCCCACAAGTAACTGGAGGAAAACCATCCATGCACGGGGAGAACATGGAGAACATGGAACACCCTCGCCCAAACTTTTCACATCACAATAATACATATTTTTCACATTATTCTGAGATATAAACTTAGTGCGGAATAGGAAGAAACTTTCATTGTTGTGAAATTCTAGTATATCAAAACAACTTGAAAACATAATATACCTCGAACCTGAAATTTATCAGAATATTGTCAGAATAACAGGAAATTATATCCATGTATCAATAATTTTTTTGAGGCTATAACATCATGCAGATCTTTTCTTTGATTAAATGGTAGCAAGATGTGGCCATTGATTACATATCTCCAAAAACAGAGCTAAAAAAAGATGTGTTTTTGTGGTTTATGAAGGAATAAAAAAAATATTTTCCTCTATATGGGATCAAGGAACGCATAGTAGTCAGATTTGTTATTGAATGCTATTGATAAATAAGCACATGGCAAACATAAAATACGATTTAAAATACAGATACGGGCTGATAATAATAATAATAATAATAATAATAATAAAAATCCTTCAGTTCTTCAAAATGAAATGAAATTTGACTGACCTTGTGAATGAAATGATTTTTTTGTAGCAGAATCATACAATTTTATGTATGAAATAGAAAATGGAAAAAAAAAAGTAGCTGCCCTCTACAAAGGAAAAAGCACTGAGATGGCCGCGACCTGCCTGCCATCACACCCCATTAGGCTGAACATATGTTTCTATGATGAGAGCGCAAGATAAGGATCAGGACGAAAAACAAAGCACTTGAAATAATGCTCGCGTATTGATTGGCATTTGCAAAGGAGTTAGACCACATGATAAAGTAAAGGCCTAAATTCTCGCTCTCGGGGAAATCACACGCCAGTAAAACCCCCCAGTCTCTGTCTTCCTTTTGACGACTAAATATTAGTTAATACGTACAAATGGCAGTCTTCTAAGGGTAAGCTGAGAAAGGGCTAATATTGATGTAATTAGTACTGTACTCAGGTTAACATGAGATTATCCCGCAGAGTAATGTGTTCAGTTAAAGGAGTGATGGGGGAGGGGGAAAGAAAATGGAGGATCCAGCCTTCATTCTCTTGAACTCCTTCTCATCTGTCCTACCTCGCCATTTTACCCTTTTATACACAATTGCCCCTGTGGTCAACTTCAAAAAGTAAAAAAAACAAAAAAAAAAACAAAAAAAAAAAAACAAAACAAAAAAAAAAACAGTAATGTACTGTACTAATACAACATTAAATACATATAGTAGGACTACATGTGGCTGAAAATGGGGCAAACTTAATCACCCACACCCACTGTACACCAAAAATGCCCTCGCAAATCCTTCAGTCACCTCCTGATATTGCAATTCTGTTGTTGATGAGCCTGTTGGATAGGTACATGTGCAATTTAACCAACCAGGCTTATTACTCATTATATTTTCTGCCATCTTGAACTTGTAGAGCACAACGGTGAAACTGGAAATGCCACAATATTCTTGCCCTACAAATACAAGGATTGATTTTGGCATGAAAATGGTTAAAAGGCACCAAACAGTCAGTCTGTGACGCCATACGAGGTTGCTGTTTTTTTTTTTTTTTTTTTTCTCTCCAGGATCAGCAAGGGAGGAGTCTTTGAAATGCAGTCCACCTTGATCAGAGTGCGAGAAGGATGGCCTTATAGGAAGCTCCACCCCCTTTGAAGCCAGTAGGAGGAGTTTGAGGTCAAAGGTCGATGAATCCTCTGAAGAAAAAAAAAAAAAAAAAAAAAAAAAAAAGTGGCGCTGCTACACCAATGTGATCTCTACTTCTTCGGTTTTGTCTACTTGTCTGCGAGAGTGTTGTTTTGGAGGAGGCGGAGCTGCACGGACCTGAAGAGAGGGCAAGAAAACAAACAGTCTGATAATCATAATAATAATAATTATTAGGACAGGATGAGGCAAATGTTTGGAACAGCCATGTCTTTGGACGGTGGGAGAAAACCGGAGGACGCAGAGGAAACCCCATGTAAACATGATGAAAACATGCAAACTCCCCAGCCCCCGTAGCAAAGCATAAACGCGATGAAACGGCTTCTCTTCAGACTCATACAAAGTTTAACGCTTTTACATCTTTTATTTTTGTTTTTAAATTATGGCAAATTATTATTTCACTTGGTCCCAGTCACTATAACAAACTATGTGTTAGGAGTTTCAGTTCAAACACTATCCCCTAAAGATACCATCTTTTATTATTCCAAGAGATTCTCTTGTTTCTGATTGGTGCAAAGCCATTAAATAATAAAAATCTACTGAATGAGGTGAAGTATGATACGGAAAATGGTTCAGTCAAAGGGTCGTTGTATACTTGTAGCAATGATACAAATCGAATCATTATTTGATGGCGTGCCATATTCCTTCGCAAGATCAGTAACACGCACGCCTGATTCGTGTTTAGCCATCAGCTCTTTTTTAAACACGACAGTTTGCCGCACAATTGACTTTTTCTCAATAGCTTTCTTTGGAGACATGTTTATTCGCTAATCAAATCGAGTAAACAAAAAAAAAAAACACGGTATACTGTACTTTGTAGAACAGGAGCAAGCACATTCGCACGCACTCAGTGGTCAAGTAGAGTCAAAAGAGACCGATTTCCGGAAGTCGCGCACTTTTCCTCACTCTCGGTCTCGTTTTTTCTCGCGCATTTTTCGAGTTCGACTTCCGAATTTTGCTCGACTTCCAAGACAAAAAATTCCCGGATTTTTCTGTTCAAATTCCAATTTATTCGACCGCCAAAGCGTTCGAGAAACGAGGTACCACTGTACTCTTTACTATATAGTAAATAACATGTGGTTTTGGACAAAGGAAAATAACGTATTAGAATATCACAGATGGCACAACAGATGGCAAATTTGACGCAAGATTATGGCATCAGGACGTAAAGCAAATAACCACTGTATTCTACATCTGTACGTAGAATTTGGAAAAAAAAAAAAAAGAACTTCATGAACAATGTGATAAGGTGTTACATACAGGTCGCAGTTTTCCTGGGCCGGATCCATCAGGTGTGAATCTGTGCGGCTGTGGAAAGCCTTGGCTTTCTGGACTCAACCCAGAACTGTGATCTTCACAAAGATAAGAACGCTGTTAAAATCAAGACTGCTCTACAAAAGCAAAGCAGTGAGTAATGTACACTTGAATGGATTTTGGAAGGGTCTATTACTGTGTGGCAGGGCTTTGTGCAGACCAGCTTGTTTGTGCTCTCCGTTGACAGATGGTGAGCGGGGCAGGTTGGGGGCGGGGCTACAATCCAGGTTGCAGGAGGGTTGATCGTAGAGGGGTAAAGGAGGCAAAGATGACTGGAGTTTCACACATGATGATACCTGTAAAACAGACCAGAAACAATATTATCCCTTCAGTGGACATTTATACCGGATGCAACACAAGAAATAATCACTCATTTAATTACATTTTCTAAAAAGAAAACTGATGGTCCTTAAAACGCTTGAAGATGAAAAATGTCAACCATTTAATAACTTAGGGATCATGTGACTGACCGTTTTATAATGAAAACTCACTCATTTGCCAAAGTGCTTTATTCCATTAAGGTCAGGGAGGTTAGAACCTCTTTGAGTTGACACTGAGCTATGTTGGGCTACACCCTGAACAGCTTGTCAGATTATCACAGGGCCACCCCACACACAACAATCCACACTCATATAGACATCTAGAGGTAGTCTGTAACAGCCAGTTAGCCCGGTTGCATATCTTTTGAGTCTGAGAGGAAGCCAGAGTACCAGGAGGAAACCCACGCAAGCACAGAAAGAACATGCAAATTCCACAGAGCAACACTCACTCAGCCCAGCACTCGAACCCAGAACCATATTGCTGTGCGACAGACATGCTAACCATTACTACTACTACTACAAAATCCTGACCACAGCCATGTATGGATTTTCACCAAACTTGGTGGAGACAATTCCCTACCAGAGTTGCAGAGCTCATTTGATTTTGGATTGTGAAGGTCACAAATGTTTGGACAAACAGGACTTATAACTTTAAAATGAGTGTGGTTAGACATACTGTTATACTATGGCACACGAATAGAAACCATATATAAACCTTCAAATGATCGAGTTACATTTGACCATAAAGGCAGTGGTGGCCTGGTGGTAAAGGTGCTAGATCACTGATCCTAAGGTTGGGGGTTCAAGCCCCACTCTCAACAGGTTGTTACTGCCCCCCCCCCCCCCCCAGTGCAGATAACTGGGCTATCAAAGGCTATCACTGTCTATGGTGTGAGGCTGTAAAAGTACCATTGCTGACTTTCGTCAAGAGTAGCTGCATAGCCATCAGCGTGTTTCTACCTTGTGATGACCTGGTGAGCTGTTCTGGGTGTACTCTGCCTTCATCCAGAGTTGGCTGAGATAGGCACCATCCTCCCCGCAACCTTAATTAGGAGTAAGTGGTTCATAAAATGAATGAATGACATTTGACCATTAGTGACCTTGAAAGGTGACAATAAAGGTCACAGGATTCTGGAGTTCTTATAACGTCGAATTGTGTGCTGATGGACATGTGGTTAATATCTATTAATAGCAAACCATATATTAACTTTCAGATGAAATTATTACATTTGACCTTGATTTACCGTAAAAGGTCAAACCCCAGCAGCCTCCTTAATGCGGTAGCAAAGTGATTAGCACATCCTCTTTGTAGCAAGAAGGTCCTGGGTTCGAGTCCCAGGCCTGGATGTTTCGGTTTAGAGTTTGCGTATTCTCTCTGTCTGTGGGGGTTTCCGCCAGGAAATCTGTTTTCCTCCCTCAGGCCAAAGACATGCACATTAGACTAACTGGCTGTTCCAAATTCACCCTAGATTAAGAAAGTCGGCAACTGAGTGAGATGTCTTTTCTTCTTTTCTACATAAATGTTTAGAAACACAGATAAAGTACATCATCCGGCAGTATATCATTAAGTTATCATGACACATCATACATCCCTCAATTAAATCACAAATTAGGAGCCGAGTGTAAAATTAAATACCAAGACTAACTCAGTGGAAGAGTTTCATGGAACAGACTGATTGGTCAATTACAATGTAAAGGACATTGTTATGAAAGTCGTCACCTCTAATTTCAGTCTTCATATCAAGATCAGATTCTAATCAGAGTACTGATGACAGAGGAAGTGGCTGTCGTTTTAGATGTGGGTCTTTTAAAAGCGTTTCAGCGCAACGATAATTGCAGGAAGGAAGTGGAAACGCCTGCTCTAATAAGCCCTCAGACATCATGCATCGCAGGCAGACAGGAAACGGGCATGCCCGATTTATCTAAAGCATGCATGAGCACTGCTGGACAGGATGTGTGTATCTGGGCAGTGTAGAAGGATGCCAGGGAATTTAAAAAGATCTAGAATTCACATGTATCCATATACATACAGGGCTCCCTCACTTTCCGCGGTTAATTGGGACCGAGATCCCCACGCGACCATCGAAATCTGCGAAGTAAGATCACCCCCAAACCTTCATCCCCCCACTGACATATACGTACATCTATATGTGTATATAATATCAATAAATATATATTCAATGCTATAAATGCTTATAATAACTATTAAACATTAAAAAAATAACAAAAAGATGCAAATAAAATATAAATACAGACGCTCCCCAACTTACCAACATTCATTTTGCAAACATCCTGAGACTGAGGTCGAAAGTGAAATGAAATTGAAGAACAAGTAGAAATAGAAATGGAATAAAATCTATAGTAAGATATATCATAAATATAAGTATGAAATATGATTAAACATTATCCTGAGGTACACTTAATACTAGGCTCCCGCAGAGGGGCGTGGCTGACACGTGCTTTACACTGGAGGTCCAAAGAAAAGCAGAACCGATACATTTCTGAACTCCTGCCAAAAGTGTCAAAGAAGAAACTGAATGACTCCAGTATTATAATGAACTGGATAAGAGCAAAACTCTCTGTAAATCTGATCAGATCCACTGTGCTGTGCTTGAGAGGAACCAGGAGTTTAAACACGGGACATATTGATAATGTACAATTTTTTTGCACTATTGACCTTGTTTTTGTGACATCTTCCATAACTTTTTCCCCATTCTTCCTTGATTTCCTTATTTTTTTAATTCGATGAATATTTATTTATATATTTTTTTATAAACCGCGATGCACTGAAGTCGCATTAATTGAAGCGCGAAGTAGCGAGGGATCCCTGTACTATGAATAGTTCTACTATGTGCATATGTACTGTGTAGCGTGCCGTCAAATATCAGTGTGAGACCAGAGTAATTCACACTGATAGCACAGCTGTCCTACCTGAGTATCCAAAGCCCAATGCGTGTCTCCGTTTTCTGCAGTTAGATCCTCCACCAGGACAGATGGAAAGACACCCACTCGTCCGTTAAACTCGCCTTCCCAGAATCCATCGTCCTCCTGATTGTCTTTATTAAGGATCCGGATGACGGCACCTTCTGGGAAGGACAGCTCGTCATCGGTCTGGCCCTCGTAGTCGTATATAGCCTTTGCAAAACTCACTAAGAGAGAACAAGATGGAAGGAAACAAATAAAAAGGCAGCTTGGGTATAATATACCTGTATTACGAGATTCCAAGGACAGGAAATCTGACACTTCTGAAAGCTTTTGAGAGTGGTGCTGGTTTAAAGGCATTTGTCACCATTAGGCCATGGGAACCTTACATACCTGCCAAATTACAAAGTGAAAGATTTACAAATCGAGTTAATCTTAGGCAGTGATCACACGAGAGGTGCGACAGAAAAGCTACAGATGCAAATTGATTATTTATGCGATTTTTGATGTTGGTGTCGAGATGTTTTGCAAGTCCGCATGCAAGTGAATATTTATCACTTAAATATGTATATCGCTTGAAAAGCGCCTCAAAATTTTTTGAGACCAATTTGCGAATAATTTGCGATTGGGTTTGAAGGTGATTGCGAAAAAAAAAAGACGAATTTCCTGTCATAAATCAGTCCAATGATGACGAAATACACAGAATATGTTGGAGGCCAGCAAGTCTCAAACTTTCTGTGTGGAAGTCTCCAGCATGTCTCGTTTCCTCGCAAACCCAAAAAATGAATAAACTTGCGAGCAAAATCACAACTCTGCGACCTTCTCACGACATGTGCGGACTGCTTGAGAAGAGTTTGATCCCATTCTATGCCAGAACCTTGTTTCACGACAATCGCGGAAATCTCAAACATGTTTGAATTTTTTTTGCGATGAGTTCACGAACCAGGCGATCAAAATCCGTTGCCGTGAATGTCGGGCAACAAATTAGAAAACATTTCGAGAATGAAAAGCCGCAAATTGTCAATTGCTTTTCTATCACAGCTGTAGTGTTATTACCTCCTTAGCATTCTTTTTGCCATCCGTGCTAAAACAAGAAAGAATAAGTAGCGTGATCCATCGGTCAATGTCTTGAATCAAGACTTGCTATAAATTCGAGCTATACATCTTAGAAATATCGCATCAAGGAAGCCAGATATGTGCTGGTCTATCCTTAGAATATTAATATCATCGCTGGATCATAGGTTTAAAAACCAGAAAGGAGTGGCAAAGCAGGCACAAGGTGAAGTGAACAGAGAATGAGGTGCTATCTATGTGGTAGAGTCTTAAAAAGAACTGCTTCTACACTTGCTTGAGTTACAGCAAGGAGGCTTCTTGTTCTTGACTTGTTAAAGCATAGCTAGTGCGTTTATGATGGTGTCAAGCCCAAATGGGTATAGTTGTTCACGTTCCTGAGAGCTCATACATTTGTAATATGCTTATATATAGTAGGCCCCCATTTTTCGCAATGGTTTGATTCCGCCCCTTCCCGCGAATCCTGAAAATCCGCGAGTTATTGACACGGTTTTAAAACCCTATGTATGATATTATATGCGCTAAAATATGCTTCTTAAACACATTCTATAGACAGTCTTACTCATTAATACAGTAATAATGCAGTAAAATGCACTATGATTAAGTAAAAACTTTTTAATTTTGTAGTGTGATAATATTTATGAATAAATAACGCGCTTCCTTACCAGAAGCTAGAGAAGATACAGGGCATTTCAGTGACATCGTAGAACTTAAATAATAATTAAAAACACAGGAAAAAAAAAAACATGAATTTACAATTCAAGCAGTCACGTTGATGACGTGTGCGAAGGAGGAAAAAAAGAGGTGTACACATCATCTGCAACCAATCAGCTGGAGGGAGAAACAAAAGCTCTCAGCCATTGGCTAAATTTGAATCACATGCCAGTTACTTTCCGGTTTGTTGCCAATCTGCGAGTATGCGGGGGCGTGAGCGCTGAACCGCGAATGGTCAAGAGCCTGCTGTATTGTTGTGGATATTATTACTATCATTCCTTTCATTATAGTTACTGTTGTTGTTATTATTGTTTTTTTTTTCTTTAGTCATTTTTGGTGAATTATTTGATTCATTTACATTGTCATTGTTTTGTACTATTTATGGCGGCACAGTGGAGTAGCAGTTAGGACGTCTGTCTCACAGCAAGAAGGTCCGGGTTCGATTCCCAGCCTGGGTGTTTCTATGTGGAGTTTGCATGTTCTCCCCGTGCCTGCATGGGTTTCCTCCAGGTACTCTGGTTTCCTCCCACAGTCCAAAAACATGCACAGTAAGCTAATTGGCTCTTCCAGATCACCCCTGGGTGTGAGTGTGAGTATGAATGGTTGTGTGAGTGCTGGCCCTGTAATGGCCTGGTGAGCTGTCCAGTGTGTATCCTGCCCACGCCCAGAATCATCTGGGATGGGTACCAGCCTCCCCACGACCCCGATTAGGATTAAGCAGTTCAGAAAATGAATGTGTCAACGAACGTAATATTTATAAGTACAGTGGTACCTTACTTTACGAAATTAATCCGTTCCAGCGCCTTTTTCGTAACCTGCATTTTTTCGTAAATTGAACCCGCATTTTACATGTAAAACGTGTGATTTGTTCCAAGGCTCCCAATACTACCCCAAAAACCCTTTAAAAATTATAACAGTACACCAATTTTGTATGAAATATGTGTTAAAAGTAAAAGAAAATTACCTCCTTCACAAGGTCCTTAAATATGGCGGTTGCTTTTTCTGAAATAATCGCCTCCGTCACTTTATCCCCGGCAATTTCTTTCTCCTTTATCCAAAAGAGGAACAGTCTCTCCATCTTGTCGTTCAGTGACAACCTCTTTTTCGATATCACAGTGAGGCCTTTTGAAGGGGTCGTCGCTTATAAGGCCTCCTTCTGCTTCAATATCGTCTTGATTGTAATGGGGTTTCGGCCATACTCCTTTGCGATTTCACTCAACCGCATCCAACTTTCATACTTTTATATTTTTTTATCATCTGCTGTTTTACTTTTATTGATAACGGAGCCCGCGTCTTCTTTTCAGTCTCACCGGGAATCACTTTCTTGGGGCTCATGATTAATAATGAAAAATAACGCTGCAATGAGCACACTCAAAAAACTCACGAAACTCATGAACCAACAGTACAACTCTCCTTCACGCGTGTGACAAACAATGGGTCGAAGGCACACGCAAAGCTTTATGGTTACAGTACTGTATTATGGAGATTCAGCTCCCTCCTAGCCAATGGGAGGCCAGCAGGGCGGGGTGTTGGGAGACAACCAATGGGAAAGCAACTCGCGCATTGTTTGAATGGTGCATTTAAATTTTTGAGCTGGCGCTTTCGTAACGTGAACTTGTTTCGTATCCATAGACAAAAATTTTTAGGAAAATGCGTTTCGTAACCTGAATTTTTCGCTTGGTGAGATTTTTGTAAAGTGAGGTACCACTGTACTGTTCCCTGAGTACTTTTTTTCACATATTTGAAAAAAAATGCATTCATATGTATTTCTGTACATTCATTATTATTTTTCTATAGCTTACAGTTCACTATATGTTCTAGACATAATAATATTATTATTATTATATAAATATATTATTAATAAATATCACCGTACAAAATGTAAAAAGTTTTTACTTAATCATTACTATATTTTACTGCATTATTACTGTATTAATGAGAAAGACTGTCTATACAATGTGTTTAAGAAGCATATTTTCGTGTATGTAATATCATGCATAGGGTTTTAAAACCACATCAATTATTCATGGATTTCGTGATCCTTGGGTGGGGGTGGAGCTCAATCTCCCCCTCCCCCCGCAATAACGGGGGTGGTGGTGTGGGGGGTGGGATTGGGGTTACTGTACTACAGCTCTTAGAGGTATACAGCCAGTTCAGGGCGGAATGACCATAGAATACATTTTACATAAGAAAGGCCCGTATCTTGGGTTCACGTCTGCTCAAAACATATAACACTATTTATAACATATAAGCCACAGAATTAAGTCAAGGGAAAAATTTTGTGCAGGCTGAAAACCATGCAGCTGGGTGCTTTTCAACTTAGACATATGGGCAAGTTGAGCCTTTTGTAATTAACTTCTTAGCGTTATTGTTCCCACTCTATAAACGATGTAAAATTTCCTGACTTTTCCCCGGGCTATATGCTAAAATCCCATCACCTATAACGAATGGAAAAACAGGCCAAGTTTTTTGCTGAGTAGACCAGCCACTGATATTCCATGACCAGGTTTAAAAGATATTCCCTGACACTTGGCTATAGATGCTATCATAGCTATTTTCTATTGAAACCCTATACAGAGCACACTCATAAATGATAACATCAGTATACAGTACACACACACACACACACACACACACACACACACACACACACACACACACACACACACACACACAAGACTCCAACTACAAGCTACATAAGCGACCTATCACTTACTAGTAGGACAAAAGTTAAAGTTGTCAATTAAATCACAAACGATAGCTATCAATCTCAAGGCCTATGGGCTCGTTGTACGTGGCTTGGGAGAGCTTTTAAAGCATATGATCATCATACATTCTTGCATCAACCATTACCATGAAACATAACTTACAGATTTTCATGATCCACGGGTGGAGGCAACTTATTTCAAATAAACAGCTAGTCATTTATGACTCAAGAAAGATGGATTGTTGTCAGAAATGTAAAGTGAAAAAAATAGACCACAGGGGTGTCTAGACGCTCCTGGCGATATGAACGATTGATACCATTTGTCATAAATGACGTAAAAATAAATAAATAAACAACCAGAGCAAGTATGAAAGCCACGGCTTCAGCATACGGCCAGTAAATGTCCAGAAATGTAATACAGTACAGGGATCCCTTGATACTTCGCGCTTCAATTCTTGCGGCTTCAGTGCATCGCGGTTTTTTTTTTTTTTTTTTTTTACAAAATAAATAAATAAATATTCATCGAATTAAAAAAAAAGGAAATTAAGGAAGAATAGGGGAAAAAGTTAAGGAACAAGCCACAAAAACAAGGCCAATCATGCAAACCCGCCCCCCCAAAAAAAAAAAAAAAAAAAAAAAAAAAAAACCTAAACCAACACAAAACAAAAAACCCAAAATCTCAAATCAAAACTGCTTATATTGTTGCATACTGTGTGTGCACACGCATCTGTGCACGTATGTGTGTGTGTCGTCGTCTTCTCATACAATACCATCTGTATGTGTGTGTATTTATATTTTATTTACATCTTATGCATTATTTTTTAATGTTTAATTGTTAATATAAGCATTTATAGCATTTAATATATATTTATTGATATATACATATACGTATACGGCAGTCGGTTTGTGTGTGTGTGTGTATGTGTGTGTGTGTGTGTGTGTGTGTGATCCTACTTCGTGGATTTCGATGGTCGTGTGGGGATCTCGGTCCCAATAAGCCACGGAAAATGAGGAGGGATCCCTGTATACAGTTTTGCAACTGTGACCTTGAAAAGTGGGTCAAGGTCACTCAGACAGAAACGCATCCTAGCACTCATAGTAGTGATCCAGCAAATCAAATTTGAAATCCCCAGCTGGAGTACATGGCAGGTATATGTTCGAAAACTAAAGAGTGACTGACAGGCAGACGGACGGACGGAACCCATTCCTATTGGTCCAGATCCACTTTGTGGGCAGGAAGTACAAGCAAAAAAGAAAACAAACAGCATCCAGCATCCAGATCTCATTTCATGTCCTTTGTGATGGATGTTCAGTGATTATTTGGCCCATGGCGGCTAGAAATTTTGTGATGTAGCTCTCAGTGAAAATTAGTTTGACACTCGTGTTAAAAACTTCTCATCGCTGTAGCACCAGTACACATTCCCATCATGCCCATAGTAAATACTCATTCATTGAGAAGTGAAGGCCAGTATATTTACACTTTGTTTGCTACCTTTGACAAAATGGAATCACTGAATCTACAGTAAGCAGCAGAAGTGCTTGTGTGTGTGTGGGATGGAAACTTACTACTCGCGTCACCGTTTATGCTGCCTGAGGCCAGCTCAGGGTCGGTGGAGTTGCTTGACGTGTGGGAACGCGAGTCCAAGGCAGTGAGTGATTGGAGCATGCTCAGTATACTGTTTGAGGAGGGAAACTGTAGGTATTTCTCAGGTACATAGCCTACGTGACCTGATTTATTCCGTGCCTGCACATACACACACACACACACACACACACACACACACACACACACACACACAGAGATGAACACAACACTGAGCAATGTACATGCATTCATTTAAAAACAGATATAAGCAAACATATATGGAATGGAATGAAGTACAGTTCAGGTTTAAATATGAAGAGTGCATACTTTGACCCAGTCTTCCATGTCTCCATCCTCTATGACCTCCAGCACTTCATGCTCATCGATAGTTAACTCATCTGGCTGAGAGGCCTGAGAGAGAGAAAGAAAGAAAGGATAAAGAATGAAAGAGGGGTTGAGAGAGTATGAAAGGGAGCGAGAGCAAACGAGAGAGAGAGAGAGAGAGAGAGAGAGAGAGAGAGAGCGAGCGAGATAGAGAAAGTGAAACAGAGTGTGTGAGACAGGTGAGAGTGAGAGAGAGAGAGAGAGCAAGAGAGAGAGAGAGTTATGCAGAACTAGGTGTGTTTAAATGTGTTCAAGTGCAAACAACCTCAGAAACCCTCCACACAACCAAAAGACAGTCTACATGTTTTAATACAAACAAATCGTCTCCGGTTTGTCCTCGAGACTCGGAAACGCATAGATGCACTTGCGTCACGTCTAATTCTGACGGATCGGCTGTTATGTACCATTCATCCGTTCATTTTCTGAATCGCTTAATCCTAAATAGGGTCGCAGGGAGACTGTTGCTCATATCAGCCGACTCCGGGCGAGGGTAGAGTACACCCTGGACAGCTCGCCAGGCCATCGTGGGGCAGAAACACGCCGGCGGTTATGCAGCTACTCTTGACAAAAGTCAGCAATGGTTCTTTTACAGCCTCACACCACAGACAGTGAGAGACATCGCCGGCCTTTGATGACCCAGTTAGGTGCACTGGGGGGCTTCTATGCTCTGAAAGACTGATTGTGTCAGTTGATATTGTATGTAGGCCTTCAATTTGTCATTTAATCAACTTTATTTGAGTGGATTTTATTCTGGAATACAGTGATCCCTCGCTACTTCCTGTTTCAGTGCATCGCAGGTTTTTCAAAAATATTCATAGAAAAATTTAAAAAATGCGGAAATTAAGAAAAAATAGGGAAAAAGTGAAGGAAAATACTGCAAAATAAGGCCAATTATGCAACCCCCCCCCAAAACAAACAAAAACAAAAACAACACAAACAACCCCCCCAACAAAACTACTTACATTTTTATGTGACATGCAAATTTGAGTGTGTGTGTGTGTGTGTGTGTGTGTGTGTGTGTGTGTGTGTGTCTGGGAGCGCGTTTGTATGTGTGTATTTATATTTTTATTTACATCTGATGCATTATTTTTCAATGTTTAATTGCTATTATAAACATTTATAGCGTTGAATATGTATTTATTGATATTATATACACAGACACATGTACGTATATGTCAGTCGAGGGAGGTCAATCCGACTTCGCAGAAATTGGAAATTGGTGGTTTGCTTTTTTTTTTTTTTTGGGTGGGGGTGTTTGTTCCCCATTAACCACGGAAAGTGAGGGATCCCTGTACCGGTAACTCTTCAGCCTAACAAGGGTGTTACAGACCGCACTGGAACAATACCAAGTACAAACAGGTGTGTGTGTGTGTGTGTGTGTGTGTGTTTGAGATCCGGGTGATGATCAAGATTATTGTTTAAACAGTCACATTATGGGGACTTTCCCTTATGACAACAAAACACAAGTCCCCATAATGTAAATCAATAAATTTTAAGCTTAACACCTGTCGTTAAGGTTATGATGAGGCAAGTAGTGGTTATGGTTCGGGCAGGTCTCCAGGAAATGAATGCAAGTCTAGACACTGTCCCCTGAATTTATGGAAGCCAGATTGCACCTATGTGTGTGTGTGTGTGTGTGTGTGTGTGTGTGTGTGTGTGATCCGGGTATTCATTAAAAAGAGATAAATCTGTTCACACAGTAACATTATGCGAACGAAACGCAAGTGCTCGTAGCGTTAATCAATAAACTGTAAGGTG
>CM045728.1:122544797-122557297 GCA_024760905.1 Plotosus lineatus | reverse complement strand
ACTATAGAGTAGACTCTAACCAGTCCGTGGAAACATTTTCATACATTAAACTGGTCCCTGGTGCCGAAAAGGTCGGAGACCACTGATCTACAGTATATGGACGATTCATGCTTTTGGTGATGATCCTTATTGGCTTTTCCAAATTATCTCAAGATGTGTTTGTGCGTTCGTGTTGGCCCTGCGATGATCTGGCAAGGCTGTTCAGGGTATACCCTGCCTTCATTCGGTGTTGGCTGGGATAGGCTCTAGCCTCCATGCAACCCTAATAACATTAAGCGATTGGGTAAATCAGTGAATGCAAGTAAGTGATGAGCCTAGTGATGTTATTTAGGCTATTTTCTTTTAACATCCATGACACCGCCCCTTTATTGATCGTGAGATATAGCTGATGTCTCTTGTACTGAATATAGGGTGATTTGGAACACTTCCACACAGAATATTGATATCTAATGCACTGAGATGGAACCGTGTAGATTTCTGAGCTTGAAATAGTGCCCTGGTTATCATTAATTAATGGGAGAGAGCAGAATTTTAAAAATACAGTCGAAAAAAAAAAAAAAAGAACTGCTTACTGAGAGTGAGGGATCATGGGTAGTGAGGGTAGGCAGTGATGCCCAGCGCTCATTCTCCAGCTCCTCCATCACTTGGTTCATGGCGCTTTTTAGCCACGTATCCACGGAAACACCCACTTGCCTGAGCAGGTCTAGGCGAGCCTCTGCTTTGAGCTTCACCGTCTGAAAGATAAAGAAAGAAAATGAACATGAGTACACACACACACACACACACACACACACACACACACTCGCAAACAACCACCACCCGCATGATTCCAGAACTTTCCATCCCCAGTGACCAAAGTCTTCTGTCATTTTTCGAAAAGTGGTGTCACTCCTTAATAATTCATGTGAAGTAAACGCCCTGTCATTCCTTGACTGACAACCGTCACTGGCGTCCTGTTTTCGCAGACAAACACCAAAACCCCTGTCCAAAATCGTAAAATCCTCATGCTGTACCTTTTTTTCCTTCTTTAATTCCTTTCCTCATCAGTGGTTATCCATTAGCTTCTAATGGGGCAATTAAATATTCATCTGAGGCTAATGGAGGGGAGGAGAGGGAGGGAGCAAGGAGAACTTATTTTAGCTGAGGAAAGAGAAACATTAAAGCAGTTTATTTCTTGGTTCTTCATGGATACGCCTTTTATCTAAAGTGAAACGTTTTGACCTCATAAATATAATAACAACTCAAGAAAATTGACTGACTTCGCCGTCGATTTGAGAGCCGGCAAGATGTGCAAAGACATTAAATAAGCTGCGAGGCAACAAGCTGAGGCTAGTGCTCGCGTCGATTTCTGCTGAATTCTTTAGTCTATCTGTTCAAAGTGTTATCGTGTCTGTTCACATCTTCAACTAAATTCTGATGGTGCAATGTTCATAATTTTCATGATCTTGCCACTGTTAAGTCTCCCAATATGCTCCCATAGCTGATTGGTTGAATGTATGAGCGCTATTGCACATGATAGGAGGGCTGGTGGTGTAGTGGTTAAGGGGGCGGGGCACGGTGTGATTCTGGGTGGAGCGCGTATGACTCTGGGGAACATGCTTTTCTGAAATAGTGTACAAGAATTAAGTGGAATTGCACCTCCACTCCAGTAGTTGGCAGTGAGCACTCTCATTGTCGTGCTATGGTGTCGCGGTTTTTCGCATCGAGCAAACGATATAAAGTGCAGTAAACAAGACCAACAGGAAGGTTTGAACTTCTAGTTGGGATAAGCACTGGCTGTCATGAGCCACAAGGCTTGGGTATAAAAATCCAAGCATCAGATTGAACATGCAGGGTGTCTGTCTATACTCCGCCACGCTCTTCAAATAAACTGGATAAAAATCACCAAAAGTATTAAGTCATTGGTTTCTGAAGAGGGTGTGGCATGGTGTTGTAGTGGTCAGAATGAGCGTTTCATAGCAAGTTCTGGGTTCGAATCCTGGTCTCGGTGAGGGTATTCCTGTCTGAAAATTACATGTTCCCTGTGCTTGTGTGGGTTTCCGCCCACAGTCCACAAATGTGCGCATTAGGCTAACTGGCTGTTCCAAATTGCCCCTAGATGTGATTGGGCGTGTGAATCGTTCTGTGTGTGTGTTGGTTTGGCGAGCTGTTCAAGGTGTACCACGCCTTCGCCCAGTGTCGGCTGAGATAGGATCCAGCCTCCCAATGATCCTTATAGCATTAATCAGTTTGGCCAATAAGAGTAAGAAGATGAGAGTGATTGATTTCTGAAGGAGCAAGGGAATCAAAACACAATCTGTCCTTCGAGTATATTGGGACACGTTGAAAGTTTCGTGCTGATACTTGACAAATCTTTTGAGTAATCCCGCTGAAACCGCCAGACGGGAAGTGAACACAGGAGAGCAAACATCAGTAAAATCAAGGTGCAGGCATCCGCACAGATGGGTTTTCTTTCTTAAAAATTAATAATGGAAGACTCGGATAAATTAATCATTTCAGCTAACCAGACAGGCTTCTGTCTGATATTTAACCACTCATCAACATTTTAGTATTAACACCCATTGGCCTGAAGGTAGTTTGTATTGTACAGGAATGATTATACTGTGACCTTTAATTTTCACCCAGCTGGCGAGTTTTCAAATTTCTAGTGACATTTTCCCACATTGTTGGACTATTTTTGCTCCAAGCAAAGCGCCTAAAACTACTACACACCTTATGCTAATCCCCGCTACAGTCACACAGGACGAAAAGGAAAACAAACTATAATGTGACTATTTCTCACTTATAATAACAATCTAGGCACAGCCTAAAGGTGGCGTACACGATAGATCTCTCTGTTGATATGTGTCTGAGCCTGGTGTTACATTGGATAAGCGTGTGTTTAAGTGAAAGAGAGAGAGGGGGGGGAAGGGGGGGTAGTAATTGAGACGGATTAGGTACGACAGTTGCATAGTCAGAGCAGAGAGTGCAGCAGTAGTGAATTTACAGTCATGACACAGGCCGCTTATTAATGCAGTAAATCCTGCAGCTACTGAGAATCATTCAATTTTACATCTCCACTTGTGACTAAAGGAAAGTAGCGCGGGGATTGTGAGCATCAACTTCAGCCCTGTAGGAAATAAATAAATAATTCCACCTTTCCATTTTCTGACTACGTTCTACAGCGAAAGAAGGAAAGGTTAACACTCAGTTTTCTTATCATCGATCTTGTTCGTTTCATTATCCGTTTAACGAGTTCATGTTTCAACTCATGTTTGCGAAAGTTCGTCTGCCTGAGTTAGATTGTGGTTTTTAATTATGTTATATAATAAATAACTTTTTAAATTGCTGGACGTTGTGTCACTGAGCGATACATAACAGTCAATCAGCATCAACTCAGCATCACAGCAACCTTATTGGGTTTTCGGTGGCACGGACATGGGCCATCCGAGTCATGTTCCATACCTATGGTGCTCCGTTCAGGATATCATAATCAGGTGCCATTCAGAGAAATGGCTGTAAATCATTTTGTTCCATGGTCCTGTTCTGGGTAACCAACTTTGGCTAAGCTTTTATGGCGGTGCCGCTAAAGGTTACTAAGCAACTGTAAATAGTTCAACCACCTAGGTAAGTCTGTTGGGTTTTTACACCCGAGCCTCGTGGCTCATCAGGCCGGTGCTTATCCCCGGTTTCCATAGCGTGAAGCGACCAGGAGTTCAACTCCCCCTGGATGGGACGCTAGCCCATCGCAGGTTACCTTCCCAGTATATTTTTACTGGTACCCATTTATACTGCTGGGTGAACAGAGGCACACTTGTGGTTGAGACTTTGCCCAGGGGTCTTCACACAGTGAGGGTCTCAGTGGGATTCGAACTCACAACCTCCCAATCATGAGCGCAGCACCCTAACCACTACACCACCGGCCCCGTTCAACCACCGAGCTGACTGGTTAAAAATTTGGTCTGAAAATTTATAAGCTATTATTGTGATCTTCTTTCTTTTCCTTTTGGCTTTTTCCCTTTTCAAGGAGTCGCCATAGCGAATCATCTGATTCGCACGTTTGATTTGGCATAGGTTTTTACGTCTGACACAACCCTTCAGCAAGGGACAGAAACACGCTAACAGCTACATGGCTACTGTTGACAAAAGTCAGCAATGTTTTTTTTTTTTTTTTTTTTACACGAACCTCACATCACAGACAGTGAGAGACATGACCGTCCTTTGATAACCCAGTTAGCTGCACTGGGGGGGGGGAACAGTAACAACCTTATGGAGAGTGGGATTTGACCCCCCCCCCCCCAGCCTTGGGATCAGTGAGCCAGCACCTTTACCACCAGGCCTCATAAGTTTATTTTTAATTAATTCTTGATCAAGAAATAGTCAGCCGAGGTAGTTGTTTTATCATCTCCTGTCAGTGTAGAAGGTCTTCCTCAAAACATCCTGGATAGCTCGCCACGCCATCGCAGGACGGAAACATGCTGACGGCTATGCAGCTACTCTTGATGAAAGCTAGCAATGTTTCTTTTATAGCCTCTAATCATAGACAATGAGAGACATGGCCAGTCTTTAATAACCCAGTTAGCTACACTGGGGGCAAATACATGACATTCCAGGAATCAGCCTATGATGTATCAAAAACATGTCTCAGCATATTGCTAAGCGGTGTACGCACAGGAAGCAGTGAGTGACATGTGGATTGCCTCAACAATAAGCAACAAGCGAATCACTTCGAGTGTTTGTGGCCAGCTGTTTTCCGAGTTAACCCCGTCAACCCATGTTTCCTACTTTCAAATATTTTTGAGTGAACAATGAACAACTAGTTCCATAGGGAGGGTGGATCTATAAGCAGTAACTAGCTAGTTCACTAATAAATAGCTCATGTTATCACTAACTTTTATTATTTTATGAGCCTGGATGGGGTGGGTCATATCTATGTGCGTGTGTTTGTGAGTGCGCACACGCATGTATGTGCGTGTCTATGACTGTGATAACCCAAAAGATAACGGATGCATTTCCACTAAATTTAAAGCAAACTTGAGTCTTGGGCCATGGAAGAGTTGATAAAATTGTGTACATGATCTGGATCTGATGAGTTTAACATCATGTGATAGAGCAAGGAGGCAGAAATCATCTAGAATACGGTGAAAGGAAAAAAAAAATCCCAACTCAAAAATAATTGCTGGATGGGCCACAAGGGGGCAGCGACATTCAACATTATCCACTGCTATATATTGTAAAGAAAAGACTGCATTCTCTGAGTGCCCATCTGCTATTAGCTTTAACTTAAATAATAAATAGCTTGTAATTATCATTGTTATTATCGCATGGCAAGTATAGCGTGAATAGTCTTATGCATAATGAATGAGGAAGAGTTAAACATATACAGGGATCTCTCACTTTCCGCGGTTAATTGGGACCGAGATCCCCACGCGACCACCGAAATGCGCGAAGTAGGATAACCCCCCAACCCCCCCGACTGATATATATGTACATGTATATGTGTATATAATATCAATAAACACATATTCAAAGCTATAAATGCTTACAACAACAATTAAACATTAAAAAATAATGCATACGATGTAAATAAAATATAAATACACACACATACAGACACACGCACGCAGATGCGCGTGCATGCACTCAGATGTGCACCTCACAATAATGTAACTAGTTTTGATGGGAGGTTTTGGGTTGTTTTTTGTTTGTTTACATTTTTTTTTTTTTTTTTTTGCATAATTGGCCATGTTTTTGTGGCATTTTTCCATAATTTGATGAATATTTATTAAAAAAAGAACCCGCGATGCACTGAAGCCACACGAATTGAAGCGCGAAGTAGCGAAGGTTCCCTGTATAATATATACGCACAGGAAACGCCAACCATGACGGAAACATGAACGCAAGCATCGTTTCCTGTTATTATCCTTGTGAAATTTCTGTGTGCTCCTTCATGTTGATGTAGGCGGAATCATTAATCTCACGTTCATTGGTTTTCGACAGAAAATCTGTTGGAGAACTCAATGTTTAGCGCCACCTGCCAAGCAACAGTATCTTTAAGCTCTGATTGGTAATCGCTCGAATCATACAGTGCGAAAGTTCAGATCAGTCAAAGATCATTCCGTCCCACGTCACATCAACTTCAACAGCAGTGAATTTCGCCTCTCATCACTCATTTTGCTGACTTTCACTTATTTTATATGGTCGTGTATCGCTCACTGCTGACTATGAGCGCAACTTTACTTCAAACGATCATTTTACAGACATCGCAACCAGCACTGTAATCATCGCTCTTTGTTAAATGGTGCTACAAATTGGACCACATCCTCCTCTCGATCAAGACCATGCTACTTTTTTTTTTCCTGTATCCTACAGCATATAAACAGAGATAGAAGTTACGATGGATGGGCTTCACAACAAGAAACTTCCAGCAAACATTTCACGATAAATAATGGTGATAAACAATGGCGATAAAAACCCGAGTCGATCTGACTGGAATCATATTTTTCTGATAAATACACATTATTATTTATCACTGAATGAAATGAAGCAAAACACACAATGAATACTTACCTCTGCTTTACGAATGTGCTCTCTGGCCTCCTCTATTTTGAACTCAAGGTCATTGCGACTCTGTTCTGTGGGAGGAGTCCCCTGTCTCTCGCATTCCTCCAACGTCTGCAATTACAAAGCCATCCGTGGTGGTTAATATAAATATACGCTGCCCACTAGCCGTGCACTCAGCATTTATCGCTGCAGACTCAAATTCAAATGGAAACAACGAGCTTCTGCCCGCCACTATACTCCTTTCCGTCCCTGTCTATATAAACAGTATGACAGGCGGGCAGGAAATCACCCAATCAGCTCACATCTGATCAACATTAGGCCATAACAATGCGAGCTTTGTTTCTTCACTCGTAAAAATTAATAATAAATCAATAATAAACAATTAACTTTACTTTAGATCTTCATTCATTCATTCATTTATTTATTTATTTATTTATTTGCGGAACCGTTTAATCCTACAAGGATCGAACGGAGGCCAGCTCCGGGTGAAGGTGGGGTACACCCTGAACAGCATGCCAGTCCATTGCAGGACCAGCACACAGATAACCATTCACACTCACACCCAGAGAAAACCCATACAAGGACGGGCTTGAATTAGAACATGCAAACTCCACGCAGGCCAGGGCTTGAACCCGGGACCTTCTTGTTGTGATGCGGATGTGCCACACATGGACAATAATGTGCGAACCTTCTACTTTTCTCTGATGACAGCCGCCTTACAAATTCTCTGTGCTCCATGCTGTATTTATTTCCGTTCCTGAACACAAATTGTACAGTAAAATACAGTGATATGAACCGCTTATAAAGGTGGACTACATTTACTTCTTATGCAAGTCCGCATTTAATTCTGAGGAGCATGAGACTGATGATTGATTTTCATTAAAGAGATCAAGCAAAGTATGAGCAACAAGGGATTTGCTTTTCATTGTGGCACTCTGTCAGATATTCACTAATGAAAAGTAATACCATTTGTGTGTTATCACTTTTTACGTGTGTGTGTGTGTGTGTGTGTGTGTGTGTGTGTGTGTGTGTGTGTGGATAATACAGTAAACCACACACTAATGTGATTGCTTTTAGCTCTGGCACAGAATATTCTCTATAATAATGTCCAATGATATAATGCAATTACACAAAAGAAACCCCCAAACGTCTGACTGCCAGTATACGTGAGTGAGCGAGTGAGTGATGTATGACTGCGTGTCTCACCCGTTTATAGTGGATGATGTTTTTGTGCTCTCGGGCTACACGTGTTGCCCACTTCCTGGCCTCCTTGTTGAGGCTGTGCTCCTCTGTCGTGCCTGTCTCGGACTCCAGTTGCCGGCTCTGTGACACACACACACACACACACACACACACACACACACACACACACACACACACACACACACACACACACAGGTTACCATGACGACAGACATCAGCATTTAGCTGGCACATTAACATGTCTCTTTCTGTCTAACCAAAAGGCCATGCTAGTTCCTTATGGAAATCCTACACAATGTTTAAATTCCTTTACCCTCACTGAACAAATACCCACCAGGACCAAGTGAATTCATCATTAAAAACATACAGGAATGATCCAGACGGACCAACACCCTTTGAATATCAGTCATGTCTCGGAGAGCTGTAGTAATATTCAGTGCTAATAGTAATAATACATGGCAACAATAGTACGCACAACCTGATTGGTTGGCGAGAGGCCACATGAATCATGCATCCGGTATGGGGTGTATCTTCCCAACAAACTTAGTATTTAGCTAGCTGTCCTCACCGCTATGATCTTTGTGAAGTTTCACAAACTTATGGCTGCTGATTGGAAAACTCTCACAGGAAGGAAAACAAGCTGAAAGCGAGCAAAGCCGTCACAGACACATATACTTGTATGGAGATGCTTTGTACAGAAGCAGGCAAATAACAACGCCTAGAATTAATTTAAAAAGTCCGCCATTTTAAAATTATACATAATAAACTATTTATTACACTCACCTGGTTGGTCTATATCAGTGCTTCTCAAATAGTGGGGCGCGCCCCCCTGGGGGGGCGCGATGGGATGCTGAGGGGGGCGCGTGTGACCCAGGAGAACATGCTTTTTTTCCGCCGTACTACAAGAAAGTGTAATTGCACATCCACTCCAGTAGTTGGCAGTGGCGCCCTCATTGCACATTGAGCAGGAGCTGAGAGTTGCAGTGTCATGCTTCAAACCTCGCTTTGAGAAGCTGTGCGCTGCAAAACGTGCTCATTGTAGCCATTAATCTTGGCTTCCTCATTTTGAGAAAAAAAAATCAGCACAAATTGTTCTATTTGTTCTTGTTTTGTAGGTTAAAGTGTTTATATATTGTGCTCCTGAGTTAATGTTTCTGAAGTCAATTTGAATTAATTATTTATTGATTTTATTTTCAGCAGCAAATGGTGTGGTAAGTTTGTCAAAAAATGTAACAAGGATATTATTATTTTTAAATTTAAGGCAAATTGATGCACTTTCTTTTACAGACTAATAAAAATGTTAAAAAGTTATTCTTGTAAGTTGAACTATATCTCTTTCTTTTTGTTTTATTTATGTTAACAAGGATACGATATAATGAAGAGATATACCTGTAACTATATTATAGAAAAAAGTTATAATTTATAGTTGCGGCGGAAAGTGGGTGGTGGGGGGGCGCGAATTGTTTTCTTCTTGCTAGGGGGGGCGTAACAGAAAATAATTGAGAAGCACTGCTCTATATAGAGAAATCCCAGCCCTTGGTCTTTTTGCACAGAAGCCCTTTTTGTATTAAAACCCATCTACTCTGCCCTCAGATACATATACACTTGAATATAGGCCAGTCTACAAAGTTGTTCCCTTCTTTTCTTTTTTATTGTATATTACTTTATACTATTTATGTATCTATTTATTTATTTACTTATATAATATATACGTATATGTGTATGTTTGTATATGTATCTATTTTTGCACCCTCTACTGATGGTACCTCAAGAGCCTGTAACAGTGAATTTCTCCATTGTGAGATTAATAAAGCTGTATCTTGTCTTATACAGATAGTTCCATCTACAGACCTTAACTAATAAGTTGGTTTTTTTTTTTAAGTTTGCTTGTTTTAAAGTCTTAAATGACTCAAACCCTTCTCAATTATGCATACAGGGATCCCTCGCTACTTCGTGCTTCAATTCATGTGGCCTCAGTGCATTGTGTTTTTTTAAAAAATAATAATATTCATTGAATTAAAAAAAAAAAAAAAAGGAAATTAAGAAAGATTTGGGGAAAAATAAAAGGAAATGCCACAAAAACAAGGCAAATTATGCAAAAAAAACCAAACAAACAAACAAACAAAAATCCCCAAAAACAAACAAACAAAAAAAAAACCCCCAAAACCAACACAAAACAAAAAACAATCTAAAATCTCCCATCAAAGCTAGTTACATTGTTCTGAGATGTGCATCTGCGTGCGTGCACGTCTGTATGTGTGTATTTATATTTTATTTACATCTTATGCATTTTTTTTATGTTTAATTGTTATTATACGCATATATAGCATTGAATATGTACATGTACGTGTACGTCAGTCAAAGGGGGTTGAGGGAGGGGTAATCCTACTTCGCAGATTTCGATGGTCACGTGGGGATCTTGGTCCCTATTAACCGTGGAAAGTGAGGGATCTCTGTATTTATTTAAATAGACCACAAAATAAATACATAAAGAAGTGCAAGCAGGCAAAAAATTGAAGCGGATATTAAAATTGATGCTAAAAGGTCATTTGTCATGCTATTTAAGTTTCTTAAAACAAAGACTCACTCATCTCCTGAAGAGCTCAATTCTATTAAGGGTCACAGGAATTCTGGAGACTATCTCAGCCGCGGTACACCCTGAACAGCTCACCAGGATCTCACAGAGCAATCACACCCACAACCATTCACACTCACAATCAGACTTTGGGAGGTGTACTGGTTAGCACATCTCCCTCACAGCAGGAAGGTCCTGGGTTCGAATGCAGGGTGTTGCATTGGGTTTTCCTCTGGGTAATCCGGTTTCCTCCCACATTCCAAATCCATGTATGTTATCCTAATCGGCGGTTTCAAATTGCCCCTGAGTTTTAAGTGTGAATAGTTGCATGTTGCCCTGAAATGTTCTGGTGATCTGTTCAGGTTGTACCAATGTTAGCTGAGATTATGTTTCCTGATCACATGGATGAAGCTCTAAATGAATGCGCTCAAAAGAGGTGATAGCCTGAAGCGCAGGGCTCAGCTGACCAGCCTCTGTTGATGTCACAATATGTAAATATAAACTATAAAAATTTAATTTTAGTTTTCTTTTGTTTATATATTCCATGTAAGATCTATACAGGTCTGAGAATGGAGATTGCTGAAAAAGTCGTGATTGCGGAAATCACGTGCGCGCGTGTGTGTTGACCATGTCTCTTTAGCAGAGTTATAATCTTACAAATGTTTATGGAAGGTTAAAAGCCTGAGTCAAAAAACAGTAACTCTGTCCTTTACACGAAAAGCATTATGGGAGATGGGAGCTCCATAATAGCCAATGAGAGGGAACTGCGTCATCCCTCCTAGCCAATGGGAGGCCAGCGGGACGGGATGTTGAGAGATAGCCAATGGGAGGGAGCTGCGTCATCCCTCCTAGCCAATGGGAGGCCAGTGGGGCGGGATGTTGGAAGAGAATCAATGGGAAAGCAACTCATGCATTGTTTGAATGGTGCGTTTGACTCATTTCGTAAGAACTTGTTTTATATACAGAGACAAAAAATTTTGGAAAATGTTTTTCGTAACCTGGATTTTTCGTAACCTGGATTTTTCGTTTTGCTGGGACTATCGTAAGGTGAGGTACCACTGTGTATCAATGACTTTGAATAGAAATGTGTAATTCATGTGACTGGTCGGTGTTTGCAATCGATAATTCAACTTAAGAGTTTTACCTTTTGCTAATACTAGTACGTTCTCCCATAGTAAAATTCTCTCTGTCCACGCCCATCTAAAGCAATTCTTCACACCACCTACTCTGTCGATTTCCCTGCCACGATTCTCATCACTTTTAAGAATTTTTGCCATCTCAGGTTGTATTAACTCAAGATGTTAGTTACTGTACCTCACGTTTACTTTTCAATTGGCGCGATCCGTGCTCACACATGGTGCTGCAAATGCATCAAAACCATGCCGTAAAATATTATCGTAAACTAAAAATGTATCTCATACTCGTAGCCTAACGCAGCAAAACTACACAAATAACAAACAGGCAGTTATGCATGTCATGGTGTCACCTGATTCCCGTGATTTGTGCAGAGCCAGCAGTTAATGCACTACCAAACAAGTCAAGCAAGTGCACCGACCGATTGTTAATAGCCAGGAAACGAGGCTCATACAGCCTCACCTCACAAGAGAATCACCCCCCCACACACATTTTCTCAATGGATTTACACGAATCTCAAGAATCATATTTTTGATTGGATAAATTCGGTAATTTGCGGAAAATTCTCAGGTCTGTATATATTACACATAGTTCTTGCACTTTCTTGCACGTGTGCTCAGGGCACACCTGCGTCCGTCATTTAAAAATGTAAAAAATGAATTTCTCATTTTGGTGCACTTTTTCTGTTATGTTTCCGTGTACTATATACTAAAAAATTGTGCGCATTAGGCTACGTGAATGTCAGCGAAATGAATAGTCCTTTCGGTGTTCAGACTTGATGACTATTCTGTGATGTCCACCTCTTTTTTGGGACACAACTAAGTATAAGATATTTCCATTACTGAGCAAAAAAAGTAAATAATAATAATAACACCAGATTTGTTTTTAAAGTAAATCAGTGCCAGTACAATATTTAGGATTTATTTCCCAGAGCACTCAAATATTCAGGACAGTACTTGATAGAATATCCTCTACTGCGTTCCATGCATCCTGGCACCTCTTCATCACACCCAGTCAACACCCCCAACACATCACGCTTCCCAGT
>CM045728.1:122479797-122539797 GCA_024760905.1 Plotosus lineatus | reverse complement strand
AATGAGACTGCTGACAAAGTGCATATGTGTGTGTGTGTGTGTGTGTGTGTGTGTGTGTGTGTGTGTGTGTGTGTGTGTGAGAGAGAGAGAGAGAGAGAGAGAGAAAGCGAGTTTTATATCTGATAAAGGTGTGGCACGACGCTGAGGTGTACGGATGTGAGACTTCTGGGTGATAAAAAAACCCAAAAAAAACCAGAATTAAATGCAAGTTCCAATTGTGTGTTTGTTTCAGGAACCGGTCACATACCCCGACACGTCATGTCACCTTCATTTTATTCTATGTCCAAATTTAACCCTACACTATCTTTGTAGGGTTTCGTATATTTTCACCCCACCCACCTGAGTTTCCTCTCGGTTTCCTAGTTTTCTCCCAAATCAATAAAACATACTAGTGGGAGGCTAGTAAATTTCCTATATCAATATATTTTTGACACCCACATCTTCCAGTATAGGCTCTGAATCAACTATAGCCCGGACTAGGACAAAGAGTCTCATAAATCCATTCATCCATCCATCTATCCATCTATCCATCTATCCATCCATCCAATTTCCTCCACTTATCTAAGGTCTGGTTGCAGAGGCAACAGGTCAATGAAGGAAACCCAGGCACCTCTCTGTTGCTCAATCCCAGGAAATACTCTCCAGCTCCTTCTGGAGAAGTCCGAGACATTTCCAAGTGGGGAAGACAATTCTGAGAATATTCAGTGAGTTCTGGGTGTGCCTTGGGAACCTCCTCCCAGTTGGATGTGCCTCCAAATGAAGACTACTCGGAAGCATTCTAATCCGATACCCAAACCACCTCACGTGAATCCTTTCAATTCTGAGGAGCAGTGGCTCGACCCTGAGCTCCACTGGATGTCTGCATTTCTCACCCTATTTCTCAGGCTGAGGCCAGACAACTCCTTTCAGAATGACATGCACACCTTGATTTCCACTCTTCCGACAGATAAACATGTTGCAAATTTAAATAAAAACACATCAACAGCAAGGTGCTGAAATAACACAAAACGTGTTTCCAGTCACCAATTTAAAAGGCAACAGGAACACTTTTGGATCTTAATTTGAAGATCACGAGTTTGAATCCAGATGCTATCCACGGCTGGAAAACAAAGGGAACTCTGAGCGGGAGGGGTGCCATGAGTCAGTCATGGAGGTCTACGAAGGAAGTGATACTGCGCTGAGTGTGTTACGTCGCTTGGGCAGTAGTGGCAGCCTTCACTCTTAATGGGCTGGTACCTTTTGGGGTTGCAATTTGGAGAAAAATGATATGAACACACTTGGTTTGTTGTGACTCAGGACAATCGTCATTTGCCAAGTTGGCTAGCAATCCAGCGCTGTGAAGTGAGCTAAAATATAAAGAGATTTACAGTAATCCCCGCCACTTCACGTTTCCTACTTCGCGTCCCCGCAATATCGTGGGATTTCCCATCGGGAAATTAAAAAATTAAAGATTATTCAAAATTTATGAGCAGTACAGCACTACATGTACATTCAACTACGCTGCCCAACATGCTCTGTTCTCCTGCTTGACTAGAGTGTTCCCTGATTGGCTGTGAATCCAGCTAGCTGATTGGTCGAGATTATATTTCCCAGCATCCAACACAACCTTTCCTCCTTCATGAAACAGTGACTTTTATTGAGCTCAGGGGAAGCACTTGGGTGCGGGAAAAATCGTGTTCACTGTAGTAATGAGGGGGAAAAAAAAATCAAAATCACTGGGAGAGTATCAACACAGAAACTGGTCGAGCATGGAGCTATTTATAGCGCACTGATGGCTGAGTGAATTCAGGTGCGCTCTCTGGATTTCGCCCGCAGGTAACAGCCACGCCCCTCACCAGCACATGCAGTGTATGAGAAGAGAGAGAAAGAGAGTTAAACGCCTGTGAGTTTGGATACTAACATGATACGTACTACAGCAAAGTCTCTGGAGGCGCTGACGAGCCCCAACCAAGCACCAGCGCCGCCAGTGATTCTCCTTTTCGACGTGGCTGTATATATAAATAATGCCGTGCTCAACCAGTTTCCGTGTTGATACTCTCCTGGTGATTTTGGTTTTTGTTTTTCCCTCGTTACTACATTGCCTCTATGACATTAACATGCATAGAACACTTTAAAATTAATTTCTATATAAATTATATATAATATATAGGTGGGTGGGTGTCCTTAAGAAGTGGCAGAAGTCATTTTTGCGGTTTTTCTCATTTCGCGGTACTGGTCCCCATTAACCGCGAAATAAGGGGGATTACTGTATTTTGTTTTGCCTCACAATTTCATTTCAGCAGGAGTCATACCTTGCTAGATTAACCTTACCAAAGGGCAGAAGAAAAGCAAAGAAAAAATTGTCTCTTCATCTTCATGTGGACCTTGACCGATATGGTTTGTAGATGACTTTCACCACCGATAATTTTCTTTCACAGTTTCTATCTGAAGCAGCACGATGGCAGAGTGATTAGCATGTCTTCTGTACGGCAAGTGTCTCGGGCTGAACACGAATGTTTCTGCATGTTTCTGCATGAAGTTTGTGGGGTTTCACTGGATTTCTTGCCCTTCGGTGTGAATGTGAATGGTTGCACATATATTGGTCTTGCAATGGACTTGCAAGCTGTTCAGGGTGTACCTTGCCCTTGCCTAGAATTATCTGACCTAGGGTACAGCCTCCCCACAACCACACCCGATTAGGCGGTTCGGCAAATGAATGAAGAAACAAATGAATGGATCCTTGATGTATCCGTTGGACTGCCGAGAAAACCGAATGATGTTAACTGAATGATGTCACTAAGGAATCAACACTACTTTGCATTGATTAAGTCATATCTCTTCTTCTTTTCCTTTCGGCTGTTCTCTTTCAGGGGTCGCTACAGCGAATCATCTGCCTCCATCTTCATAGTAGTCATATTAATGATTCGTATGTTTGATTTGGCATGGGTTTTTACATCGGATGCCCTTCCTGACACAACCCTTTAGCAAGGGACGGAAACACGCTGACGGCTATGTAGCTACTCATGTCGAAAGTCAGCAATGGTTCTTTTACATGAACCTCGCACCATAGACAGTGAGAGACATGGCCAGCCTTTGATAACCCAGTTAGCTGCACTGGGGGGGACAGTGACAACCTTGTGGAAAGTGGGACTCAAACCCCCAACCCTAGGATCACCAATCCAGCGCCTTTTACTACCAGGCCACCACTGTCTGATAAAGTCATATGTACTGTCAGTAAATTTTCCGACCCTGTGGACAGTGCAACTGTGAAAATTAATCGGTTAACGTATCGGAAGCACGCTTGGCTGCCCAATGAGTAGCAAATATATAAAGTATTATGGTTCCAGAGTCTATGGAGTACGGACCAAAAAAAAAAAAAAAAAAACCCATGCCAGCGAATGTGGACGTGACCAGCCACAGTTTTGCATATACCAAGGAACAAGTCCAGTGAATACCGAAAACAATGCTATTGTCAGATTTTATATGGTCCCACCCAGTCTCTCAATATGCAGCCAATGTTAGCAGAGCCGAGAACACCGCCATCATCAAGAACGTAGATTTGCAAAAGCCCCAACGAAACACGAACAACTATGTGGTGAGTCTGCTGAGGAGGTGAAGAGATTGTTTATGGAGTTGATATGACAAAGTCTGTGGTCACATGATTCAAATACTACTGCAGATATCTGCTGTTAATCAACTGTCCGAGTCACAGAAAGCAAACATGTTCATCTATTTTCAGTGTCCTCTAATAACAGCCCTGTGTTTTGTTTTCTCTTAATGTCATGTCGTCTGAATTTTCAGACCATTGACCTCTCTGAGGCAATGTATTTTTCTAGAACATTTATTGAGAATTCTACAATTAATCCCTGATTGGCCAGAACATCGGCACACCCCCTTTCCACTCAACCCCTGCACAGCTGAATGCTGTCCATTTCTACTCCCTATAACTGCCCATGATGCTCTGCTCAAACTAAACAGTCTTCATAAACCACACCTAGTGTTTTCGAAAAACGGACCAATCCTGAGTTGCCTCACCGCACAATGACTCTCTCATTCATTCATTCATTTTTTGAGCCACTTAATCCTAATTAGGGTCGTGGGAAGGCTGGCACCCATCCCAGCCGACTCCGGGCGAGGGCAGAGTACACCCTGGACGGCTCGCCAGGCCATCGCAGGGCAGAAACTTGCTTACGGCTATGCAACCACTCTTGACACAAGTCAGAAATGGTTCTTTTACATGAAGCTCACACCACAGACAGTGAGAGACATGTCCGGCCTTTGATAACCCAGTTAGCTGCACTGGGGGACGAGGACTATCTGTGTATTAAAAAAACTTGAGAATTGGAAATAGAGTGAAGAATATCGCTGAACATGCTCTTGTCTGTGTCAGTGATGGTCTCCGAGAGTTCTGATAAAGGTAAAGGAGGTCTGAATGATGTTAGAAGGGAAGGGGTGTCAAACTGAGAGGGTCAGTTTTCTTTCCTTCATATTCACTGAATGTTGTTGTGTCTAATTTGTTAATCCTACTAAAAAGTGTGTGTGTGTGTGTGTGTGTGTGTGTGTGTGTGTGTGTGTGTTGTCTCTCACTGTGTCACTGTCACATGGCTGGAACTGAAAGTCCTGTGCTTTGTGGAAAACAGGATTCTCCTGCAGGAACAGTTGCTGATTGAAGTCCTGCCCCACCTGGATCAGACATATCAGACATTCTTTACTAATTCAATTTCATTCAAATGCCACATTTTTTTTAAAATTTTTTATAATTAAGTGATAATTTACAAAAAGCAATACAGGGATCCCTCACTTTCAGCAGTTAATTAGGACCGAGATCCCCCCGCAACCGTCGAATTCCACGTAGTAGGATCAACACCCCCCCCCCCTCTGATGTATACGTACATGTATACATGTATATAATATCAATAAATACATATTCAATGCTATAAATGCTTATAATAACAATTACACATTCAAGATAGAAACAAAATATAAATACACACACACATACAGACACACACATTTTTATGTGAAGTGCGCATCCGTGTGCTTGTGATGTAAGTAGTTTTGTTGGGGGGTTTTGGGTTGTTTTTTGTTTGTTGGTCTTTTTTGCACAATTCGCCTTGTTTTGTGGCATTTCCCTTAACTTTTCCCCCTATTCTTCCTTAATTTCCTTATTTTTTAATTCGATAAATATTTATAAAAAAATTAATAAATACACGATGCACAAGCTATTATCAAGATGTTGTCAGTTGCCATCCTCACCGATTCCCTATCCATCCCCACAACCCCCTGATTTAGACCCTGATAATATTCACAAACTCTTTTTATTTGGTTGGTGTGACACGCCTCTGTCAATATTAGTGATGCTAGCCAATTGGCACGTGTCTGTGGCTCTTGTCTCTGAGTGAGAGGACGGTGATTTATATGTGATCTAGAATCATGCACTACAGTCCGCACATAGAACACCGCCTTTGTGTGGATGCCATCTCAGCCCTCGTTTAGTGAGGGTGGGGTACACTCTGGGCGGCTCACCAGGGCCTTACCCTAATCTTATCCATCACAACTAAATGTCTATTCTGAACCCTTATCAGAACCATAAAACCACAATTTAGCCCCGAAATAGCTCCGAGAAAAAGCGAGGACCAGTCAGAATGTCCTCACCTCCCAAAAATGTCTTCACTCTGCTCATAAGAGATGTATTCTAATCCTTAATATGTAATAAGTACAAGCATACACACACACACACACACACACACAAAAGCTACACTATGTAACATAAGGAGCCCCAGGGACAGCAGGTTAGCCTGCAGATATATTTCTGAGTACAAAGAAGTCCTGTGGATTTGTGCACACACTCCGTGTGTGTTTGTGTGTGTGTGTGTGTGTGTGTGTGTAAAAGGCAAAGGGAATTGCTTTACAGGGGAGCAGTTAATGGGTCGCTGGCAACATACAGTTATTTCTGGGAATGAAAGGAATACAGAATATAGGAAACAGACAGATTTGATATTAATACGGAAATAAGAGGTAGGATATGAGTGTGTGTGTGTGTGTGTGTGTGTGTGTGTGTGTGTGTGTGTGAGTGAGACTCACTCGACTAGACTTGTCCAGCAGGAATTGGAATGTGTTGTGGACAGCCTGGAATGCTTCCAACTCTGTCCGGCAAAAAGACATCAAGTAATCCTTTACATGTTCATACACACTGCCATCCAAAGCCTGTGTGAGAGAGAGAGAGAGAGAGAGAGAGAGAGAGAGAGAGAGATTATGCAGTAGTCCTTTAAAGGTAGTTAACCAGGAAAAAGCGAGTAAGCGTATGACGCGTTTGTGGTTCCTCAGTCGAGACGCTGCACAGTAGAAATGCACCGGCCATGTGTTTCTTAGCGTCATGTAATCGTTGGATCAGTGCAGTGCAGTGCAGAGCAGCAGCTGCTGGGAAAAGTCAGCCGGTTCAGATTCCACAGCCTTGACGTGCAAAAACAAAAGTGAAAACCTCCCTCTGTTCTCAGAAATTTAATCGATCCAGAGATTGTGAGTACATCCTGAGTACAGTGTAGGAACAATGAATCTGAACCTTACGGATTTACACGCAGCACGTTTTCAACCTGAACCAGAATACAGTCGGGCCTGATTCATTCAAATCTGTCCGTGACCCGATCCATACAGCCGTCAAATTCATATCTTACAATAATGTAACTAATCAATGCATTCAAATAACACTCACTCTCATCTCATGTATTTGTTTCACTGCCTTTAACTACTGTATTAGGGTCATCAGGGGGCTGGATCCCATCTCAGCCCCCATGCTGTGAAGGTGGGGTACACCCTGAACCATCGCAGGGCAACACACAATCAATCAAGGAGCAATTTGAAGCAGCTTGATGTGCAAGTCTTCGTAAACGAAGAAACCCAAATACCTGGAGGAAACCAATGCAAGTTCAGGGAGAACTTTTTGGTCCCTTCATAAAAAAAAAAACAAACAAAAAAACAAAAAAAACAAAAAACAATAAACTGTGGAACATTTTCAGAGGGGGTTCAAGCTCAGGTTTTAGAGGGGGTTCAACATTTGGGTGTTCAAGCTCCACTGTCAACAGCTGTCAACACTGTCCTCCCAATGCAGCTGACTGGGTTATCAAAGGCCTATGTCTGCCACTGTCTGTGGTGAGAGGTTCATGTAATAGAACCATCGCCGAGTTTCACCAAGAGTAGCTGCATAGCCATCAGTGTGTTTCTGCCCTGCGATGTCCTGGTGAGCTGTCCAGGGTGTACTCTTCTCTCGCCAGAGTCAGCTGAGATGGGGGCCAGCCTCCCTGCCACCCTAATTAGGAATAAGTGGTTCAAAAAAATGAATGAATGAATACTCCTTAAAGGCAGATCTCATTTGAGGAATTCTTTGGTGACTTACCGTGATCAGAGTTGGTGACTGTCTCAGACCAATCAAAGGTGTGTATGTGACGAAAAATGATGATTAACCACAATGGTCTCAGAGCGCTGGCCTAATCACCATTACTATGCATTTACAACTTAACTTCCAGTATTTGTTCCTTTAAGTCAGGGGTCGGGAGCCTTTGGCTCACGAGTCAGATGTGGCTCTTTTGATGACGGCATTTGGCTCTCAGATAACTCAGGTGGCATTTCTTAACAGAATAACTAATACATAATTTTGCTGTCCTTTAAATAAAAACAGAAAAAAAGCCATCAAATGAAACAAAAACATAAATAAATCTCACGCATTTCAATCTATACATGTATTTTCAGTTCCATTTGTCGCCGTGGCGCGCAGCGGAGAGCCAATCCTTTCTGTACTCCAGTGTGTGGGCAGGGCCGATGCCGATGCCTTGAAACTCTAATTTTATTGTATTATATGCAACAGCCTGCGCGAGTTGTTTTTGGGTCAAGAGGTAAATTTCCGTCGTTTTGATCAGCTCATGTGCAAGAAGCCAAGCAGAGCTGGCAAGCAAAACACAATGGACAGACAGGAAAAAACTTCAACCCGCAGACCAGCTGATTGCCAAAACTTGGGACGCGCGTCCTGTCACAAACACTGCAGTGTGAGTCATGTCATATTAACCATGTTTGGCTCCACATGCGCAAGCGAGCAGTCCTTCTCACACCTGAAAAGCATCAAGACCAACCTGCGGTCTCTCTCTATAATGCAATGCTGCACCTCTTTATATTCATTCATTTATTTTCTGAACCGTTTAATGCTCATTAGGGTTGCTGGGAGGCTGGTGCCCATCTCAGCTGACTCTGGGCAACCATTTACACCTAGGGCAGATTTGGAACAGCCAATTAACTTACTGTGCACGTTTTTGGACTGTGGGAGGAAACCGGAGTACCTGGAGGAAACCCATGCAGGCACGGGGAGAACATGCAAACTCCACATAGAAACACCCAGGCTGGGAATCGAACCCAGGACTTCTTGCTGTGAGGCGGACGTGCTAACCACTACGCCACCGTGCCGCCCTCAGGCACAATTCTGCCATGTAAAATCACGATTGTGGGCTCAAGAACACTTCCAGAAATCGATGCAATACAGATGGTTCAAGTAAGGCCACACTATGGAAAACATCATCAATACCCTTCATAATAAATTTAAGTTGTGTTTTTTTTTTTTTTTTTTGGATTTCTCCATTTTACTCACCTAATTTAATTTCAGTTCCCAACCATCCATCAAACAACTACCACCAGCCAGGGAAAGATACAAGCCTTGGCATGTGATTCTGCCACCCGTATCTTTACAAACTGATGTGCATGTGTCTTTGGCGCCGGTCTAACACACTCGGAGGGAAATCGCTATCTTCCCAACTGTACAATTGTGATTGCTGTGAGTGACAGGGAAGTGAGAATATGCCATCCCTCCCATGAGATCAAGGATGGCTGCAGCATCAACCTGGATTCAAATTAGCGATCTCCAAGTAATAGTCAGGAATCTTGTTGATGTTTTGATCGTATTTTTGTGTTTTGCCTGGCCACAAATGAAAACTTTATGATGTATCTAATTACAACACAGCTCAGTATTTTCAAAGGCTTATATACATGTAAGCTTGTATACTGCTTATAAAGCCTACATTTACAGACACAGCAAAAAAAAAAACTGCGCATATGCAATTCATAGGGTACTATCAGATTGTGAATCAGTGTATGCTACGCGGTCTCTCTCGCTGAACTGTTAGTCATTTATTCTATTATGTCTCTGTACACTGTGTGTGTTTATGTGTGTGTTATTTCCTGGCTCACAAATTATTCAATGAGTTGCTATCTTTGCTCTTAAAGCTTCAACTTCCTGGTTTTGTGAAGTCGTGAGAACACACACACACACACACACACACACACACACACACTGAATGATTCATCCCAGGTGGCAAATAATTCCAAACCAAATATGGTTACTTTAGGGACATTATGGGTCATTTATAGTGAGGGCAGTTAAAGTCTTTCATAGGATTCTGGGCCAAATACAGCTGACGATATTTAATGTTAACAGTGACATGCGGTCAGGTTGACAATTGGTGAGGCACTGACATCTCTTGAGTCAGATTTACAAATAAACTAAAAAGAGTTTATCATTCATCATTTGATTGACAACACACATCAAATCAATACCAAAGAGAGAAGCAATGACATGACTGCCCACACAATTAGTATTGTGTATGTTGTGTGGTGTAATGTAACCCCATATCACGCTTCCTTCTATTCTAGTACCTGTAGCATCTTTGAAAATAAATGAAATTCTTTTCAGGCAATGTGTTGTATTTTTTATCTCATATCAGCATTCTTTACATGAACATGTGACGCATATTTCATTTGAGGTTAAAATCTATTCCAACTGCGTTGACCTTTCTTTAGTTATTGACTCTTGTTTTGATTAAAAGTTCAGATTTGTGAATTTTCTCATTGCATTACAAACTTTAAACAAAGAAGATTGTAGGTCGTGCAAGAATTAGTGAGCTCACAGGCACCCTCTGCCATGAGTCAGGGGTACTGTACGCCTCACAGAGGAACTTTTTTTTTTTTTTTTTTTACTGGGTGTTATGATTACTCTGCAGCCGGAACACATTACAGAAATATATTTTATATATTATCCACAATTTGAAATGGCAGAGCATATAATCTGAGTGCTTGAAAGCATTTAATATGCAATTATATAGAGTGACACACTATTTGCATCACATACCAGCACAGTTTGTGAGAGACTGAGAGGCACAGCAAAGCGCTGCCTCACCACACAGCTCCAACCTGTAATTGACATATGGAAATTCTGCTATACTTTAATGAAAAAAAAAAAAGGTAAAAGTGTTTGTAATACAATACCAGCTGATAATTAATTATTAACATTTATTATATTTTATGATTAACATTATGATTAACATTTTTTTTTCTTTTCAATATTGACAGGGGAGGCTCTGCCTCACCTGCCTCCCCTGAATGTTAATAAGAACCGTTGTGTGTGATTAGGTTCAGGTCCATTTTAAACTCGAGACACAGTAGGGTCTCTTTAGCATTGAGTTATTGCTGTTACTCTGGTAGATAGACCTCAGTTAATACATCAGTCCTTATTGTGAAAGTGTGGCAAGTCTGGTACAGCATTTGAGCCGTGACTCATTGTGAATACAGATAAACGCCTTCAACACCAAAAGTCATTCTTGAGAGAGGTGTGAGAGGCGGTTGGCGCTGAGGGGTAGTAAAACACAATGCCGTTATGAATAAGGGAAATCCCAGCAGTCGGGGTCTTTTAGTGTATGAGCTGTTCTCCTTCCCTGGCTTGTACTTCCTGTATAGAGATGACCATTTAAGGAAAAAAAAACTACAGTGAGAAACTAGAAAGGAAAGAGCTTGAAAGAGCACTTCAACACTTGATCTGAAAACAGCCTCGAAATATTGACTGATATACATCCCCAAAGCTGAAGGCCTTGTGAGGGTGTTTCTAGTATGTAGTGGTAAGTACCTTCCACAGGTGATCTGAGGAAGGACTACCAGTGACCTGACAAGAGTGTCATGGCTGCTCAAGGATCATTGATGCATGTGGGGAGCAAAGACTAGAATGTCTGTCCTGATCCCATAGATAAGCTACAAAACCACAAACCACTGAAACAGGAAATGATAGAAAGGAGTCAGAACACACAATGTACTGCAGCTTGCTGTGGATGCGCCTGTCTAAAAAAGCACAAGCCAGGCGGTGTTAATGTTCTGGCTGTATTGCTTCATTATTCTACTAAGGCCCCACTGTCCTGCGCATCAACAAGGTGTTTGACTACCAACCTGGAGGAGTCAATAGGAGCTAACTGGCTGAGCTCTCACAGGAGGGAGGGAGGGACGACAGAGGCACTTTCCCTCCGAGTGTGTTACACCGCTCATAAATACATATACGCTACAGTTCGAAAAGAGACAGGTGGCTGGCATCGTATGTCACAGAGGGGATGTATGCATGCTTTCTCCCCTTCGCTGGTCGGTGGTGGTGGTCATGAGATAGGGGAGGCAATACCTGATGGGTGGGAACCGGATACGACTAAATTAGGAAGAAAATGTAAAAAAATAAGGTTCAGTTCCCCTGGATACACTGGTTTACTCCCACAGCCAAAACATAGGCACATTACGTTAACTGTCTGATTAAAATTGACAAGTGTGAATGGTTTTGTGTGTGTGCTGGTTCTGAGATGGTCTGGTGAGCTGTTCAGGGTGTAGCCAGTCTTCACCAACCTCCCAGTGACCTTAATTCGGAATTAACGGCTTATTAAAAAAAAAAAAAGATTGAATGAGATCCAAGTTTGGTCCCTTTCCGCCCCCCTTTTTTCATTGGGGTGAAACAATGAAAAATAGAAACCTCATTTTTGAGTGGCATCCGAACACATACACACACACACTTCATTAATATTATTTGGGGTTTGATAATTGACGACCAGAAAGTTTTAAAAGGACTGACCCCAATGTCTGACTCCGATATGGCACCCCAATAATCAGTGGAATAACCTCCAACAAGCTGGAAGTTGCCCCAGTTCCTAATTTCCGAAATTCCAAGTTGAATGACTGTCCCATGGGAGACTCTCTCTCTTTCTCTCTCTCTCTCACACTCACACACACACACACAACTGTGACTGCAGAACGTTTTTCAGAATTATGAGTAGAGTGAATCACACCATAGCTTGATGACGGAAAATAAAAAATAGAGTAGAACAGTTTTTTTTTTTTATAACTGCAGCTATAACATACAGTGCCAGTCAAAAGTTGGACACACCCTGAAACAGGAGGTGTGCACAAACCTTGGACTGGTACTAGATGTGGTACCATGAATATTTTGAATCCTTTTATTCCGGTGAATGTTATAAATAACCTGAGACCAAGATTTCTCAGGCATTCAGTTTTCCCATAAGGTGAATTTTAAAATAGGTGACAGGTACATCTTTTTGTCTATTCCACATATATTATTATACACGGTACTTTCTATATTCGTGCCATACACATCTTACGATTAAGAACAACCAATAAAACTAAATCACTGAAAAACAATTTCAAATGGTACTCATAAGCAGTTCTGCTATCGGACACCAGAGGGAGCTCTTGATACTGTAGCCCAGGCTGCCAGTACACTTCCTCTACTGTACATGAGAGGTGTAGGAAAATGACAGAACAAAAGAGAGCAATGCAGAAAACCAGAAAAGGGGATTCACTGAAAGAACAACAACAACCACAACAATAAAAAAACCCAAACTGAAGAAGCTATACACTGCACATGCAGTTTCTCCTGGTGCATGCTTTGGAATGGAGACAAAAATTGACAAAATACAGCAAAGCAAAAACGATGATGATGTCTCCTTAGTGACAGAACAGGCGTATCGAACCAGCTGAGCCAATGAGAAATGAGGAAGGTAGGCAGAAAGCCTGTGTGTGATTCGCCAGCTGGCAGCCCTGAAGCCCTGACTGTTCAGATATCAATAATTCACTGTAGGCTCCTAGCGCTTGGATCGCACTTGTACAGCCTGAGGTCAAACCCTTGTTAGGAAGTGGCGGAGAGGAAAGATCATGTAGCAATTCAGCCACACAGAAAACCGACTTGACGACACGAAAGCACCACAGTCCAGCTAAACTCTTACTTTTAAATGCTCCGTCGCTCCCATCGTTGCTATTCACCTTGACGGAAAATCATCCTAAATGCTCACTTTATACTTCCTAGTTTTATAGTAACATGACCAGATGTGTTTTATGGTCATCAATAACATTATGAAAGTTAAAAAAAAACCAACAAATAAACAAACTGGTAAATGGTAAAGAAATTCATTAATTCATTCATTAAACTGATTAATCCTACTAGAGTCGAAGAGAGCCTGGAGCCTATCACAGCCGACCCTCTGTGAAGGCGGAGCACACCCCAAATAGCTCACCACTACATCGCAGGTCAACACACACACAGTCATAACACTCACACCGAGGGGCAATTTGGAACAGTCCATTAAACTACCTTGCACGTCTTGACTGTTAGAGTAAACCAGAGCATCAAGAGGAAACCCACGCAAGCACAAAGAGAACATGCAAACGCTACACAGAAATGCCCCTGCTTAGCCCGGGACTTGAGCCCAGAACCTTGTTGCCCTGGTAAAGAAATGAACAGTTGTAATGTACTGTAACTAATAGTGAGAAATAACTTCTTTCCTTATTGCTAAGCACCATTAAATGCAACTATACACTGGTAAAAATAAATAAGCATCATGACAATTTTTTAATATATAAAAATATATAATTGCAAAAAAAAAAAAAAAAAAAAAAAAAAAAAAGTACGTGACATCTTATTATAGGAAAATAATTACCTTCAGGATGGCAGGGCACACCTATAACAAGCACGCTCATGTTTTATACCTTGTATACCTCAGCATAATCATACGTCTTCAATTCTAGCAAGCTAAGCACGCGGCCCCTGGAAAGATATAATATATACTCCAAGACCAAGTCCAAATGTCTGTGAACTGAATTTTGAAACGGACTTAATCAAGAATAGTACCATTTAATTTGCCTTCCATTTTGGACTTCAGCCAGGGTTATGTTTGCCTTTATTTTGAGCATGTGTACGTGAGATGGCTACAGATTTTAGCTTTATTTGGTGCACCAACAGGGTGTCAAAATACAATCCCAATTCTAAAACAAGTTGGAACGTTTTCATCATCATCATCCTCATCATTATCAGTGAAGTTAACATACACAGCCATTCACACTTATACCTACGGGTGCTAGGGACACTTAAAACAACCAGTTAGCCTACTGTGCATGCTTTAGGACTGTTGGAGGAAAGTGGAGAACCCTGAGGTAACCATGGATATATGTGAGGCGCTCCACCGAATGTCGGCGCTCGTCGCAAGTGACGTATGGTGCTTGTGAGACAAAGCGAGGCTTATCCGGACTTCCGATCTTTCAAGTGAGCAAGTGAAGGTTGAGTACTAAACAAGTACTATGACCCCTAAAATATAATCCTTTTGTCAACGTGGACATTCATGCAAAGTTTGGAGAACATCCCTTCGAAAAAAATGGGCATCTGTGTCAAATTTGAAGAAAATCCTGAAAAGTATTTTCCCTCGCTACTTCATGGTTCAGTTTCTGCGGCTTCAGTGCATCATGGGTTTTTCAAAAATATTCATCGGAAAATAAAAAAATGAATGAAAATAGGGAAAAAGTTAACGAGAATGCTGCAAAACAAGGCCAATTATGCAAAAAATCCCCAAACAAATAAAAACAACAAAAAAACCCAACCCAACAGCACTACAGTACTTACATTTTTATGTGAGGTGCGCATCTGTGTGTGTGTATTTATATTTTATTTACATCTTATCCATTATTTTTGAATGTTTAATTGTTATTATAAGCATTTATAGCGTTGAATATGTATTTATTAATATTATATACACATATACAGGGGGGATGGATCCTGCTTCGGCGAAATTGGCGGTCGCGGGGGTCTCGGTCAAAATTAAACGCGGAAAGTGAGGGATCCCTGTATTTTCTTCACAAAAACATGGATCAGATGATTGAATACACGTATGGACTGTCGGCTTGACAGATCGAAAACATGTCTCCAGCACAGACTCACGGCATACAGGCAGAGCTCACTCGCTCACTCACCGAACCTCTTAATCCTTTTAGAGTAGCTCGGCGCTGCAGAATATCTCAGCTGACGATGGATGAAGGTGGAGTACACACTGAACAGCTCGCCAGACCACCGAAGGGCCAACACGCCAACACACACACACCACCAAGGGGCAATTTGAAACATCTAAATAGCCTAATGCGCATGTCCATTGAGTGTGGTATGCGAACATGCTGTCCACTTGCTGCAGTACAACAACCGCATAAAATATGATATTGACAGGTTTCTGTAAATGTACACGTGTTGCCTGCATCTCATGCCAAAATAGTTTACCCCCATGTTATACAAGCTTTCCGTTTAAACCACACATAGTCATTAATAGTCAAAAATAGTCAGAAAAACGGCAACTGATCCAGGTTATGATGCTGAAATCATTTTTCGCCAGTCTTTAATGAGATAAGTTTTCATTACAGAAGATCTCTGATTATGATTTAGTGTCTTTTATCATGGTAACAGATGTACATGCATTACTGAGTACAGTCGGCCTTCTACTTACGAAAGCCTCTGAATGCAAAAAAATCCAGGTTAGCAAAAACATTTTCCGAAATTTTCGTCCGCTTTTTACGAAAATAACCTCTTTTTACGAAAAGCGCCAAACGCGCCATTCAAAAATTCAAACGCGCCATTCACAAATTTAAACAATGCGTGATTAGCAATTACTCTCTCATTGGCTATCTCTCAACATCCCGCCCCGCTGGCTTCCCATTGGCCAGGAGGCAGCTGAACTGTACCCATACTTCCTGCACCCATACTTCCAGTTTGTCACACGTGTGAGAGGGGAGAGTTGAACAGAAATTTTGGGTTGTGAGTTTATTTTGAGATTGATCATTGCAGTGTTATATTTCGTTATACATCATGGACCCGGAAAATACAGAAAAGCGGAAATACAGTGATGGAGGCGATTGTTTCGGAATGATATTGAAGCAGAAGGAGGCATGAAAACAGTGCTCCGTGGGACAATACTGCCGATGTCGAAAGGAAGCAAGTTAATATTGAATCAGGACCTCTGATCTTTCAAACAGGTCCTGTAATTCCGCTTTAAATGCAACTTGCTGTCCATTTAAACATTTAAATACAATTGCTCCGTCAGCTGCGCGATGCGTGTGGGTGGAGCCCGCATTCGGCAAAACACACCAGAGAGACGGAGAGAGAGAGAGTTTGGTGTGTGTGTGTGTGTGTGTGTGTGTGTGTGTGTGAGAGAGACAGAGAGAGAGAGAGAGAGAGTTTTGTGTGTGTGTGTGCGAGAGAGAGAGAGAGAGAGAGAGAGGGAGAGAGAGAGAGAGAGAGAGAGAGAGAGAGACAGTGTTGTGTGTGTGTGTGTGTGTGTATATGTGTGTTAATAAAAATGTTTAATAATGGTTTAATTAATAAATATGTTAATAAAATTGTTTAATATGTTAATAAAATGTTTAAATGGTTTAATAAATAATTTTGTTTTACTTTAAACACATATTTCATACAAAATTGTTGTACTTTTATCATTTATAAAGGGTCTTGGGAGCCTTAGAACGAATCAGGCGTTTTACATGTAAAATGCGCTTTTACTTACGAAAACTCCAGGCTACGAAAAAGGCTCTGGAACAGATTAATTTTGTGAGTAGGGGGTATGTCCAAATATCATTTGTTAAACACTTATTTGTTCTTTTTCAACATCGTATTCCATATTTTGTCCAATGTTTTTGGTTGTAATAACCTTCATTCTTCTGGAAAGGCTTTTGACCGAGTACAGGTACTGATGATGGAATAGGAGTTCTGGGTGGAGTCTACATTAAGCCAGCCTTACATAATCAACGTGCAACAATGATTTTCCATGCAACACTATCATAATCAACCAGTCATTGCAAGTTGACTGTCATAACTCAATCTTAAATATTCACCATCTTGCGTTGGAAATCTGTCATTTTGCATTTTCCATCTTTGAACCCGAGGGTGTGCAGACAATTGCTGACATGTTAAGGGTTTTGGAGCATCGCTGTATTTTGTAATAATCTGTGTCCATTCAGCCATATGAGCATTACTGAGGTCGGGTGCTGATGGGAGAGGAGTCTTGGGGTGGAGTCTTCATTACAATCCACCCCAGTGGTATTCCGGCAGGCAGAGATCAGGGCTTTATGCAAAACACCCGTGTTCTTCCACTCCAACATTGGAAAACCACTTCAGTGTTGGTCTCAGGTTGTGCACTGGGTAAGGTTAAGATGCATCAGGTGAAGACCTCACACTTCCAGTGAAGGGCACGTGTACGTCTACAACACACAAATTCAGCTTAATACACGAGAATGTGTGCTTCCAACCGTGGCCACTTTCACATCTGGTAGTCACATGGGTACAGAGTGGCTGGATGTCACATGATATTCTTGTGTGATCATATCTCACCTCCCCAACCTATATGCAAATGAACATGTACGGCATTTCTGTTTGCAAAACTGAATTGTTGTTCTTAACTGGCGATAAGAAACAATGTGCATTGAGGGCCTCACAGCTCGTATCATGTGGACTTGTCCGGGAGATGAAAATATCAAGTGGTCAAATTGTCCAGTGGGAAATATTAAAATTATAAATGAATTAATAATTAGCATATTCACCAGACTCAAATCCAACACCCAGTACAGTGGCACAGTTGGTAGTACTCTCGCCTTACAGCAAGAAGGTCTCCGGTGACCCAGTTAGCTGGACTGGGTGGGTGGGTGGGGGTGGGGGGGGCAGTGACAAGCCGTTGAGAGTGGGGCTTGAACCCCCAACCATAGGATCAGTGATCCAGCACTTCTACCACCAGGCTACCACTACCTTTTATGTAATCACAGGGATCCTTCACTACTTCGCTCTTCAATTCATGCGACTTCGGTACATCGCGGGTTTTTTTAAATTTTTTTAATAGTCATAGAATTAAAAAAATAAGGAAATTAAGGAAGAATAGGGGAAAAAGTTAAGGGAAAATTCCGCAAAAACAAGGCCAATTATGCAGAAAAACTAACAACAAACACAAAACAAAAAACAACCCAAAACCTCCCATCAAAACGAGATACATTTTTGTGAGGTGCACACCTGACTGCGTGCACGCGCATCTGCACGTCTCTGTGTTTGTGTATTTATATTTTATTTACATCTTATGCATTATTTTTTAATGTTTAATAAGCCGTCAGCGTGTTTCCGCCCTGCGATGGCCTGGCGAGCTGTCCAGCGTGTACTCTGCCCTCGCCCTGAGTTGGCTGGGATGGGCACCAGCCTCCCCGCGACCCTAATTAGGATGAAGCGGTTACAGAAAATGAACTGATGAACTGTTTAATTGTTATAAGCATTTATAGCATTGACTATGTATTTATTGCTATTATATATACATATACGTACATCTACGCGTCAGTAGAAGGGGGGGGGGGTGATCCTACTTCGCAGAATTCGGTGGTCACGTGGGGATCTCGGTCCCAATTAATGAAAGTGAGGGATCCCTGTAATCTTACTAATAGTAAAACTTAATGTTAAATTGTACCAACATCATCCAAATTATTGAGAGCTATATTTTTATAGACAGAAAACTAACAGTATCCATACGTTGCATGTCTTTGTCCTTTAAAGCAAATAATATAAAAATACATATTTGTTCTCTTCAACCAACATATGGTCAATCTGCTTAGACAGGTATGACTTCATAAGTTCATGTCTCATAGATTTGCTCTTGAGATTTGAGGCTCGTGTTGCCTCGAAATAATGCATTCTTTGGCTCAGCAAGTCCACTAAATAACTGACAAGTAAGCATTTCCAAGAAAAGACTCCTTTCCTTTTTGACATGCACACATCACAGCCTCTGAAAAAATATTGTAAGTATTTGTATTAACGGCGCAGGCTGATATGCTAGAACCCCGCCAAAAAGGAAGGTGAACAGGTTTCTGGATTAACATCACTAAATAAGGACATGTTCTGTTGCTGTCACGACACACAGATACACCACAGCTCTGTGTATGCTGTCAAACACTTTGCTGATCTGTGCAATGGAATGAAAAGCCACTTGTCGTTTTTGAAGATTAGAAAAAGGAGCCAAAAATGATGCTCAGTGAATGTGCAGTGGAATTCTTTCCTCAAAATATGCAGGCTGGGAGACAGATAGAGCGGTGGCACAGCTGTGGAAACAGGCTCGTTAAAGCTGAAGAGTAAAAGTGAGAAGCTTGTTCTCGTGGTAACGATGGGACCCTGGAGACATGAGGTGCTGGGAAGTGACCCTGAGTGTGTGGGGTAGAACAGTGCATACCAGACATGCCTCTTTAACACACACACACACACACTGGCATGAGCACTTGAACCACAGCTTTATCTAGTGCCGAGTTTCAACTTAACTTCAGTTCTCAGACAGAATAAAATGCAAACTTGGATGAGAGATGAAACCAAACATCCGTGCCTGCCAGTCGCAATACAGGAGGCATGTCTTCTGTGTGTCAATCCTAGTGAAGGAGGTGTGGATTGTGGGTGTGGATTTTGGGCCTCGGAGTCATAGTGAAGGTGTGGCTTCTCTGCCTGTAAGTAGCAGTAAAGAAGGCAAGGTGTCTGTGCCTGTCAGGCCCAGTGAAGGAGCCATGTCTTCTGTGTCTGACAGACCTAGTGAAGAAGCCATGTCTTCTGTGTCCGACAAGCCTAGTGAAGGAGCCATGTCTTCTGTGTCCGTCAGTCCTAGTGAAGGAGCCATGTCTTCTGTGTCCGTCAGTCCTAGTGAAGGAGCCATGTCTTCTGTGCCTGTCAGGCCTAATGAAGGAGCCATGTCTTCTGTGCCTGTCAGGCCTAATGAAGGAGCCATGTCTTCTGTGCCTGTCAGGCCTAGTGAAGGAGCCATGTCTTCTGTGTCCGTCAGTCCTAGTGAAGGAGCCATGTCTTCTGTGTCTGACAGGCCGAGTGAAGGAGCCATGTCTTCTGTGTCTGACAGGCCGAGTGAAGGAGCCATGTCTTCTGTGCCTGTCAGGCCTAGTGAAGGAGCCATGTCTTCTGTGTCTGACAGGCCGAGTGAAGGAGCCATGTCTTCTGTGTCTGACAGGCCGAGTGAAGGAGCCATGTCTTCTGTGCCTGTCAGGCCTAGTGAAGGAGCCATGTCTTCTGTGTCCGACAGACCTAGTGAAGGAGCCATGTCTTCTGTGTCCGACAAGCCTAGTGAAGGAGCCATGTCTTCTGTGTCCGTCAATCCTAGTGAAGGAGCCATGTCTTCTGTGTCCGTCAATCCTAGTGAAGGAGCCATGTCTTCTGTGCCTGTCAGGCCTAGTGAAGGAGCCATGTCTTCTGTGCCTGTCAGGCCTAATGAAGGAGCCATGTCTTCTGTGCCTGTCAGGCCTAATGAAGGAGCCATGTCTTCTGTGCCTGTCAGGCCTAGTGAAGGAGCCATGTCTTCTGTGTCCGTCAGTCCTAGTGAAGGAGCCATGTCTTCTGTGTCCGACAGGCCGAGTGAAGGAGCCATGTCTTCTGTGTCTGACAGGCCGAGTGAAGGAGCCATGTCTTCTGTGTCTGACAGGCCGAGTGAAGGAGCCATGTCTTCTGTGCCTGTCAGGCCTCGTGAAGGAGCCATGTCTTCTGTGCCTGTCAGGCCTAGTGAAGGAGCCATGTCTTCTGTGTCCGTCAGTCCTAGTGAAGGAGCCATGTCTTCTGTGTCCGACAGGCCGAGTGAAGGAGCCATGTCTTCTGTGTCTGACAGGCCTAGTGAAGGAGCCATGTCTTCTGTGCATGTCAGGCCTAGTGAAGGAGCCATGTCTTCTGTGTCTGACAGGCCTAGTGAAGGAACCATGTCTTCTGTGCATGTCAGGCCTAGTGAAGGAGCCATGTCTTCTATGCCTGTCAGGCCTAGTGAAGGAGCCATGTCTTCTGTGTCTGACAGGCCTAGTAAAGGAGCCATGTCTTCTGTGCACCTGTCAGGCCTAGTGAAGGAGCTATGTCTTCTGTGCACCTGTCAGGCCTAGTGAAGGAGCCATGTCTTCTGCGTCCATCAGGAGCCATGTCTTCTGTGCCTGTCAGGCCTAGTGAAGGAGCCATGTCTTCTGTGCCTGTCAGGCCTAGTGAAGGAGCCATGTCTTCTGTAGCTGACAGGCCTAGTGAAGGAGCCATGTCTTCTGTAGCTGGCAGGCCCAGTGATGTTGGCATGTCTTCTGTGACTGTCAGTCCCAGTAAAGAGGAAGGAATTTCTTTGCCTGTCAGTCCCACTAAAAAGATCATGGACTCTGTGCCTCTCAGTCTGAATGAAGGTATGGCCTCTGTGCTGATCTGCCCAAGTAAGGAATGTGTGGTTTTGAGCCTGTCAGTCCCAGTGAAAAAGACATGACTTCTGTGCCTTGTTGGGTGAAGTGAAAGGGGGATAGCTTCTATGCCTGTCAGTCTCCGTACACAGGGCATCACTTTTGTGCCTGTCGGTCCCATTGAAAAAGGTCTGACTTTTGTGCCAGTCAAGACAAGTGAAGAAGGCAGAGCCCAGTCAAAAATGTGTCTTCTGTGCCTGTCAGTCCCAGTAAATGAGGCATGAATTCAGTGCCTGTAAGTACTAGTAAAGAACACGTGTATTCTGTGTGTGTGTCAGTCCCAGTGAAAGAAGCGTAGTTTGTGTGCATATCAGTCACAGTGTGATCTCACACTTTTAGTAAAGCAAACCAAAACACCATAAGATGAGACTTGATGACAGACACACTGCTAACTTTATATTAATATGCCTTCACTTCTCTTGATATTGGACTGCAAGACTTAAGCAACAACAACAAAACAAGCAAAGAGGAAGAAAGAAACCTGCTGTTTCAGATCTGGTTTGTACTGTGCCACAAACTGAGCATTACTGATCATGGTGAGGTACACGGGAACACAGCTGGAAAATGGACAGATGCAGATCATAGAGTTCGCTGAGAGAACATGAACTTTTTGTGGTGAGTGACTGCATTTCTGGTCATGACCTCAACTTGGCAGAAGAGAACATGTCAATGTAACACAAACTATAAAGCACAGCTGAGCGTGAGAATGAGAACTGGGAGAACAGCGTCACAGTTTGGGATGAACACTGAAGTTTCAGTTATTTCAATGGTTTCTCAAGACAGAAACGGTTATGGCTGGCATGAAAAGAAAATCAAAACCAAGAAGAGCATAAAAGTACTCGAGATATATTTCAAAGAACATCTCTCTCGCCATATCTCTTTCTGTCCCTCTTCTCAAAAATTTGAAGCAGCCAGTTGCTGTTATGTGTTTTTGGACTGGACTGGTGGTGGTGGTGGAAAGGGGCCCACCACAGTACCTGGAGGAAACACATGCAGAAACAGGGACAACATGCAAACTCTACATAGGAACGCCCTTGCCGAGCCTGCGACTCAAACCAAGGACCTTCTCACTGTGACCTGGATATGCAGCTGAGCTGTCCAGTTTAAGAATTAGATGTTGAAATCTCACTCATTTGTCGACCTACATAATCCTATGTATAGGGTCTTGGGGAAACTGGAACCTATCTCAGCCAATGCAAAGGTGGGGTGCACCCTAAACCGTTCACCAGGCCAACCAGACCGTTCACCAGTGACAACCAGACCATTCACAGTCACATCCACACCGAGGAGTAATTTGGAACAACTAATTAACCTAATGTGCATGCTTTTGGACCATGAGAGGGAACCGGAGTACCCGGAGGAAACCCACACAAGCACAGGGAGGACTCGACACTTAAATTGGTGGAACTCCACACATGTAAATTCCACAGAGAGACACCCGAGCTGGGAATCGAATACAAGCCTTCCTGCTGTGAGGCGGACGTGCTAACCACCACACCAGCACACTGCACATATATATTATTTTACTCAAAATTTTAATTAGTGTGCTGGCAGTCCTGATTGGTTTATAAGCAGTTGATTGAAGCTGGATACGGTTGAAATGTCTGAAGGAAAGTAATCAGCAGAGTGTTTTTGCTAATATATACAGTGGTACATCATCTTACGATAGGCCCAGAATATGAAAAATCCAGTTTATGAAAAACATTTTCCTAAATGTTTTGTCTCTGTATACAAAACAGGTTCTCCTGACGAAACACACCATTCAAACATTAAAACGCACCATTCAAACAATGCACGACGTGCTCTCCCACTGACTACATGTCCCAACATTCTGCCTCGCTGGCCTCCCATTGGCTATCTCCCAACATCCCGCCCCGCTGGCCTCCCATTGGCTAGGAGGGATGACGCAGCGCCCTCCTATTGGCTATTATGGAGCTGCATCTCCCATAATGATTTTCGTGTAAAAGACAGAGTTACTGGCATTTAACCTTCCATAAACTTTTATAAGATTATAACTCTGCTAAGAAGACATGATCAAGACACGCGTGCACAGACACACATGCGCGTGTGTGATTTCCGGTATGAGTAAAAAGAAGAAGCGAGCTCGTGGCATGCGGTTGAGTGATATCACAAAGGAATATGGCCAAACCAGTCTACCATCAGTACGATATTGAAGGAGAAAGAAGTCTTAAAAGGTATACTTTTATAATTTTTAAAGGATTTAGGGGTAGTATTGGGGGCCTGGGAACGAATCACGCGTTTTACAAGTAAAATGCGGTTCAATTTACGAAAAATCCAGGTTACGAAAAAGGCTCTGGAACGGATTAATTTCGTAAGGTGAGGTATCACTGTAATGACATTCCTGTTATTTTATGTGCTGATAGACTCAATGACTTGAACTCAAAAAAAAAAAAAAAAAAAATGAAAGTATATCAACATAATTCTAGGCTCTCACCTTGATACAGTTGGCCAGGTCGGTCTGGTAGTAGCGGTCCTGATGTGCGTTGGCCGCTGCGAGGGTGAGAAGGTATTCGTTTCTGGCATGAGTTGCTTTGGAGTTGCAATCACTCCTCTTGGCTTTGAGCTAACACAGAAATTACACACATTTTAACTCTTAAACAAACTGCATTAAAACATTTAAATGCATAAATAACCACACACACACACACACACACACACACACACACACAAAACCCTGTGTAAGGTTTTAAATTTTTATTGTTCCAGGAGTGTCACATCATAGCTGAGCTGGTGCTGTGACCTCAGCATCTTCACAAGCTGGAATGAGTGAAGGAAAAAACACTGCACTGTATTTCTCTGTGTGTGTGTGTGTGTGTGTGTGTGTGTGTGTGTGTGTGTGTGTGTGTGTGTGTTTGGGGGGGGTGCAGGTACGAGTGTTTCAGGCAAAAAAAAAAGGGGGGGGGGGTATTTGAAAGTGATGTCCACTTTTGATCGAGGCGGTGATGCTCACCTTGACGCTGGCCTTCTGTAAACTAATCCTTGACTGAAACAGGCCCAGCTTTGACCTGAGAACACACAGCAGACTTTAATGAGGCACTGGGAATCAAACCCAGCTCTACACACCACACCACAGAGATCATCATCCTACAGCCTTGAAAGCAGTGAGAGTTCAATCTGTCACACTATGAAAGAATGCTTTGCAACTTCACAGTGGTTTTAACAAAACAAGGATCGGATTGTTGTTGCGTTGTGAAAGGCAGGAAGAGGCCTTTTTTTTTTTTTTTGTTTTTTTTGTTTGTTTTTTAAACCAGCCTACACTCAGAGTTGCGAGAGTAAGAGAAAGCACACATTAAAAATTTGACTGGGATTAACGATGGCACACATCCTGAACAAGAAGTTACAAGAATTCAAAGGCTGCGTGTCAGACCAAGATCTGATGGAAGGAAAACGTATTAATGTCAACACTGATTGCAGTGAACAGCTACAGCGCAGTCAAGAAGGACTAATTGTTTTATTGCTATTCATGAGGGACTGAATTATTTGTGCTTGGGGCGGGGCTATCGCTACAGGAGATTATATCTGATCAAGACAGTTTATTATGGTTCACAGAAGGTGGGCTTTTTAATACCCGAGCCATAGTGGCTCATCGGGGCTCATATTCCCGGTTTCCATAGCGTGAAGGTACCAGGAGTTCAACTCTTCCTGGATGGGACGCTAGTCCATCGCAGGTTACCTTCCCAGTATGTTTTACTGGTACCCATTTATACTGCTGGGTGAACAGAGGCACACTTGTGGTTAAGACCTTGCCCAGGGGTCTTAGCACAGTGGGGGTCTAACTGGGATTTGAACACATAACCTCCCAATCATGAGTGCAGCATCCAAACCACTATGCCACCTTCACTCACAGAAGGTGGACGGTGGCCTAATACTACTACTACTACTGCATCTTCTGCCTTCTGGGACTTAGGCCACTGACAAGGTCCCTCAAACTGACTGCCTCCCACGTCAGTCTCTCCCCCATGTGAGGCCAAGCTTCTTCGTGTCTGTCTCTAGATCACGTCACCAGGTATTCCCCGGCCAGCTTCTCTTCCTTCTCCCTAGGGAGATTCCATCTGAGGGCCCAATATTGATGGTAGTCCTGATATAAAGAATGGAAGTTGGCTACGTTGCTTTCAGATGTCTCCAACTATAACCAGCCCACATCATAGGTCCTCTAGCAGGAGATACTTCTTCTCCCAATGCTGAGATGTTTGTTAATTGTCTTGCTGGTGATTTTCTAACGATTTTACATGCCTAGGAGTTGAGGGGAGGTCTAATCAATATTATTAAAGGGGAATGGTGAAAGAAATAACTTTTATATCCACAGCTTAAAAGAACGGGCTTGTCAAATCTCGCCACTTAACTTTATTACTGGGAATAAAATATAGCCCCGGGACCGCAGATATATCAATACTGACTTAACTCGCCAGCTCGACATGCTCCCCAGTTACACCCCTATTTCCCCCCTCTGTCACCCTCTTATCTACTTACAATTGGCTGTTAAATCTGAGAACTTGGTTTCCATAACTAAACTGTTACAAACAATTATAGTATCTAGCTAATAATCCGCAAAGGAGAAAGACAAACATCTCTGAAGGGGTTCACTTGAAGACATGCTGACTCAATTACTGTACTGCGTTTTGTTTAATAAATTCACGAGGGGGCACTCAATTTTATACCATCTTTGAGTAGGCAGATGATTGTGTAGGAAGACTTGAAGGATTTGAGACGTATCTCCTGCTGGATTTTAATTGGCGATAATCCGACGACTCTGGTGTAGTTTCATTGTAAAGTCTTTATGATTAAGCTGTAAAGGGGACAGTTCTGGAGCCCTTAGCTTCAGGGCTGAGACCCCACTGCATGTAGAGTACCTACTTGGCCTCGATGTCTGCTTTTTCCCGGACGGCCTGGGCCATCTGCTCCAGCTCAAAGTACTTCTTTTTGGATTTTGCCAGGTCTTTCACAGAATCTTGGAATTCAGCCTGGATCCGACCCAACTGCTCGATGCACTGAAGAGAGGGCACCACAAAAAAAAAAAAAAAAACAACAAAAAAAACATCCATTCATTTATATATTCATGTATTTGCCGATTCACTTAGTCCTACTCGGGATGTGGGGAGGACGGAACGTCTCAGACGACTCTGTGAAGTCCATGCAGGTGACATACAACCTGAACAGTTTGTCAGACCATCACAGGACCAACACACAACCATTTACCGCATTTTCCGGGGCATAAGGCGCACCGGATTATAAGGCACAATAGCATGGAACGACACCCGGATTGGCCCTGCCCATGCATAAGGCGCACCGGATTATAATGTGCATTAAGCGAAACAAAAGTCAGAGAAGTCAAACTTGATTCAACTCTCACATATAACTCTCAACATTGTTCAGTTATTTGAGCTGCTGAAGGAAACCGGAGTGCCCGGAAAAACCTAAAAGCCGAAGAGTTGGACCCAAAAAAAAAACCCTTCTTTTTGAGAGACGGATGGGTTAACTACTACGCCACCCTGAACAGCTCACCAGACTATCACAGGGCCAACACATGCACACAAGTATTCACACTCATACATTGGGGCAATCTGTGACAGCCAGTTAGCCTAATGTACATATCTTGGGACTGTGGGAGGAAACTCCAAGTAAACCCAATGAAAATGATGGAAGCATGATGAGAACATGCAAACTCCACAGAGAAACTTCTGATCCCTGAACCTTCTTGCTGTGAGGCTCATGTGCGAACCACTGTGCCACCATACTTCCCTGTACTGTACTCCTTGTAGCCAAATGAACTCAACATAGCAATTAATTTCAGTTCAAACAAGAAACATTATGATCCAATTTCCAATTTCAATAAAATGTAAGTAGAGCACTGACTGGCAACCATGTTCCTAAGCTCCGCCTCTCTGAAGACCATTGCTCCAACCTGATGGTCTAATCGTAGCTTTATTTCTGTTGGATAACTCCCCAGGAACAGGCTCAGTGTTCACCTCTCTTCAATATGCCCTTCAAAGCTGTACATCAACGCACATACACACCAGTGTAGAAGAAACCATTGAGTGTGAGAGCACTACCTTCTTGAGCTGCTGCTCTTTGTAAAGGCGTACACTCTTGGCAGGGTCCGAGATCTCATTCTTGTAGTTCTCGCAAATGTAGAGTCGAGTCTGGTTCACCTCCACTGTGCCCTCCAGATATGCCCTCCACACCCCATACACATTCCTGTAACAGAGGAAGTGTCAGTCTGCAAGGCTTTTCCACGGTCTCTATCAAGGCTTATTCGGGGAACAAGCCACATGCAACAAAGCAGATCAAGGTACTGCAGGCACATAACAATGGAAGAACAAAGATCCTTTATTTTTAAAATATATTCATTCACTCATTTGCTGAACCGCTTAATCTTATTAGGGCCGAGCTGAAGTTGGAGCCTATTTCAGCCAACTATGGATGATAAAGGTGAGTACACTCTGAACAGCTTGCCAGACCATCGCCGCATCAACACACGCACACTTACACCCAGGGGCAATTTGGAGCAGCCAAGTAGCCTAATGTGCACATCTTTGGACTGTAGGAGGAAACTAGAAAACCCTCATAAGCATGGGGAGTTCATGCAAACTTCATAAAAACCCCACTGAGCCCGGTACTCGAACCCAAGGTCTTCTTATTACAAGACAGACGTTCTAGCCACTATACCACAGTGTTGCCCTTTTTAAAACATAGTGCTATTCAAATGTTTTGGTGCCCTTAAAGGTTTGCAGAATACAGTGGTACCGTTCACTTACAAAATTAATCCGTTCCGCGAACAAGCTCGTAAGACAAAATATTCTGTACTAAAATTAAGTGTAATTATGCATCCTCTACAGTAGGTGGCAGTGGCACTGTTCCTTATGATCTAGGGAAAAAGCACCGAGCAAATGATATGAAGTGCAATGAACACTATTTATAGTCGTGTATGGGGCGCTGGGGGGGAGGGGGGGGGTTCCTATAGGGGCGTCACAGAAAATAATTGAGAAGCACTGCACAAGGCATTCTTGGGGCGCGGAGGAATACACGTGAAAGAATACAAGGCTAATCAGCTCGGAAAAGACATTTACACAGCAAAGCTCGTAAGTCAAAATTTTGCTTATTGGACAAGGCAGATTTTTGGTGGGATCGAAGCTCATATCATAGAAAATTCATTATAAAAGGCACTCATAAGCCAAGGTTCCATTGTACTGTATAAACTTTGGGCAGCACGATGGTATGGTGAGTATCACATCTGCCTCACAGCATACAACATAATTCAGAAATTCATAAGTGGAGTAGATTGGATGACATTGTTGCCTTACAAGCAAGAAGGTCCTGGGTTTAAATCCCAGCCTTGAAATCATATCTAACCTTCTGTGTGGAGTTTGCATGTTCTTCCTGTGCTTCTGTGAGTTTCTTCTCGGTGCTCCAGTTTCCTCCCACAACACAAAGACACGGATTGGGACTGCTGGTGTTCGAATAGTATGATTGCATCAGATAGATGCATCATGAATAGAATGCTGAAGGTCGGTACACCCGAGACAGATCATCATCGAATTGCATCGCAGGACCCACCCAACCTTCCACTTCCACACCCACTCCCACCCCTAGGGGCATCAGGGACGTTTTGGAACAAGTGATTAGCCTAATACGCCTTTCTTTGGACTGTGGGAGGAAACTGGAGTATCCAGAAGAAACTCCACAGAGTAATGCTTTTGCCGAGCCCTGAACTTGAATCCAGAATCTTTTTGCAGTGCAAAACGGTGACATCACTGCACCGCCAAGATTTTCAGGATGCAGGTGCAGATATTTTCATTGACTGCATTGTTTGCTTTCTGTATAACTGAGGATGTTGGATTAAAGGCAACACTCGTACGTTTTGATTTCGCGGAACGGACTTCAAAGGGATCGGAAAGCATAAATGTTGATTATATACCTTGGACTGGGGTTAAATTACAGCACGATTGCTGCAATCATGATAAACTGAAGGCTATCAGGAGTATCCTACTTATCAGATACATTAGACTTGTAACTTCAGTGCAAAACAAAAACCTTTTTTCATTCGCATTTCATTCGAATCACGTTATAATCCCAGCACGGTTATCCCTGTAAACAGAATGAAGACTGTGTGTGTAGTAATTTACCTGTAGTCATTTCTCTGGTCATCTGGTTTGATACCAGGCCAGTCCCTCTTCAGATACTGATTGGCCAGCTTCTGCAGAGCCTGCAACGACACCACACACAAACAACAACAACAAAAGCGGCGTTAATTGGCTGATCCTCTCAGCTATTCAGATTCTCAGCGTGAATCCCGTGCTTGGAAAGAGGAAATGCCTTGTGGCTGAGGGGCCATATGCGTGTTCTCATGACCCCGTCATTAAACGCCATTTATCACGAATCAAAGAGCTATCAAACACCAAAGTGCAGTGACATCAGTAGACAATAGCAATGTCACAAGAGTTACATCATTAGACACACACACCATCATACTGTGCCTGTTCATTCGAAATTCGGTGACATACGCTTGCAGTAGTGAGGGGGAGCGTATGCGAGTTTCCATATGGGGTAATTACAGTGAAAAAGCCCTTTATCTAGCGGACATATGGCCAAACAAGTGAGGATTACTACTCCAAAATATTCAGAGAGCGAGCGAGTGAGCGAGAGAGAGAGAGAGAGAGAGAGAGAGAGAGAGAGAGAGAGAGAGAATGGCGTAAACAGCACTCACCCTGCATAAATATAACATAGTTATGTTGTACCCACCTGCTACATTCCCAGCTCTGAAACAACAGTACAAAACAAGCAGTCTCTTCTTTCCCTCTCTGTCTGTTTCTGTCCCCGTCCTGACAACGCCACCAGTACAGCACTACCTCTCTCTTTCCCGCTGTCGGTCTCTAGGTTTCTGTCTCTCTCTCTCTCTCTCTCTCTCTCTCTCTGATTTTGTCTGTGTCTCTCTCTTTCTCCCTCACACTTTGTCAATCTCTCTCTCTCTCTCTCTCTCTCTATGTATGTATGTTGCTCTCTCCCCGTCTCTCGCTGTCTCTCTCTGCCTGTCTATGTGTCTCTCTCTCTCTCTCTCTCTCTCTCTCTCATTCTCTCCCCGTCTGTGTGTCTCTCTCTCTCTCTCTCTCTCTCTCTATGTATGTTGCTCTCTCTGCCTCTTACTCTGCATCTCTCTCCGTCTCTTGCTCTCTCCCTCTGCCTGTCTATGTGTCTCTCTCTCTCTCATTCATTCTCTCCCCGTCTGTGTGTCTCCCTCTTTCTCTCTCTCTCTATGTATGTTGCTCTCTCTGCCTCTTACTCTGTATCTCTCTCCATCTCTCGCTCTCTCCCTCTGCCTGTCTATGTGTCTCTCTCATTCTCTCCCTGTCTGTGTGTCTCCCTCTTTCTCACGCTCCTCCTGTCTGTCTCTCTCTCTCTCTCTCTCTCTGCCTGTCTGTCTTTTTGTCATCTGTCTGACTTTCTCTCCTTGTCTGTCTCTTACTCTGTAAGTCTGTCTGTCTGTCTGTCTGTGTCTCTCTTGCTGTCTCTCTCTCTCGCTTTGTTTCTCTCTCTCTCTCACAATTTGTCAATCTGTCTGTCTGTCTCTCTCTTTCTGGCAGTCTCTGTCTCTCTGCCTGTCTGAGTGTCTCTCTCTCTCTCTCTCTCTCTCATTCTCTCCCTGTCTGTGTGTCTCTTCCGCTTTCTGTCTTTCTCTCTCTGTCTTTCTGGCAGTCTCTTTCGCTCTCTCTGCCTGTCTGAGTGTCTCTCTCTCATTCTCTCCCCGTCTGTGTCTCTCTCTCTCTCTCTCTCTCTCTCTCTCTCTCTCTCTGCCTGTCTGTCTTTTTGTCATCTGTAAGACTTTCTCTTCTTGTCTGTCTCTTACTCTGTAAGTCTCTCTGTCTGTCTGTGTCTCGCTCGCTCTTTCTCTCTCTCACTTTGTTTCTCTCTCTCTCACACATTTTGTCAATCTGTCTATTTGTCTCTCTCTTTCTATCTGTATGTTGCTCTGTCTGCCTCTTACTCCATTTGTATCTCTCTGTCTCTCTCTCTCTGTCTGTCAGTCTGTCTGTCTCTCTCATTCTCTCCCTGTCTGTGTGTCCCTCCCTCTTTCTCTCTCTCTCTTTCTGGTGGTCTCTCTCCCTCTTTCTGGGGGTCTCTCTCTCTCGCTCTCTCTGCCTGTCTGTCTCTCACTCAGTCGATCTGTCTGTCTTTCTCTCTCTCTCTCAATGTGTCTGTCTGTCTGTCTGTCCATTTGTCTCTCTCTGTTCTTCTGTCTGTATCTTTCCACTCACTTACTGTCTCTCGTCTGTCTCTCTCTACACTTGGAGTGGTTGCAATAGCAATGATTAAGCATGACAACCCAATAAATCTGTGAAGCGACACTAAGCTCATTTATAACATCAAAAACATTTGACATCGATTAAAGTCAAGCACCAAACACCACAACGTAAATCCTTCCAGAAACAAAGCGCCAATCCTCAGCGCAGTCCTGCATCTCAAATTTATACCGAGCGTGATTTACAAGCATCATGTGCAAGTGCTGAGAAAACATTCCCTTCCATGCACACCATGGCTAATTCATCATAACCTTTAAACGTCTGTAATGAAAGTTGGATTGGCAATAATCTCAGGTTCTGATGCATCGTGGGCTGTGAGGGTTCTGATATCTCTTACCCAGCTTCAGAACCTTAAAGATCACAACCTGATTATATTCACTGCACATCTGTGTACGTTCTCCTCCGAAGATCGCTTTTCAACAGGAGGAAAAAAAAAACGTTCAAAAACAACTCCCAGACCCTGGAGAGGAAGGAGGAACGAGTTAGTAAAACAAAGTACCACAATGCAGCATTTGGGCAGTGGTGGCCTGGTGGTAAAGGTGCTGGATCGCTGATCCTAAGATTGGGGGTTCGAGCCCCCTCTCCACGGGTTGTCACTCCCCCCCCCAATGCAGCTAACTGGGTTATCAAAGGCCGGCCATGTCTCTCACTGTCTATGGTGTGAGCTTCATGTAAAAGAACCATTGCTGACTTTCGACAAGAGTAGCTGCAAAGCCGTCAGCGTGTTTCAGTCCTGTGATAACCTGGCGAGCTGTCCAGAGTGTACTCTGCCCTCGCCCAGAGTTGGCTGGGATGGGCGCCAGCCTCCCCACGACCCTAATTAGGATTACGCGGTTACAGAAATTGAAATGAATGAACCGTAATGCAACATCCATCCATCCATCAAACCACTTAATCCTATAACAGTCCCATGGAGGTTGGAGCTATCTCGGCCAACTCCGGGCAAAAGTGGGGTACACCCTAAACAACTTGGCACACCATCACAGTGAAACAAACACACACACACACACACACACACACACACACACACACACACACACACACACACACACACACAATTTGGAAAACCCAATTAGCCTAATGTGATGTCTTAGGACTGTAGAAGGAAACTGAAGTACCCTAAGAAAACCTACTCAAGTGTGGGGAGGCCATGCAAACTCCACATAGGAACACGCTCGCTGATTAAATATTAAATATAAATTTATTTATTTAGCAAATTTGTCTTTAATTTATCTTGGTTTCTGCATTTCACCCTCCTATTGTGAGTTCACATTGCTATGGTACGTTATATACATTGCATGTGTCAGAATGATCCACTTGAACATAAACAGAAATCTCACACACACACACACACACACACACACAAACACACACACACACACACACACACACACACACACACACACACATACACACACATACACACACATACACACACATACACACACACACACACTCTCCCTCCTCCCTTTAGCCAAAAGAAAGACGGCTCTGTCTTTTGGTTGCGTGTGAGTCTAAGGTGTGTGCAGGCGAGAATGGGTGGAGGTGTCATATGATGGAGGGAAGGATGGAGAAATAGAAAGACGTCTCTTTTTAAACCCTGTCGTCAGCTGTGTTTACATCTTTTATTTTTCTTCCTCTCTGTGCAGCCTAAAATAAGTGTAGACTGGACAAGTCTGTACACTCTTAACACACCCTTTAACAGGCTCACATGAAAGAGAGAGAGAGAGAAAGAGAGAGAGAGAGAGAGAGAGAGAGAGAGAGAGAGAGAGAGAGAGAGAGAGAAGGACAGAGTAAGAGAGGGGGAGAGACACAAACACAGAGAAGATTCTTTTACTCACATCACACATTCATTCATTTTCTGTAACCGCTTAATCCTAATCAGGGTCGTGGGGAGGCCGGCGCCCATCTCAGCTGACTCTGGGCGAGGGCAGAGTACACCCCGGACACCATGACAGGCAATCGCAGGGCAGAAACAAGCTGACGGCTAAGCAGTCTACTCTTGTCGAAAGTCAAGTCAGAAATCTACAACTTGGAATTCACAAAAGTTACACACTGTCATCACATGCTCTCTCGCTCTCTCTCTCTCTCGCTCTCTCTCCCTCTCATTCGTAGTTTCTTACTCGCTTATTTAATAACAGCAGGGGAATCTTTCCAATCTACAAAATAGAAAAAATGGCAAAAGAAATTAGAAGGTGGATCACGAAACAAAACTGGGTGTAACTGAGCGCCGGATGTGTCATCGCTCATGTTGCCAAGTCTGGGGGTAAATTCCAGAGTTTAATGTTTCAGTTCTACATTTAAAGCTCAATTGAGCTACAAACTGGAGATGAGGAATACAGCACTGGCTGCATAGTTGGTGATGCCAATAATTCCGTTTCTAATCAATCCAAATCAGATATTTGGCTCAGTAGAATCGTTCAGTATAAGCCTGCATGGCTTCATATAATTCTGAATTATGTGGAATACTGGAGGAAAGGGACTTTGACATTTCATGACTGTGACATCATGATTCTACACTCAGAGCCGAAAAGTTCAAAGCCCGCCTGAATGTAATTGTTGGCATCGTCATATAGTATAATGTTGCCAAATTTCATTCGATTCTGCCACTGCCTCATGCAGTAGATGCATTTTATATATTTTCCCAAGTTATGACATCATAATTCTGTTTCCACGTTAAAAATCCAAGATTGTATTCCATGAAATTCTAGCTATTTTCCAAAACACCATGTCTGCTAAGCCATGTGATTCTGATACTGGAGGAGTAGGACTTTTAGAGCCATACCTCTTCTATTGCCACTGCCACATCTTACGTGCAAGATTGGAGACCGGCTTCAATGTTTGGCGATCAGCAGTTCAATTAACTGACACAAAAACAACACCCTTTATTAGATTATAGAGGCGACTACAATGTAGCCGTAGCTTGATAAGTGCATTTATAGCAATGCTGTGCATGTGTGTGAATGAGTGAGCAGAGCCTATGATAATCCGACTTATGCAACAAGATTTTAGTGGAAATTTATGAGACGGGGACTCAATTTTTCATACAATTTAGGCAAAAATCTGACTTTGCAGAATCCAAGTTATGCGATGGCGTTTTAATGGAATTACAGTTGTAGTAAAAAAATAAAAATAAAAAAACTGGACCTCGGGAGGCCCTCAGAGTTATGTGACTATCTGAGCTATGCAATGTTTAATGTTTACTGCTTGAGCAGAAAAAAAAAAAGAACAGACATGCTAATATTTTGTTAGACTGCATTTAGCCTTTGTGTGTACAGTGATCCCTTGCTACTTTACACTTCACTTCCTGTGGCTTCAGAGCATCACGGGTGTTTCAAAAATATTAATTGAAAAATAAAAAATAAGGAAATTAAGGAAAAATAGGGAAAAAGTTAAGGAAAATGCTGCAAAACAAAGACAATTATGCAAAAACACCCCAATCAAACAAAAACAAAAAACAACCCAAACCCCCCCAACAATACTACAGTTGGCTCTCTACTTACGAAAACCTCTGAATACAAAAAATCCAGGTTATGAAAAACATTTTCCTAAATTTTCGCAATCTGTATACAAAACAACCTTACGAAGAGCGTCAAACGCGCCACTCAAAAATTCAAACAATGCGTGAGTTTACTCTCTCATTGGCTGTCTCCCAACATCCCGCCCTGCTGGCCTCCCATTGGCCAGAAGGGAGCTGAACTGTACCCATTCCTGCACCCATACTTCCTGTTTGTCACACGCGTGAAGGAGAGTTGAACAGGACTGTTGACTCGTGAGTTTTTTGAGAGTGATCATTGCAGCGTTATATTTCGTTATCCATCATGGACCCCAAGAAAGTGATTCCCGGTGACACCGAAAAGAAGAAGCATGCTCTGTTATCAATCGAAATGAAGCAGGAGATAATAAAAATATATGGAAGTGGGATGCGGATGAGCGAAATCGCAAAGGAGTATGGCCGAAACCCCTTTACAATCGGGACGATATTGAAGCAGAAGGAGACCTTAAAAGCGGAGATACAGTGACGGAGGCAATTATTTCGGAACGATATTGAAGCAGAAGGAGGCATTAAAAGCAGAGATACAGGGACGGGGTAAAGGAGAGACGTACCGTTGGCTCGTGAGTTTTTTTGTACTCATTGCAGCTTATTTGAGGAGGTCCAGATGAGCCGCGCCCCATCTCAAAAGCTCCGCATTCAGCCACGAAGGATTTTTGTGCACGGAAGTGGGCGGCACCACATGTGTTCCATGCACAGAATGCTCCGTGGGACAAGACCTCCGATCTCGCAAGGAAGCAAGTTGATACTGAATCAGGACCTCTGATCTTTCAAACAGGTACTGTACTTCCGCTTTAAATACAATTGCTCCATCAGCTGCGCGATGCGTGTGGGCGGAGCCCACATTCGGCAAAACACACCGGAGAGAGAGAGAGAGAGAGAGACAGAGAGAGAGAGAGAAAGAGAGTTTTGTGTGTGCGTGTGAAAGAGAGAGAGAGACAGAAAGAGACAGAGAGAGAGATAGAGAGAAACAGTGTTGTGTGTGTATGTGCGTTACAAAAAATGTTTAATAATGGTTTAATTAATAAATATTTTAATAAAATATTTAAATGGTTTAATAAATAATTTTCTTTTATTTTTAACACATATTTCATACAAAATTGGTGTACTTTTATCATTTTTAAAGGGTTTATGGGGTATTCTTGGGAGCCTTGGAACAAATCACGCGTTTTACATGTAAAATGCACCTCTACTTACGAAATTAATCCATTCCAGAGCCTTTTTCGTAGCCTGGAGTTTTCGTAAGTAGAGGGCCGACTGTACTTACATTTTTATGTGAGGTGCACATCTGAGTGCGTGCACACACATCTGTATGTGTGCGTATTTATATTTTATTTACATCTGATGCATTATTTTTGAATGTTTAATTGTTATTATAATCATTTATAGCATTTAATATGTATTTATTGATATTATATACATATACATGTACATACTGTATATGTCAGTCAGGGGAGTCGATCCTACTTTGTGGAAATTTGGCGTTCGCGGAGGGTCTCAGTCCCCATTAACTGCGAAACGTGAGGGTCACTGTAATCACTATAGCATTGTTTTGAGAAACTTAAGCAACATTTATTTCCATCCAGAGTTGGTTTCATTTTTGACTGATATCCTGATTTGAAGGCAGGAAACTGAATCCCTCCATAAAGTCTTCTCAGCACATCCTAAAAACTTTCAACAGGGTCAAGGTCAGGACTCTTGGGTGCCAATACATATGTGAAAATGATTCCTCATGACCCCTGAACCACTGTCTCAATATTTGAGACCCCGTTTTATATCTGAGCCATCAGGGAAGAAAAAGTGCATTGATGTGATAACCTGCTCATTCAGTACATTCAGCTCATCAGCTGCTTCATTTTATTGCCACATTAATGTTGCTGAGCCTCGACCCAACCAACTGGAGCAACAATGCCATGGAGATTATGCGCCGAGATCAAGACGAAGGGTTCTCAACTTTTTTTTCTGGTCAGGACGTTTCCACTCCCATTGTGTAGGATATATTTAGTTCCTCACTCATTTGCTGGTTGTATGGAGGATGGAGCCTATCTCAGTAGTCACCGGGTGAAGTTTTGATATATCTTAGGCAGCTTTCCAGACCATTGCAATGCCAATACACACACTCACACAGGGCAATCTGGAACAACTAATTAACCTTATGTGCACGTTTGTGGCCTGAAGGAGGAAACCAAAGTGCCCACCCTTGCCAGATCTCAAACCCAGGCCTGCTCTGTGCTCACCACTATGCCCCTGTGCTGTCCCATCGCATCAAGTCACTTTATTACTCTTATGTATTAATATACAGTGTGGTCTGGTCTCATAGGTGCCACTCTTGATCATGAAGTCGACCTTTCGCTCTGTTCATTCTTGTACGTAATGTGCATTCATTCATTTTCTAAGCCACCTGATGCCGTGCTCAGCCAACTTTGGGTTCAGCTTGACAGACCATTGCAGGTCCAACACACATACAACCAACCACACTCACATTCATACGTAGGGGTGATTATCAGCCAATTAACTTACTTACTTACTGAGCATGCTTTTGGACTGTGGGTGGAAACCGGAGTACCCAGAGGAAACCCACGCAAGCCCAAACCCCACACCTGAGAAACACCTGAACCCAGGAATCAAACCCAGGCCATCTTGCTCTCAGGTGGACGTGCTAACAACTGCGCCACTGTGCCGTAAAGATGTGTTCATGTAAATTAATTGTACTCATTCTCATAAAAATTTTTAGGACCATGGTGAAACAACTGGTCGTAGAGAGTTATGTGCTTTTATACTGTCTGTCCATCGGGATGCTTTCAATAGTCAGCACAGCCCACGATAAAAATTCTACAATCATTTTATATTATATGTCATTCTCACATTATACACAGCAGGCCTTTAATTACAGTAAAACTACTTGCGAATCAATTGCCATGTCAATGCCCTGGACCTACTGTGTCCTCCACAGCGCCCATAAAGAGACTGTTTATGTTTACAGGTCCATGTGTGGCCTTTTCCGTCATTCCACAGTGGCTTTTAAATCACAGTACAAGCCTCATCGAGAGAATATTTAATAAGTACATAGTTGATCCACATAAGCATAATGAGTGTTGATGTTGGAATATGATATCAATCATATTTTCTGTAAATCTATAAATTCTGTCAATCACATTTTCCACCACCATTTACGTTGGAAAGATAGAAACTTCTAGAACAGAAAGGAAGTGAGCACATGTGTCCACATGGTAGAGTGACCTATTGAAAGAAGGCGAACCTGTCCATTTACATACATACATATACACACACACACACACACACACACACACACACACACACACACACACACACACACACACACACACAGAGAGAGAGACAGAACACGTTATGGCTCAATATCCACCTGTATTGGTGGTGGTTGGGGATGGGGTGGTTGTTATAGCAACCAGAGCCAGCGTCCTCTTCCTGTGTGGTACAGATAAGCTGAAATCCACAAACATGAGCATGCACAGCTGAATCAGAGACAGGAAGACACCATATGTAGTGCAGAAAAAAGTGAAATTAACTGTGTCCACATGTTTTTATTGTAAAAATTTATTTATATGGTCAATAATTTTTTCTATTAATTGCATTATGTATTGGGCAGCAAAGTGGTGTAGTGGCTTGCATGTCTGCCTCACAGCATGAAGGTCCTGGATTCGGGTGTTTCTTTGTGGAGTTTGCATTTTCTTACCATGCTTGTGTGCGTTTCTTCTCAGTACTGCGGTTTCCTCTCATAGTTCAAAAGAAATGCGCTTTTGGCCATCTGGCTGTTCCAGGTTGCCCCTGAGAGTGAAGGTGAATTCTTATGTGTGTTGGCCTGGCAAGCTGTTTATGTTGTACCCGATCTTCTCCCAGTGCTGGCTGAGATAGGCTCAAGTGCATTTCCAGATGCATATCACTCTCCTGATTGGGTAAATCTTTTTGATTGACACTACATACAACAAGGACTACTTTTATAAGCACTTCAGTGCCTTTGGTCTACTCTTGGACAACATCCTTTTCTATAAAGTCAGCTTAAATTACATCAACTTCATTTTTAACTTAATTGTTTTCCGCTTAATTCAAGCTCGGGTCACCGGGGTAGGGGGTGGGGTTGGGTATCCACTTCCTCCAGCTCTTCCGGTGGGACACTGAGGTGTTCTCATACCAGCCTTGACCGTCTTACTGTGAAGCAGACACGCTTACTATTATGCCACTATGCCGCCTGGTGTAGCCAAGGATAAGGTTATTTCCCTAAAATGGGTGAGTGGGCCAGTAGTGTCCCGGAGCCGGTGGGTCACATTATCCTTTTTACAAGCTTAAAAACAAATATAAAAACTAAAATAACATTCATGTTATAGGAGGCTGGATTAATGACATGGGTTTGCCTTCCTATAAAAGGATCTGTAAATCAATCTAAATGCCTTCTGACTTTCTCCGATTATGATATTTCTCCTCTAGGGGGAGTGGCCTGTTTTAGGAACGTGCCAGCAGGTCATACGAATATTCTCATGAAATGGAAGTGCGTAAAAAGATAAAAAAAATAAGGTTCTTCAGTTCAAGTGTTTGCTCGGATGCTGTGTCTTCTGCCATATTCTAAACAGCTTTTCGAGTCTGGTCTCTCCATAATGTACCGTCTTCTCTGTTCCTTTATCCGATGGATTCATTCCTATTTTAATTATACTCCAGATTTTAACAAGAACAACAAAGTGTGTGTAGTTATTTATAGACATGATGCTATTCGTTGCTCGTATAGCAAGTCGCAAACAGAAAGTTACATTTTAACACGTCCCAGTGTGGTGCGATGTTGGCTCAGTGGGTTCCTGTTCTCTGAGAAAGAAGTCGGCAGGAAATCTGCCTCAGATGGTTAAGCTCATGCAACCACAACCCCACCCCGAAAAAACAAAAACGGAAAAACTTCTTGTTTACCAATCATGCACAATCTCAGAGAAAATAACTATTCTTCTATTACTTCTTCTTCTTCTTTTCTTTTCTTTTTGGCATTTCTCTTTTTTTTCAGGGCTCGCCACAGCGAATCATCTGATACGCGTGTTTGATTTGGCACAGGTTTTTACATCGGATGCTCTTCCTGACACAAACCTTTATCAAGTAGCAGAAACACGCTGACGGCTTCGCAGCTCCTCTTGTTGAAAGTCAGCAATGGTTTATTTTTTTTATTTATTTATTTTTTAACATGAACCTCTCACCATAGACAGTGAGAGACATAGCCGGCCTTTGATAACCCACCCAGTTAGCTGCACTGGTGGGGCAGTGACAACCTTGTGGCGAGTGGGACTTGAACCCCCAACCTTAGGGTCAGCAATCCAGCGCCCTTCACAGCCAGGCTGCCACTGCCCCCCAAAATATAACTATTCGTCTGTTAAAAAAAGAAACATTCATTTTCTGAACTGCTTAAGCCTAAATAGGGTCGCAGAGAGGCTGGCATTCATTTCAGCTGACTCTGGGTGAGGGCAGGGTACACCCTAGACAGCTCACCAGACCATCGCAGGGCAGAAAAAAAAAACACGCTGACGGCTTTGCAGCTACTCTTGATGAAAGTCAGCAAAAGTTATTTTACATCCTTCCACCATACACTGTGAGAGACATGGCAGGCTTTTGTTAACCCAGTTCGCTGCCCCAGGGGGACAGCAGTGACAACCCGGTGATAGCGGGGCTTGATCCCCCGACCTTGGGAATGTCACCTCATAGCACTAATTTCACAGGCATTGGCTTGATGCAACAGAATAAACAAAAATAAACAAAAATAAACAAAAATCATAATAAGGACAGCAATGCAATTCAACTAAGCATCATATACAGTAATATCTGACAGTCGAAGTTAGAATTAGGGACAAAATTGCCGAAACGGAACCTAAATTTGCTCTCGCTACCTCATGTCATTGTGCAGGATTTCTCAGGACACTTTATTTGGCCTGACGTTTATAGGTCCCTGGACACATCCTGACATAAACCAAATATTGCACTGGTTCCCAATTCAGTTGTTGGAGCACCGCCTGCCCTTTCCAAACCACTTCGCAACTACTAGAGTCATTAAAAGGCTGGAACCCATTTTAGCCAACATTGTGGGAAGACGGGGTACACTCTGAACATCTCGCCAGACCATTACAGGGCAACACACTCACAACTATTCTCACTTATATCCACATCTAGAGGCAATCAAGAACAGTCAGGTTGCCTATCTTTGGACTGTCGGGGGGGAAACTGGTCCACATACGGTACCCGCAAGCAAAGGTAGAGCATGCAAACTCCATAGAAAACCCTGGAAATTCTTGCTGTGAGGTGGACATGCTCACCACTTCTTCTTTTACTTTCAGCTGCTCCCTTCAGGGGTCGCCACAGCAAATCATCCGCCTCCACCTCACCCTGTCCTCCGCATCTTCTTTTCTGACTCCAATGACCTTCATGTCTTCCTTCACCACATCCATAAATATGGACATGCTCACCACGATCCCACTATATTACCTTAAATCTTTTATATATATATGAGGTTCCTTTATATTAAAAAAAAAAAAAAAATGGTATTGCAATGTTTTTTGTACATAAAGTGATAAAAGGGAGAGACACTCTACTCTCAAAGGCGGCAACACTCGGATTTTGTTCCCATCCCAGACCTTCTCACTTATCAATCATTGATCAGCACAGGGCAGGCCTTCACAGAAAAGAGCACTGAAATAGATAGCTGATAATAAAGAGAGTACGTGTGGTAGAAATGGGTATTGACTTTGGCCTTCGGATTATGCTGACTCGACTGACCTGAAGCAGGAATGAAAGCATGAGAGACAGCGCTCCAGACAGTTTGTGCCTTTTCAGCAATAACTGAGACATGATAGAAACAATCGGATGTCAGAATTTCCTGTCCAGACTAATGGAGGCAGACCCATTTATCATGTCCAATAAGTACAAATTGGTGTGTGAGCTACAGAGTTGAACCACTTGATGGGTTCTGCAACGACAAAGAGTGTCAAACTTGGTCATCAGATATAAATCTGTATTTAAGAACATCCAGTCCAAAACACTTATACACAACTATGGTTCATTTCACCATACGGTTGAAGTATTGCACACGGGGGCAGATGGGATAATGGTTTGGAACTGAACGGCCAAAATATGACGGTGGTTCCACAAAACACTCCCATGTGGTGTCAGGTTCAAACTTGGCTATACCAAACAGTTGTGAGCAGTAGGTAAATACACCATGTGAATAGGTTGTAGTGAGGTGGTACTGAAGGCTGTTCAGGACGGTTGTGAAAGGTAACAACATAGCAGCTATGAGGCAACTAGATGGTGATACATAGTTTTGAGAACCGCTGAAAATGTCAAAGAGGGGCCAATTGAGAGGGGCCAGTTGAGGTGCCTCGGGCATCTGGTCAGAATTCCCCCCGGACGCCTCCCTGGTGTGGTGTTTTGGGCATGTCCAACCGGGAAGAGACCCCGGGGTCGACCTAGAACACGCTGGAGGGACTATGTCTCTCGGCTTGTCTGGGACCGCCTCGGTGTCCCCCTGGGAGAGTTGGAGGAAGTGGCTCGGGAGAGGGACGTCTGGACCTCTTTGCTTGGGTTGCTGCCCCCGCGACCCGACCCTGGACTAAGCGGTAGATGATGATGATGATGATGATGATGATGAAAATGTCAAACATTTTGAAAGTGTCGTGGTTCGTGGTGATCAGTGTTGATTTATGGTAGACATCGTCTGAGGGACAATGCGATGTCAAATAGTTTGGAAATGTACTGAACCACATTCAGAACTGCTCCTTGTGAGGCCTCCAGAAAACTTGGTCTTTGAGAAAGGAACTGCAAAGGAGTACTGGTAGATGCTGCCTTCTGGCAATAATTCATTTCCGTTATTCTTCTTTGTAGGAGAATTTATGTGACCAAAACATACACGGACAGCAGTGGCGCTATAAAAGAAAGTGGTGTTTACGGTTTTGATTCATGAGCAGTTAGTGATAACACATTGGTACTAAAGTTGGCATTCACACACGTATGCCTCACAGCAAGAAGGTCCTGGGTAGGGGCATTTTTGTGTGGGGTTTCCATGTTCTCCCCATGCTTCTGTAGGTTTCCTCTGGTTTCCTCCCACAGTCCACAAAAGAACATGCACTTTAGGCTAACTGAGTGTTTTAAATTGGCCCTCGGTGTGAGTGCGAATGGTTGTATGTGTGTTGGCCCTGTGATGGTCAGGTAAGCTATTCAAATTCTACCACAGTTTTGGCTGAGATAAGTTTCTGGCCTCCCCGAAACTCTAGAATAAAGTAAGCGGTTCGGCAAATGAGTGTGTGAGAGTACAGTGAATTTTGCATTTGGAATTCTTCAGTGAGATAACTGCTATGTGTAACTTTCCAGAATGCTGAAATTTCTCCAGAGAAAGAATTTAAAAATTAACTCTCAAAATGTGGTTATTTTAATCCTAGACATAGAGAGAGGCAGTCCTGAGATCTCGTCCTTTTATTTCTGTTTACGATGGTAATATCTGCAAAGTTCATCATTTTCTGTAACCGCTTAATCCTAATTAGGGTCGCGGAGAGGCTGGCACCAATCCCAGCCGACGCTGGGCGAGGGCAGAGTACACCCTGGACAGCTCGCCAGGCAGGCCATCGCAGGGTGGAAACACGCTAATGGCTATGCAGACTACTCTTGTCGAAAGTCAGCAATGTTCTTTTACATGATCCTCACACCATAGACAGTGAGAGACATAGCTGACCTTTGATAACCCAGTTAGCTGCACTGGGGGGGACAGTGACAACCTGTGGTGAGTGGGGCTTGAACCTCCAACCTTAGGATCAGTGATCCATTATTCAGTGTATATGTTTCACTGGTTAAGATGTTGGTTTAGGTAACATAGGTATACCACTAGGCCGCCACTTCCCATGATGCAAAGTTACAATACTTAAAAAAATAAAAATGTAAAGTTGAATTTAAAAATTACATTTAAAATTAGAGATTCATCCGAGAATCCAATGAGTGTGTCCAGGAGTGTCACATGAGTCAAACTCATAAAAAAAGTGGGAAAAACATTGTTGCCGAGAAACAATGCAGTTAGTAGTTCCTCTGTATAGTGGTCATAGTTCAACCTTAAAATTGGTGCCTTGCAGTGTCAACTTAAGACTACCTTCAATTGTATTTGTATACTTTTGTTGAATTGGTTCTAAAACGGTGAACTTTTTGAATAAAGGCTCACTGATGTTCGGAAATGTTTACTCCCATTACTATATTATGCTTAACATTGTTATAGCTGTAGTCAAAAAAAAAAATCTTGAAGTGAAACTAAAGGAAGCCTTCCAAACTCTCCTGTTATGTATATTTTTTCATAATCAGGTGTTTTTTTACTTACAATTTCAAAGTTGCAACTACTAAAATACGTTTGATAGTTCATTAGCCAGTTTGAAAAGACTGCCGCATCACTCTCCCGACAGTACAACATCATGAGAACAGTGCATGAACCTCCCAATTAATTTTAGGCAAGTTGATGGCAAAAATGACAGTATACAAATATTAAACTAACAAGCCAGATATTAGCGAGTGCACAGCTGGATAAAATAAAACTATGCACAGATACAAATCATACTTCTGCTTTTCTCATATACATGGAGTCACGTGACGTTTTGCTACCTTTTTTGCATAACTATAGCAGCTCCGTGTGTGGGTTTATTTTATTATACATTATTCATTAAAAAGGTCATTTTAATAGAAACAATAAAAGCTTACATGCATAGATTATTTCTAAGTTTGGATTTAATTTTCCTTAAAAATTATTTTTCTTCCCACCCTCCCTTTTTTTTTAAATAAAATGACACAAGTTATTGTTAATCATGATAATTTTGGAGCAATATATTGCCTAAAATTGCGATTACATCAGGCCACCATGCGATACTGCCTTAAATTTAGCCAAAATGACATCGCACATTATCCTTTTAAAAAAATATTGGAACACAAAATTGATCCTAATCTAAATAGTGTTTTTGTTTTACTAATGTAACAATAATTTGGGGTCCCATGATAACAATATTATGTAATTTGAAGGACAATTTCACCCTGACAGACTTGCATTTTAAGCTTTACATTTGGTCATCAGCTCATCTTTCACGAATTATTCTGCAAATAAAAAGTTTCCAACAATACCCACAATGCTAATTGACTGCTGCTGATATTAGTGCCAGTGGAGCTTATCCATTTTTCATCAGAATAAGAGAATAAAAGCACTGTTGCATCACTTTCTTTCAATCGAAATTCCTCATCGGCACCTGTTGGAACAGTCAGGTTCTAAAGTAACAGCAATCACACCAAGGTTGTATTAATGCCATCAAACTTGACATCTTGGACATATCTGACAAGCGAAGCGGAGTCTCTACTACAAGTGCACTATATTCTGGAACTTTGAGTTTGGCATTTGCCATCTATATTTTTTCAGTGTTGGATGTCTCATTAACATCGCACTGAAAACCACTGGAAAATGGTAGCCGGAGAGATGACAAGTGGAATTATGCTGGGGGTCAAGAGAGGTTAACAAAAAATAAAGACAACACGAGAGATAAACTCAGTGAGTTAAGAGAGCATTTACAATACTTGAGTGAGCTTAACATCCGGACTTGATGGTTTTCACTTTGTAGTGAATTAGTTGGTATGTATAGTGGCGTAGTGGTTAGTACGTTTGTCTCACAGCATGGTGATCTTGGTTTAATTCCCGGGCACAGCTGTTTCTGTGTGGAGTTTACATGTTCTCCCAGTGTTTGTGCAGTTTTTTTGTGGGGACTCCGGTTTTCACCCACAGTCCAGGAACACGCACAGTAGGCTAATCATCTGTTCCAAATTGCTCTGAGGTGTAAGTGTGAATCATTGTGTGAGCTGTCTCAGGTTTAACCTGCCCTCACCCAGAGTCGCTGACATGGGCACTAGACTCCCTGCAATTCGAATTAGGATTAAGTGGCTTAAAATGAATGAATGAATATCTAGACTTTTTTCTATGTAAGGGGATAAACACATGATCGCGTTTTACAGATCAGGGGTCTCCAAACCTATTCCGGGAAAGTGACCATCCGCCTAAACCTAATCACACCCAACTGACCATCTGATTATTACCTTAAAAAGTTGTTGATCAGGTAAAAGTGGTGTGTTCGCTCATGTTCGTGCATCAGCATGGTATAATGGCGTACTGGCTAGCAAGAAGGTCCTTGGTTCAAGTATCAGGCTCAGGTGTTTCTGTGTTGCGTTTGCATGGGTGTTGAACTTCCAGTTCTTGTGTGGGTTTCCTCGGGTACTCTGGTTTCCTCACAAAGTCAAAAACAGGCACATTAGGGTAACTGTTTTTTTTCAAATTGAACCAAGGTGTGCATGTGACTCTGAATGGTTGTGTATGTGTTGGCCCTCCAATGGTCTGACGAGCTATTTAGGCATAACGACTGACTCACCAAGTTCTGACTGAGATAGGTTCCAGCCTCCTGATCACCCCCCGTTTCACTGGACTACGGCATGAAGGATCGTAGCGGAAAGGCGCGGAATGCAGTCTACGGAAGAGCTTCGACATTTTTACACGGAAAACGGGTTAAAATCCTACGGAAATGTGGAAATTCTTACACTCTCGGAACGTTCACGCCATGTGCGGAACAGGTATGGCAAAGTGCGCTAAGGTGACCCCATGGAACACTCACACATTTTTTTTCTGTGAACGTGCTTTTGAAGATGTTCAAAATCACATTCACGGAATATTTTGGCCTGCCTGAAGTATACGGAAGTAATGGAACCAAAGTTGGGGGTTCAAGCCCCTCTCTCAACAGGTTGTCACTGCTGTTCACCCAATGCAGCTAACTGGGTTATCAAAAGTCGGCCATGTCTATCACTGTCTATGGTGTGAGGCTGTAAAAGAACCATTGCTGACTTTCATCAAGAGTAGCTGCATAGCCGGCAGCATGTTTCTGCACTGCGATGGCCTGGCAAGCTATCCAGGGTGTACTCTGCCCTTGCCCAGGGTCAGCTGAGATGAGCACCAGCCTCCCTGTGACCCTAATTAGGATTAAGTGGTTCAGAAAATGAATGAATGAAACTCACTATCAATTAAAATAAAATTATAGGATAATAACTGAAGTAGGGATTATTTTTATAAAATTAAACTACGCCACACAAGTCAGTTCCCTTTTCCTAACTCTCCTATTTAGGGGTTAGACTGAGATATTTTCCACTGTTAAAACCTTCAGAACCTACAGTCTGTGTAAATTTTCTCTGTCCCCTCCTACATAGTCCCCTTTGTACTCTGCTATCTTTCTCTCTGAGTGGGTTGGTTTCTGGAACCACCCGAGACCAGCCCATGGTTGGGCACAATAAGGGCATTGAATGGGCACTGACTTGGCACAGAGTGATAAAAAAGCTTCCAAAATGCCGGTCCAGCAGGCAGCACCCAGACTTGTAGTTGTGCTCATTTAGTTGAATAGGAGTGATTCTAGATTCTAGAGAAAGAAAATGACACAAGACCATAGAGCTGGATGGAGAGGTGGAGAAGCTAACGGTGGTTTTGGCCCCAAAGCCATTCATCTCACCCACAGCAGTGCCTATCCAAGGGGTGGAAAGTGTAAAAATGAAGAACAGCCACTGAAAGAGATGATTTATGTAGTGTGCAACATTTGATAGACTGAAACTAAATTGGGGAGGAGACCCCAGCATGTGCAGTCCAACTTCAGCTGGACTGGACCCAATCGGTATCTCTTGAAATTTCTTTTTTGGTCTAGTGACTTTTGGGAATTTTTGACAAACAATAAGGTCAGAAAGTGGTCGATTCAGATGTTTATTTTTACAACAATACCTACTGTTCGTTCCCTGACCTTTCAAACAATACTCCACCAAGTGTAGGCCATTCTGTATTGTATGGTGCCCAACATGGTGTCCCATTGCACTGCTGTCTCGCTTAGGGTGAAGCAGACTGAGGGAAAAAAACAAATCACTCACTCTCCTCTCAGTCATTTCCCAAACTGCTTAATCCTACCAGGGTTATGGGGAGACTAGAATGTATCTCATCTGACACTGGGTGAAGGCGGGGTACACCCTGAGAAGTTCAATAGATTATCACAGCGCTAACACACATAAGATTAACACGAACACTTAGGGGTAATCTAGAACAGCTAATTAGCCTCATTTGCAAGTTTTTTGTTGACTGTAGGAGGAATCTAGAGTCCCCTGAAGAAACCCATATGAGGGGGAGGAGAACAGAGACAGAAGTGCCAACCACTACACCCCATTGCTTCCCAAAAACAAACTAACATGCTCAACTCAAATATGATTCTGAATGGTATTTCAGGACAATGGGCTTGGATCCTGGTTGACCGATGATCTGGAAGATGATGAAGTTCTCGTTGCAAAATCAATCCCAATTTACTGATACTTTATTGGCAAATAAAGTTAAGGGTAGAGCTCTGAGTGGACAACATATCCTCTATGAGCTAAACATTTTGCTCGACACTAACATCACACAATGCTCCATTCTGTTCCAGCTGCCTTGGGGTCTAAAGTTTAAAAGTGCAGACAACATGGGGAAAAAATGACAACATGGCATTAAAAGCCCAAGGCAGAGGAGATCTGGATTACTTTAGCATGCCTGTGTTAAAGAGAGTTCGTGAAAGGGAGAGAGAGAGAGAGATCCACTAAAATCGTATGGGTACCATGTGTATGGCGTTGATATAGGTTTAGAGCACTTTGGTGAAGCTGCCGTTATAATGTGGTTCTGATGAGCGAGCTTGTATCCCGTAGCATCTTCTCATGCATTATCCATGGTTTTTGTAACTCTTGAAAGGGAAATGCTCTGACCAAGAGGGTCAGTCAGGCCCCCAGGCTCCATAGCTGCCATATGCTAAATGTTCTTTTGCTGAAAGACAGAAAGACTGTTTGTCTTATGTTCATGATCAGAGAGATTACTGCAGAGCTTTTGCTTCCTTTACGACAAGTCACTTTATGGTGATGGTTAATAGGCTTTGGGAGATGTGATAACCCAATATTAAATACGCAGTGTGGGCTCTAAATTGTTTGCTCAATCACATTCTGGTAGCTAGCAAAGAGAAACTGTGATGTGGAAGGAAAATTTTATGGCACATATGATTTTTATTGGCGTACACAAAAATGGTGTGTTTTACGGTGAAACATAGTTATGGAATTTGCCATTAGTATCACCGAAGGCTGGAGCCCATTTCAGTAGATGCCGGGCGAAGTTGGGGTATACCCTGAATAGCCTGAATAGCCGTTGCAGGGTCAAAACATACACAATCATTAACATTCACTAATAAAGTAGGGACAATTTGGACAGCCAGTTAGACTAATATACATGTCCTTGGACCGCAGGAGGAAACCAGAGTACGTGGAGTAAACCGTCCTAAGCCCAAGTAGCTCTTTACAGAAACAAACTTTTGATATATAAAGAATAACAGACATGAATTTGGTTCATCCATTCAATTTATGAGGACGTTGCAGCGGTAAACCTTTGAAAACTGTTCAGCCCAGCAAGACTTCAAAAAGGTTTACGTAACAATCCATTTCCATCCGCTCCATGTTAGTTACAAAGATTTTAAAACCCTTTTGACTTGCAAGCTGAAAGAGTATTTAATAAATATAGATTAGTATTTTGGAAAATCACTGCATATTTATGTGGCTTTGTGGGTAAAAATGTGAGTAAAAAATTGGAGTAAAAATTAAGACAACACTTTCGGTAAAGGCAAGAAGACTACAGGACAACTCAGATATTTACAGTGATCCCTCGCTACTTCGAGCTTCAGTTTTTGTGGCTTCAGTGCATCACAGGTTTTTCAAAAATATTCATCGAAAAATAAAAAAAATGCCACAAAACAAGGCCAATTATGCAAAAAAAAAAACCAAAAAACCCCCAAACAAACAAAAACAAAAAACTACTTACATTTTAATATGAAGTGCATCTGTGTGTGTGTGTGTGTGCACATCTGTATGCGAGTATATTTATATTTTATTTACATCTTATGCATTATTTTTGAATGTTTGTTATTATAAGCATTTATAGCATTGAATATGTATTTATTAATATTATATACACATATACATATACGTCAGTCAGGGGGGTGGGGGTGTGTGGATCGATCCTACTTTGCGGAAATTAGCAGTCATGGGGTGGGGGGGTGTGTCCTTGGCCACATTAACCACAGAAAGTGAAGGATCCCTGTACTCACCAAGTACTCAATCAGAATGCCTCTACCTCGTGTCCGGTCCTTCGCATTACAAATGCATACACTTGAAAATGACTTAAATATATAGTCTTGACAGCCCTGTGATGGCCTGGCGAGCTGTCCAGGGTGTATTCTGCACTAGACCAGAGTTGGCTGAGATGGGCGCCAGCCTCCCTGCGACCCTAATTAGAATTAAGTGTTTCAGAAAATGAATCAATGAATGAATTTATACCTTTGACAGAAACAAACCTATTATAGATGTTCAATCATGCTGGGACCTTGACCTGATTAAACAAATTAAAAATGCATTGGTACCGCATCTTACGAAAGTCCCAACAAATGAAAAATCCAGGTTACGAAAAGCATTTACCAAAAATTTCTGTCTCTGGATACGAAACAAATTCACGTAATGAAAGCACCATCTCAAAAATTCAAACAATGTATGAGTTGCTCTCCCATTGGCTATCTCCCAACATCCCGCCCCGCTGGCCTCCCATTGGCTATCTCCCAACATCCCTCTCCGTTGGCCTCCCATTGGCTAGGAGGGATGACGCAGCTCCCTCCCATTGGCTATTATGGAGCTGCATCTCCATAATACCTATGATGCTTTTCGTGTAAAGGACAGTTACTGTTTCGTGAGTTTTTTGAGTGTGCTCATTGCAACTTTAGTTTTTGGCTCAGGCTTTTAACCTTGTATAAACATTTGTAAGATTATAACTCTGCTAAGAAGACATGGTCAACACGCGTGCGCGCGCACACACACACACACACACACACACACACACACACACACACACACACACACACACGATTCCCGGTACAAGTGAAAAGAAGCGAGCTCGTGGCATGCAGTTGAGTGATATTGCAAAGAATATGGCAATAAGAATCGCTCACTTCATGAAATCTATGCAGAATCAAAAAGAAGAAGGCCTAGTGCACTGTCCAGCTTGAGAATCTCAAAACAGACAGGGTGCAACAACTGCAACAACAACAATAACAACAATAACAAATTACAAGATACAAAACCAGTATTTGAATGTTTCCATTCAGCCTACAGTACAATGTTGACTGCTTGAGTGTTTCTCATTCAGCAAATGCCTCCTTTGTCAGGACAGCTCTGTTCATTCCGGTGGATTTGGAATGGACTCCACTAGGCAAACTAGTTCGCTGGTTTTATGATTGTTTTACATTGAGCAGGCATTTTGTTCTGAACTCGTGCATCCCTCATCCTATCAGTTCACATGCATTGATGTATGATGGCCTTATTTATTTTTTATCTTTTCTTGATTTTGCTGTACAGTTAATTCCACAAGGGAAATTATTTCCTCTGCATTGAACACATCCAATTTGAGTTGCGCGCGCGCGCACACACACACATACACACACACACGTAAACAGTGAGCACACACCCACACACACACACACACACACACACACACACACACACACACACACTCTCTCTCCCTCTCTCTACGTTTACATCCAATCATGAGGAATGGACGTCGATCCCGGGGGCTGAATGATGCTCATACAGGGATTGTCATGGCTGTGATCACAATGATCTACCGTATGCTTCGCCAGGCCACTCACACCTATGGGCAATTTGGAACAGCCAATTAACCTACTGTGCATGTTTTTGGACTGTGGGAGGAAACTGAAGTACCCGGAGGAAACCCACGCAAGCACGGGGAGAACATGCAAACTCAACACAGAAACGCCCAGGCCAGGAATCAAACCCAGGCCTTCTTGCTGTGAGGCGGATGTGCCAACCACTATGCCACTGAGCATCCCCCCCCACACACACACACACACAAAGTATTTGGCTGTCACACATATTAGGGCACTTCAGCCATTAATGTGGAGGAGGGAAAGCTGCAGCTCTCATTTTTCCTGCTGATTCTTTCGGGAATCGAACCAGCAACCCTTTTGCTCCCAAAGCCATTTCTCCTGCCTTTTGGTTATGGTTGCCCCCAATATACTATAAGTAATAATTATAGGTAAGAATGACAAACAGAGGCTAAACACCATAGCTTTCCATCAAGCATTTTAATTCATGAATGATTAAATATATTCCAGCTTTGAAAGAACAAGGTTTGGAGAAAACGTGGAGAACCGATAAACTGAGCTCTACTGACCTGCGGACTTTAGTTTATTGAACTAATGTTTTTTTTTTCCTCAAAAGCAGTGAGACAAAGAAGAATGATGATGTGTGTGAGATCATCATAACTCATGGGTGAGTAGTAAGAATGGGAACAGAGCGGGTTCTCGCTTGGGCCAGTCTCAAATTCATCTTTTTTTCTTTTTCATGCTTTCTTTTCCAGTTTGGACAAAGTCTGGACACGGGGCAAAAGTGACTTAAGCCTCATGCTCAACTTTCACCCCATAACCTGTGACCTCTTGACCTGCATTTATATAACCACCACTGAGAGAGAGTCAAACACAATGGAGACAAGAAGGACAGAGCTTAGGTTAATGAGTAGATCATTGACATATTGCAAACACTCCATTTGAGTCCATTGGCAGATTCATATAGAGAGAGAGAGAGAGAGAGAGAGAGAGAGAGAGAGAGAGAGAGAGAGAGAGAGAGAGAGAGGGTCCACCGCAGTATAATGGACACCAACTTTTCATTATGTTTTTGGCGAGTATGCTCACTTGTGCTCTCCCTCTTGGCTCTTATAAAAGCAGCACCTCCACTGGAGATGATCTATTACAATACGCATAGCCTCAAGTAAACTCAGCCAACATCTCCAGCCTGTAAACATTCATCTACAAAGCTGAGCTCGCTACGACTGAAGGGTTTAATTGAGCCGTGGTGTGGCAAGATGGTATTAGATTTGTTCACAAGAGAGTGTCCAAAGTCCACAGAAGCATTTTCACACCCCAATTAAACCCAAAGCTAATAAAAGCTTGCATACAATCCAGATATCTTTGCAACTTAAAATCCTCTATTGTTATTTCAAGCTTTTTCGTGAAGAAACCCCTCCCAGAAATAAGTCATACTATACGTTCACGTAAATGAAGCGATGTTTGTTTGACGCATGTAAATGTCAGCTGGTATTATGACACATTATCTTCTTCTTCTTCTTCTTTTCCTTTCGGCTGCTCCCTTCAGGGGTCGCCACAGCAAATCATCCGCCTCCATCTCACCCTGTCCTCTGCATCTTCTTTTCTGACTCCAACGACCTTCATGTCTTCCTTCACCACATCCATAAATCTCTTCTTTGAACTTCCTCGAGGCCTTCTGCCTGGTAGTTCCAACCTCAGCATCCTACTGCCAATATACTCACTATCCCTCCTCTGTACATGTCCAAACCATCTCAATCGTACCTATTTTATTTTATTCAGATGTTCATTAGTTTATATCTGATTAGTTATTTTCATTTCTATGTATTGTGGTTTTGCTGTTTTCTTGTAGTATATGAACTGGCTAATGGAAACTATTAAACTCATTTTAGCAGATTGCAAGTCCAAAAATATAAGTAAAAACCACCTGATCATGAAAATGTCCTTTTTACATTTTTTTTTTCATTTTTACATTTTGATATACTGAATTATGGCAGTGGTGATCTAGTGGTATAGGGCACCTGATCACTGATCCTAAGGTTGGGGGTTCAAGCCCCACTTTCCACAAGGTTATCACCCCCCGCGATGCACCGAAAAAAAACCCCGCGATGCACCGAAGTCGCATGAATTGAAGCGCAAGTAGTGAGGGATCCCTGTGATTACATAAAAGGTAGTGGTGGCCTGGTGGTTGAGGTGCTGGATCAATGATCCTGAGGTTGGGGGTTAAAAGCCCCACTCTCAACGGCTTGTCACTGCCCCCCCCCCAGTGCAGTTAACTGGGTTATCAAAGGCCAGCCATGTCTCTCACTGTCTATGGCGTGAGGTTCATGTAAAAGAACCATTGCTGACTTTCGACAAGAGTAGCTGCAAAGCTGTCAGCCGTGTTTCAGCCCTGTGATGACCTGGCGAGCTGTCTAGGGTGTACTCTGCCCTCGCCTAGAGTTGGCTGGGATGGGCGCCAGCCTCCCTGCGACCCTAACTAGGATTAAGCGGTTACAGAAAAGAAAACTTTGTGGTTTTTTTTCCATATAACCCATTGAAACTGAGCATACGTACTCGGAGCAGTGAGCTGCCACACACTGCACACATGAAGAGCAATCGGGGGCTAGATGCCTTGCTAAAGGGTACTTCAGTCGTGGATGTGGAAGAAGGGAAGCTGCTGCTCACTCCCCTGTTCCGACAAATCTTTCCTACTGTTTCAAACCAGTGAACTTCTGGTTCCAAACCTGCTTCACTAAGCTACGGCTGCTCTCTATATAAACCGGAGTTTGGGAAAACGAATAAAACAACAACAGACCAAAATAACATTGACTTCAGTGATATGGCAGAGCCACATGTGGCCTTAGTAGGAGCATCTGAAATTACAAACATCACTTTACCATCATGCATCACCTTTAACAAAAGCCAGTGACGACCATGTGTCAGCTGTTTCTGTGGCAGGAACCTTGTTTTCACACAACTTCTGCATTTGTTACTACCGGTTTGACCTGAGTGTTCGTGTCTCTCCGTCTCTCGCTCTGTGTGTGTGTGTTTGTGTGCGTGTGTGTGTGTGTGTGCACATATAGGTGAGTTAAAAATGAGATTTTAAAATTAGTATCTTTTAAATATGTCTTTCATGAACTCAGACAATTCAATCAGGTGCAGCTCTCACTTTTCCAAGTTTGTAGTTCAGCAGATCTTCGGTTGTATTCCTCAGAATTAAATCTGGGTTATTCCGCTGATTATACAAATCAGGAAACTGATACATACGACATCACACACACCATAAGACTAGCACAATAATTAACAGAATTTATGTATTTATAGATGCTTCCACACAGTGAGCCTCATCACAAATCTCAGGGTTTTTTTGTGCTGCTTGTCACAATGTCCGGATTGTAGCACCACGGGAGATGAAGTAATCTGTCAATGTGTCTACATGTTGTAATTTGTAGCATGTTGCCATATGTTGCGCTGTGGCCCGTACAGATAAGATTGTTTCATCTGAATATGTGCATGTACACAGCTGCTCTCTCTCACAACTCTCTCTCTCTCTCTCTCTCTCTCTCTCTCACACACACACACCATGGACCTCATACTTGTCCCATCTTGATAGAAATTGGGACAAAAAACACACAAATGGGGACCAAAACCAAAGAAAGTAATCTGACTCACTCATTGCTGAACTGCTTAATTCTTTTAGGGTGACGATGAGCCTTGAGTCTATTTCAGTCGACTCACCAGACCATCCCAGGGCTAACACACACAATCATTCACAATCACATGTATACCTAGGGCAGTGCTTCTCAATTATTTTCTGTCGCGCTTCCCCCTAGGAATAGAAAAACCATTTCACCCCCCCCCTAAGTCTACACTCAGTGTGTAGTTTGTAAACAATGAATGCAGCGTCATTGCGTCATTACGTTAGCGTACTACGTAAGTACGTCTAAACTCAAAATTTGACTTTAACACCCCCCCCCCAAAAAAAAAAAACAACAACAAAAAAAAAAAACAACATAAAATCGAAAAAACGTAAACCGGATGAACGTAAGTCAGGGAGTGTCTGCAATCTTATCCATTAAACATACAGCAACTGTGGTTTTCAAAAATGCCAACTAGGGGGAGGGAGGTATTGCATTATAAAAAAAAAATGCTGCTTATTTACTCTCATCAGAAGTGCTTATACTAGCTTTCACCTGAATGATGGGAGAATCTGCCCCAAACAGAGTCCTGCAACAATCGAATACCCTTCCAAAAATGCTCTTTTAGGGTTGAAAATTACATAGATGAAAATTAGCAGTCATGGGTGTGGGCGGATATTTATTTGGTGTGGGCGGGGTGATTTTGTGTGTGTGTGTTCTTTACATGCCTATCGTTATATTAATCATCTACATTGAGAGTCTCAGTGTTTTTCATCTGCTACGTTGGTGGATTTCCAAATTCTTGTGCTCATGGCAAGGAGTGCTCTCTTCATCCCAGCATAGCAGCGAGAGAGAGAGAGATTTTTCTGCTGCCGGAGTTTGTAATCCAGGAACAGAAATCACAGCTGAAGTAAGAGACGGTGTATGAGATTTGTTGATACACAGCAATCTCCGAATTAAATAACTCTCCTCCCAGTGACGAAATAAAAAACTGGGTGTGGTTCAGTCTCCACTCTGAGAATGGGTCAGTCAGTGCAGCATTAAGCATTAATATTATTTAAAAGAATGTTGAGCAGACGCCTTCTTAAAACAAGTCTTCGTATACTTTTCTGTGTTGCTGTCGTTTTTGGAAATTAAAACTATGGCAAAACTACATTAATATAACGAAAAGAAAATAAGTTCCCATGAAGGGATGGTGAGGTAGGCGACCCAATCCGTTAACACATCTGGCTGTACCCCGTCCCTCGCTTCGTGGGATAGATATGCTTTTTCTTCATAAAAATACAAGAAGGACTCGAACACATTCATTCATTTTCTGAACCGCTTAATCCTAAATTAGGGTCGTGGGGAGGCTGGAGATTTTTTTTTAATCTAAATGTTTTTGTTGCAAGCAGAATTGTAATTTAATTGTCTCTGCAGTCGTTTAAATCAATGCAACACATTGTTGTTTGATATAAACATGAAGGAAAAAGGGGGAAAACATTATATGCAGTGGTATTTGATTTTAAATGTCAAAAAAGGATTTGTGGCTCCCAGTGTTTTCTTTAATGTGGAAAACGGGTCCAAATGGCCCTTTGAATGGCAAAGGTTGCCGACCCCTGAACTAGAAGTATCCATAATACTAAGGCAGGTTCCATTCTGATGAGGACCTTGTTTCATACAACATTCACCTTCTTCGCACTTCTGCAGCAAAATTTTTCCTAACAGTTCTACTTTTTCATGCAGCGTCATTACCTTTTTCTGGCGCTTCAGTGCATTACCAGAAGCCTGAGAAGGTGCGCAGCTTTTAGGTGGCATGATGGAGCTTAATTGAAACTAAAAACACACACTTAAAAAGCACAGACACAAAGTGTGCTCGAATGAGGAAAAAGGGGCGTTACATCATCTCAACCAATGAGCAGGAGGGAGAACAGCCATTGGCTGAATTTGAATCACGTGACAGTTGCTCAGCAATCTGCGAATATGCAAAGCTAGTGCAAAACCGCGATAGTTAAGGACTTACTGTATATACAGGTCCTTCTCAAAAAATTAGAATATTGTGATAAAGTCCATTATTTTCTGCACACCAACTGAAATATTTCAGGTCTTTTATTGTTTTAATACTGATGATTTTGGCATACAGCTCATGAAAACCCAAAATTCCTATCTCAAAAAATTAGCATATCATGAAAAGGTACTCTAAACGAGCTATTAACGGAATCATATGAATCAACCAATTAAACTCTAAACACCTGCAAAAGATTCCTGAGGCTTTTAAAAACTCCCAGCCTGGTTCATTACTCAAAACCGCAATCATGTGTAAGACTGCCGACCTGACTGCTGTCCAGAAAGCCATCATTGACACCCTCAAGCAAGAGGGTAAGACACGGAAAGAAATCTCCGAGCGAATAGGCTGTTCCCAGAGTGCTGTATCAAGGCACCTCAGTGGGACGTCTGTGGGAAGGAAAAAGTGAAAGAAGGGCCGATTCCAGACCTTGGGGGACCTGTGGAAGCAGTGGACTGAGTCTGGAGTAGAAACATCCAGAGCCACCGTGCACAGGCGTGTGCAGGAAATGGGCTACAGGTGCCGCATTCCCCAGGTCAAGCCACTTTTGAACCAGAAACAGTGGCAGAAGCGTCTGACTTGGGCTACAGAGAAGCAGCACTGGACTGTTGCTCAGTGGTCCAAAGTACTTTTTTCGGATGAAAGCAAATTTTGCATGTAATTCGGAAATCAAGGTGCCAGAGTCTGGAGGAAGACTGGGGACAAGGGAATGCCAAAATGCCTGAAGTCTGGTGTCAAGTACCCACAGTCAGTGATGGTCTGGGGTGCCATGTCAGCTGCTGGTGTTGGTCCACTGTGTTTGATCAAGGGCAGGGTCAATGCAGCTCGCTATCAGGAGATTTTGGAGCACTTCATGCTTCTATCTGCTGAAAAGCTTTATGGAGATGAAGATTTCATTCTTCAGCACGACCTGGCACCTGCTCACAGTGCCAAAACCACTGGGAAATGGTTTACTGACCATGGTATTACTGTGCTCAATTGGCCTGCCAACTCTCCTGACCTGAAGCCCATAGAGAATCTGTGGGATATTGTGAAGAGAAAGTTGAGAGACACCAGACCCAACACTGTGGATGAGCTTAAGGCCGCTATCGAAGCATCCTGGGCCTCCATGACACTTCAGCAGTGCCACAGGCTGATTGCCTCCATGCCACGCCGCATTGAAGCAGTCATTTCTGCAAAAGGATTCCCGACCAAGTATTGAGTGCATAACTGAACATAATTATTTGAAGGTGGACTTTTTTGTATTGAAAGCACTTTTTTTATTGGTCAGATGAAATATGCTAATTTTTTGAGATAGGGATTTTTGGTTTTTCTTTACTTTTTTGCCAAAATGATCAATATTCTAACAATAAAAGGCTTGAACTACTTCAGTTGATATCCATATTGGATATCGGACTGCGAAGAAACTCAATATACTGACCGAATGCTGAATGGCAATATAGAACAAATCGACACAGGGAAATAATAAGAATGTTGCATCGGGTGGTGCCTGGAGAAGTGCTCTTGCTTCATTTTTCATTCATCTACTCCAACACTTTAAGATGATTAACTGCTATTCATGACCTCAACAAAAGGAGACAGATTCAGAGTCAAAATGAAAGGCTCAGTTTTTAACCTGGTATTGACCTCATCCCATTACACACTTATGAGTCACTGTGTTCTCGTCCTTATTTGAGTCAGGCACACACTCGCACTAATACCTATCACCAATGCTTCTGTATATACTCAACATACACAGAGGAATTTGGCTTCATTTAACATAAATGGGGATGTATTTTGATAATCAGCAGTATTTGTGTCAAGGGTTTCTCATTTACAGACAGCGAAAAGGACTAGATGTTGGTACAGGGGACTACAAAGATCTGACAGTCTAAAAGCATCAATGCTCCTTAGGTAAGTTCTTCAGAAATGCACAAATATCCAAGTCAAGTTTTACAATTAAAAATGCGAAAGAATCTGAAACAACACAATGTGCATCCAAACACATGGTCAACCTTCTGACTTGCATGATTATTATGATAATCGCTATATAATATGGGTAGAACGGTGTCGTAGTGGTTAGCACGTCTTCCTGGGTTCGAATCCGAAGCTCAGCTGTTTTTGTGTGGGGTTCGTATGTTCTTCCCGTGCTTCCGTGGAATTCCTCCAAGTAGTCCGGTTTCTTCCCACAGGACAAAGATATGCACATTTGGCTAAGTGCTCAGTCACTTTGCTGAGATACTTAATCCTACTGCGGTCACTGGAAGGCTAAGCCTATTTCAGCTGACACTAGGTGAAGGCAGGGTACACCCTGAACAGCTTGCCAGACCATCGCAGGTCCAACACAGGCAAAGTCATGTACATTCGCAAATAGAGGCAA